>CM027577.2:204000-914000 GCA_015852605.2 Populus deltoides | reverse complement strand
ACACTAGCATATTCAAGAGTAATAGGATTTTGACTCTTAACAGCTTCAACTATAATCACCTCTGTTCCCTTGGAGGTACTTTGGATATGCTTATTTGTCTTTCGTCTAGATTCCACCGTAACTGAGAGCTCTTTTTTTTTTAATAAAATGTTAGAAATTTTATAGATAAAAAAGGACTAGCTGGAAACTAGCAATCCAAATATACACATGTATAAAACAAAGCTAGTGGGAACAGGTTCCCAACAAAAGGAATTTCTGAAAGCCTTGGGGCCAGAGTACCTTCCCCCGGATTGGGAGGCTCCAAGCTAGAAGGAGCAACTTCCAAAACATCACCTGCACATTCTGAAGCAACAATCATGTCTGCATAGACCAGGGAAACAACCACACCAGCATATGCAAGAGTAACAGGATTTTGACTCTTAACAGCTTCAACTATAATCACCTCCGTTCCCTTAGAGGTACTTTGGATATGCTTATTTGTCTTTCGTCTAGATTCCACCGTAACTGAGAGCTCTTTTTTTTTAAAATAAAATGTTAGAAATTTTATAGATAAAAAAGGACTAGCTGGAAACTAGCAATCCAAATATACACAAGTATAAAACAAAGCTAGTGGGAACAGGTTCCCAACAAGCACAAAAGAATTAATACAACCCAAAGTAAAAGACCATCGGTTATTTTAGGAACCCAAAAACTATAAGTGCCTAGGATAAGCGAGCATAAAGAGGAAGCCAACCACTAACCACCTACATAAATAATCCCATCCCTATTTACACAAAATAATAGTGCCAGCAACCACAGACTTGAGTCCACGAACCACCCGAAGACAAAAAAAAGGTGGGCCCAGCAGCAAATTCTAGCACGTAAAAACAATATGCATGACCAAGTTCACCATGCATTCACGTAACATTGATTCTCATGAAAATGAACAACCATGAAGAACAAACATGAGGGAGGATGCCTGTAGCATAGATTAGAGACCACAGGCCACCCAAGCTGAAACTATCAGCTACGCGCAGAAGGAAATGATCCTTTTCATAAAAATGGAAGACAATATAAAATAGGATTTGAAATCTCCTGAAAACTGTATCAACCCCCCTAGTCTTCCCATCAAAAACCCGCTTGTTTCTTTCCTCCCAAATGAGATACACCGTGATGCCTAGGGAAACTCTTCTCATTCGAGCCTCCATGTTGTTCCTCTGAGAGTGTAACCCATGAATAGCACTATTCAAAGTCAGCATGTTCCTGCCAATCCGCACTAATGATTTTATCTTAGCCCACAAACGACATGTCCAGTCACAAGCAAAAAACAGATGACCATGTGACTCCTCCTCATGCCTACAGAACACATAAGTGGGATCAATAAGGATGAACCTCAACCTGTCATGAGTCCAAAGCTTTCCCAGGATAGCCAGCCAGAGGACGGAGCTATATTTAGGCAGAGACCACTGTTCCCAAACCACTCGACCCCATGAGACTGTTGAACCAACCAGTTTGAAGAAATCATATGCATGGGCCAGAAAAAAATCTGCATCATTAGACCAACTACTCATCAAAGTTATACTCGCTTTTGAGTCCCCATAGTGCTAAGAGATGAGGTCCCTAACATAGATGATAGCTTTCCACAGTAGGGAAAAAGAGTGATGTGCTTGGATAGTCCAAATGGTGCCACTACTCAAGTAGAAATGGTGGATTCAGCGAATCCAAATTGAATCTGTTTTAAGATGAATATTCCATAAGTGCTTGCCAAGAAAGCTTCTGTTACGAGCTTTACGATCAAACAAACCAAGACCATCTTCTGTCTTAGGCATACAAAGTCTTTCAAGCAACTAAAGTTGAGGTACCTCTTCTGACGTCCCCAGTCCATAGAAAGTTTCTGCAGATGTTAATAATATTCCTCACCACAATTTCAGGGATGGGGAAAATATTTAACCAAAATTGGACTTTCCCAAAAAGAATAAATCGGAGGAGCTCTAAACGCCCAGCATATGTAAGATGTTTGCCAATCCATCCTTTGACTGATGATGTCAAATCCTGCAGAAGCGGCGAGAACTGGCTGGCTAGCAACCTATGGGGACTCAGAGGGACCCCAAGATATGTGAATGGAAACCTTCCTTCTCTGAAGCCAGAAGCAGTGATAATAGATTGCTTTTGAACATTGCCTACTCCCCCAAAGAACATGGATGATTTCTGCAAGTTTATGTCCAAACCAGAAGTCTGGCCAAAGAGTGTGAGCTGTTGGAGAATACAATGAATTGAAGAGGAGTCACCACGGGAGAGAAGTAAAACATCATCTACAAAGGCAAGGTGACTGATACCTTGCACCTCACACTTTGGATGGAAACGAAAGCCCTCCTGCTGGGAAGCAAGCTTGAGCATTCTGGAGAAATATTCCATACAGTAGATAAAAAGGTATGGGGACAAGGGGTCTCCTTGTCTAACTCCACTGTTCCCTGAAAAGAACCCATGAATATCACCATTAACTGCTACTGACAAAGAGGCAGTAAATACACATTGCATAACAAAAGGAACAAATTTAGCTGGAAAGCCAAGGTGGTGAAGGAGGTTTTCCAAGAATTCCCACTGGACAGAGTCAAAAGCCTTTTTAAAATCAACTTTCAGCAAATAGTGGGGTGACGAACGCTTCCTGCCATATTGACGAAGAAGCTCCTGGACAAGATTAATGTTGTCACTAATAAACCTGCCACCTAAAAATGCATTCTGCATGGGGCTGACAATGTCCTTTAAAGCTTGAGCAAGGCGACCAGCTAAAATCTTTGCAATCACTTTGTAAATAACATTACAGCATGAAATTGGCCTAAAATCAGATGGAGAAGAAACATTCACTGATTTGGGGACCAAAGCAATAATTGAATGGTTAACCTGTTTAAGAAGTCTGCCAGAATGGAAGAAATCCTGAACAGCCACACATAAATCCCCTCCCACAACAGACCAGACTTGCTTGTAGAAAAAGGAGGAGTGGCCATCAGGGCTTGGAGCTTTGTCATTGCCAATGCTAAAGATTGCCTTTCGTATATCCTCATGAGAAACTGGAGAAATGAGAGGGCCATGTGAACTAGATGGAAGACACAGGCCACAGTGAATAACTGCACTGTCAAGGGGAATGGAGGTCTTGGATGTGCCAAGTAACTGCTAGTAATAAGCCACAAATTCATCGCCCACTTCCTTTAAGGAATTGCTAAGACTGCCATGGCTGCACATAATGGCTGGAATGAAGTTCCTCCGATGGTTCTAACCCATGAGAGCATGGAAGAACTTTGAGCCTTTGTCACTATGCTTAAGAAAGTTGCAATTGATCTTTTGACTAAAGAACTATTTTTTCGCAAACTTCAGAGTATACAATTTGGATCAAAGAAGCCTATCTTGTGCAAATAAGAGTTGATTATCCCTGTTTTGTTGTAATACAGATTGATGATGCTCCAACTCAGATTCAAGCCATAATACTCGTTCTGATATATGACTAAAATGGAGACGATTGAGCTCCTTCAAATGTCCTTTCAGGAGTTGAAGCCTGCGACAGAAAATGTACATAGGAGTGCCACATACAGGAGAGAACCAATGAGAAGAGACCACCTCCAATATCTGATCATGTGAAGCCCACATGTTAAAGAATTTGAAATTTTTTCAACCCTGCACATACGGATCCAGACGAACTTCTGCATGAGAATGATCTGTGAATGCACCTGAAGGGCCAAAGTGAACATGAGTGAGGCGCTGCAAAGAAGACCATGAAGGATTAACCAAAACCCGATCAAGCTTGCTCCAAACAGAACCATTTGTCCAACTATAATGGCAGCCAGTAAAGTTGACATATTGGAGGCCAAGATCGAAACAACATTCTTGAAAGTCAGAGATTTCATAGGAAGAAACAGCCTTACCATTGTGTTTATCTGCTGAGGAAAGTACATAATTAAAGTCACCAAAAACCATCCAAGGGTGACTAGAATTCCATCGCCTTAAATCCCCCCACAAAGATCATCTAGCAGAAATAGTATTAAAACCATATACAAAAGTAATCATGAAGCTAAACTGAGAGATCAAACTGCTAACAAAAAAATAAAGAGCCTGCTCAGAGGATGCAATCATATTAACTTTGACCGTAGCTGGAGTCCAAAAAACCACAATTCTAGCAGTACTTGCTACATCCGTATTTATAAGGTACTGCCAGTACCTGAGCCGAAGTCTATGCATACAGGCAACTCTGGAGGAAGTCAATTTGGTTTCAAGTAAACCACACATATCCATCTTATGCTTCTTCATGAGGCTAACAACCTTATATTGTTTCAGGGGATTATTGAGTCCCCTGGTATTCCAACTGTATATATTCATGGGAGTGCAGGGGAAGGGGAAACCCTTCCACTATGACTACGTTGTTTCTGGCTACGAGTTCTGACTCCACTCTTGGTAGGCACCCCTAAGAGAGGAACACTTTCAGAGTTTCCAGCAGGAACACTGTCTCTAATATGAGGTACCAATAAGTCAGTTCTCTGAACCTCTCCAGCACAAGGATTAGCCATCAATAATTCAGTTCTGGAAGGGGAGGTGTTTCGCACCTCTCCTGCACATATTGGGGGGGAAGGCGTTTCACAAGTGTTGACAACGAACACTGGCTCTGCTATAATCACCTCCTTCCCTTTTGGATTGCAACAAGACTGCTTGCCGGCCTTACACCTAGACTCCACAGAAACCCAAACTTCAAGGACAACATTATCAGCTATTGGCACTATATCCACCCTAGAAGCCAGTGGAATGACCTGATCATGAGAAGGCTGACCTTGCACCTATGACAATATAGGAGGAAGAAACCCCTGGTGTTGAAGTTATGGTCCCAATCTGCTAAAAACGCTCTCTTTATCTGCTTGCATAGCCTGAGCCTGGGGCTGACTGCTAGGCACCTTGTTGGTATTAGCAGCAGCTTTGGGGCAGAAAAGGTGGGAATGACCAAGAACATGGCAGAGATGACAATACTTGGGCAGAGTGTCATAAACAACCTTTTGATGCAAAGTAGGACCCTCTGGCAGAGAGACCTCAACTGAGTGTCGAAGTTCCTCAAGAAGATCTATTTCAACCAACACACATGCATATGACATACGAGAAAGATTTCAGGTAAGCTGGTCACATTGAATAGGCTTCCCAAGAACACTGACAATCTTTGATAGACAAACGGGTGACCAGCAGCATAAAGGTTTGGAAACTTTACCCAAACCGGGACCCATGACATTTTCTCACTAGAAAAGTCAAAAACATTTATCATAGGCTACAGAATGAGGGGCCTTCCATACACAAGGTAAGGTCCTCCATGAAGAATCATAAGCTTGTCCTCCTCTATTTTAAATCTGTATACCAGCCACCCAAAGTCATGAATGGTAAGGGTGGCCTCACATTTCCAGACATTAGAGATAATACTATTCAGAACCCTATAACCAAGGCTTTTGCCAAAGACATATCCCACAACACAAAAGTTCCAAACTTCAAACTTTGGTTGAATGTCCTCAGGGAAGATGGCACAAGTTTTAGTGAGATGATTAAGTGAGAAATTTTGAAGTGTATAGGAGACAGTAGATCTATTTGAAAAGAAAATGCCCCTCCATTTGCTACTGCCAAGAGTGAAGATAAGGTTACCTGCTACAGTGGTAGTGTTAGGCACTCGACCTCCAGAAGGAAGGGGGGAATACACTTTCACAGCAGGGAGCAAAGTAGAAGATTTGGGGAGTCATCACACTCTTCATCTGTAAAATTAAAATCCAGTTGATCCTCTTCTAGGATCTCTTCATCTGAATCAATAGAACAATCTTCCACTCGGACCTCATCCAATGACGTAGAGCCAGAAGCAACCACCATCACAGAAGCAGGTTGGAGATCACTAAGACATACATCGCTAGGTTGAGATGAAGGCATGGGGGGAAGATTTGTGTAGGGTTCACAAGGAACAACATCGGGTTTGGTACCAGGAACAACCGTGAGGGCAAGAACCACCGAACCATCACCATCATGATCATGATCATTGGGGACAACAATAGGAGCATGCAAAACATCTTGTCTACAAGCTACTATAGAAGTAGCCTTTCTTTTGTTCTTTGCCATTTGAAAAGAGGAACGGGTGGTAAAAAAGAAAAGAGGGGGAAACAGGGACGGGTTGAAAATCAGAGGAGTGGGAAACGGGAAACGGGAAACGGGAAACGGAGAAGAGGAGGAGAGTAGAACAAGGAAGACAAAGAAAGCCAAGGGAAAATTCAAACAGCAAGAGCCACCAGCAAACATGAGGGAATCCACTCCATGGAGGAGGAGAGCATTTCTCTCTAGATTCTCTCTTTTTGACTGACTAACTGAGAGCTTTTTTTTTTAATATCAAATGTAAGAAATTTTATAGATCAAAATAAAACATAGTTGGAGACCAGCAAGTCAACTGTACAGGCATATACAAACTAGAGAAAGGGAACAAACTCCCTTGATAAAAGGGAACAAACTCCCTGAAATAAAAACATATGCAAACCTAACCAGCAGACAAAAGCCTTCACAACGGGTAAAACCAGAAGCAACCTGCATCCAGAATCATTTAATTACTAGAGAAGAACCCAAAATGCCAACAAACACCAACAGAGGCTCTGACCAAACAGCAAAGCAGACCACCCAAAAATGCAACATCAAACAGAGACTGGCCAGAAGCAAACCAGCAACAACAGGCACCAACCAGACACACCAATAACATCCAGTAACACTTGATACTGGAAAGGAACCTAAAATGCCAACAAGAGGGGCATTGACAGAAACTAAACAACCAGCAATAGCAACTGCAGGCACAAAACAAGCACAAATAGAAAGAACTACACAAAGCAAACTGCCATCCAAGCTACAATAGGAAAATCACCAAAATAGAACAATTGCTCTAAATCTAAACCAGAAACAACAATAGCAACAACAACATCATAGACGCCACTAACAAAGGAGACTGCACAAGATTAAACTGGCAGCTGAACGGCAACAGGAAACAGGCAACAAAAATTGCACCAAACCAAAAACTTGCCCTAGAAGTAGGGGGCCTGCACAAAATAATGCCTAAGACCAGCAAGTCTATAAAATGAAACAAGTACTACAAGATAGCTAATGAGAAACCATCAGAAAGTGGATGATGGAGCAGAGTCATCTGAGCTATGTAGTGACTAGAAATCAACAGTAGGAGCCTTGGACTTCCTTTGTAACCCTAAACAAGGGATGGCAGCTGCTTTGCTTCTAGTGAGATATTGCCTCATGGAAGGGGCTACAACTACAGTGATCCCAGCTTCAGAATGGTGTATTGGAGGGTTGGAGCTAGAGCGCTCAGATGTAGCAACTTTGGACCTCTTGTAACCAGGAGACCGAGGCCTCAGAGCACCAACGGTAGCAGCTTCAGTGGACATTGGATCCACTTGGGGATCAGTAGACGGGCCTGCACAATATGGTTCCTGCTTCTCAATTGCAGCTGTCTCTGTAGAGGGGCTAGAACTAGTTGAACAAGCAGGAGATTCATGAGGCCTCTTCTTACTTCTAGGCTTAAGTCCTTTGGTGCAAGTGAGGGTTGAATGTCTCAGAATCTTACACTACTTGCAGAAGCGTGGAAGTGATTCATACACAATCTGCTGTGGCAAAGTGGTGCCATTGGGCAAAATCACATTGATAGAGGATGTCAAGTCGGAGAGCAGGTCGACTTCAACAAGAACTCTAGCATATGAGAGCTGGGTCGTTTGAGCAGTAGGGTCATCATAAGGATTGGCTTCCCAATCATGCTTGCAATTTTGGATAAGCAAATATGATTCCAACATCTTAATGGCAGATTAGGGAACCTCACTCATGTAGGCATTGTGGTCATATTAGGAGATTGAAAATCACAAAAAATCAGGCATTATTTTCAGGATAAGAGGCGTACCAAAGACAACATATGGACCCACATCTAAGACATCTAACATCTCCAATTCTGATGAGAATGCAAAGATCAACCAACCTGAATCATGCATTGTGAAATGAGCTTTATGCTGCTAGGTTCGATTAATATATGATAATAATGAAGCATAACCTGGGAATTTCCCAATCACATAGCCAATCAAGCAAAACTTCCACTTAACACCGAATGCACTAACATTAGTTTCTTGAAGATGACATGAGGCAGAGGATGCATATTCTGGAAAGTGAACAAGAGCAGGAGATTGTGAATTTGAGGTACCTGGTGGTATGTATGTGGGAGCACCTCTTCTACAACCAGGCTGAGACATATCCGTCACCGGTGATGCAAGAGTAGGGCCACCAGCAAGGGAGGGAGATATAGCAGAAGGAATTGCTGAAGGATGAATCCTTACAGAGGATGATTGAGGGGGAGGAACAGTAGTCGAGGTCCAGGTGAGACCACCGGAGCCCTGATGGGAACCACTAGGGTTAAACCCAGCTGGACGTACCGTAGGCGAGGGGCTTGCCCTGGAACTGCCAAAGGAGCCGCCATTTGCATGGTTCTGTTCTTGCGTTTGGAGGAAACCCTAGCTACACTGGAGAAATCAGCGAAATCAGCAAATGCAACCTTCATTCTAGGTGGAGTGGATGTCGGAGATGGAGAAATACAACCATGTTGAACCGGAGAGCAACTCCTGGACTGAACCCTAGGTGTGGGCAAAGACACATGGCGTTTAGTTTGAAGCCGAAAATCGCCCTGGGTGGAATGAAGATTTGAGGATTTAACCTTGGATTTTGTCATATTGACCAAAGAGAGAACACTGAGGAGCAGAGGTAGGCAAGAGAAAAAGAATAGTGCACAAAGAGGGAAGAGCACAGATGTTGTAAAGACCGCTTCTCTCACTACACCAGGAGCTTCTCTCTTTTGACTTGACTGAGAGCTCTTTCTTACTGAGAGCTCTTTCTTTTTTTGATCAAATGTAAGAAATTATATAGATCACAAAACATAGTTGGGAACCAGCAAGTCATATATATAGGCATATACAAAAAGGGAACAGACTCCCTTGAACAGATGGGAACATACTCCCTAAAACAAACTAGCTATCTAAGCTATCCAGAAACAAAAGCAAAACCAGCAACAATACTGGAAAGCAAGTGCTAACAGGAGCTTGCTAAACCGAAAAAACACAAAGCCACCAAGGCAGCATAAAACACCAGAACAACAGATAATAGCAGCACAAAGCAGGTCAACCTAGAGCCAATTATTTGTTATACCATATAGTTGGTTATGAAAGTGCCAAGTATTTGTTATACCAAGGGTTATACAACATAAATCTGAACAAAACGTCATTGCTAACATCAGAATTTGAACAGATAGTCTTCATAAAAGTTCTGGAAAATTGTCTCAGATTTCCAATAAAATAAGAATCGACATATTTGGACTTCTAGAACTCGAGATATGGTTTGAACACTGAACAGTGTCTGGGCTGCAAGACAGATTGTAACTTCTTCGTTGTTGCTACCATTTGAACTCGAAAATGGCAATTTTAAATCTTGGACTCTTTATGAAAGTTTTAGGCCTATGTCTTAGCTTTCCATACATATAAACCAGACCTAAATCCAAGTTCTACAGCTCCAATTATGATCCAATAACCGAATGGTGTTCCAATTTGAATTCAACTAACATCTCTTTTCTAAGCTTAGCCCTCTCTTTGTCTTCTCAATTTCAGTAGTTAAACTCATCAATCAATCCTTTGATAAAATGAACATTTATCATAAATTAAAGGTATCTTATATTATCATACTTTTTATTATAAAACATGCTCTAGTTGAGTTATTGATACTTCAAGTGCAAAATGATGATATAAAACCTTGATAAAAATGCACTTTTAAGTACTAATCATAAATCAACTGTGACTGTAGATGGATTCCAAAAAACAACAATTCTAACAGTATTAGTTGCATCTGCATTAGTAACATATTTCCATTGTCTGAGCCGAAACCTGTGCATACTGGCATCTTTAGAGGGAATCAATTTGGTTTCAAGTAAACCACAAACATCCATCTTGTATTTCTTCATGAGGCCAACAACCTCATGCTGTTTCAGGGGATTATTTAAACCCTTGATATTCCAACTGTAGATGATCATGGGGTTGCAGGAGAAGGGGAAGCCAACTACCAGCACGTTTCCTCTGGGTGTGACTTCTTTAACTACTTTTGGCAGGTGCTCCCAAGAGAGGGACTTCTGAAGGGTTTTGAGCAAGAATTCCTTCTCCTGGATTAGCTATGAAAGAATCATACTTGTGTTGATGATGTAAATTCTTCATATTTGATTGATGAAATTATATGGAAAGGTGGTGGAATGATGTTAAGTGCAAATTGTGTTATTAATGAACCATGAAAGCATGTTGCAGCTGAAACAGGGACCACATCATATAATGCTTCGATTTTGTTTGTTTAATGAACGGACATGTGTAATTGTGAATCAAGAGAATGAATTGTGAATTGTGATTGAGATTATACTTATGAGAAATATGATGATTTGCATGTGTAGCTAAGTGTAATGGGTAGTAATGTCCAGCCATAAGGATTGAGGGAACAATGAGAGAATCCGTCATGACGAACACCTTAAGGGAATTAAGTTCGTGACAAAAAATGAACACTTGTGAATTATGTAATTGCTAGTGGTTGTGTTGATGTATTACCATAATGTAAGTGAAAACATGAAATGAATGAATTAAGAAAAACCTTGCTAAATGAACTTGTGTTGTCCGCAACAAACTAGTGTTCGCTGCCGCAAACTGTGTTGTCTCCAGCAAATCAACGTTCGCTGCTGAAGTTATGTTGTCTGCAATGAACTAGTGTTCGCTATCGAATTGTGTTGTCCGCAGCGAATCAGGTGTTCACTGCCGAATTTGTGTTGTCCGCAGCGAATTAGGTGTTCGCTGCTGAATTTGTGTTGTTCGCAGCGAATCAGGTTCTCGCTGCCGAATTGCGTATTCCGCAGCGATTCAAGTGTTCGCTACCGAATTTGTGTTGTCGGTAGCGAATAAGGTGTTCTCTACCGAATTGTGTTGTCCGCAGCAGAAGTGTGATTCGCTACCGAAATCAAGTTGCCTGCAGCGAATTAGTATTCACTATCAAAGTGTGTGGCCTGCAATGAACCAGTTTTCGCTGCCGAATTATACGGCCTACAACAAATCAGTTTTTGTTGATGAATTGTGTGGCCAGCAGCGAATCAGTTTTGCTGCCGAAGTTGTGTTGTCTGCAGCGAATCTGCGTTCGCAGCCGAAATTGTGTTGTCTCCAGCAGAAGTGTGATTCGCTGCCGAAATCGAGTTACCTGCAGCGAATTAGTATTCGCTACTAAAAGCATGTTGGCTGTAGCGAAGTGGCATTTGCTGCCGAAATTGTGGTGCCTGAAACGAAACAATTTCCGCTGCCGAATTGTGCGGCCGATAGCGAACCAATTTTTACTGCCGATGTGTGCGGCCTCCAACGAACTAGTTTTCACTGCCAAACTATATGGCCTACAGCAAATCAGTTTTTGCTGCTGAATTGTGTGGCCTGCAGCGAATCGGTTTTGCTGCCGATTTTCTACAATAGACCCCCCGAGCAGAAATGACTCAAATGCTTGTAATAATTTCATTGTATGATGGTGTAAAATGTGGAACACTTGAATGTGAACATATGGACTCTTAAAATAAGTATGGTGATGAATGTGATTTAAAGATGCAAATGTACTGATTTGTGGCCATTGATGTCTTAGGTGGTGTGGCTGGGATCGAACCATCACCAGGACAAGGACAACCCACAAGTGGAGCAAGTAGGTGGTTTCCACCTTTTTCTCGTATGATGTTTATGTTTTGAAATGATTTACTTATGATGATATTTTATTAAATCCTTATTGAATGATGAAATGATGATTAAGTGTTTGATTGAATTCTTGATGATTGTTGAAACGATTATGAAATGTCGATCGAGTTCTTGATGAATGTTGAAACAATGATGAAAACGTTAGTATTCTAAAATGACCCATTTGAGGTGGATATATTATTCTGTTGTGATGAATACTAAACCGAATATGAGATGACTATTGAGCTATTATGAATTTGGGTTGCTGATGAATGGTAGTATGAGTATTACGAAGGATCTACTGTAACATCCCCTACTTGGAGATAAAAAAAACAACACTCTCATGTCAACCGAAAACAAAGAATTTTTTTTCTTATATATATATATATATATATATATATATATTCATGGTTTTCATATTAAAATTTACCGAAATTTTGACGGAGTCCCCCCTATACCGGAAGGTCCCAAGTTATTGATATGTAGCCTGTTTATACTTCTAATAACTCGCATTTCATAACTTAATCCCGACCCAATCGTCTTGGTTTTCAATTTCCACAATATTCTCACACCTATTACCCACCATATTCATGATATACATTATATAACAAAATATCATTAGGGATGAAAATAAAAGTAAATACTTAGACATGAAAGATGGTTACATGAACTACAGAGATTAAGTTCATTCAATCAAGTTTAAACATTAATTATACAAATTAAGTTATACAAACATTTTCATGTTTACAAAATATAAGGGTATACCCCCTATAACCTAAATTACAAGAAGGGAAACATAAGCTAGGATCTACTCTTGTCGTGCATGTGATGTTCCTAAAACAAAATACATATTATTGAAAGGTGACTATCACATAAAAAAAATAACAACACGAATATCAAGCAATTTTAAAAGGGTAACATGCATTCATATTTTGTTCCCTTCTCCTTTCTGGTTTTCATTAGAATCTCTTCCTTATTCAAACTATTAATAATCGTTCCCTCTTTCATTATTAACCTCCATTCCAGACTTTATAAGATCAAACATGATTATCTTCATTTAACCCATTTCCGATACCCCTTTCACTGGTATCATCATCATCATCCCATAGGAGTCGACGCAGGGTGATCCCCTTACCCGAGATCCTAACATACACTAAATGTATGCTAGTCGAAACATGGCGATCCCCTTACCCGGGATCCTAACATACACTAAATGTATGCTAGTCCAACCATGACGATCCCCTTACCCGGGATCCTAACATACACTAAATGTATGCTAGTTTACGCCTCAAATCACATTTCTCACATTTCATTTGTCAGTGATAATTTCATCACTTAGCAATTCACACAACAACCTTTCCCCTTGAGAACACATACATTCAGTAATTCACATTTCACATCAGTAATATCTATTAAAACATTGAATTTACGTAGAAGGTAAAGGTGTGATTCACCTACCTGCAATAGAAGCTCTACTCGTGCTCCCCTACTGCTGCTGTTCCACCACGCCTATGGTCCCTCCTGCAAATCATAGGTTTATCTCATAAGTTTTCCTCACTCAAGGATATGTTTTATAATAACCATATCAACAACCAATAAGTCTTTCTTTCAGTCATTTCTTAGTATGTTATGTTTTTCTCATTTCACTCATTATTATTGTCGTTCTTTGTCTAATCCTAGTTATCATTCCTTTCTTTATATTTGCACTTTCACTGTCTAACTATTACTGCCTCGTTTTTGAACTGTTAATGTCTGAGCTCTCCTCAGATTTTTAACTATATATGGAGTTATAGATATCCGATTTAAGCAAAATTTGTGTCATTAGAAAGCTAAGACATGAGGCTACAAGTTCTATGATTTAAGAAGAACCCAGTTCTGCCTCTAAGATAGTGAAAATCGCTCATCAACAAACACTTGGACTGTTACTGTCTGACCTCTCCTCAGATTTTTAACTATATCCAGAGTTATAGAACTCCGATTCAAGAAAAATTTGTGTCATTGGAAAGCTAAGACATGAAGCTACAAGTTCTATGATTTAAGGAGAACCTAGTTCTACCTCTAAAATAGTCAAAATCGCTCATCAACAAACACTTAGACTGTTACTGTCCAACTGTTAGTGTCCGTTTTTAAACTGTTACTGTCTGACCTCTCCTAAGATTTTTAACTATATCTGGAGTTACAGAACTCAAATCTATAATTTCACATCCAGGCATCAATTCATAATTGACTTTAAAACAACTCATAAGACCATGTTTAGAATATCTTACCCGATACGAATCAAGGTCTCGATCCCTCCTTCTCTTCTTGTTCATTTTTTTTCTTGTTAATCCCTTGCCTGCCAATGTTTATTTTTACCTATAACCCTTAATCTTGGATGGGTTCTTGAAATTTAGTGTTTCTCTCTTGATCTGTAAAAATAGATACCAAAACTCCCTCTCTTCTTTCTTCATGATAGTTACAGATCTGTTTTTGGTAAGAAGAGCAGTATTTATGCTCTATAATTATTCTTATTTGCATTTAGACCCTATTTTCTTAAAATGTATTCGTTTTGCCCCCATATCTTTTTAGTTTAGTTTATTTTCTTTAATTTTATCCAGCCTTGATTATCTCGGGATTTACATCTACTGTTGTATTTTTATTGAATGTAATTGTGATGAATGATTTTATGAATATTACGAAGGATCTACCATTTTATTATATTGAATGTAATTGTGATGAATGTATTACGAAGGATCTACTGTTGTATTTTTATTGAATGTAATTGTGATGAATGGTTGTATGAGTATTACAAATGATCTACCGTTTCATATTATTGAATGTAATTGTGACGGATGTATTACGAAGGATCTACCGTTGTATTATATTGAATGAAATTGTCATGATTAGTTGTATGAGTATCATGAAAGATCTACAGTTGTATTATACTGATTGTTAATTATCACGAATGGTTGTATGAGTATTACGAGGGATCTATTGTTGTATTGTATTGAACATTAAGCATCATGAATAGTTGGATGAAAAATATGAAGGGTCTATTGTTGTGTTGTACACAATTCTAAACTGTTATGGAATGTTTATTGGTGTATTACAAAGGATATAATATCTTGTTATAGTGATTACATGAACTGCCTCTAGAATGATTGATGGGTTAATGATTAGCTTCAGCTAATGGCATCCTAAGTGGATGGCCGAGACTGACAAATGATTAGCTTTGGCTAATGGCACCCTAAGTGGATGGCCGGGACTAACAAATGATTAGCTTCGGCTAATGGCACCCTAAGTGGATGACTGGGATTCATAAATGATTAGCTTCGGCTAATGACATTCTAAGTGGATGATCAGATGGGTAAATGGTTAGCTTCGGCTAATGGCATTTTAAGTGGATGACCGGAATGAACAAATGATTAGCTTCGGCTAATGACATCCTAAGTGGATGACCGAGATGAACAAATGATTAGCTTTAGCTAATGACATCCGAATGGATGACCGGGACAAATGATTGATTAGCTTCAGCTAATGGCATTCGAATGGATGACCGGGATAGATGATTGATTAGCTTCGGCTAATGGCATCCAAAGCGGATGACCGGGATGAATAAATGATTAGCTTCGGCTAATGGTATCTGATTGGATGACCGGGACAAGTGATTGATTAGCTTCGGCTAATGGCATCCTAAGGGGATGACCAGAATGAATAATTGATTAGCTTCGATAAATGGCATCCTAAATGGATAATCGAGATGAATAAATAGCTTCGGCTAATAACATCCTAAGTAGATGCTCGGGATGAACAAATGATTAGCTACGGCTAATGACACCCTAATTGGATGACCAGGATGAGTAAATGACTAGCTCCGGCCAATAGCATCCTAAGTGAATGACCTGGATGAATAAACGATTGGATTCAGCTAATGGCATCCTAAGGGGATGACCAGAATGAATAAATGATTAGCTTCGGTAAATGGCATCCTAAATGGATAATCGAGATGAATAAATAGTTTCGACTAATAGCATCCTAAGTGGATGACCAGGATGAACAAATGATTAGCTATGGCTAATGGTACCCTAATTGGATGACCAGGATGAATAAATGATTGGCTTCAGCCAATAGCATCCTAAGTGGATGACCTAGATGAATAAATGATTGGCTTCGGCTAATGGCATCCTAAGAGGATAGTCGGATATGAGTGTTATGAGTTAGTTTTAAGAACTGATGCGTTCATGTATACTACGTTTTGTATATACTAAGTATATGAAAGAACTATGATTGTTATGCTTTAAACAAAGAATAACATTAGTTTGGCTAACGGTATTCGGATGAATGATTGAGTTTGAGTATTGTAATTAGCCTTGGTAATTGATGAATTATTAACGGTGGTATTTACATAAGTAAGGAGAAATGAAAGAATTATGCTCTTTTGGTCCACGAATGAAATGTAACGTTAATATTGTTTTATTATGTTTTCTTAAATTGCCTATAATGCTTGAAATTACCTTGCGCTGTAACAGAGACATCATACCAACATGGTGCACAAGGAAGTTCATTTCGCAGCTCAAACATTTTGAAAACAACTATATATTCGCATGTTATGGGTGATATGAGTTCTGCATAAACAGACGTGTTAATCACTCAATTAGTCGTCTGACCCCTTTTGTAAAGACTAGTAACGAAAAATTAAAATGGAACATGGATGTGAATGTACGAACAAGTTGATATGATGTGTATGAATATTCATATGAGGTATTCATCTAATGAGGATGTCGTGTTGTGAAAATTACATGCGGTCAGGATAACAAAAGTACTAGTTGTGTAACTTGTTGTTTGACACTCTTGTATGAATTCGTGATGATAATGAGATTAGAACAAGAATGTGAATTTATTAGTATGTCGATATGATGTAATGTAAACCTATGAGTATGGAAAAATAATATTATGGGCACGTGTATTGTGAATCTGTTCTATGGGAATGTTAATTTACGTTATCCTACATAGATTGTGCCTTGTTAATGAACATAATGCAATGATAAATCTGAAGAATGATATGGTGAAAAACATCCAGAAACCAAACGAAAAAAAAATTCCAGTAATTTTGGCCTTAAAAAAGTCGAGTCGTTACAGAAGGGTTAACACTGGAGCGGTGGTGAGCCTCCTCTTCAACTCTTGGAAGCTTTTCTCACAATCTTCCGACCACATGCTTTTCTTATCCTTCCTAGTTAGCTGGGTCAAAGGGGTTGCAATCAGCGACAATCCTTCAATAAATCTTCAGTAGTATCTTCCAAGTCCTAGGAAGCTACGTATTTTAGTGACCGAAGTCAGTCTTTCCCATTTCAAGACTGCTTCGACCTTCTGGGGGTCTACAAAAACACCTTCGGCTGAAATGACACATCCTAGAAATGTCACTCTCTCCAGCCAAAATTCACATTTACTCAATTTTCATTTTTGCATACAACTGGTGATCCCTCAAGGTTTGTAAGGTCTGCCTCAAGTGTTCTCCATGTTCCTCGAAGGAATTCGAGTACACCAGTATATCATCGATGACTACAACCACAAACTTATCAAGTTATGGTTGGAAAACCTGATTCATTAAGTCCATGAAGAGGGCTGGGGCGTTCGTCAACCCGAACGGTAGCAGCAAAAACTCATAGTGTCTGTAACGGGTTCAAAATGCGATCTTTGCTACATCCACTTCTTTAATTTTCATCTGATAGTACCCTGATCTCAGATCTATCTTCGAAAATGCCCTCTCTCCGTTTAATTGATCAAACAAATCATCTATCCGAGGTAACAAATACTTTTTTTTCATTGTTATTTTGTTTAACTGTCGATAGTCAATACGAAGTCTATGAGTTCCATCTTTCTTTCTTACGAATAGAACCGGCACTCCCCAAGGAGAATTACTGGGCCGTATAAATCCTTTGTCTAACAATTCTTGTAATTGAGTCTTTAACTCATTCAGTTGTGCCGGAGCCATCCAGTACAGTTGTTGGACTATAGGTGGGACTCTAGGAAAAGTGTCTATAGACACCTTTACCTCTCGCTCCGAGGGTAGTCCCGGTAGTTCTTCGGGAAACACATCTGAGAATTCCTTCACCACAGGAATATCCTTTAGTCGTGGACCTTCATCATCAGTGTTTATGATGTATGCGAGATATCCCATACATCCCTTTCTCAAACGTCTTTGGGCTGTTACAACCGATATTAAGGCGATCGTTTTGAGAATTCTCTCTCCCTAAAAAATCCTCCTCTCACCCTCAGGTATTTGGAATGTAACAGTTTTAGCATAACAATCTATTAGAGCCTTGTATTTACTCAACCAATTCATGCCTAGGATTATGTCAAAATCATGCAACTCTAATGGAATGAAGTCTACTTTTGTTTCATACCCAGACAGACTAACCCCCACCTGTGTCAAGTGGAAAACCCTCCCCGAGGTCTAATCATTTTGTGCTCTCGGTCTCCCTCGACTAGAGTTTGCCTATAGCTCTGTACTTGTCCAGTGTTCCTGCTAGGGCAGTCCTTCTTATAATGACCTCTTCCACCACAATAATGACACCCTTGCCTAAGATACTGGCAGTTCCTCCACATATGACCTTCTCCCCTACACACAAAGCATCGCCTTGGGAAACTGAGCAGTCCCCAGGGTGTTTTTGTCCACATTTTACACAAGAAGGATAGTCAACACCCTTGCGGTCACCGGTCCTAGTTGAAGAGTTTGCCCTCAAGTGCGACTGCCCAACCATCATTCTTTTACCTGAATGTTGGTAGGGCGGTACCATCGAACTCCCCCTTTTCTTGTACTGTTCAAACACTCCACTTTTACCTTTCTTCAAAAATGGTGGTCTGCCGCTGAAATAGTCCCCATCTCTCCTTTTGCCTATACCTTGATGTCCCTGTTGGCCTTTTCCAATACAAGCCTCTACAGCTTGTGCAGCCTCAATCAACTCCCTTATGGATTTAAACTGCAAAGTGATCAATCCTTATCTCAAATCTTGTTGCAAACCATCTTTCAACTTCTCAATCATATGTTCCTCTGTCGGCACATAGTGTGGGGTGAACAATGAGAGATCATGGAACCTCCTTTCGTACTCCAATATCGACATATCACCATGTCTTAATGGCAAGAACTCTTGTTCCTTCACCTTGCGATGGTACCTGGAATAAAATTGATTCTCAAACTCTATCTTGAAGTCACTCCAAGTTAGTGTCTTGGTTGCATGCCTCAGCTGAACTGTTTCCCACCATGTCATGGCACTATCGGATAATAACTGGGTTGCACAATTTACCCTCAAACCCTCGGGTATGCTTATTTTAATCATGGTCTTTTCTACCTTCCTAATCCATCTCCCAGCTATCTCTGAATCGTGTCCCCCCATACGGTTCACAACCCATTTCCCTCATACTCTTGACTAGTCGTACCAATAGCACCACGTTGTCCGTGGTCGTGCCAGTCATAGGGGCTGCCTGTGGAATCTACATGGCGGGAGTTGTTTGTGTCACCGAGCCAGCCATGCCCTCTATCACTGCTTTAACTATTTGTACAAGGAGTCTCGCGTCTACATATTGTGAGGGCACACTAGTTGGAATAGTTGACGGTTGTGCTTCTGATCTTTCATGTTGCTCTATTGCAACTGGGGGTACTTCCTCTGTCTAGTTAGGCCTCCGGCCTTCCCCTACTACCATGACTCCCTCCTATAAGTTTTCGGGTGGTATTATCAGAGCATGAGATGTCGTATCATCTAAGGGATCTTCGACTTGCCAACCTTGAGCACCTTGGCTCCCGCCCATCCTTTCTAAGGAGGGCGGCTCAGTTCGTGTCCCTTGTTAGGCGCGTACCATCCTGAAATTCACCACAGCAACACAATTATCAATGATCCTCAAGATCTAGACCAAGTGCTCTGATACCAACTGTAACAACCCGACTTTTCAAGCCCAAAACAATGGTAAATTATATATATATATATATATATATATATATATTTATGTATTTGACACTCATCGTGTCGGTATTCGACGAACCTGTAAAATATACATACATAGACATGAGTTGCATTCCTATCTTACTAATAGTCATCACGAATTTAAACAAAAAGGATCTAATAATAGTTATACATTCATTACATTGATTCATACAAAATACATTGTGATTTAGAATGCAACTACATGATTCCTTGCAAAAGTAGGTTCTCGTGTATTGGATTTCCTAGGCACCTCGTTGGTGTGACATTCCTGCTGTAGTATAAAACATTTATAAGAATATGATTACTTAATAATAATAATGATAATAAGCAGTCTAACAGTTTAATGAAGCATGAACATTATCCCATGTTTGAAGCGTGACATTTGTAGTTCCTTTATGTACTTGGTATGAACGACTTGTTGTTCATATAATTGTACCAATAACCATAATCTTAAATCCGGCTATCCTATTAAGACATCATTTGTCGAGGTTAACCGTTCACTCGCCTCGACCATCCACTTCGGATGCCATCAGCTGAAGCTAATTAACCAGGATCAACCATTTGTCCCGGTCATCCATTTGGATGCCATTAGCCGAAACTAATCAACCGTTTGTCCTGATCATCCATTTGGATGCCATTAGCCAAATCTAATCAATCATTTGTCAACATCTAAGCATTTGGCAATCTGATATTTGTACTAACACAACACGGTATCATTCATGATAAAGTATTTCATAATTCAACGTTATCAAAAAGGAAGGTGAAAGTCACCTACCTGCTCCACCTGCGGGTTGTCCTTATCCTGACGATAGTCCGATCCCGACCGCACCATCTAAGACATCAATGGTCATAAATCAGTACATTTTTATCTTTGAATCACATTCATCACCTACTTATTTCAAGAGTTCATATGTTCACATTCAAGTGTTCCACATTTTACACCATCATACAATGAAATTGTTACAAGCATTTGAGTCATTTCCGCCTGGGAGGCCTATTGTAGAAATCGACAGCGAAAACTTACTCGCTACAGACCGAACAGTTTGGCAATGAAAACTGATTCGTTGCAGGCTGCGCAATTCGGCAGCGAAAACTAGTTCGCTGTAGGTTGCCCAATTCAGCAGCGAAAACTGTTTCGCTGCTGGCGCCACAATTTTGGCAGCAAATGCTACTTCGCTGCAGTCAACATGTGTTTGGCAGCGAATGCTAATTCGCTGCAGACAACTCAGTTTCAGCAGTGACTCACAAATTCACTGTGGACAACTCGACTTCGGTAACGAATCACAATTTCGCTGCAGAACACACAATCCGGCAGCGAATGCTAATTCGCTGCAGATAACTTAGTTTCGGCAGCGAATCACAAATTCGCTGCAGAACACACAATTCGGCAATGAATGCTAATTCGCTGCAGACAACTCAGTTTTGGGCAGTGAATCACAAATTCGCTGCAAAACACACAATTCGACAACGAATGCTAATTTGCTGCGGACAACTCAGTTTCGGCAGCAAATCACAAATTTGCTGTAGAAAACTCAACTTCGGCAGCAAATCATAAATTCACTGCAGAACACCCAATTCGACAGTGAATGCTAATTCGCTGCAGACAACTTAGTTTCGGCAGCAAATCACAAATTCGCTGTGAACAACTCAATTTCGGCAGCGAATCACAAATTTGTTGCAGAACACACAATTCGACAGCGAATGCTAATTAGCTGTGGACAACTCAGTTTCGGCAGCAAATCACAAATTCGCTATAGATAACTCAACTTCGACGGCGAATCACAAATTCGCTGCAGAACATGCAATTTGTCATTAGGTTCCAGCAAAGTCACATGATTTCAGCATGAACACACACATACACATGCAATAATCAATCCCAACACATAATCTTTCAATAAATTTCAGCAAAACACACACATGCATGCTGGCCAACCCCATAGTTAAGGTCGACCCTCTACCATGATTTGTTCTTTCCATTTTATTCATTTTTTTTTGTTAGATGTTCTTGGAATTGGCCTCATTCCATTTTTGTTTCCTTGTCCTCTTAGTTAATTTCAGTTTCCTTCACATCTAGCTTAGGTTTTGGGGAAGGTTTTCTTAGGGTCTTCTTCTTCATTTCCGGTTCTGGGTCTTAAGAACAAGAGGAAGGGAGTTTCATGACCCGTACCTTTCGAATCTAAGTAAGTTTGGGGAAGGTTTGACAGTATTCTTTCTCTTTTCCTGTTGGTTCTCCTCCTTCTTCCACTCATGTTTTCTAGCCTTTTTTCCCTTCCCTCTAGGCAGTTGTCCAATCTTCTCTCAAGGTCTCAACTCTCCCTCAGACATTCACAAGGCATTCTCTGCTGGTTTGGTTTAGGTTTTCATTGGGAAGGAGGAAGAGAAGAGCAACATGCAGCTGTTGTAGACAACTTTGGGAAGAGGAATGGTCACCTTCTCTCTACTCCTTGTATTTATACTCCCTATTAAATGAAGTGGGGTGTTTGGGGTTGGTTTAGATGTGTTCTTATCCTTGTTTTGATCTCTCCAAAACCAATTTTACCCTCCCTCCCAGCTCCTTAAAACAGTCCAATTTGTTTACCTAACTTTTAATAAAACTACGTTGCTGCCGATTCAGAAATCGACAGCGAAAACTGCGTTGCTGCCGATTCAGAAATCGGCAGCGATTGTGGAGTCAACATTTTTTTTTGGGTGTTTACACAGATATTGCATATGTTGTTAGTCAATTTGTTGCTCTTCCTACTACTGTTCACTAGGAGTTGTTCTTCGTATTTTGCGATATCTTCGAGGTACAGTCTTTTAGAGTCTTTTACTTTCATCCACTTCTTCCTTGGAGCTGCGTGCATACTCTGATGCTAATCATGGCTATGATCTCACAGATCACAACTCAGTTACTGGTTTCTGTATCTTTTTAGGTGATTCTCTTTTTTCTTGGAAGAGCAAGAAACAATCTATTGTTTCTCAATCCTCAACCGAAGCAGAATATCGTGATATGGGATCTACTACTAAAGAGATTATTTGGTTATGTTGGTTACTTGTGGATATGAGAGTTTCACTCTCTCATCCTACTCCTATGTATTGTGAAAACCAGAGTTTTATTCAGATTGCTCACAACTCGGTTTTTCATGGCACCATTACTTTGCCTTTTGTTTCTTCTTCTTTACAGATTACAGATTTCTTTACCAAGTCACATTCCATTTCTCATTTTTGTTTTCTAGTTGGAAAATCTTGATGCTTATAGTTGCCGCATCGTGAGTTTGAGGGGAAATGTTAAATAATACATTTATCTTGTTTTATTTATTAAGGGTAGAATAATATTTTTAGCTTAACCTATATATAAGCTCTTTGTATTTAGGTTAAATAATGTACTTTTCACAAATCAACAAAAAGGAGAATTCTAGCCTCCATCTCTTTTGTGTTCATATTTATTTTGTGTTAATTGAATTGTTTTAACAATATTATGCTAAAGGTTATTTGTCACGAATGTTTATATGAGTATTGTGAAGGATCTATTATTGTGATATACATAGTGCTAAATTGTTATGAATTTTTGAATGAGTATTTCAAGGGATCTATTGTTGTATTGTGTTGAACATTGACTGTCGAGAATGGTTGGATGAGTAATACGAAGGGTCTACTATTGTGTTATACTACCGAATGTTAAACTATTATGGAATGTTTATTTATGTATTACAAAGGATCTATTATTATGTATACTAAATGTTAAACTATTACAAAACATTTGTACGAGTATTACGAAGGGTCTACTATTATGTTATTGTGAACATCAAATTGTTATGAATTGTTTGAATGAACATTACAAAGGATATATTATCATGTTATAGTGATTTCATAAACTGCCTCTGGAATGTTTGATTGATAAATGATTAGCTTCGGCTAATGGCATCCTAATGGATGACCGAGATTGATAAATGATTAGCTTTGGCTAATGGCATCCTAAGTGGATGACCAGGATGAATAAATTATTAGCTGCTTCGACTAATGGCATCCTAAGTGGATGACTGGGATTGATAAATGATTAGCTTTGGCTAATGGCATCCTAAGTGGATGATCGAGATGAATAAAATGAATAAATGATTAGCTTCGGCTAATGGCATCCTAAGTGGATGACCAAGATTGATAAATGATTAGCTTCGGCTAATGGCATCCTAAATGGATGACCAGGATGAATAAATGATTAGCTTCGGCTAATGGAATCCTAAGTGGATGACTTGAATGAATAAATGATTGGCTTCAACTAATGGCGTCCTAAGAGAATAGCTGAATTTGGGAGTTATGAGTTATTTCAAGAATTGATATGTTCATATGTACTATGTTTTTTATATACCAAGTATATGAAAGAAGTACGATTGTTATGCTTTAAACAAATAATAACATTAGTTTGGTTAACGATATTCGAGATGGATGACCTGACTTAAGTATTGTAATTAGCCTCAGTAATTGACAAATTATTAAGGGTGGTATTTACATAAGTATGGAGAAATGAAAAAAAATATGCTCTTTAGGTCCATGAATGAAATGTTATGTTAATATTGCTTTATTATGTTTTTAAATTGCCTATAATGCTTGAAATTACCTTGTCTTATGAATAGGACATCATACCAACATGGTGCGTAAGGAAATCCGCTTTGCAGCTCATATATTTTGGAAAGAACCATATATTTGCATGTTATGGGTAATATAAGTTCTGTATGAACAAATGTATTAATCGCTCAAGTAGTTGTCTGACCCCTTTTGTAAAGACTTGTAATGAAAAAAAATTGAAATGGAACACGGATGTGTATGTGAAAACATGTAGATATGATGTATATGGGTGAAAGTCACCTACCTATTCCTTCAATGGGGTGTCATTGCCTAGTTGATGATCCAATCCCGATCGCACAACCTAACATATCAATGATCATAATCAGCACATTTGTATTTGATAGTCACATAACTCATCACCATATGTTTTCCCAAAAATACACATGTTCCCATTCAAGTGTTCCACATATTACATAATTATACAATGAGTTCATTATAAGCATTTACATCATTTCTAACATGGGAGTCTGCCACAGAAAATTGGCAGTGAAACTGCTTCCCTAGTGGTGCAGAATTCAGCAACGAAACCAATTCTCTGGTGACATGCAATTCATCAGCAGAACTGTTGACACAGACTCATCAGTGAAATTGATTTGCTGAAACATATATTCATCAGCGAACTGATTCCCTGCAACACAAACTGCGTCGAAGAAACTAATTCATTTGCACCACTAACTCTTGATGAACCGATTATTTGGAAGCCGCAAGACTCGTCAGCCAATTGGTTCGCTGCAACATAAACTCGTCAGCGAACTGATTCACTGAAACAAAAAATCATCAACGAATTGATTCGCTAGGACACCACAATTCGCAGCGAAAATTGTTCCGACCATGATGTTTCAGTGTGATGAATGTTAAACCGACCATGAAATGTTGATTGAGTCATTGAAGAAATTGGGTTGTTGATGAATGTTATACCGACTACAAAATGTTAATTGAGTTATTGATGAAATTGGGTTGTTCACGAATGTTGAACAGACTATGAAATGTTGATTAAGTTGTTGATTAGCTTCGGCTAATGGCATCCAAGAATGATGATCAGGTTGTGTTTGATGATTAGCTTTCGCTAATGTCATCCGAGATGGATGACCGGGTTGTGACTGATAATTAGCTTCGGCTAATGGCATTCGAGATGGATGATCGAGTTGTGTTTGATGATTAGCTTCGACTAATGGCACCTCAAATGGATGACCAGGTTGTGATTGATGATTAGTTTTTGCTAATGGCATCCTAGATGAATGACCTAGTTAATTATGATGATTGGCTTCAGCTGATGGTATCTGTATGAGATGACAAGTTTAATTTTGTGATTAGTTTTGGTTAATGGTATCCGAGACGGACGACTGAGTTTAGATGTTGCGATCAGAAATGGCGAAAAACATCCAAGGTGGATGACTGAGTTAAAGTGAAATAATTAACCCCGTCTAATGATTAAACTTTGGCCCCACTACTTCTATGAAGAGGTTGGGGCATGTGAGTGAGAATAATACATTTAGCGAAATTATAAGGATTGTACAATGCATATGAGGAGTAAATGAAAGAATGTACTCATTTTCAGTTGATAACGAAAAGTAACAATAACGTCCTTTTAGTTGTTTAGATTGTTTACAATTCTTGTATCCATGTTGTTTTTGTAACAAGGACATCACACAATCAAGGTACGTAAGAAAGTTATTCCACGGGTTCATATACTTTGAAATGTGCTGTAAATCCTGAGAAAATCAAGGCTGGATTAAATTAAAGAAAATAAACTAAACAAAAAAGAAGTGGGGGCAAAATGAATACACTAAAAGAAAATAGGGCCTAAATGCAAATAAGAATAATTATAGAGTATAAATACTCCTCTTCTCACCAAAAACAAATTTGCAGCTATAGTGAAGAAAGAAAAGAGGGAGTTTTTGTATCCATTTTTACAGATCAAGAGAGAAACACCAAAATTTTAAGAACCCATCCAAGAGTAAGGGTTATAGGTAGAATAAACATTGGTGGGCAATGGATTAACAAGAAAAATTGAACAAGAAGAGAAGAGGGGAGGGCCGGCTGTCATTAGAAAGAAAAGGAGGGATCAAAACCTTGATTCGTACCGGGTAAGGTATTCTAAACATGGTCTTATGAGTCGTTTTAAAGTCGATTATGAATTGATGCCTGGATGTTAAATTATAGATTTGAGTTCTATAACTCTAGATATAGTTAAAAACTGAGGAGAGGTCAGACAGTAATAGTTGGACAGTAACAGTCCAACTATTTGTTGATGAGCAATTTTGACTATTTTAGAGGCAGAACTGGGTTCTCATTTCTTCAGAGAACTTGTAGCCTCATGTCTTAGCTTTCCAATGAGACTAATCTTGCTTAAATCGGAGTTGTATAACTCCAGATATAGTTAAAAATATGAGGAGAAGTCAGACAAGAATTAAAAAAATGAGACGAGAATGGTTGGACAAGAATGGTCTAAGTGTTTGGTGATGAGCAATTTTGACTATCTTAGAGGCAAAACTGGGTTCTCCTTTCTTTAGAGAGCTTGTAGCCTCATGTCTTAGCTTTCCAATGAGACTAATCTCGCTTGAATTGGAGTTCTATAACTCCAGATATAATTAAAAATCTAAGAAGAGGTTAGACAAAGATGCTTGTAAAAACGAGACGAGAATAGCTTGGTTGGCAAGAATTCAAACTGTTTGTTGATGAACAATTTTGATCGTCTTAGAAGTAGAACTAGGTTCTTCTTTCTTCAAAGAACTTGTAGCCTCATGTCTTAGCTTTCCAACAAGACTAATCTCGCTTGAATCGGAGTTCTATAACTCCAGATATAGTTAAAAATATTTGGAGAGGTCAGACAGTAATAGTTGGACAGTAACAGTCCAACTGTTTGTTGATGAGCAATTTTGATTGTCCTAGAAGTAGAACTGGGTTCTTCTTTCTTCAGAGAACTTGTAGCCTCATGTCTTAGCTTTCCAACAAGACTAATCTCGCATGAATTAGACTTCTATAACTCTAGATATAGTTAAAAATCTAAGGAGAGGTCGGACAGTGACAGTTCGGGATTTAAATAGAAACAGTTCAAATATAAAGAAATGAATGATAACTGTGGTTAGACAAAGAACAAAAATATTAATGGGTGAAATGAGAAAAACATAAAATATTAAGAAATGACTGAAAGAAAGACTTATTGGTTGTTGATATGGTTATTATAAAACATATCCTTGAGTGAGGAAAATTTATGAGATGAACCTGTGATTTGCAGGAGGGACCATAGGCATGGTGCAACAGCAGCAGTAGCAGGGGAGCACGAGTAGAGCTTCTATTGCAGGTAGGTGAATCGCACCTATACCTTCTAGTTAAATTCCATGATTTAATATATATTACCGATGTGAAATGTGAATTACTGAATATATGTGTATTCAAGGGGAAAGGTTGTTCTGTGAATTGACAAGTGATGAAATTATTACTGATAAAGGAAATATGAGAAGTGTGATTTAAGGCGTAAACTAACATACATTTAGTGTATGGTAGGATCCCGGGTAAGGGGATTGCCACGTTTGGACTAACATACATTTAGTGTATGTTAGGATCCCGAATAAGGGGATCAAGCATGTATTAAATAGCATACATTTAGTGTATGTTAGGATCCCGGGTAAGGGGATCACCTTGCATCGACTCCTACGGGGTGATGATGATGATACCAGTGAAATTGGTATCGGTAATGTGTTAAACAAAAATAATCATGTTTGATCTTATAAAGTCTGGAATGGAGGTTAATAGTGTAAGAGGGAACGATTATTAATAGTTGAATAAGGAAGAGATTCTAATAAAAACCAAAAGGGAGAAGTGACAAAATATGAATGCATGTTACCCTATTGAAATATTTATGTGATATTCACCTTTCAATAATATGTATTTTGTTTCAGGATCATCGCATGCACGACAGGAGTAGATCCTAGCTTATGTTCCCTTCTTGTAATTTAGGTTCTAGGGAGTATACCCTTGTATTTTGTAAACATGAAAATTTTTGTATAACTTAATTTGTATAATTAATGTTTAAACTTGATTGAATGAACTTAACTCTGTAGTTCATATAACCATATTTCATGTCTATGTATTTATATTTTTTTTATCCATCCATAATGATATTTTGTTATATGATGTATATCATAAATATTGTGGTTGATAGGTGTGAGAATATTTGTGGAATTAAAACCCAGGATGATTGGGTCGAGATTAAGTTATGAGATGCGAGTGCGAGTTATTAGAAGTGTAAATAGGTTACATGTCGATAACTTGGGACCTTCCGGTATAGGGGACTCATCAAATTTTCGGTGAGATTTTAATACTAAAAACCATGAATATTCTCATGTCACAAAAAAGCAGTAATGAAATTTTTTTTCTTTTTATATATATATATATATATATATATAAAAGAAAAAAAAATTTCATTACTCTGTTTTTCGGTTGACATGAGATTGTTATTTTTTATCTTGGAATGGGGGATGTTACATGTGCTATGTAATGGTATGTTTTAGGTGTTATGTGTTTGATAAGAACGAACGAATTAGTTGAATATTTGTCATTCAGCACTTTTGTAAAGACTTGTATCGAAAATTGTAATGAAATACGAATGCGAAAGTACAATCTTGTAAACATGATGTGATGAATGGATGTATATGATATTCTCTTTTATGAGAATGATATGTTGTGAAATCTCATGAGTATTGCTCTACACTAAGAAATGAATTCTATTACGATAAACCCTAAACACCACTGCGGGAATGTGTATTGTCACTTTTTATGGGATGTTGATGTGCTTTATCCTATGTAGGTTGTGCCTTGCTAATGAATAAAATGTATTGATAAATTCACAGAATGATTTATGAAAAGCATCGAGAACCCAACGACTTCCAAAAAAAAATCATCGATTTTGATTATGTAAAAAAGCTGGGTCATTATAGTAATGAGCCTATTACCTCTTCCAACATTATTGCTAAGTATTTATATGTTAGGTATTTGTGTCGTATCTATAACTTACTCTTTAGGTCAACTCTTTGTTTACTCTGACTCCTGGCCTAGTAAGGGTATTTTGGGACCTCTTGGATTCCATCTTGGGTCTTATTAGGTTTACCCAACCATATCTTATGTAAAATGGAAGTATATTTTGTAAAATAGTCCATTTTTTCATAAATCATGTAAACACAAATAAATTTAAGTAAAACATTGAATTTTAAAAAAATTCCCAATAAGCTTAGTTTTTTTGTAACAAATAGACATGTTAATTACAACAACAATTCTACATCAAGTTATATATTGCATAATTTTGTAGATTTTGATATAAATAGATGTACTACATAAGATCAATCAAATATACAGCTTTTATGTAAAATGCAAGTATATTTCGTAAATATATATATATATATATATATATATATATATATATATATTTATGCAAATGGACAAGTCACATGAATGTTTTTATAATTCAAGTTTCCTAAGAATCCACCTTACGTAAATATGGTATATAATAATCAGCGAAGGATAGCTTCTTTAATTTTTAGAATGAACGAATTGATGGTTCCTCATGGGAAAATATCCAATACTCCCAAAATAGATACTACAATAAGAGATTGAAACGCATGATTGGAATCAAATTCACTTGTATTGCTTTAATGCACTTTCCTTGAATATCCACTCGCACTACAAGTGAATTGGATCCAAATTACACGTGTCAATCTCTTATTCATTGAAGTACTGAAGATTTCCCCGTTACTTACCATGCTAACAAAAAAAAAAAAAAAAAAAGACAAAAAGACATCGTTATTCATAACGTTAAAAAAAATAAAATTCCAATGGGATCAAAATCATCTCCTTGGATGATATCATTACCTAACGAATTCATGTGGCAACTCCGTGGATAGCATACTTGTGGCCACCAAGTCTTATCCCATCATCCATTCATCTACAATAAATGACTAAATTCCAAGAAACACAGATAAATAAACCAAACGATCATCTCCTTCTAGCAGCCATAAAATTAAACTTAAGAACACTGACCAGTGCTACCAGATCAGTAACACTCGCAGACTGATCAAATAGCGGCCATGTCTTCCCCTACTGATCCGTTAAAACTTGTTCATAGTGATGAGCTTGTATCGGTAGGGGTTGAGATATCAGCTGATGGCTTCATCCCTGTCGTTGACGTGGAGGGACTTCAGGGTCCTCGCCGCCCTCAAATCGTTAAACAAATTGGCCATGCATGTCAACACTATGGTGCCTTCATCGTAAGTTCTTAATTCCCCCTTTTCCCATATATATTTTAAGTCGTGATTAGATTTGATTTACCTTCCAGCAATTTACAGGTGAAGAACCATGGAATTCCAGAGACCGTTTTCAACAACTTCCTGGGCGGCGCAACAATGGATTTCTTCAGATGGCCAGAGCGAGAAAAGTTGAAATTTTACACTCCTAAACCTGGAAAATTTGACAATACTGAACCTCGCAAGCCCATCGAGTACTTTCGTGCTTATACTACCGGCGAAAATGTCTCTCTCGTAAGGGAACTGGCATATGTTTCTTGTCTTATTGGAGATTATGCAAATCAATGGCCTTCAATTCCTCCCTCATTCAGGTAAACAAATGCCCTTCAAATACCATTTAGTCTCTTTTTTCTCCTCTTCCCATCTTGATGTTGGCATGGTTATGTATAGGGAAAGAGTTACTGATTTTAGTATAAGCGCTAAAAGGGTGGAGTTCGCACTAGGCGAGGCCATATGTGAAAGTTTAGGCCTGGAAAGAGATTACATAAAGAAGAAGCTACTGAGCAACCATGAACAAAAAGTAGCTATGAACTTCTATCCAGCACGTAAACAAGAAGATTCAGAGCTTACTTGTGTACTTCGTGACCATACGGACCCGACCATAATCACAATTTTGTCGGAACAGAATGTTCATGGACTTCAGATTCTACACGATGGGGAATGGATGAATGTTAATCTTAGCCCAAACCACTTGATTGTTTTAACCGGTGACCTACTGCAGGTGAGTTTATGTTATTTGCTTATATCCTAGTGTTGAGATTAGATTAAGCTAACATGGATCTTCTGATTTGTGCTCCCAACGACAGCTTGAGATTTTGCGTTGAGTAGTTATTTCGACGTGTGTGGTTATCTGATTGTTTTTGTATCTGCAGGTACTTAGCAACCCTCGATACAAGAGTTTGCCCCATCGAGTTATCGTGACTTGTGAAAAGGATCGTTTATCCATCGCCACCTATTGCAATCCATCAGATGATGCTACAATAGAACCGGCTAAGGAATTGATCGACAATGATCATCCAGCAATCTATAAAAATTTCACATACCGAGAGTTCAAAGACAACGTTGAATTAGCTGTGGATGATGCCCGGTTGAACGTTTTCAAGATTACTGCAGCTGCTTAACTATGCTAGCTTTACATACAATATTGGTACCTTTGACATCCTTGTAACAAATAAAACATATGGATGTTTGGTTTGGCCGAATAATGGTTTGCAAATGTTACGAATATTTTGAAGGAACTGTTTTCTGCTAGCGCCTGCGCGAGCCATAGCTTATTGTTTTGATGTCGAATAATCACTAAAAATAATTTATAAGTAATCAGTCTTGTAGCTATAATATATTAAGACTGGTTGGAAGCAGTTGATGCGGGACAATTAATAAACAAAAATTGAAAGAAGCAAGAGAAAAGAAAGAAGAAGCCAAGAAGCAGAAGAAAAAAAAGCTGAAGAAGGAGAACAGATTCTGAAAAGGAAAAGAGAAAGAGGGTTGGAAAAGTTTACAACTCTATTATTTAAAACTATGCTTAAATAAGAAAACCTTAAAACAACTAACAATTAGGCCAAATGCCCACAAAAACAAAACTGAAGTTCAAAATAAAATATTATCAAGTTAATAACCAAACTCAACTAAAAATAATAAATTAAACCCAAAAACATAAGTTAAAGCCCAATTTCCCAACAGGTAGGGCTACCCTCCATCATTGATGATCATACACGGGCGTAATTGTGTCTCGGGTCTGGTGTTCCTATAACGACCTGACTTTTTCAAGACTAAAATCGATGGATTTTGTTTTTGTCAGGTTCTGGGTGTTTTTCACCATATCATTCTGCAGATTTATAATTGCATTTCATTTATTAACAAGACACAATCTACATAGGATAACGTAAATCAACATTCTCATAAAATGGATTCTCAATACACATGCCCATAATATTATATTTTCATACTCATAGGTTTACATTACATTATATTGACATACTAATAAATTCACATTCCTGTTCTAGCCTTGTTATTATCACGAGTTCATATAAGAATGTTGAACGACAAGTTACACAATTAGTACTTTCGTTATGCTGACCTCATGTAATTTCACAACATAACATCCTTATAAGAAGAATACCACATACGTATATTCATACACAACATAACTACATGTTTGCACATACACATCTATGTTCCACTTCAATTTTTCATTACAAGTTTTTACAAAAGGGGTTGGACGACTAATTGAGCGATTAACATGTCTGTTCATACAGAACTCATATCACCCATAACATGTGAATACATTGTTTTTTTTTTCAAAATGTGTGAGCCGCCAAACGAATTTCCTTATGCACCATATTGGTATGATGTCCCTGTTACAACACAAGGTAATTTCAAGCATTATAAGCAATTTTAGAACATAATGAAGCAATATTAACGTCACATTTCATTCATGGACCAAAAGAGCATAATTCTTTCATTTTTCCTTACTTATGTAAATACCACCCTTAATAATTCATCAATTATCGAGGCTAATTACAATACTCAAACCCGATCATCTATCTCGAATACCGTTAACCGAACTAACACTATTCTCTGTTTAAAGCATAACAATGATAGTTCTTTCATATACTTGGTATATACAAAACATAGTACCCATAAACGCATCAATTCTGAAACTAACTCATAACTCTCAAATCTGGCAATCCTCTTAGGATGCCATTAGCCAAAGCTAATCGTTTATTCATCCCGGTTATCCTCTTACGATGCCATTAGCCGAAGCTAATCATTTGTCAATCCGATCATCCACTTAGGATGCCATTAACTGAAGCTAATCATTAACCGATCAAACATTCCAAAGGAGATTTAAGAAATCACTATAACATGATATTATATGTAAACACAAAAAAAGAGAAGTAAAGTCGGAATGACTCCACCATCGTTGCCGATTTTTGAATCTGTAGCGGCACAGTTTTTGGCTGCCAATTTCTGAATCAGTAGCGATGCAGTTTTTGGCTGCTGATTTTTGAATCGGCAGCACCATAGTTTTCGCTACCAATTTTTGAATCAACAGTAACGCAATTTTCACTATCGATTTCTGAATCGACAGCGATGCAGTTTTCACTGCTGATTTTTGAATCGGTAGCAACTTAGTCTAATTAAAAGTTTAGGAAACAAACCAGAATGTCTTAAGGAGCTAAGAGGAAGGGGTAAAATTGGTTTTGGACAGACCAAAACAGGGACAAGAACGCATCTAAACCAACCCCAAACACCCCACCTCATTTAATGGGGAGTATAAATGCAAGGAGAGAGAGAGAAGGAGACCCTTTCTCTTCCTAAAGCTGTCTGTAGCAGCTGCATGTCCAGCTGCATGTTGCTCTTCTCTTCCTCCTTCCTAACAAAAACCTAAACCAAACCAGTAAAGAGTGCCTTGTGAACGTGTGAGGGAGAGTTGAGATCTTAAGAGAAGACTTAAGCTAGTTGTGAAGGAAACTAAAATTAACTAAGAGGACAAGGAAACAAAAACAAAATGAGGCCAATTTCCAGAACATCTAACAAAGAAAAATGCATAAAATGGAAAGAACAAATCATGGTAGAGGGCCGGCCTTAGCTATGGGGTTGGATAGCATGCATGTGTGTGTTCTGCTGGGATTTGATGAAAGATTATATGCTAGAATCGATGGTTTCAACGTGTGTGTTCTGCTTGAATTTGATGAAAGATTATGTGTTGGAATTGATAATTGCATGTGTGTATTTTGCTGAATTTAGTGACAGTTCATGTGCTGGGATTGATTATTGCAAGCATGTGTGTGTGATCATCCTGAAATCATGTGACCTTGCTGGAACCTAATGACAAATTGTGTGTTCTACAACGGATTTGTGATTCACAGCTGAAGTGGTATTGTCTGCAATGAATTTGTGATTTGCTGCCAAACTTGTATTGTCTGCAGTGAAATTATGATTCGCTGCCGAAACTTAATTGTCTGCAGCGAAATAGCATTCACTGCCGAATTGTGTGTGCTGCAGCGAATATGTGATTCGTTGCTGAAACTGAGTTGTCTACAGCGAATTAGCATTCGCTATCGAATTGTGCGTTCTACAATGAATTTGTGATTCGATGTCGAAGTTGTATTGTTTGCAGTGGATTTGTGATTCACTGTCGAAACTGAGTTGTCTGCAGTGAATTAGCATTCGCTGCCGAATTATGTGTCTTTGCGGCAATCTATGATTCGTGCGGTTTAGTTGTCCGGATTATGTCGCCAAAACTGAGTTGTATGTAGCGAATTAGCATTCGTTGCCGCATTGTGTGTTCTGCAGTGAATTTGTGATTCGCTGCCGAAGTTGTATTCTTTGCAGCAAAATTATGATTCGCTGCCGAATTGTGTGTTCCGTAGTGAATTTGTGATTCGCTGTTGAACTTGTATTGTCTGCAGCGAAATTGTCATTCGTTGCCGAAACTTAATTGTCTACAACGAATTAGCATTCGCTACCGAATTGTGTGTTCTGCAGTGAATTTGTGATTCTTTACCGAAATTGTGTTGCCTGCAATGAAATTGTGATTCGCTACCGAAGTTGAGTTGTCTATAATGAATTTGTGATTTTTTGTCGAAATTGAGTTGTCTGCAGCGAATTTGCATTTGCTGTCGAATTGTGTGTTCTACAGTGAATTTGTGATTTGGTGTTGAAATTGAGTTGTCTGCAGCGAATCTACGTTCGCTGCCAAAAGTGTGTTCTGCAGCGAATTTGTGATTCGCTGCCGAAATTGAGTTATCTTAAGCAAATTAGCCTTCACTGCCGAGAGTGTGGTGACTGCAGCGAATTAGCATTTGCTGCTGAAGTTGAGTTGCTCTGTAGCGAATCAGCGTTCTCTGTCGAAAGTGTATTGACTGCAGCAAAATTAGCATTCGCTGCGAAAAGTGTGTTGGCTGCAGCAAAGTAGCATTCGCTGCCGAAATTGAAGTGCTTGTAGAGAATCAGTTTTTGCTGCCGAATTGTGCGGCCTGCAGCGAAGCAGTTTTCCCTGCCGAAGTGTGGGGCCTGTAGCGAATCAGTTTTTGCTGCTTAATTGTGCGGCAGCAGCAAACCAATTTTCACTGCCGATTGTCTATAAAAGAATCATAGGTCAGAAATGACTTTTATGCTTGCAACAATTTCATTGTATGATGGTGTAAAATGTGGAACACTTGAATGTGGACATATGGATTCTTGAAATAAGTATGATGATGAATGTGATTTGAGGATGCAAATATACTGATTTGGCATTGATGTCTTCGGTGGTGCGACCGGGATTGGACCATCGTCAGGACAAGGACAAACCGCAGATGGAATAGTTAGATGGTTTCCACCTTTTTCTCGTATGATATTGTTGCGATGTCGCTGCCGCACAAATTAATTACCCCAGCTTCAAACACAACACACAAGATAGTATAGAGCAAGCAAGGGTCGATCCCACGAGGAAGGTTCAGGTCAAATTTTTATGCTAGATGATATGCAATTGGGGGGGGTTTTGGACGTTATGAACTGATCATGGAAACGAAACATCAATTTATATTCTGAATATTTATCTCTTCTTAACATTGGTTAGTTAACGGATCCGTCGTATAACTAACCCTAACCATCAAAGAACCACAATGTCCGCACTAGTAATTTAATTCAATGGCAGCCTTAAGGACTAGATAAGTTGATTAATTAAGAAAACATAATTGTTCGCAGTCTATGTTTGAGTTGATTGAATGCTCTCCCTAAGATTAATAACATAGATCCGCCACAATTATTAAACTCAGTTGCTTCACAAGTTCATATACCACAACTCCGGTTTTGATATCAAACTTAGCAATAGATTGTCTACAATAATTACTTAGAGTCCGCTCTAGCAATTAAAATAAACAATCATAGGAAAAATAAGCATAGGAGAACAAACATATTCATCATATAAACTGAAAAGAAAAGCTAAAATAAATCTTACAGTTCTTGAAATCTGAAGGTTTCCGTGTCCTTGCAACCAAAAAAACAAGTTTAGCCTTGCATGTTTGGTGAAAAACTAATAAAAAAGGAGGAATGCATGATTTCGGGTTTCTTAGAGGAGGGGGACGTTTTTCTCCTCTTGGCTGGCTGCCCCTCTTCTCTTCTCTCATTCTTTTTATATCCTAGGAAACCCTAGTCTCTATTTTACAAAATAGTCCTCCCTTAAGTAGACAGTTTACATTGAAGTACAATAACTATTTTCCTAAAAAAAGAGAAATAGCCTTGCATGAAATCTTCAAGCTTTGACTTAGAGGAGCTAAATTGCTGAAATAAAAACTTGGATGTCGGTTTAGATGCTTCGGAACGTAATTTGGACTCGTTTCTTCATGAAACCTGTTTGCTGGAAGAATTCAGTTGTCATCTTTGAAAACTCATATATCCCTAATATGACATCGTTTATGGTTGAAATGTGGAGTGTTGATAGGTCTTTGAGTCAGGAATCCAAAAAAATTGAGTTTGCATCAATTGGACTTCTGTAGCTCTAGATATTCAAGTCGGAATAGCCGAAGGTCAACACAGGCAGATTGCAAGATTTGACTTTGAAGGCTGCGATTTCCATGCTCTTCCTGATTTTATTTTCTTGCCTTAGATGTCCAGAATGGTATGGATGTTAGCTTTTTAATGCCACTAGAATCACTTCATTTCTATCTCCAGACCTCACGCTCTGCACAAAACATTGACTGACGGTCAAATCTGGAAATTACCTCCAATTTACTTCTTTTTGCATCTTTCATCCAAAAGTGCCTTCAAAACATAAAACAAAGAATATCAAGGTATTTTATATATAAAACATAGGCACAACACTAGTTAAATATGGGTGAAACTATCGAATAATATGGTTGCATCAGATGTTTATGTTTCGAAATGATTTACTTATGATGATATTTTATTAAATTCTTGTTGAATGAAGAAACGACGATGAAGTGTTTGATTGAATTAATTTTTTTTTTCAAATGTAAGAAATATATAGATCAAAAATAGAACATCGCTGGAGACCAGCAAGTCAACTGTACAGGCATATACAAAACAGGGAACAGAATCCTTGGAAACATGGGGAACAAACCCCCTTAAACAGACCACAAACCAAGCAACCAAACCAAGCCGACAGGCAAGGACCAGCAAAGCAAAACACAACCTGCAACTAAAACAAGAAATAAAAAGGTAGGGGAACAGGCTCCCACTGTCAAAGCAGAAAAAACCCAAAATACAGAGCAGCAGAACCTAGGAGCAAACCAGCATCATACCAGCAGCAAACCTAGACAGCAACCTGCAGCAAAATTAGCAAATCCCAAGAGACCACAACCAACAATTCCAGAATGGACCCGACTAGGAACAAGCAAAACCAGCAACAAGACAAGGGAAACACTCCCAGGAAAACATCCTAACAATTAGGAGTAGATAAGAGTAAGCAACAAGCCAACCAGCAGGCCACAACTAGCAACAAGCAAAGCATAAAACCAACAAGCAAAACAGGGGAACCACCCTGCATTCCCCAGGAAAGAAACCAGTAGCAAACCCACACATCAACCTATGGCAAAAGCAACAAACTAAGCAAGGAGAAACCCAAGCAACCAAACTGCAAGTGAGCAGTATAACAACTAAAAACCATAGAAACCAACAACGCCAATAGCACGCAACGCCATTAGCCAAGACTTCCAAAAGCGAACAGATAAAAAACCAACTTCCACCTGACTGGAAGAAGCAACCAGAGACCAAACATAACACCACAGGCGGAAGCTGATACGAGCAACAAACCCTGTAGAGAAGACCCAGCAACTATAAATAACAAGCATAAAGCCACACAGCACAGCTACAGGCAGAAACATATATACTGTGACAAACAAGAGACAGGCCTACAAAGGCAGCACCATATAGACAAATCCAGCAAAACCAGAACAAAACCAAGCAAAAAACCAAAATGGCTACAAGGAACATATTCCTTGGCCAAAATACAAAAAGAGCAGAAAGTATCATAAAGAGGATGAGGGAGTAGAAGCTGTGTCAAAACGACTATGAAATGTCGATCAGGTTCTTGTTGAATGTTGAAACAATGATGACAATGTTAATGTTCTGAAATGACCTGTTTGAGGTGGATATATTATTGTGTTGCGATGAATATGAAAACAACTATGAGATATTGATTGAGCTATTATGAATTTGGGCAGCTGATGAATGGTAGTATGAGTATTACGAAGGATCTACTGTTGTATTTTTTTGGATGTAATTGTGACAAATGGTTGTATGAGTATTATGAAGGATCTACTGTTGTATTTTATTGGATGTAATTGTGACGAATGGTTGTATGAGTATTATGAAGGATCTATTGTTGTATTGTATTGAACATTAATTGTCATGAATCATTGATTAGCTTCGGCTAATGGAATCTGAATAGATGACCAGGACAAATAAATGACTAGCTACGGCTAATAGCACCCTAAATGGATGACCGATATGAACAAATGATTAGCTACGACTAATGACATCCAAAGTGGATGTCCAGGATGAATAAATGATTAACTTCAACTAATGGTATCCGAATGGATGACCGAGACAAATGAATGATTAGCTTCGGCTAATGGCATTCGAAAGGATGACCGAGACAAATAAATGACTAGCTACGGCTAATGGCATCCAAAGTGGATGTCCAAGATGAATAAATGATTAGCTTCAGCTAATGGCACCCTAAGTGGATGACTAGAATGAATAAATGATTAACTTTGGCTAAATAAATGACTAGCATCCTAAGTGGATGACCGGGATGAATAAACGATTGACTTCGGCTACTGGCATCCTAAGAGGATAGCCGGATTGGAGAGTTATGAATTAGTCTTCAAGAATTGATGTGTTCATGTATACAAGGTTTTGTATATACTAAGTATATGAAAGAACTATGATTGTTATGCTTTAAACAGAGAATAACGTTAGTTCAGCTAACAATATGCGAGATTAATGATCAGGTTTGAGTATTGTAATTACCCTCGGTAATTGACGAATTATTAAGGGTGGTATTTACATAAGTAAGGAGAAATGAAAGAATTATGCTCTTTTGGTCCATGAATGAAATGTGACGTTAATATTGCTTTAATATGTTCTTAAATTGCCAATAATGCTTGAAATTATCTTGTACTATAACAGGGACATCATACCAATATTGTGCATGGGAAAATCCATTATGCAGCTCACACATTGTGAAAAGAACTATATATTCGCATGTTATAGGTGATACGAGTTCTATATGAACGGATGTGTTAATCACTCAATTAGTCGTTTGACCCCTTTTGCCCTTTTATAGAGACTAGTAATGAAAAATTGAAATGGAACATAGATGTGAATGTGCAAACAAGTTGATATGATGTGTATGAATATACATATAAGGTATTCATTTTATGAGGATGTCATATTGTGAAATTACATGAGGTCAGGAAAACGAAAGTACTAATTGTGTAACTTGTTGTTCGACACTCTTGTATGAACTCGTGATGTTAGCGAGACTAGAATAGGAATGTGAATTTGTGAGTATGTCAATATGATGTAATGTAAACCTATGAGTATGAAAATATAATAATATGGGCATGAGTATTGAGAACCTGTTTTATGGGAATATTGATTTACATTATCCTATGTGGATTGTGTCTTGTTAATGAATGGAATGCAATTATAAATCTGCAGAATGATATGGTGAAAAACATCCATAACCGGACCAAAAAAATAATTTCCATCGATTTTAGCCTTGAAAATGTCGGGTCATTACATTATATCCTTTGTAATACACAAACAAACTTCCATAACAGTTTAGCATTTAGTATAACACAACAATAGATACTTTGTATTATTCATCCAACCATTTATGACAGTTAATGTTCAATACAATACAATAATAGATCCCTTGTAACACTCATACAAAAATTCATAACAATTTAGTACTATGTATAACACAATAATAGATTCTTCGCAATACTCATATAAACATTCGTGACAAATAACCTTCAACATAATACAACGACAAATCCTTTGTAATACTTATACAACCATTCGTGACAGTTAACATTCCATATAGCACAATGACACGATCAAAGAGTTGATGTCTTATCCCAAGTGCATGAGTGTCAAAGTAATAAATAACCCGACAAGACCGAGGTCGAACCACAAGAAGGTGAACTATATAAATTACAAATAATAAAATGATATTGATGTTGAAGAGAACTTTGAGATGTGATAGTGATGAAAAGATTAAACAATGATAAAACAATTGTCAAGGTTAGAGGATTCACTAATGGTAATTCAAATAAGCATAGTATAAACTCCTTTTTATTACTCAACTGGAAACCACACACAAAGGAGGTTCCAATCGGATGATTTATCATTAATGGCTCATTATAAAGTATTAACATGATCATATTAATTATCTTATTTAAGAAACACCAACACTTTTAAATATTGTCAGGTATTCATGATGCTAACTTATGTTAACAACAAATCAAGTTCCTCTCATAACAACGATGTCGACCGAAGACTATGAAGGATCAAGCATTTATTGTACCAAGTGTTATACAACACAAATCTAGATTAATCATTTAACAAGTAAGGTATTAATAATTAGTAAGATAAAAAGATAAGACATGTTAATAGCAAACTTTCTTGGATATAAACATTGAAATGCATGTTGAGTTTTTAATATACATATTCTAACACCATTAGTGAAACCTTTTCACCTTGACATAATAAACTTAACTAAACATTATGAAGAAGATAAACATAAATAAACTAGATAAGAACATAGTTATGATGAAAAGCATAAACAAGAGATTAATGAAAGCAAAACTTAAACATTACAAAAATACAAAGAAAGAAAGCAAGAATATGATTTTGATCTGAAAACCAAGATGCCTAAATACATGGCAAATGCCTCCTTTTATAGGCTAAAATTCAAAACTATTGATTAGATGACTAACTATTTAGTTGGTGGCCAACCATTGACTTGTTGGCTAGTTATTGACAATGTTGGCCAGCCAAAACGTCATTGCTAACATCAGAATTTGAGCACATAGTCTTCATGATAGTTGTGGAAAATTGTCTCAGCTGTTCAAAAAAAAAACTAGAGCTCATTTGGACTTCTAGAACTCGAGATATGGGCTGAACACTGAATGGTGTTTAGGCTGCAGGACAGATTCAGACGTCTCTTTTGATACTAAGATTTGAACTAAAAAATGGAAGAATTGAGTCTTGGACTCTTCATGAATGTTTTAGGCCTATGTCTTAGCTTTCCATCAAGATAAACCAGACCTAATCCAAGGTCTATAACTCCAGTTATGATCCAATAACCGAATGGTGTTCCAGTTTGAATTGAATCAACATCTCTTCTCTTAGCCCTTTCTTTGTCTTCTCAATTTCAATAGTTAATCACATTAATCAATCCTTTGAGTTGTCGGATAAACCTGCATTTAGAATGAGTATTTACCATAAATTAAAGGTATCTTATATTATCAAACTTGTTATTATAAAACATGCTTAACTTAGGGAATTTAATGATACTTTAAGTGCAATATGATGTATAAAGCCTTAATGAGAATGCACTTTTAAGTACTAATCACACAACAATAGATCCGTCGTAATAAATTCACTTTAGAAACTAATGTTACGCTAGAAGGGGGTGGAAATAACCTACCTATTCCTCGCGCGGTGTACTTATCCAGTCGAAGGTTTGATTCTGGTCGCACCACCTCATCCATCAAAAGATCATAAATCAACACATTTGCATTTAGCAAACACAAAACTCATCGCCATACTTATTTCAAAATCCACATGTTCACATTCTAGTGTTCCACACATTATACAATGAAATCGTTACAAGCATTAAGTCATTTCTGACGTTAAATTCGTCAGCGGCTAAGCTGCTACTACCACAAAAAGTCGTCAGCAAAAACTGGGTCACTGATGACATACAATTCATCAGCAAAAACTAATTTGCTGGTTACATACAGATTTCGGCAACGAAAGCTAGTTTGCTGTAGATAACACAATTCAGCAGTGAAATCTAATTCGGTGTAGAAAACACAATTTCGGCAGCGAATGCTGATTTGCTACAGACATTATAATTTCAACAGTGAACACTGATTGGCTACAGGCAAAACGGTATCAGTAGTGAAAACTGATTCGGTGTGGACAACATGATTTGGTAGTAAAAACTAATTTGGTGCAAACAACACAATTTTGGCAGCGAACACTCATTCGCTGCATACAACACGCTTTGCCAAACAAACACCGATTCGCTCGCGACAACACGATTTGGCGAGGAACACTAATTCCCTGCGGACAACACGATTCAGCAGTGTAAAGTGATTCGTCGCAGACACCACTCGGCTATGAACACTAATTCGCTGTAGACATCATAATTTGGCAGCGAACACTGATTCGCTGCAGACAACACGATTCGGCAATGAAAAGTGCTTCGCTAAAAACAAAACAATTTCAGCAGCAAATGCTGATTCGCTACAGACAACACAGTTTCAGCAGCGAACGCTGATTTCTAAATCGGCATGGTTTTTGCTGCTAATTTCTATATCGGCAGCAACACAGTTTTGGTTGCCGATTTCTAAATCGACAGCGACTTAATTTTTTGCTGCCAATTTCTGAATCGGCAGCGACACTCTAAAACCCAACAAAAATTAGTCTTGGACCAGCCTATCCTATGAGAGAATTAGAATAGAAACCAGCTCAAGATAACCCAAAACGGGGGTAAGGACAACCTTGGTCCTGCACCCAAACACCTTACCTCATTTAAGAGGGGGTATAAATATAAGGAGAGAGGGGGGGGGGGGGACCCCCCCTTTTCCCAAAACCAACTACATGCTCTTGCCCATTTTCTCTTCCCTAAAAACAGCCGGCCAACAGCCTTGGATGCAACAATCCCTCTCTTTCCAAAGCAAAACCCAGCAACCCCAGCTGCATGCAAACCCTTGACTATTATGTGAGGAGAGAGTTAGAAGAAAGGAGAGAAAACCATGAGATGTAAATGAGCTGGAAGGGGTGACTGCTACAGCAGAGAAGGAAGAGAAGGAAAACTAGAACCAGAGAGGATGAAGAAGCAGTAAAACGTGAGCAGAAAGGGAGAAAAACTTTTTAAAATTCCTTCCTAAAGCTACTATAAATCATGAGGTATGAACCAAACCTCTTTTCCCCCACCAGTTTATGGGTTCTTGGAACCGAAAGGAAGAATAAAAAACATGAGGGGATACCCAGAAATTTACACTAGTTGTAAGAGAAAATTAAACAAAAAAGAAAGACAATAATGGGGGCTGAATAAAGGACCTATAAATAAAACAATCAACATGGGGAAATGGATGATTTTGCATATGCAAATTTAGTTAGTTGGCTGACCATAATGGTGGCTGGACATACCATGAATGTAGGTGACCAAATGCTTAAGGGATGACCTTGCCTAAAACAAAACCATGCATGCAATTGTGGAGTAATTTATGTGTATAAATATTTGAAAAATTTTTGTTGAAATGTGTTAGTGTATGATTGAAATGTATTGTGTAATAATCTGTATGTGGGTGTTCATGTTAAAATCATGTGACTCTACTGGAATTTAATAACAAATTATGTGCTGGAATTGATTTTCTACATGTGTGTGTTCATGCTAAAATCATGTGACTGCTGGAAACTAATGCCAAAATTGTGTAGTCTATAGCGAATCAACATTCACTACCGAAAGGTTGTTGTCTGTAACGAATGTGTCATTCGCTGCCGAAATTGAGTTGTCTTTAGTGAATCAGCGCTCGCTACTGAAAATTATGTTGTTTGTAGCGAATTAGTGTTCACTGCTGTTCGCTGCTGAAATTGTGTTGTTTGTAGCGAATCAGCGTTTGCTGCCGAAATTGTGTTGTCCATAGCGAATCAGCGTTTGATACCGAAAGGGTGTTGTTCGCAGCGATTTGTGATTCGCTGCTGAAATTGTATTGTGTGCAGCGAATCAGTGCTCGCTGCCAAAAATTGAATTATCTGCAACAAATTAGTGTTCATTGCTGAAATTATGTTGTGTGTCACGAATTAGCACTCGCTACCGAAAATTATGTTGTCTGCAGCGAATTAGGGTTCACTGCTGAAATTGTGTTGTTTGTAATAAGTCAGAGTTCACTACCAAAAGGGTGTTGCCTGCAGCAAATTTGTGATTCGCAGCTGAAATTGAGTTGTTTGCAGTGAATCAGCGTTCGTTGCTGAAAGTGTATTGCTTGGAGCAAAATTGTGATTCACTGCTGAAATTGAGCTGTCTGGAGCGAATCAGTTTTCACCACCAAATTGCGGTGCCAGTAGCGAATCAGTTTCATTGTTAAATTGTGTTGTCCATAGAGAATCAGTTTTCGTTGTTGAATAACAGCGAGACAATTTCGCTATCGAATTGGGATGTCAACATAGAATCTGTTTTCGCTGCCGAATTGCATTGTCCGCAGTGAATCAGTTTTCCCTGCCAAATTATAGCATGTCAGTTTTTGCTGTCGAATCGTGTTGTCTACAGCGAACCTACTTCACTGCCGAATCAGGGTGACACTAGCAATCCAGTCGCTAATGATTTTGCGTTCAGCGAATCTGCCACTGACGAATCTGCATCACCAGTGAACCAAGTTTCGCTAACAATTTCTGTTGCAGTTTTACATATCTGAATTAGGCCAATGGTTAAGATGGTTGCACTGTGTGATTGTGATATGTGGAACACTAAAATATAAACTTGTATATGTTTAAAGTATGCATGACAAGTTGGGTGATTACTGAATATGAAGTACTGATTTATAGCCATTGATGTCTTAAGTGGTGCGGCTGGGATCAAACCTTTGTTAGGATAAGGACAACCTGCAGGTAGGTGGTTTCCACCTTTTTCTTGTATGATGTTAACGCTTTGAAATGATTTACTTATGACGATATATTATTGAATCCTTGATGAATGATGAAACGACGATGAAATGTTTGATTAAATTCTTGACAAATGTTGTAACAACTATGAAATGTTGATCGAGTTCTTGATGAATGTTGAAACGATGATGAAAATGCTTATGTTCTGAAATGACTTGTTGAGGAAGATATATTATTGTGTTGCGATGAATAATAAACCGACTATGAGATGGTAATTGAGCTGTTATGAAATTGGGTTGCTGACGAATGTCAAACCGATTATGGAATGTTGATTGTGATTGTTGATTAGCTTTGGCTAATGGCATCCAAGATGATGGTTGGGTTGTGCTTGATGATTAGCTTCGGCTAATGGCATTTGAGATGGATGACCGGGTTGTGGTTGTTGATTAGCTTCGGCTAATGGAATCCGAGATGGATGACCAGGTTGTGGTTGATGATTATTTTCGGTAAATGGTATCCTAGATGGATGGCCAAGTTGATTATGATGATTGGATTTGGCAAAATGGTATTCGTAAGAGATGACGGGTTGACTTGTGTGGTTGATTTTGGTTAATGGCATCCGAGACGGGTGACCGAGTTTAGATATTGCGATTAGTTACAGTTAAAAGCATCCAAGATGAATGATCGGGTTAAGGTGAAGTAATTAACCCCGACTAAAGATTAAACTTTGGCCCCACCACTCCTATGGAGGGGTTGGGGCATATGAATGAGGATAATACATCTAGCGAAGTAATGAGGATTGCACAGTGTATTTGAGAAGTGAATGAAAGAATGTACTCACCTTCAGTTGATAACAAAAAACAACGATAACATCCTTCTAGTTATTATTATTATGTTTAGATTATTTACAATTCTTGTATCATGTTGTTTTTGTAACAGGGGAATCATACAATCAAGGTGCATAGGAAAACCGCTCCACGGGTTCTCATATTTTGAATGGTGCTATGTAATAGTTTGTCTTATGTTATGTTGAATATTTTCCTTTCGGCACTTTTGTAAGGACTTGTAATGAAAATTGTATTGAAACATGGATGTGGATGTGTAAACATGTAGATATGATGTTATGAATATATTTATATGGTATTCTTGTTTATGAGGATGTTGTGTTGAGAAATCACATGAGGATCGTATGAAAGGAGGTATTATTTGTGTAAGATTGTCGTTCAACACTTGTGTATAAACTCGTGTTGATAATGAGACTAGAATAGAAATGTATTCATGAGTATGTCAATATGATGTAATGTAAATGTATGAATATGAAAATATAATATTATGGACATGTGTATTGAGTATCCGTCTTATGGGTATGTCGATTTATAAAAACTATATCTGTATGATGTCATGATAAGGAAGGGAACTTAATTACTAATTCATAGAATGTCATTATGAGAAGTACCGATAACAAAAAAAAATTCCACCTGTTTTGGCTTGAAAAAGTTGGGTCATTACAATGCAGTTGGGTTTGGTAGTTGGTTCTTTGAAAGAGAAAGAGGTTGTTTTGGTAGAGTTGCAGCTGGTTTTGGGGAAGAGATCTAGGCTCCTTCTTCTCTCCTAACTCTTTACTCACTCTACACTCATGAGGCTTGGCATGCAGGCCGTCTGGTTCAGTTATCTTCTTGGGAGGGGTGCTAGTGTACTGAACTATCGGCCTGCTGCTGCCATCACTGTCAGCCCAAGGCCCTAGGTACCTTGCAGCGAGGCGGGGTTCCTGTGTTGCGTACCCACTTTGGTGGAATTCGAGGCAAACCTAGCAGTGATGCTCGTGTTCCAATTAAGCGGACTCCCGCCAAACTGGCCCACATGTGATGCAAAATGCGATGCCGACTTATGGGCCTGCACCCCTAAGGCCGCTTTGTTCGAGCCACTCGTGCTCGATAAAAATGACTTCCTCGCCCGTCCGACCCCTCGTCTCATTGGCGTTGGGGATCGTGTGGGTCGTGGTGTCACGAAGGAATGCTACTTGGTTGATCTTGCCAGTAGTCATATAAGCCATGCATGTGTAAGTATGAACTAATTCAGACTATGAAACTGCGAATGACTTATTAAATCAGTTATAGTTTGTTTGATGGTATTTGCTACTCGGATAACCATAGTAATTCTAGAGCTAATACATGCAACAAACCCCGACTTCTGGAAGGGACACATTTATTAGATAATACGTCGATGCGGGCTCTGTCTGTTGCTCTGATGATTCATGATAACTCGACGAATCGCATGGTCATTGTGCTAGCCACGCATCATTGACATTTATGCCCTATCAACTTTTGATAGTAGGATAAAGGCCTGCCATGGTGGTGACGGGTGAAGAAGAATTAGGGTTTGATTCCGGAGAGGGAGCCTGAGAAACGGCTACTAAATCTAAGGAAGGCAGTAGGCGTGCAAATTACCCAATCTTGACACGGGGAGGTAGTGACAATAAATAACAATACGGGGCTCTTCGAGTCTAGTAATTGGAATGAGTACAATCTAAATCCCTTAATGAAGATCCATAGGAGGGCAAATATGGTACCAGTAGCCACGGTAATTCCAGCTGCAATAGTGTACATTTAAGTTGTTGCAGTTAAAAAGCTCGTAGTTGGACTTTGGGTTGGGTCTACCGATGATGCACTCCTGGCCTTAACTGGCCGGGTTATGCCTCTGGTGCTGTTACTTTGAAGAAATTAGAGTGCTCAAAGCAAGCCTACGCTCTGGATACATTAGCATGGGATAACATCATAGGATTTCGATCTTATTGTGTTGGTCTTCGGGATCAGAGTAATGATTAACAGGGACAGTCGGGGGCATTCGTATTTCATAGTCAAAAAATTCTTGGATTTATGAAAGACAAACAATTGCGAAGGCATTTGCCAAGGATGTTTTCATTAATCAAGAATGAAAGTTAGGGGCTCGCAGACGATCAAATATGCAGGTTATTCACAATTCTATGAGCTACAAAGGAATGACTAGCTTCAGGATCAATTAAAGCATAAACTTGCATTGTATCTAACTGTAAAGTGCCGCCACCACATCAGGTACAGCTCCCACATCCTCGTAGGTCATGTGATATACCCGACCCTGAGTCCTCCCCTCCTGATTTCTGGGCCTCCCTCGAGTAGCACTCGTCCCTGACTGGGTAGGCCTGATAGGATAATCGACTGTAACTAATTGTTGCTAGCAAGGAACCTTAATCCTCTGACCATGGGTTCCCTCGATAGTTCTACGGGGACAATCCTTCTTCCTGTGACTCGTGTCCCCACAATAGTAGCAGCCTCTGCCTACATGCGAGCACTTTCTCCATCGATGCCCCTCTTCGCTACAAATATAACATCTCCCCGGCATCGTAGAGCAATCTTCAGGGTGTCGCTGCTCACACCTCTAACATAATGGATATACTGGTCCCTTCTACTCTGTAGAACCTCCAGCAGTTGTGACTCCCTGTCTAGCCTGTTCTCTCCAGGATCCTCCTCCACTAACTTGTCTAGATCCTCCCAAGCTACCTCCTAGGGTGAAACTCCCACCTCTTCTCTGGAACTGTCCTGATGAATGTCTGCTCTTCCCTTTCTTTGGGAGAGGAGGTCTCCTAGTCAAAAACTCAAAATCTCTCCTTTTAGCTCCAATTACTTGACTCTGCTCGACCACTGGCTTCGGGGTATCCCTTATTACCCTCTCCATACCCTGAGTAGCCCATACCAATTCCCGCAAAGACTGAAACTGCATGGCTATCAATTCATCCTCAGATCCTACCCTGGTCCATCACAAAACCTCTCCACCCTATGGCGCTCTGTGGGAAGGTAAGTGGAGGGAAAAGCTGCTAAGTACTGGAATCTCCTCTCATACTCCAGAATTGTCAAATCTCCCTGCCTTAAATCCAAAAACTCTTGTTCTTTCTCCCTTCTATGCTCCCAAGAATAATACCTCTCCTCAAACTCTTCACGAAAGTCCCTCCATCTCAATACCTCCCATGATCTCCTTTCTCTAATGGTCTCCCACCAAGAGTGGGCACTTTCAATCAATAGTTGAGTCAAGCAATCCACCTGTAGCTCCTTTGGCACATGCATCTGGTTTATAACTCTTTCCATTTTCCTCAGCCAATGCTCAACAACTTCAGCATCCTCTTCGCCATGGTAAGTCATACAACCCATCTCTCTCATACCCTTCACCCACTGCACTATGGTGACTACTCCCCCTGATCTAAGAGTTGTACTGGAGGCTCCCGTTGCCATTCCTACTGCTATAGCTCTCACTATATGGTCCATAAAAGCAGGATCCAAAAATGGGTTTGACCAATCTACCGGTGCCACTGGTGGGGGTATATTATCTCCCCCCTGTCTGTCTGATACCTCGGGCATTGATACATCTGCCTGATGGGACAACGAATCATCTCGAAGTCTCCTTGACTTACCCCTTTTAGAGTTCACTGATGTTGCAGGTACATGAGAGGAGGTGTCTGCCAAGGGATCCCAGTCTGGATCACTTTCATAATTAAGACTCTGATCACTTCCCCGAACTGGGGATGGATCAGTTCTGGCTCCTTGCCTTGTTCTCACCATCTTGAAACACATTTCAAAATCATATAATTATTCCTGTCCCCGGAATAGCAACCTGGGCTCTGATACCAAAATGTAACATCCCCCGATCCGGGATAAAGCAACAATCTCATGTTAACTGATAAACAGAGTAATTAATTTTTTTTTATATATATATATACATGTACAGGGTGTTCATATTAAAATTTATCGAAATTTTCACTAAAATTTTGACAGAGTCTCCCCTATATCGGGAGGTCCCAAGTTATCAACATACAACCTGTTTACACTTCTAATATCTTGCATCTCCTAACTCAATTCAACCCAATCATCCTGGGTCTCAATCCGACAAAACATCATCATTCATGTCAACCACAATATCTATGATATATATTGACCAACAATTATCATTATGGATGGATAAAAGATATAAACATGCATACATGGAAAATGGTTATACAAACTACAAAATTAAATTCATCTATTCAAGTTTAAACATTAATTATACAAATTAAGTTATATAAAAGTTGTAATATTACAAAATACAAGAGTATACTCCTTGGAACCTAGATTATAAGCTAGGATCTCTCCTGTCATGCATGTGATGGTCCTGAACCAAAATACATATTATTGAAACCTGAATATCACAATAATATAGCAACACAAATATCCAACAATTTAAAAAAGCAAACATGCATTCATATTTTATTCACTTCTCCCTTCTGATTTTCATTGGAAACGCTTTCTCCTTCAACTACTAAAAATCGTTTCCTCTTACATTATCAACCTCCATTCAAGATTTCATAAGATTAACCATGATTATTTTAGCTTAACACATTACCGATACCAATTTTATTGGTATCATCATCACCCCGTAGGAGTCGATGCAAGGTGATCCTCTTACCTGAGATCCTAACATACACTAATTGTATGCTAGTCAATACATGTTGATCTCCTTGCCCGGGATCCTAACATATACTAAATGTATGCTAGTCAAAACATGACGATCCCCTTACCCGGGATCCTAACATACACTAAACGTATGCTAGTCCACACCCCATATCACATTTCTCATATTTCCTTTGTCAGCGATAATTTCATCACTTGGCAATTCACACAACATCTTTTCATCTTGAATACTATTCAAAATATCAACATCATTACGCAAAATTCCCTCCTTTCCCATAATATCCAACATTTGGTAATTCACATATCACATCAATAACATATTAAATCATGGAATTTAACTAGAAAGTATAGGTATGGATCACCTACTTGCAGTAGAAGCTCTACTCGTGCTCCCCTGCTGCTGTTGTTGCACCACACCGGTGGTTCCTCCTGAAATCACAAGCTCATCTCATAAATTTTCCTCATTCAAGGATATATTTTATAATAATCATATCAACAGCTAATAGGTCTTTCTTTCAATCATTTCTTTCTTTATATTTTGAATTGTTACTATTTAAATCTTGAACTGTTACTGTCCAATTATTACTCTCTAGACCTTGGATTGTTACTGTCCAATCATTAATGTCTAGACATTGAACTGTTATTGTCTTGAACCATTACTGTCTAGACATTAAACTCATTCTTGTCCCAATCATTCTTGTTTAGACATTGGATTCTTCGTCCAACCGTTATTGTCTGAACTCTCAAATTTTTAACTATATTCAGAGTTCTAGAACTCCGTTTCAAGCGAGATTGATCTCGTTGGAAAGCTAAGACACGAGGCTACAAATTCTCTGAAGGAAGGAGAACCAAATTCTGCCTCTAAGATAATCAAATTTGTTCATCAACTAATCAGTCCTACTGCCCTACAAAGTCAGTCACGACTTAGTCTCGATTGGTGACCCATAATTGGAGTTCTACAGCTTCAAATTGAGCAAGACCAATTTTCTTGGTTAGCTAACATACAAAACTACAATTTCTATGAAGGAATGTGATCTTAATTCCCTCATCCTCCTACCCAAAATCTCACTGAAAGTCAGGAGACAAGCCTGTCAAGATTCGTCACCCCTTTCCATTCACAAACTACATTTTCTGGGTAAATTATCCACCAAATCACATATCACACATAAATTAACTTAATTTTAACAATTGATACTTTTTCTCCAATTCAAGTTTAAGAACCCTAATCTATAATTCAACATCAAAGCATCCATTCATAATCGAATTTGAAATGAATTATAAGATCATGTTTAGAACACCTCACCCGGTAAGAATTAAAGTTTTGATCTTTAACTAGTTAAAGATTTTCGACTCCCTCCTTCCTTGTTTCTAATGACAGCCGACCGTCCTCCTACTCTTCTTGTTTAAATTTTCTTGTTAATCCCTTGCCCACAAGTGTTTACTCCATCTATAAACCCTTAATCTTGGATGGGTTCTTGAAATTTTGGTGTTTCTCTCTTGATTTTGCAAGAATGGATACAAAAACTCCATCTTTTCTTCCCTTTTGGGTTGATGCAGATTTATGGTGAGGAGAGGAGTCTTTATACTCTATAATGTCTCTTATTTGTACTTAGGCCCCATTTCCTTTAAGTGTATTATTTTTGCCCCCACATCTTTTTTCTTCTTCTTATAATCAAACTATACCTCTTTCATTTTTTTTTATAACTCCACCTTATAACTTTTAGTTTAGCTTATTTTCCTCAATTTAATCCAATTCTCAACATTTCCGGGTTAATTTATAATGTCTCAAAATATTTCGCCCGGAAATTTATATCCCATAAAATTTCCAAATCTCCATTTTTTTATTTAACCCTTATACATGAATTTCTTCGCTTTATTTCCATTTAGTTAGTTTGTAATTTATGCAACCTTATTTTCCCGAGGTTTACAAGTACATCCTTCATATTACTCATCCAACCATTCATGACAATTAATGTTCAATACAATACAACAATAGATCCATCGTAATACTCATTCAACCATCTGTGATAATTAACATTCAATATAATACAACGGTAGATCCTTCGTAATACTCATACAACCATTTGTCACAATTACATTCAATAAAATACAACAGTGGATCCTTTATAATACTTATACTACCATTCATCAGCAGCCAAAATTCATAATAGCCCAATCAACATCTCATAGTCGGTTTAATATTCATCGTAGCACAATAATATATCCACCTCAAACAGGTCATTTTAGAACATTAACATTTTCGTCATTATTTCAACATTCAACAAGAACCCGATCGACATATCATAGTCGTTTCGACAATCATCAAGAATTCAATCAAATACTTCATCATTGTTTCATCATTCAACAAGGATTTAATAAAATATCATCATAAGTAAATTATTTCAAAACATAAACATTATACAAGAAAAACGTGGAAACCACCTACCTGATCCACCTGCGGGTTGTCCTTGTCCTAACGATTGTCCGATCCTGGCCCCACCACCTAAGACATCAGTGACCACAAATAAGTACATTTGCATCCATAAATAACATTCATCACCATACTTATTTCAAGAGTCCATACGTTTACATTCAAGTGTTCCATATTTTACACCATCGTACAATGAAATTGTTACAAGCATTTAAGTCATTTTTGCCTGGGGGTCTATTGTAGAAAATCGACAGCAAAACTAATTCGCTGCTGGCCATATAATTCGGCAGCGAAAACTGGTTCCCTGCAAGCGACACAATCCGGCAGCGAGAGCTGGTTCGCTGTAGGCCACACAATTTGGAAGCGAAATCTATTTTGCTGCAGACACCACACAATTCGACAGCGAATCACAAATTTGTTGCAGCAAACACACTTTCAGTAGCGAATGCTAATTTGTTGCAGCTAATACATTTTCAGCAGCAAATGCTAATTCGCTGCAGACAACTCAATTTCAGCAGCGAATCACAAATTAGTTGCAAAACACGCTTTTGGCAGCGAACACTGATTCGCTACAGACAACTCAATTTCGGCAGCAAATCTGCAAACAATACAATTTCGGGCATGAACACATGCATTTTAGTTCCAGCATTACAATTGTTCATAGAACCCAGCAGAATCACACAATTTCAAGCATGCACATACATTTCAGATCCAGCATTACATTTGTTCATAGAACCCAGCAGAATCACACAATTTCAGGCATGAACACATGCATTTCATCACACAACATGTTCTGTTCAGCCCCTCCACTATGGCCGGTCATCTTTCCAAGTTCATGCATTTAAAATTTGTTCATTTCCTTAAGTATTCTGAAATTTGACCCCCATTCAGTCCCATTTTTATCCCTCGTCCTAGTCTAGTTTTTCCTTAACAACTGGTGCAAAAATCCCAGGCCATTTACTTGGGGTTATGCATTTTGTTTTGGGATTGATTAGTACTTAAAAGTGCATCTTTATCAAGGTTTTATATCATCATTTTGCACTTGAAGTATTAATAACTCCTTAATTAGAGCATGTTTTATAATAACAAGTCTAATAATATAAGATACCTTTAATTTATGGTAAATGTTCATCTTAAATGCAGGTCTATCACATAAAATCAAAGGATTGATTGATGAGTTTAACTACTGAAATTGAGAAGACAAAGAGAGGGCTAAGCTTAGAAAAGAGATGTGGTTTAGTCCAAACTGGAACACCATTCGGTTATTGGATCATAACTAGAGCTGTAGAACTTGGATTTAGGTCTCATTTATATGTATGAAAAGCTAAGACATAGGCCTAAAACTTTCATGAAGAGTCCAAGATTCAAAAGGACCGTTTTCAAGTTCAAATTGTAGCAACAATGGAGAAGTCGGAACTGTCCTGCAGCCCAGACATTGTTCAGTGTTCAACATATATCTCGAGTTCTAGAAGTCCAAATGCGCCGATTCTTATTTTGTTGGAAAGCTGAGACAATTTCCCAGAACTTTCATGAGACTATCTGCTCAAATTCTAATGTTAGCAATGATGTTTTCTGCAGACAAGAAGATAAGGATTGTTACCAAGTCAAGAGGTGGCCACCCACTCAACAATTAGTCATCAAATCAATAGTTCTGAATTTTGGCCTATAAAAGGAGGCATTTGCCATGTATTTAGGTATCTTGGTTTTTAGATCAAAATCATGGTCTTGCTCTCTTTCTTTATATTTTTGTAATGCTTAAGTTTTGCTTTCATTAATCTCTTCTTTATGCCTTTCATTTCCTTTAATATACTTATATAATCATGTTCTCCTCTTGTTTATCTATGTTTCTCTTATTCATAATGTTCAGCTAAGTTTATTATGTCAAGGTGAAAAGGTTACACTGATGGTGTAAGAATAAGTATAGTATAAACTCAACATGGACTTTAATGTTTGATACTAACATGTTTTGTATTTGTTATCTTATTCACTATTAATACTTTGCTTGTTAAATAGTTAATCTAGATTTATGTTGTATAACCCTTGGTACAACAAATACTTGATCCTTTCATAACCAACTGTATGGTATAGTCGACACCTGTGTTATGAAAGGAACTTGATTTGTTGTTAACATAAATTAACATCATGAATACTTGACAACATTTACAAGTATTAGCATTATTCAAATAAGATAACTAATGTAATCATGTTAACAATTTATAATCCGATTGGAACCTCCTTTGTGTGTGGTTTCCAGTTGAGTAATAAAAAGAGTTTATACTATACTTATTTGAAATATCATTAGTGGATCCTCTAAACTTGACAATTATTTTATCCTTATTTAATCCTTACATCAATATCCCATAAAATTCTCATAAACTCTTCGTTTGATTAAATATATATATTATTTGTAATTTATATAGTTCACCTCCTTGTGGTTCGACCCCGGTCTTGCCGGGTTATTTATTACTTTGACACTCCTACACTTGGGAGAAGACATCAACTCTTTGATCGTGTCAACTTTTTGGCGTCGTTGCTGGGGAGGTAAGTTATTGTATAAATTATATATTTTCTTTTATTTTATTTTCTTTCACTTTTATTTGTTTTTCTAATTTTTGTTTCTTCTTTTTCCTTTTTTTCTTTTTTTTTCTTTTTGCACTTGCATGAGAGTTTGGACACGAAAATTAAGTGGTAGACTTTTTAGGAAATCCTCATCTTCTTCAGAAAACATGGCCGAAGAAGATAACCACTCACTTCATAATGAGAATAATCGTGTTAGAACATTAGAGACTACATGAATCCAACAAGAACAAGTGCGCGATCATGCATAGTTTTTCCTCCTGATGCATCTCATTTTAATTTTAAGCCAGACATTATTCAACTTTTATCTTCTTTTCATGGGTTAGATCTAGAAAATCCATGCTTGCATATGAGAGAATTTGAGGAAGTCTGTAACACTTATAATGACTAAAATTGTAGCATGAACACCATCAGATTAAAGCTTTTTCCTTTTTCATTAAAAAACAGCTAAAACATGGCTACAAAATTTGAGACCAGGATCCATTCGTGCTTGGAATGAAATGCAACAACAATTTTTGAAGAAGTTTTTTCCGTCTCACAAAACAAACTCTTTCAAAAGACAAATCACCACTTTCACTCAAAAACCAAGAGAAACATTTTACCAATGTTGGGATAGGTATCGAGACTTGCTTAATACTTGCCCTCATCATGATTTTGAAACATGGAGATTGGTTTCACATTTTTATGAAGGGTTAACACCTAAAGATAGACAAACGGTGGAATTGATGTGCAATGGAACTTTTGAAGATAAAGACCCTGATGAAGTAATGGAGTACCTAGACTTGCTAGCTGAAAATGCTCAAAATTGGGACACTACAGGCACTTATGAGGCACCAAGTAAAACTCAACCTCATACATCTAGTGGAGGAATGTACAACCTTAGGGAAGATCATGAACTCCAAGCCAAGTTTGCATTTTTAGCTAGAAAAGTCAAGACACTAGAATTGAAAAAGAGTGGTCAATTAAAATATGTTCAAGACATTGTGTGTCAAATCTGTGAAATCAATGAACACTCAACCAATGACTGTCCAACTTTGCCTTCTTTCAAGGAATGCCTCAATGAACAAGCTCATGCTTTGAACAGTTTCCAAAGGCCCAATCATAACCCATACTCGCAAACATACAACCCTGGTTGGAGAAATCACTCAAATTTAAGTTGAAAGAGTGATAACAATAATGCACAAATTTCACAGCCACTATTTCAAGCACATCATAATTTTCAAAATTCTCATGGATATGCACCTCCTTATGCTCCCCATCCTAGAATAAATCTTGAGGAAACATTGTATGCATTCATTGAAAAGCAAGAGACAATCAACACTCAAAATGCTCAAACTATGGTTGATTTGAAAGATACTCTTGCAAAATTCACATCTACTCTCAGTTTTCAGGAGAAAGGTAAGTTTCTATCTCAACCACAGCAAAATCCCAAGGGGCCATACAATGCAAATGCAAGTAATTCTGGAAGCCAACACATAGATCAAGTTCAATCAGTCATTACTCTCCACAGTGGTAAGGTTATTGAAAAACGCATTCTTGAACCTTGTGAGAAAGATGATGAGTCAATCTCTAAGGGTAAGGAAGGGGTTAAACCTGAACATTGCAAAGAAAAGACTGATTCCCCACCAGTACTTCCATTTCCTCATGCCATGACCAAACAAAGGGAAGTCAATCACGATTCTAACATCTTTGAAACTTTCAAACGGGAAGAAATCGAGGATGAAAAAGGCACCGAAAATATTGTTGCGGATCATTTGTCAAAATTGACAATAGATTCAACATCTGACATCACACCAATTGATGATTACTAATATTGACAATTTTCTTGCTTTAGGATTTTTCCTAACACATTTGGATACCTAAGACAAAAGAAAGTTTTTGAGCGACGAGCAAAACTGTTATTGGGATGACCCTTACTTATTCAAATATTGTCCTAATCAAATATATCAAAGATGCATTCTTGACAATGAGGTAAGTAGTGTCATGAAATTGTGTCATTCCGAGGGATGTGGGGGTCATTTCTCATCAAGAAAGACAACTGCAAAAATCTTACAAAGTGGATTTTACTGGCCCACCATGTTCAAGAACTCACATGCATTCTGCAAAACCTGTGAAAGTTATCAAAAGGTGGGATTTATTTCAAAACATAGAGAGTCTTTAGATAATCTTCTATTGACTCTTAAGTCTCATCATAGTGGACATGTGCATCGTGTAATTCATGATTTATAGCCCCATTTTCATAAAGAACATGCTCATCATAGTCTTGGGAATCTAACTAAAAAATACCTTGTTTGTCAGTTTTTAAGAAAACTGGATGGGAAGCCTATCCCCGACCCATAGAAGGTGTTTAAGTCATTCTTGGATGTAAAAACCAAGGGAAGATGTGAGCCACAATCACAGTACATACACATGTTTTTGAGAGAGAGAGAGAGAGAGAGAGAGAGAGAGACTCCAACTGACCTACATATAAGTGGTATGATTACATTTTCAATTTCTCATCTATAAAATCTTCTCTTCCTTCCCTTCATTTCTACTTAACCCACACATTCAACAGATATAGAAGTGTGTAGAAATGTCAGGTTCCTTAAGTAATCATATAAGAAATATTTGTGTTTTCGATGGATCCAGTCCTGGGAAAGAAAAAAAGTTTTTAGAATCAGCAAATCATCTTGGTCAGGTACTAGCTGAGAGAAAGATTCATTTAGTGTGTTATCCCACATTGGCAGGTGAGGGAGTGGTAGCTGGCCTTATTAAGAGTGCTTGTTGCCAACTTGTCCTTCGCGTTTTGGAGCATCAGGCTAAGAAATGGGCTCGCGTCACCAGGAACAAAACCGTGAAGGCAGTAAGGCCCAAAGCGGACAATATATGGTAGGTTGGGTCGGGCTGTTACATTTGGTATCAGAGCCGACCTCACTGGCTGTCCGGTTGTGCCGACAGGGTCGTCGGGCTCCTTAAGGGGGGTGGATTGTAATATTCCACATCGGCGGGTGAGGGAGTGGTAGCTGGCCTTATTAAGAGTGCTGGTGTAACAACCCTGATTTCCAACATCCTTTTTCGCGATACATTGGAAATTTCCAGGTAATTTTTTTTATATATACCGGTTCCACCAAATTTCTACCAAAATTTTGGTAGTATAACAGTCCCAACTTGTAAACTCAAAATATATTATATATATATTCGTAGTTACCAATTATATATATATATATATATATATATATATTATTTTCCTGAAATTTCAGCAGAGTTTCCTTTGTATTTTTTTTATACCAAGTTATCGACTCAATCATTTCTCAACCTGTTACATCAATCACAATATTCGTTTCATCATTTGGACTTCTAAAACTCAAGCATATTTCAATATCTCAATTCTATTTTCTATAGAACACTATGATAAAAGCTAATAAATTCATAACATGCATCGTCTCTTTTTTTATATATATAAGTATTTATGCTCAAAATATATATACAACCAACCATAATTCAACTTAATAATAATAACATTATAAATTACATCATACACAAGATAATAAGTTAAACATTATAATTTTTAGATATAGAAGTATATTACAACAAAATATTAGCTCTTCCAATTACATTAATCACGTAACAAAATTATTTATCCAAGCATCTACTTTCCAGATCAAGGGTGTGATGTACCTAAAAACATAATCGCATTAAACATGATTAAAAATTTGCACATTTCAATAAGTAATTGATTAAGGGCTAACTATTCATATACATTAAAGTGACTTTCATTTCATCGAATAAATTGTCTTATTTTCTTTTTGAAATTTCTAATTTCATAAATTCTCTTCTAAACATAGAGATAAATCTACTAAAATAAAAACATCAAGAGTGTCTCCCACAAACCAGCATATTTAACTTCAAATTTTTACAATTAATCTATTTTACATCGAGTAATTATCCCATTAATTCATAAATTAATTTTCTTAACATGGTCATTCAACCAGGCATAAATTCCAGTAACCAGGAAATAATCTTCAAGGCTTGCCCATTCACTAGGGCATTATTTCCAGTAACCAGCACTAGAATTTACAATCTATAAAATTCCTTCTACAATAAAAAAAAATAAACTAATTAATTACTCCAAGGTGTCGAACACCTACTTCCTTCATATAAATTATTTAAACACATACACATCATCAGTATACATATATAAATCGAGCATCAATAATTTAATCATAATATACCATTAATTTATCACCTTAAAATCAGTACACTTTATTTTTGTTATTACACATCTAACTCGGCAGTCAGTGCAGTAGCGCCACTAACTCTATTCAAGTCAGCTAGTCCACTATATTTTCCTCGACATAAACATTTATAATTACCCCAGCACAAGTACATTTATAGAAAATACCATTTATTTAACTCCAACAAATACTGTAAAAACAAAAGTTTGAGGTGTAAGACACCTACCTAATACTTGAACTCACGTAAAAACCCCATGCTACTGAACAGATCCTGCAATCTCTCTTGTATCATTAAAGATACATATCAAATATGGCTCCACCATAATTGAAAATTCCATTCTAAAATTCATTTAAATTTAAAATCGCATGACACATGCATTCATATATTTATTCATTTATTTCCTTTCCTTTCATGACTTGTCTTTCCAAGCTGAATATCTTTAAACATGGCCTAACAATTTATTTTTTTTGTCTACTCAATTCATCATGTACAGACTCAGTAACTTCACATCCTTACATTTAATTATTCCATTGAAACTAATTCATTTTTCTTATCAAACCAATTCTTGGCTGAATGACCTTATTTTTTATTTATTTATTTTCATGATGAGTTTTTCAATTCTTTTTCATAAGTCCACTTTACTTCATCTTAAGTAAATTTAACAACATATTTTTCATCATAATTCTATGCACGCCTTAATTTAACCTTTTTCTCCCCTTTTATTATCCATTTGAACAACCTTAAAATTCCACAAAAAATAAAAATTTCCTCACATTAATATATTATTTCAAACATAACACAATTCATTTGGCATTCAACAAACCACAATCCCATAAAAATCCCCATAACATTAGATCGAATAAACTCAAGTTCAAGATTTCCATTTTTGGTTGAATTCCATATTATGATGAGAATTTGGATCCTTTTAAAATTCTTCCAATTGACACTCTACCTAATTTTCTTTATACACATAAATGCATCCATACCTAATTTACATAGAAAATGAATCAAAGTCTTATCTCCTTATTTCTTCTTTATTTGGCCGAATGCCTTCATTCATGGTGAGGGATGATTCCCTTTTTAATTATTCCAGATAAACCTTTACCCACTCATTTCATATCTATTCTGATCTCATTCAACTCAAATTTCATAGCGCAATTAAAACAATTAAGCTCATCCTCTCATTTATATGTCTAGGTCGAATCTTTGCATTAAATGGAGGATATAATTTTCTTCAAGTTTTCTTTCAATTACCACTAGACCCAATCCTTTTTAATGCCTGAAAACATATATCCATTAAATCAACAAACTCAATGTCCCTTCATCCAAATTTCAAAACTTCCCTAACACATTTTACAACACAATTAATCTATAACAACACTAATAACAAGAACATATTTTACCATTACATCTAACATTAACTCTACGCCCACACAATTCTAATTTCATCAAAACATGTAATTAAATCAAGCTTCCTAAATTTTTACTAAGACTAGCAATAGAATAAAAAAAGCAATAAGTCATCCAGTTCTAATTATTTGCTTGAACCCAACTGTCAGAATATATATCATTGAGTTGTGTACAATATATCTCCAAATCAGAATGATCCAACAGTTGGATCTCCATAGATCTCAATAAAACTGAACTAACCTGAAAATGGACGAGCTACTGTTCAACATAAACGACACCTTGCCAGAGATTGCGTTTCCCATCTCCACCATCCATAATGAAGGCAAAATCTAGGCGCATCACATATCCAAAAATAAGCATGATCCAACGGTGGAAGAGAGAAATCGGTCGGCGACCAAAATTGCCCTGCAGGTGTATTTCCTTTTCTTTTCTAGGAAACTTCCGATGATGATTTCTGTCAAAGGGATTATGTGCCTTTCAATCCCTCTGGTCAGTTAGTATAGGAGTGTGAGAAGAATAATATATCCAAAAATAAACATGATCCAACGGTGGATTCCAGAGCTATGGCCACCAGAACATTATTGGTTACTTCAATTTCTGCACCTCTCTCTAGCCGAATTCTCTATTGTCTCTCACCCTTTTTTTTTGAACTGGTGGCCTTTTCGGTTTTAAAGGCACATTTTCCCCTAATTACATTTATGTCCCTCATTTATAAATTTATGTATTTTATTTTATTTTTTATGTAAACTATCCGGTTTATTTCTGCTTAAATCGCTAGTCTTTACCAACCTCCCATTGAGATGAAATCTTTCACCAAGGTAGGAAAACATATTAATAGACTTCATGCAAAATTTCATCCCAATCCGACGATTGGATTGAGAGCTCTGCTATTCGTCAACGATCCAAATTTTCTTGTTCAATCTTCACATAAAATAATATCAATTATCCTTCTAAACCTTTAAGGTCATTTTATTATTTTGGAATATATTCATTTTAAAATTTATACCTCTATTTATTTATCGGGTATTATTATTGTTTCAAAGTAACGTCACTGATTTTTAATTGATGCTTGCACCTTCAGTCCTACCATTTTCATTGAATTATCTTTTATTATAACGTATTCTTTATTACCTCACTTATTTCTTAGAAATATTTTTTCATTTCACTCATCATTTTATCCATTAAAACACGTTACCAGTTTCTTTGTCTATATGAATTCTAAAACACAATTCATTTTAGGGAGGTCATCCCCTCCATTATATATCACTTTCAGTCTTACGTTTACATGGCAGGTTATACATCCATATATTTAAATTACAAATTTTCTAGGGTTTCACAGCTGGTTGCCAACTTGTCATACGTGTTTTGGGGCGTCAGGCTCAGAAGTGGGCTCGCGTCACCAGGAACAAAACTGTGAGGGCGGTAAGGCCCAAAGCGGACAATATATGGCAGGTTGGCCTTGGCTGTTACATAGTGTATGGAGGAGGCAGCCTTGGGTTAATGGGGGGGGTGTCAATAGCTGCATTTTTAGGAGGAAGTCAAGTTTTGGGGGTCGTCCCTAAAGCTTTAGCAAAAGGGGACATCATTAGAAAAACAATTAGAGAGGAACTACAAGTCTCCATAATGTTTGATCGAATGAATGCAATGTTTAACCATGCTGACGCCTTCATTGCCTTACCAGGTGGTCTGGGCACATTGGAAGAGATCTTTCATATTTCCTCTTGGGCCCAACTGCACATTCACCATAAACCTATAGGTTTGTTAAATGTTAATGGTTTTTATGATAATTTGTTGTCTTTTCTTGATCAAGTTGTGGAACATAAATTTCTAACATCTTCGGCATGACAAATCATAATCTCTGCTGTTACTGCTGAACAATTGATTGACCAACTACAATCTTTCATCCCTGTACTTGATCCCTCCATGAGTCGCATAAATTGGTCAACTATGGAAAGCCGTAAAAAGCTTAGATTGGATTTGAGCCTTCGTTTGTGAAACCTTGTGTCTTTTGATTTTATTAATAGCATAATATTTGTGTTTTGTTGTTTATTATATTTGTTTAAATGTGTTTTAGGTTTGTCAGTAGTCGCTGTTTCAGGTGATGTCTTCTATATTCCATCTTTCTACCTTAGAGCATTGAGGACAATGTTTCGTTTTGGTTGGGGGGGAGAGGGTAGTAGTTGATATTAAAAAAAATATTAACTAACTGTGTTTTCTACTATTAAAACCATATGCAAAACTGTTGTTACTAGGATGATAGAGTAAAGGAGGAACTTTAATGACTCTTTAGATGCATCGTAGTAAACATTCTTAACAAGGTCTATCAGAATACTTCTTGAAATATTCAGGTTTACAAACTCTCGCATTGTTATCACTTGATTCTGCTCATATACTCATTTAACAAGTATTCTTAAACCTTCATTTTCACACACATACTTTAACATATGATTGTGGGTTGTACATTGGATTATTACATTATTTCTGTTCTTTGGTTAAAGGTAACAACTAAGGGAAATGGATAGTATATAATTTGCAAAAAAAAATTGATAATATTGATGATAATAAAAACATAGATAAGTTTGGTTTCGTAGCATCCCTAACCTAAGCAATTAAGCACGAAAGGGTGTTTTAACACCTATTACCCTAAAGTCAACTGACTTGGGAGCTATTGGCCCAGTGCTTGTTTCATGGGTTAAGGAGAAAAGCTTAAGGGAATCAAACATTGCACTATCTACGTATCAGTATCTGCAACCCGAGTTACTAAGCTCGTAGGGGTGTTTCAACACCTGATGCCCTAAGACTAACTGGTCTGGGAGTCATTAGCCGAAAGCTCGTTACATGGGTTAAAGATGCATTGTGTTTTAAGTTATATGTATATATATTAAAAAAAAAAAGATAATAATCTCAACTCAAGGAAGTTAACCTTAGAAAAACATTAAAACAGATTATTGTTTTCTTCCAATAAAAGCCTCATCATCTATGTTTTCATACAGTATGAAGCAGATATATAAATTCAATGAGAGTTTGTTTATTTGGATAGATTAATGGAACTTGAATGATGAATGCCTTGCTTTGTGGAACTTGCAAATTGTTTTTCTATTTTAACACTTTGATTACTAGGGACTAGTAATAAGCTGGTTGGCAGGTGTGATTAGTACTTAAAAGTGCATTTTTATCAAGGTTTTATATCATCATATTCCACTTGAAGTATCAATATCTCTTTAACTAGAGCATGTTTTATAATAATATGTCTACTAATATAAGATACCTTTAATTTATGGTAAATGTTCATCTTAAATGTAGGCCTATCACATAAATTAAAGGATTGATTGATGAGTTTAACTACTGAAATTGAGAAGACAAAGAGAGGGCTAAGCTTAGAAAAGAGATCTGATTCAGTCCAAACTGGAACACTATTCGATTATTGGATCATAACTGGAGCTGTAGAACTTGGATTTATGTTTGGTTTATATGTATGGAAAGCTAAGACATAGGCCTAAAACTTTCATGAAGAGTCTAAGATTCAAAAGGACCGTTTTCAAGTTCAAATTGTAGCAACAACAGAGAAGTCGGAATTTGTCCTGCAGCCCAGACACTATTCAATGTTCAGCCCATATCTCGAGTTCTAAAAGTCCAAATGCATCGATTCTTGTTTTGTTGGAAAGCTGAGACAATTTTCCAGAACTTTCATAAATACTATCTGCTCAAATTCTTATGTTAGCAATGACGTTTTCTGCAGACAGGAAGATAAGGATTGTTAGCAAGTCAAGAGGTGGCCACCCACTCAACAATTAGTCATCAAATCAATAGTTCTGAATTTTGGCCCATAGAAGGAGTCATTTGCCATGCATTTAAGCATTTTGGTTTTCAGATCAAGATCATGTTCTCGCTCTCTCTCTTTATATTTTTGTAATACTTAAGTTTTGTTTATATTAATCTCTTGTTTATACTTTTCATTTCCTGTCCTTTACTTAGTTAACTTATATCTTATTTATGTTTCTCTCTTTCATTATATTTAGCTAAGTTTATTATGTCAAGGTGAAAAGGTTACACTAATGGTGTAAGAATTAATATATACTCAACATGGACCTTAATGCTTGATACTAACATGTTTTGTATTTGTTATCTTGTTCACTTTTAACACTTTGCTTGTTAAATGGTTAATCTAGATTTATGTTGTATAGCCCTTGGTACAACAAATATTTGACACTTTCATAGCTCAACAGTATGGTATAACCGACACATGTGCTATGAAAGGAACTTGATTTGTTTTTAACATAAGTTATAATCATGAATACCTGACAACATTTACAAGTATTAGCATTATTCCAATAAGATAACTAATGTAATCATGTTAACAATTTATTATCCAATTGGAACCTCCTTTGTGTGTGGTTTTCAGTTGAGTAATAAAAAGAGTTTATACTATACTTGTTTGAAATACCATTAGTGGATCCTCTAACCTTGACAATTATTTTATCCTTGTTTAATCCTTATATCAATATCACATCTCAAAGCTCTCTTCAACTCCTTTTTTGTCATTATCTATTTCTTTATTTGTAGTTTATACAGTTAACCTCCCTGTGGTTCGACTCCGGTCTTGCCGGGTTATTTATTACTTCGACACTCTTATACTTGGGAGAAGACATCAACTCTTTAGTCATGTCAAGAGGAAGAGTTAGCCTTTCTCTTTCCTTATATTTACAGCCCTTATAAGTGTACTGGGGTGTTTGGGCACTGGACCAAGGTTGTCCTTGCCCCCCTTTTGGGTTATCTTGGGCTGGTTTCTATTCCAATTCTCCCCTAGGATAGGCCGGTCTAACACAAATTTTTTGTTAGGTTTTACAATGTCAATGCCGATTTAGAAATCAGCAGCCAATAACTGCGTCGCTGCCGATTCAGAAATCGGCAGCCAAAAACTTTGTCGCTGTCGATTCAGAAATCAGCAGCCAAATTATGCCACTGTGGATTCAGAAATCGGCAACCAAACTGTGCCACTGCCGATTCAGAAATCGACATCCAATAATTGTGGTGCTGTTGATTCAGAAATCAGCGACCAAACGTCTTCTTGCCGATTCGGAAATCGGCACTAATAATCTGCATCATTTATCGATTAAATCAGCCACCAAACGTGTTCTTTGTCGATTCAGCAGCTATGGTGGAGTCATTTCCGGCTTTAATTTACTTTTTTTTTTGTGTTTACATTAACCCTCTTATGGCAGTGGACAAAGTCACCATTTGCCTTTGAAATCTCAACCATCACTTAAGCTTCCCCCACTAACAAAATGTCCAGTCACAAGCAAAGAATATATGGTTGTGCGATTGCTCTTCGTGCCTACAGAACACACAAAAAGTATCTGTTGGAATGAATCGTAGCCGGTCTCTGGTTCAAAGCTTCCCCATTATTGCTAGCCATAAGATGAAGTTGTATTTCGGCATAGACCAATGATCCCAAACCACTCTTTCCCAGGTGACTGGAGTATTAGTTGGACAAAAGAAATCATATGCTTTAATCAAGAAAGGGCCTACCTCATTATACCATCTGCTCATCAAGGAGATGCTTTCGGCTTGGCCCCCACAGTCCTCAACAAGCCGGTCTCTTAATGAAATAATGGACTTCCACAAGGGCGATGAAGTGTGGTGGGCATGTATATTTCAAACAGAGCTGCTACGTAAGTAAAAATGGTGCACCCATCGAATCCAAATCGAATATGTTTTGAGATGAATATTCCAGAGTTGCTTTGCCAGGAAACTTTTGTTGCAAGCTCTAATATCAAAGAGATTGAGGCCTCCTTCAGCCCTAGACATACAAACATTTTTCCAGGCGACCAAGACAGAGTTACTCTTTCGGATGTCACTTACAAGAAATTTCAGCAAATGCTAATGATTTGCCTAATAACACTCTTTGGCATAGGGAAGATGTTTAGCCAAAACTACACCATATCATATAATATTGATCGCACTATCTCCAACCTCCCAGCAAATGTGAGATGTTTACCCATCCAACTCTGGACTGATGATTCTAGCTTATGCAAAAGTAGGGAGTACTGACTTGCAAGAAGCCTTTGAGGGATAAGGGGAACACCAAGGTATGTGAAAGGGAAACATCCTTCATTGAAACCAGTATCACGAAGAATTACCTGCTTCAGGCTATCACTAACCCCTAAAAAAAAAGATTTGCCAGCATTTATATCCAACCTTGTAGTCTTGCCAAAGGTTATAAGCTGTTTGAACATAGATTAGACTGAGATTCTATCCCCATGAGAAAGCAATAGCACATCATCCATAAAAGCAAGGTGACATATGCCTTAAGTACTGCATTTCAGATGAAAATGGAAGCCAGACTACCGAGATGCTAACATAAGCATCCTGGAGAAGTATTCCAAATAAATAGATAAGGGCATAGAGGGTCACCAAGAAGCTGAAGTAGATCCCTCAGGAAGACCCACTGGACCAAGTCAAAAGCTTTCCGAAAATGAAGCTTCCTGAAAATTAAGCTTCATAAGGCATCTAGGACACTACAACATTATCCAGTTTTACCGACGGACTAATTCCGTCGGTGACAGCAATGCAATCCGTCGGTGAAAAACATACCGACGGCCTCACCGACGGAACCCGTCTGTCGGTATACCAGTCGTCGGTAACTCCCATTTTCGTCGCTAAGTCTGTCGCAAATAAAAAAAACACCCACCGACGGTCTTACAGACGGATACGCGTGCGCCAAAAAAAAAGTTTCCCGCAGGAACATTACCGACGGAATAAATCCGTCTAAAATTTAAATGGTAATTACCGACGGCATTACCGACGGAATTTCCGTCGGTAATTATGGCATGGCTGGTAATTGTGTTGCAATTCTCTGTGAAATACCGACAGATATTATCCGTCAGTAATGCCGTCGGCATTTAAGCACCGACGGATAATATCCGTCGGTGATGCCGTCGGTATTAATGGCATGGCTGATAATTGTTCGGCAACTCTCTGTTAAATATCGACGGATATTATCTGTCGGTATATCCGTCGGTAGGTATTTAAAATATATAAAAAAAATAATTTATTAATTGTAAAAAACCTTAATAAACAAATAAAAATGGATTAAACATTAAAAATGTAAAAGTAATGTTAAATAATATTCATTACAAATTTAATGTGTTTAAAAAACAAAATTAAACTAAAATAGCGGCGGAGCTGGAGGAGGAGGCGGAGGAGGAGGAGGCTGGTTGTTCCCGGGACCATACGGCCAAAAAGAAGCTGCACAAGTATCGTCACCCATCTTTGATCTCATCTCCATGACTATTTGACGGAGCTCATCATAATTCATCGAGAGTTGTTGATATTGTTGTTTCAACGCAATGAACTCCTCGATCGGGTGTTCGATCATCGATGGAGAGCTTCCAACAGTTGAGACACTACGAGTCGAACGCAAGTTTTCAGCCGTAGTGTTGGAGAGCCCGTAGATCCTATTTTTATCGGGTCCACCAGACGATCCCTCCTCCATCCACAAATCTGGATCGAAATCTAGATGGGTCGACGGATTGTCCCCATATCTCTCCCTCAACCGGCTATTATAGGTCTCCTGAAAATTCCATCGATAAAAAAATCATCAAATGCAATTCAAGATGCAATTCAAGAAAATAATAAATTACAAAATAAAATGAATGAACGAACATACCACGAAGTGCTGAGCATGGTTGTCCACGAACTGCTGCACCCCCTTTTGGCGGTCTTGACTCCGCACATGCGTCTCTACAAACAGCTCCATTGGACTCGGTTCACGTCCAAGAGACGCAGCCTGTAAGGAAAAAATAGGTTGAAAGTTAAATATATTATAAGGAACGACAAATTAATTAACGATATATTTCATTAAAATTAATCTTACCATCCGCTTTGCATGTGCGCTGAATGGGACGAATTCGCTAGTGTGTGTGGTCACCGAACCATGAATTTGCCGGTTCCGGTTGTCGGCGCCGGACTGTGAGCGCCGTGAGAACCGCTCTGAGGTCATGTGCTCAATATATGCCGTCCATATTTCCCCCAAGATGAATGGCGGTTTGAATTCCTGCCAAACCGCCACCTGATTCCATCCTTCAAGACCGTTATCCCTCGCATGTCTTTTTGATTTTTTTTGGGTGTCATACCAAAAATCACGCAACCTACTTCCATAGTAACAAATTAGAATTTAAAACATAAAATTATAAAACAAAAATAAATATTATTTTCGATGTTACCTAGTTGCCGCGTGATTCTCCCATACCCTCCTCACAACATTGTTGTCCGCCCTATCCCACTCAACTTTGTTCTGTGTATATAAATAATTCATATATAATAAAAATAGTACAAGATATAAAATTATAAAAATCATTTATAAAAAATAAACCGGAAATTAAAAATTAACACCGACCTGAAATCGCTTAAACCATGCATCGATATTAGGTTTCCACTCAGGATGTTTGGAAACCTGGCTCCATTGAAACAATGGAATCTCCATCGACGATTTAAACGCCAATGTTATAGTCCTTGCAGCCTCAATGTTTGTGAACCTGAAATTAAATAAAAGTAGTAATATTAATTAGTTGTTCATAAATTATGTTATAAGTATATATATAAAAAAAAAAACTAAAACCTAAACAAACTTACATTGAGAGGTTATCCTTCCATTGTGCCTGGTAATTGCGGGTGAATTGACCTCGCTGTGAAGGCACACCGCTTCTGCGCTGTGAAACCGCGCTAGAAGAGGCAGCATCACAAGTTGGCGTAGATTCCTTGCCGTGATCAGCACCTAAGGATACGTCCTCCTCGCTGCTAGAAGAACTAGCTGCAACCGTCTTCTGACAACGTGCTATAGATTTCATTCTACGCATCTACACAAATGTATAGGAATAATTACATAATTAACTTCGATTATTTAAAAAAAAAATTGACAGAGTCTCCCCTATACTGGGGGGTCCCAAGTTGTCGACAAAATCATATTACACTTCCAATTTTATTTCACATCCCGATCCAATCATCCTGGATCTCAACCCAACTCATCATCATCAACACAACATTTTATTCAATAACATCATATAGAATTACAACTATGAACATTCATTGTTAAATTGGTACTTAGAGTTACAAACATTAGATTAAAGTCATACATTCAAATTTACGGATTAATGTTACATTTTTAACATAAATTCAACAATAACAATTATAGCAATACAAACAATAATATCATAAAATTAATAAATAAAACTAAAAAACTAAAAAACACTACACAACACACAACATAAACACAAAACAAACAATACACAAAACTAAAAAACACTATATCAATTCAAAATAAATTTGGGAATAAAAAATGCTTACCTTAATAATGTGTTGAATTTAAGATTTTATCTACAAACAATACACAAAACAAAGAACACCAAAAAAAATAATCATAATTAAAATAAACAAAATACAAAGATAAAGAAAAAAAATACATACCTTTTAAAACTACCACCAAAACAATAAAATCCTTCTAAAAGCTAAATATAAACGAGAGAATAAGAGAAAGGGAGAAGAGGAGAAGAGGAGAAGAGAAAGGGAGAAGAGGAGAAAATGAACAAAGTGGGGGGAATGGGCGGTATATAAAGCAATTTTTCCGATGGAATTACCGACGGAAATTAATTGTTGTCGGTGGAATTAAATTCCATCGGTAATTCCGTTGGAAATTAATTGAAATGCGCACCAAAAAAGTTTGAAAATCCCACCAAACTTTTCGATCCATCGGCAACTCCGTCGGAAATTCCATCGGTAATCGTGCAGACGGACACGTGTCAGACATGCGTGCGCCGTCGGTGATGCCGTCGGTATTTTACGTCGGAAGTTCCATCGATAATAGTACAGACAGACACGTGTCAGACATGCGTAAGCCGTCGGTAAGGGACGTCGGCAATGTCGTCGGTATCCTTGCAGACAGACACGTGTCAGACATGCGTAAGCCGTCGGTGAGTCCGTCGGTAACTTACGTCGGCAATGCCATTGGTATCCATGCAGACGGACACGTGTCAGACATGCGTGCGACAATCCGTCGGTGATTCTGTCGGTATTAGATGTCGGTAAAGCCGTCAGAAAGTTGTCGGTGAATGTGGCAAAATCCCGTAAATGTTTTGCAACTCTCTGTGAAATACCGACGGGTTATATTCCGTCGGTATATATTTCATCGGTATACCTGTCGGTGAAACGGTAAAATTTTCTTATTTTTTTTATGTAACCCTGTCAAAAAATCTTGAATTGCAATCTTACAGCACACACAACACAATAACAAAGGCTGACCCTTAAAGAAGAATAAATATTTCATGTTTCAAATTATTACATTATAAAATAAGGCTTTATAACATGTTTAGTTAGTCGGAATTTTCATCTTCGTCCTCTATTGAATTGTTATCATCAGCTTCATCGCACTCTTCAATTTCGTTATCATCTTCTTCAACAACATTTGTTTTTCCACTAGTAGAGCTCAGAACAACATTCAACTCCTCTGCGTCAACATCAACAAGACTATCGTTGAAAACACGAAAATTTGAATTTTCTTCTAAGTCAATCGACGGAGTAACTCGGTATGGTTCAACCAACTCACTAGCTTGAAAGACTTCATCTATCACACTTGTGTCTTTGTTCTCATCCTGAACAACCTCGACACGACCCTTGGGTTTTGTTTTTAAAACGGATAACCAATCAACTCTTGATCGGTCCTTTCTAAAGGAAGGGGTGTATGTGTAATAAACTTGTTGGCATTGCTTTGCGAAAACAAAGACGTCGTTTACGTTGCGGTGTCTAGCTTTTGAGTTGATTTCAACGAGACCATAGTGAGGATCTACTCTGATTCCTCTGTCAGTTGTGTCATACCAATAGCATTTGAATAAAAACACTCTATTTTGCTCGCTATGATATTGCAGTTCGATGACCTCTTCCAATCTACCGTAGTAGTCAACTTCAAACTCACTAGAAGTCGATCCCTTAATACAAACACTGCTGTTTTATGTCTTTCTTCCATGCCCGTATTCTTCAGTATGAAAGACATATCCATTGACAAAATATCCATTATAGCACTTGACTTTTTTCAGGGCCCAGATATAGTAAAGACAGTGAAATAGCAGCACTACCTCCCATTTGATAAACCTAGCTTGTAAATTAAATACAACAATAATCAATAGACAAATATTATGTAACATTGACTACAATTAATTACATTGCAAGAGATAATGAGTTTGTGATAGGACTTACATGTGTTCTAAACCATGTGGCAAATTGTTCATCTTGTAATTGAAAGATCTGGGATTCGGTCAGCTGTGAGTTATTGGACAGTAAGTATCGTCGATGTTGCCTGCAAGGTTGTTCCAAAGTATATGAGTGTATGGTATCACAAAACATAAATAGTACACTCTTGACAAAGTTTAAGTCGAACATCTACTTACTTCATAAAAGGTCTCAGCTCATCACAGTTAAATAGGACATAATTGTGTGCTTGTCTGAACTCTATTTCAGACAAATATCTTCCCCTCATGGCATTTTTAGGTGTGGGTCGTCCAGGATTGGAGAATATTGACAAGTTCCCACTTGAATGCACTTCACCACCATCATCATGCCGTGGAACACGGTTTATTCTCGTTCTCAAATGAGGTTCGAAATAGTATGAGATAAATGTTGAGATCTCCTCAACAATATACGCCTCACATATTGACGCCTCAACATGCGCCTTGTTCTTAACCTTTTTTTAAGATTGAACAAGTACCTGCATATATATATATATATATATATATATATATATATTAATAAAAAATTATCAATTAAAAACATTAAAATAAAAATAAAAACATTTAATTATAAATGTCATAGCAACTGTAATATCTAACCTCTCCAATGGATACATCCATCTGTACTGGACCGGTCCTCCAACTTTTACCTCAAACAGTAAATGTACGGGTAGATGCTCCATTGAGTCAAAAAATGATGGAGGGAATATCATCTCAAATTTGCATATTGTCTCGACGATATTCTTTTCAAGCCTTTCAATGTGATCAACATTCAACTTGCTGGAGCATATGTCTCTGAAGAAATGACTAATCTCCGTTAGTGCATCCCATATCCCCTTTGGCAACAAATCACGAAAAGCTAATGGGATAAGTGTTTGCATAAACACATGGCAGTCATGACTCTTCATTCCATATAATCTGCATTCCTCCGTATTAACCAGCCTTGATATGTTCGAGGCATGTCCATCGGGGAAACGCAGACTCTTAAGCCAATTGTAGACTATTAGTTGTGCGTTTTTCTCTAGCACGAAGCTTGCGCTTGGTTTTGCGACCCGTGACCCATCATAAACCAACTCCATATTTTTACGGTTCTGAAACGATTGCTACATCCAATCTAGCCTTGATGTTGTCCTTTGTCTTCCCCTTCACATCCATGACGGTGTTGAAAATGTTCTCAAACACGTTCTTTTCAATGTACATGACGTCAAGGTTATGACGGAGAAGATTGGTCTTCCAATAAGAAAGCTCCCAAAATATACTTCGCTTCACCCAATTATGGGTCAAACCAAAACCAGGAAACTTCTGCTTACCTGATTGGAGACCAAACACAATTTCACCGTACTCTGACACAACATCAAACAATTCTTCACCGGAAAGACGCGGGGGTGCAACATCATTTTCAACTCTGCCAATAAAGAAATCCTTTCTGTTCTTTCTGTACATGTGGTTATGTGGCAAGAAACGACGGTGACAGTAAAAAAAAGAAGCTTTACCCCTGTTTGTTAGCGTGAATGCCTTGTTGTTCTCCATACAGTATGGACATGCTAGCTTTCCATGCGTGCTCCAACCAGAAACCATTCCATAAGCTGGGAAATCATTGATAGTCCACATCAAAGCCGCTCTCATAAAAAAATTTTGTTTCCTCGAGATGTCATAAGTCAAAGCTCCAGAGGACCACAACTGCGTCAACTCATCAATCAACAGACGAAGACAAACATCTATATTCCGCCCCGGACTGCTCGGACCTGGTATGACCATAGATAAAAACATGAACTCCGGCCTCATACACATCCCCAGTGGCAAGTTATAAACCGTCAGTATGACCAGCCAACAAGAATAAGGAGCAGCAAATGACCCGAATGGGTTGAATCCGTCTGTACACAACCCAAGACGCACGTTCCTTGATTCAGCTGAAAAGTGAGGATGCATACTGTTAAAGTGTTTCTAGGCTTCACCGTCAGAAGGATGAACCATCACTCCATCAACCGCATGGTGTGATTGGTGCCATGTCATGTGCTCAGCAGTCCTTCGTGACATGAATAACCTCTGCAGTCTAGGTGTGATTGGGAAGTATCTAAGTTTTTTATATGCCACGAGAGTCTTCCCTCCACCAGTTCTAGGTTTGTAACGGGAATGCCCGCATGTCATGCACTCGGTCATCTCAACATTTTCAAGGTAGTATAACATGCAGAAGTTAGGGCATATATCAATTTTCTGGTATCCTAAACCGAGGGGTTTCATCATGGACTTGGCAGCATAGAACTCTTTCAGCCTGTTCCCTTCAGGTAAAATGCTTCTCGTCCATTCAATAATCTTGTCATAACCGGCCTCACTCAACCCGTGATCTGACTTGATGGTGAACACGCGGTACGGCTCGATAATTTCATCGTGGTTCGGTGCGGCCATCCCATAATGGTTCGTCAGAATCTCTCAACAGATCAAAAAACCTTGCTGCATCTGCATTAGGTTCTTCTTCTACGATTGGACATTCCCTGACATTACCTTCACTCATTCTCATTGCATCCATAACCATAATCCTATAAGGATTACTGTTCTCATTTCCAACTTCATGCATGTTGCTAGCACTAGAAGTTGACCCAACCACCTGTTCTTCCATGCTCTCATCAGGAACAAATAGTTCTCCGTGAGCATACCAACACAGGTAATCTTCCATGAACCCTTTGGTTAGAAGATGCATCGTTACAACATCTTGATGCAGAAACTTTAAATTTTTACACTTCCTGTATGGACACCTAATACCGCCATCAGTAAAATTCCTCGAAATAGATGTTGCGAAATTAATAAAACCCTGGACACCGTTACAATAATCCATCCTCCGCAATCCTTGGGGTGAGTCCCGATACATCCATGACTTCTATTGAACCTCTATAAAACATAACAAAAATATTGGTTTTCCCCGACATTATCCAACAAACTAAAACAACACTTATGTTAAATATTCATTATCAATTATCAACTATCAACGTTCATACATACAAATTTATACATATATAAATTTACAGAAATCACAACTTCGAAATATAATTGATAACAATTAAACAAGACTCGTTAAACAAGCTATTAATTATTTATTTCATCACAACGACACATTTAATTCGGTGTAATTCAAACAAAATTTCAACAATTTACAAACAAATATAATTTGACAAAATCTAAAACAAACTATAACAACTACAAAATTATACATTCATACTACAAGTTTCTTTGACAAATAACAATTAAACAAGTACAAACATTAACAAAATATATATACTAAAACAATAAAATTCACAATTAAATATTAAAACTAAAAAGGATAGATTTACTTACAAAAAAATGATAAAATCTACAAGAAACGGATATTGCGACCACGTACAAGATATAAGAAACTTGAGTGCTCGTGTTGAGAATAGTGGAGAGTTTGGGATGGGTGTTTGGTTGCAGTTTGGGAGGGGAGCTGCAGTTTGGGAGGGGAGAGGTGGGATGGGAAAGAAGAAGAAGGAGAAACAGAGGAAGAGAGTGTCGATCGATTGGGCATATAATGGTTTTTTCCGACGGAATCACCGACGGATTCCTTCCGTCAGTGATTCCATCGGTGATGCCGTCGGTGAAAGTGCCACTTCACTGTACGGCTATCACAGTTTGAATCCCTCGGTAATGTCCATCGGTAAAATCGCCTGACGTCACCACGCCGTTGCATATTTCCAGAAAAACTGTATACCCCGTCGGTGAAACCGTTGGTATATACCAACGGTTTCACCAACAGGTTTCTTCCGTCGGTATATACCGACAAATTTTGAGACGGAATTATTTTCGTCGGTATATATTACCGACAGAAAAATTCTGTCGGTAATTCCGTTGGTTTTCTCCGGTTTTCTGGTAGTGGGAGAAGTCTGTTTCCTGCCATACTGCTGAAGAAGCTCTTGAACCAAGTTAACATTATCACTCATCAATCTGCCACCCAAGAAAGCATTTTGCATAGGGCTGATGATCTTAGTCAAAGCATGAGCTAATCAGCTAGATAATATTTTCAAGATCACCTTATATATCATATTGCAGCAAGAGATAGGTCTAAAATCATTAGTAGAAGAGACATTTGCTGATTTGGGAACCAATGCTATAACAAAGTGGTTGATCTGCTTCAAGAGCTTCCCTGATAGGAAGAAATCTTGGACAGCAGCACAAAAATACTCCCCAACCACACCCAAGCTTTTCAGCTAACATAGTTGAAGTAGGGTTATTCTTTGTCTCTTCAAATTCAAGGAATACGTTAGCAGCTTCAATGCTAATAATTCCAGCAGCTTCTAAAGGAAACAAAACCAGCCCAAAGATGCCGAAAGCAACTATCTGATATCTTTCTTCACCTAACTTCTCTTTTTTCTTTATCCGTCTTCAATTTATTCTCGATCATTTTCCATTTGAACCCTCCATTGGATATCCTGTATCGATCAACTTGGTCAAAATGTAGAAGTTTTGCAACTGTACTCTCAATTCATTGCCTGAAGTACACTTTGTAAGGGTCATTCGGAAAACTCAAGATCTGGGCATACTCTTCAAGAGTAGGGGTCATATCAATATCCCCGAAGGTGAAACATCTGTAGCTTGGATCCTAGAAATGCATCAAGGCTTTGACTGTTGAAATCTGAATAGGCATTCTTATTAGATGAGCGATTCTTCCATACTTCTTCTCAAACAGATTCTCATCTATATATCCCAGAATTGGGGCCAACTTCTTTATGCTGTCTATGGAGCAGTGCACTTTGGTTATGTGTGGTAATTCTTCAACCTTGGTTCTTGAGAAATCCCCTTCGACTAATTGCATCATCTCAGATCTTTCCCTGTATTCCTAAAAGGTAAGGGAAGTCATGTTCTTAGCTCAAAAATCCTGTAGAGTTCAGACAAATTCTAGGTTATTATATGAGGGATATGTCTTCTAACTGGTCTCAAAAGGTCTATAAATTGCCCAGTGACTACCTTTTGTGAAGGCAGTATGGGGGTTTACAAGGGATGGTTGGGGCATTGTGTGACCGCCATCACCGAGTAAACACTCAGCTCATAGTTGGATGTTTCATGAATTTGAACCCCGACTGAAAGTCATGAGGCAGACCGCTACTCCCCACCTATCCTTATGCATGAATGCATTAATCTTGATGTATTTATGCATGAACAAGAAATACAAGTGTTGAAATAGTAAAGTTAAACAGACAAAAACAGATAATCAAACAAAGCTTAGTCCGACCAAACAAGGCGGTCCCCAATGGAGTCGCCATCCCCAACGGAGGCTTTTTTCGTGCCTCCTGTGTGAGGTATTGTGTTGGAAAGGTTTTTTTGGATTTAATCATAAAATTATGATTAATGTTCAGGAGTCACCACCTAGTATTATGGTAACTAGGAACCTATGGTCCGTGAGAGTTTGGGTGAGGGACTCGTTGTGCAAGGGGAAGACGCATCACCCCCAATGCACCCTACCTAGGGCAAGCTGCATTGTTGTTTGATTGTTTTCTAAGTCGAGTTTCTATTCGTTGGTCTTTTCTAAGGTTCAAGGTAGATCTCTCTTCATGAGAAAGTCTCTACCTTATTGGGTTAAATCCTAACCGTTCCAAAGTCTATATTTTAGCATCGTATTTATTTACACCTTGTATTTTTAATACCTGAGAGTATACTTTATCGTGTAATTTTACACCCACAAATATTAAAGTCTACATCTGGATCCTAAAAAAAATGAAAAAAAGTTTTTTGATATTTTGGGCAAACCCTAATGGATGATCATAAATTGGTTATGATATCCATTTTTTTATTTTCAAAACATCAGAAATATGCAATTTTTTTTAATGAAAATATGCTTGGAAACATTTTAGGATTTGGCCGTACGCATGAAAAAATATATTTTTTTGAAATATTTCGTAAAAAATTGGGTATTTTAATACCAAATTTGTATTTTACAGTGTAAATATACAACCCGATTTTATGCAAAATTGGTAGAAAAATATTTGAGAAAATCACAATTTTTTGAAATGATTTTGTTTTGTTTTTTTATTATTATTTTAACAATTATAATATATTATTATAAATAAAAAAATCTACATGGGCTGGGCCGACCCCACTATCTGGGCCAGGCTCAGCAATAGAAGAGGTTGGGCCGATTTCGGCCCAACACATTTTTATCTATTTTTTTGGGGTCGGGCCGAACCTGGCCCAAAAATTTAGGTTGGGCTAGATACGACTCAACCCAACATCCACTGCATGAGCAGTGGGCGTGACTTATAATTCACGCCCACTGATCATGTGAACAGTAGGACGTGAATTATAATTCACGCCTATACTTCACACCTACTGTTCACGCACAATAGTGAAGAAGAAGAAGAAGAAGAAGAGGGAGGGGAAGAGGAAGAGGAAGAGGAAAGTTACCTGGCGTGAGGGTGGTCTGACCGAGGAGGACGACATGGTGCAAGCAGTGGCAACGGTGGAGAGTTGAGTCGCCGAAGTTGCTGCTGCTATCGTGGTTGGTGTAGGGGTTGCTTACGGTTGGAGTAGATGGGGAGAGAATCGCCGCCTCTGCTGCTGCTGGTAAGGGTGGAAGTCGCTGGAAAGGGTGTTTGCTGCTACAGCTGGGGTCGTGGTGGTAGAGAGGGAAAAAGAGTTTCGCAGAGAAGAGAGAGAGAAAGAGAGAAGTGATGCAGCCACCACGTGAGGCTGTTGAGTGTCTGAATGTGATGCAGATTGTAGTGGGACGGACGATGGTGAGAATGGTGGTGGCCGAATGTGTGGTTGAGAAGAAGAAAGCAGAAAAATATGAAAACAGGGGAGAAAGGCTGATTTTTTGTCAACTTTACACTCGATTTTCTTCTCCCTTCGAACATGAAATCTACTCTTATTTATAGGGATGGAAGAGGGTAATTTTGTCTTCGCGGGGTAAAAAATTTCAGCCGTTGATTTGACTGGAAGAATCCAAACCGTCGGTTCAAAGTGTGTACCTTGAACTGCCAAATTTGACAGTCCAAGGCTGCCCGGGTTGGCTACTTTAGGCCAGTCACCGAAGCAGTTTTGACGTTTATAGGCCTGAACTGACAATGCTCGAGGATAGAGGGATTTCAGGTGGCCATTTTGGTGCATGTGTTGTCAATTTTGGGGGACATACGAGGCATTAAATGCACTTGCAAAACTGCTATCCAGGCAGCATTCACGGGGAAGACAATGAATAGTGACTAGGCGACGCGTCGCCTGGTCTTTTTTTTTAATTAAAAAACAGCGTCGTTTTGGGTTAAATAAAGGAGTTTTGTCGAACTTCAATTGAGTCCTTCTTTTTTCAATTGTACCCCTAATTAACCCTAAACCTTCTTTTTTGTCATTTAAGCCCCTATAGTTTGGCGCCTTTTGCAGATTGGTCCTTGGCTACTAATTTTGTCAATTTAACCCCTAATTGACCTTAAAACTTAAATTTTCTTGCAATTTGACCTCTAATTTCAATTAATTAACTTGGTAAAAATTAAATTTGGTCTCTTAAAATTCTAATCTTTTCAATTAAAACCAAATTAGGCTCCCAAACTTAATTTTTCACCAATTAAGCCCCAAATAAAATTAATTTGACCCATTTAAAGTATAATTAAGTCCTTGCATATAATTAAATCCTTCAATTAAGCCCAAATTAATTCTTAAACATAATTAAAATTCAATTTGGCCAATGATTAAATCAAATTGGCCTATTAAAAATTTAATTATGTCCTTGAACTTAATTTTTATGCAAATTCGTCCAATAATCATTTAATTTGACCTTAAATTTGCATTTTTTTCTTCATTTTTGGGCTTAATGGGATACAACTAGGCCTTGAATTTCTTCCAAAATTGCAGCTTGATTCCCCGGTTTGCTTTCTCCACGTTGCCAGCCTTTATTATTATTATTTTTTATTTTGAAAAAGAAATTGATTTTTTTTGGAATAACCCAAAATTGGGTTATGACACTCCCAACAGTTGAGACACTACGAGTCGTCCGCAAGTTATCAGCCGTAGTGTTGGAGAGCCTGTACACCTGATTTTTATCGGGTCTACCGGACGATCCTACCTCCATCCACAAATCTGGATCAAAATCCGGATGGGTCGAAGGATCGTTCCCTTATATCTCCCTCAACCAACTATTTATTGGTCTCGTGAAAATGAAAAAAGAATCATCATATTCAATTCAATAAAAATAATAACTTACGAAATAAAATGGTTGAAGGAACATACCACAAAGTGTTGAGCGTGGTTGTCAACGAACTATTGCACCCCCTTTTGGCAGTCTTCACTCCGCACGTGCGTCTCTACAAACAGTTCTATTGGGCTTGGCTCACGTCCAAGAGATGATATATTTCATTTAAATTAATCGTACCATCCGTTTCAAATGTGCAGCAAACGGAACAGAGCCGCTAGTGTGCGTTGTCACCGAACCATGAATTTGCCAATTTCGGTTGCCAGCATCGAACTGTGAGCGTCGTGTGAACTGCTCAAACGTCACGTGCTCAATATATTGCTGCCATATATTTCCCGGGATGTATAGCAATTTGAAATCCCTCCAACCTGCCACATTGTTCCATCCTTGGACACTGTTATCTCTCGTGTTTTTTTTGCCTTTTTTGTGCTTCATACCAAAAATCACGCAACCTACTTCCATAGTAACAAATTAGATTTTAAAACATAATTTTTTAAAAAAAATATATCGTATTGTTTTCGATGTTACCTAGTTGCCGCGTGATTTTCCCACACCCTCCTCATAACATTGTCAAGCGCGTTGTCCCAGTTGAATTTGTCTTGTGTATAAATAATTTATTTACAATTATAATAATAATTTATTGAAAATAAGCTGGAAATTAAAAATTAACACCAACCTCGAATTTGTCAAACCATGCATCGATACAAGGTCTCTATTCAGGATGTCTGGAAACCTGACTCCATTAAAATAATGGAATCTCCATCGACGATTTAAATGCCGATGATATTACTCGGGTGGCCTTAATGTTTGTGAACCTGAAAATAAATTAAATTAATGAAATATTGATTAGTTGTTCATCAATTATGTTATAATTAAAAAAAAACTAAAACCGAAACAAATTTACATAAAAGTTTGTCCTACAAATGTGCCTCGTACTTGCGGGTGAATGGATTCCGCTGTGAAGGCACACCACCTCTGCGCTGTGAAACCACGCTAGAAGAGGCAACATTGCGAGTCGGCATAGGTGCCTTTTCTTGATCAGCACCTAAAGACATGTCATCCTCGTTGCTAGAAGAACTAGTTGCGACCATATATGAGCGACGAGCTGTTGATTTCGTTCTACGCATCTACACAATTTTATATGAATAATTACATAATTAAATTCGATTGTTAAAAAAAAATTCGGTAGCACCTCCCCTATACTGGAGACTACCCAAAGTTTTCAAACCTGCATATATTGACAATAGCCACAATCAATTGACCCCATTCAAAAATCTTATATATAACCTAACATCTATACAAATAACAATTAAAATTAATGGAAATAATTAAACACATATATTGCAAAAATAGAGTAAAATTGAGATAAAATAATTAAATTTATTCCTATATATTCAATTACTAATTGCAAGGTAAATTCAACAATAACAATTAAAATTCAACAAAGTATTCAATTATTATGGCAATAATAACAATAAAATATATTGAACAAATTAAAAAAAAAACTATAGACTTTAGGAATGAAAAATGCTTACCTTAATAATGTGTTTATTTCAAGACTTTATCTACATTATATAAATACACCAAAACAAAAAACACAACAAAAATAACAATAGCTAAAACAAAGAAAATAAAAAATAAATAAAATTATTAAGCATATTAAATGAAAATACATACCTTTTAATTTGTTGAAGATATAACTAGAGATTACAAACAAGAGATTTGAAGCAAATAAGGAAAAAAAAAGTAGAACGAGAGCGGTGAAACAAATGAGAGGAAAAATGAACTAAAGGGGCGATTGCAGGGATTTATAACGCAGTTTTCTCGACGAAATTACCGACAGACATTTGAATAATATTAATTTTAATTTATTTCATCGGTGATATTTCGAAACTCTGTCCGTAAATTTTGAATTTCGCACCAGAATTTTTTAATTACCCTCCATATTTTTCACAGTCCGTCGGTAATTCCGTCGGCAACTTCACGCGGCTAGAGATGCATTAATACCCGCCCTTTGGAATTTTCATCGTCTGTCAGTGATTTTGTCAGTAATTGTGAACTATCAACACATGCTAACAGACTGTATCTGTCTGTATAGTCATCGGTGATTGTGGCATTTCCAATGCAACTCTCTGTCAAATGTCGACGGATTGTAGCCATCGGTATCTAAGCCAGTGATAGTGGCATTTCCAGTAAATATTTTTGCAACTCTCCGTGTAATGTCGACGGACATGTAGTCCATCGGTATAGATGTCGATGATTGTGTATTGTGCATGAAAGATTATGTTTGTATTGCTTATTTACCTTCCTGCAAACACTTAAATTACAAACTTCCCATCACACAAAACAATAACAACAGTTAACACTTATAAAATAAATATTTCGTGTTAAAAATATCATCCATAAATATATATTACATTATAAAAAAAATACTTGATACTTTCCTTGATTCTGATAGTTAGTCAGAATTTTCTTCTTCTTCGTCGTCAATTGAATAGTCATCAGCTCCATCACAATCTTCAATATGGATATCATCATCAGTGTCGCACGTGTGCGACATCGCAGCGAAAATATCCTCTTTAATTGTATCTATTAGGCAAATATGGGGAGACAAGGAATTCTTGTCTTTTATTAGTGGAAAGCAGGAATGGGAGTCGCCACCTAGTATTTTGGTCACTAGTGTCGCACGTGTTTGGTGTCGCGGCGATCGCCCACCACCCTCATCATCAAGTGTGGTATTTATGTCTATCTTGGCAAATACGCCCTACCTAAGGTAAGCTGCATTGTTTTATTGTCTGATAAAAAATCTAAGGTCTTATCATGTTGGTCTGTCTATGGCTCAAGAAAAGCCCTCCTCGGTGAGGAGGTTCTTATCTCATGGGGTAAAACCTAACCGTTCTAATGTCTATAAAAAAAAACTATCTTTTAATATCAGGAATACGTTTTACGTATAAATTCATAATCCCCTATATTAAAACAAAACAAAATATTTTTTTTGGTTTTTTTGAAATATTGGCCAAAGTTCTCATGACTTTAATAAACTGGTTATTAAAACCAAAATGCATGATAAAATATATGTACATTTTTTTTGAAGTTTTCTTTGTTGTATAAAAATGCAATATGATTTTTTAGGCTTTGAGAGGCTTAGCCATATGCACAAAAATTTTTTTTTCTTTTTTCTTTTTTTTTGACAAAAACTGGGTATTTTTAATGACGTAAAAATACAATCGATCTTGATCAAAAACAGCATAACTAGTGCGCGAGGAAATTGTAAAAATCCCAAACCATATTTTTAGGAAGTTTTCTTTTTTACAAAAAATAAAAAAAATGAGCCGGGCCTGGCCCACCCATTCTGGGCTGGGCCTACAAAGTGGCCTCGGCTCCCGAGGCCTGGTCGATGTTCCTAGCCCACCGACCAAGAGATCAGTTATTGTCTTGAGCACGTAACCTGTGAAAAAAATGAAAATAATAAGGTAGTTACTGTGCTAATTATTTTCATTTTTGCTGCAGAACGTGAGTCACGTTCTGCATGCAAAAATGAAAACAGGAGAGGACATATAAACAAAAGGCAGCGGGGGAAGCCGGTTACCTGAAGTGGCAAGACACAATCGTGGCCATCAGCGATGGTTGAAGGAAACGTTGGCAGCGATGGCGGTTTTCCCTCCTTCTCTCTTGTCTCCTTTGTTTTTCCGTTATCTTCTCTTCTTCTCCTCTATCTCTTTATGGTTGTCAGCGGCGGTTGGAGATGGCAGTGTCAGCGGCGGTAAGGTGGTGTGCTGTGGCGGTGGAGAGGAAGCACGGTGGCAGCTGCGGTTGTTCTTCTTCTCTGGTATATTTTTTTTTTCCTCTATCACTCCCCTTTCTCTCCTCTGCCTCCCCCAAACGTCCCCCCTCTTTCTGTAATATTTCTCCGGTCGTTCCTTGCTCCCTCTCCTTTTTTTTTCTTCCTCCCCCTAGTTTTTGTTGTTTCGGTCTGTTTCTCTTCACTCCTTTCTCCCTCGAAAACTTATTGTTTCTCTCTTTCGGTCTCTCTTTTCTCTCTAAAAAAAACTGTCAGTCTCTCTCTCCCGGTCTCTCTTCCCTTTTCTCCTTTTTCTTCCCCCTTTGTCACTACCCTTCTCTCCTTCTCCAAAATTTTGCCCCCCCTCTCTTTGGTTTCCTCCCCTCTGGTTTTTATAGGCAAGCGGAGAGAGAGAGTCCTCATTTTTATAGGCAAGCGGAGAGAGAGAGTCCTCACTGCCTTGTTCCATCATGGCGCAGGAGGGAAACAGGGTTACCTTACCCCTGCAGGGCAAGGTGGCCGGTTGTCTACAGGGCATGGGTTCTATTAATGGTGGCAAGGTAAAGGGGATGGCTTGTGTCTACAGGGCATGGGTTCTATTAATGGTGGCAAGGTAAAGGGGATGGCTTGTGTCCGGGTTGTTGTTTCTAAGTAATTGGTTAGCAGTTCACAATGAAGAGAAAGACCGTTATCCTTTATTGAATGAAAGCTAGTTTATATAATCAAACCATTACAACAGAAATCAGAAAAATAAGCAACCCACGTTTGACTCTCCTACAAATGTGGTTAACAAATAAAGAATAAATCAAATCTAATCCTTTGATCCTATTAGCTAGGATATTATTGACTGACTTAGTCCTAACAATCCCTCCTTTAAACTGCATTGCTGTCAGTAAGCAGTTTATTCGTTTGGTACCTCACAAACACCCAGTAAGCTTCTTGGTTTCTCAAATGCATCCATCTTCAAAGCTTTTGTCATAATATCAGCAATTTGATCTTGCGTATTGCAGTGCTTCAGCTCAATTACTCCTTCCTTGCACAGCTCACGTAGAAAATGAAATCTAACATCTATTTGTTTACTTCTGCCATGCATAATCGGATTCTTTGCTAATTTAATTGAAGACATTATCACAGTGTATGATAGCATGTGTCCCTTGCTTGCAATCTATCCTTTCAAGTACTCTTCTCATCCATACTGCTTGACATGCACAATGAGCTGCAGATATAAATTCTGCCTCAGTTGTTGATAAAGAGACTACCGGTTGTTTCTTGGAGCTCCAAGCAACTGCTCCTTCACTTAACATAAAAACATATCCCGAAGTACTCCTACGATCATCTTGATCCCCGGCATAGTCACTATCAAAGTAGGCCATTAATCTTTCATCACTTGCAGCTTCTCTTCTATTATGGATGCCCAAGTTCACAGATCCCTTCACATATCTCAAAATTCTCTTAATAGCCTGTATATGTAGAGTTGTAGGTCTCTCCATGTATCTACTGATCAGACCAATCCCAAACATGAGATCTGGCCTGGTTACTGATAAATACATGAGACTTCCAACCATTTGTTTGTATTGAGTCACATCCACTTGCTCGCCATCTTCATTTCTCATCAGCTTCATACCTAGTATCATTGGATTGCGAACTGAATTTGCCTTTTCTAAGCCAAACCTCTCTAGTACTTCAAGTGCATATTTTCTTTGGCTTAGATAAATTCCTTCATCATTCTACACAACTTCTACTCCAAGGAAAAACTTCATTTTTCCTAAATCAATCATATCAAACTCTTGTTTCATCGAAGCTTTGAAATCAGCAAACATCCCCTCATCACTTCCAGTGAACACCAAATCATCTACGTATATGCATACTACCAGAATTTTCTTGTCTTCTTGAATTTTAACAAACAGAGTATGCTCACTTGGACATCGAGCAAAACCTTCCTTCACAAAATATGTTTCAATCCTGCTAAACCAGGCCCTTGGTGCCTGCTTCAAACCATATAATGCTTTCTTCAACTTGAGGACTTTGTGTTCTTCTCCTTTTTTTTCATAGCCGAGAGGTTGCTCTACGTATACATCTTCGTCTAATTTCCCATGAAGAAATGCACTCTTTACATCCAGTTGATACACCTTCCATTTTCTTTGTGCTGCTATTGCTAGAACCATCTGAATTGTGTCCCATCTTGCTACCGGTGCGAATACCTCAATTTAGTCAATTCCATGTTGCTGTGCATATCCCTTTGCTACAAGTCTGGCTTTGTATTTGTCAACGTCACCTTTTTCATTAAGCTTTGTCTTGTATATCCATTTCACCCCAATCTTCCTTGAATTATTCGGCAGCACAGTTAGTTCCCATATGTCATTCCTTTCTATCGCAGCAATTTCATTGTCCATGGCTTCTCTCCATTGGTGATTTTTTTTAGCTTCTTCATAGGTGTGTAGATCTCTAGCAGTAGTGTATAACACCATATTTTGTGTTTCCTCTTCTTCAGATAAGCTTGCTCCCATGACATAATCTTCAGACATTCCTACTCCCATAACATAATCCTCCATCCAGTGTGGTGCCCTTCGATTTCTGACACCTGCAGCTTGAATATGCTCATTTTGTTCTTCTGCTTCAGGTTCTTCAACAGCATCTCCAGTACCTGCTTCAGCTCCAATTTCAGCATCTCCAGTACATGCTTCATCTCCAATTTCCCTACTCTGTTCTTGTGTCTGCTCCTCATCTTCTTCTAATTCTTCTTCATGTATACTGTCATCATTATCTCCCCAGCGTAGCAGTATACTAGTGTTGTCTTCTGTCCAGTTCCAAGTTGCATTTTCTTCAAAGATGACATCACGACTAATTATCAACTTCTTTATGAGAGGATAAAACATTTTGTAACCTTTTGTTTCTTCACTAACTCCCAACAGTACATATTTTGTGCTCCTTGAATCCAGCTTTGTTCTTTTCTCATGTGGTACATGTACATGGCCAATGCAACCAAACACTCGAAAATACCCCACTGAGGGTTTGACTCCACTCCATGCTTCTTCAGGTGTGACTTCTTTTACTGCGTAGTAGGACTCCTATTTAGTGTATGTATACACCAATTTACAGCTTCTGGCCAGAATTCTCTGGGAATGTGTTTTTCAGACAATATGCTTCTGACTAGATTCATTATTGTCCGATTCTTCCTCTCAGTAACACCGTTTTGCTGAGGAGTATATGCAGCCGTTAATTGTCTCTTGATCCCATTCATACTACAGTATTCATTAAACTCTTTCGAAGTAAATTCACCACCTCTATCCGTGCGTAAACATTCCACCAAGGAACCAGCCTCTTTTTCAACTAGAGTCTTGAATTTTTTGAACATATTAAGAGCATCTGATTTTTCTGAAATGAAATAAACCCAACACTTTCTACTAAAGTCATTAATGAAAGTGATTAGATATCTCTTGCCACTATTGGATTCTGGATTCACAGGTCCACAGATGTCTGAGTGGATGAGTTGTAATTTGTGTGCTGCTCTCCAGTGACTTTTCTTTGAAATGTTGTCTCTGTGTTGTTTGTCGATTAAGCAATCTGCACATACTTTGGTAGGAGCTTTAAGTAGTGGCAGCCCGTTAACCATCTTTTTGTAATACAGCATCCTCAAACCTTTGAAGCTGAGATGAGCAAATCTGCTATGCCATAATTGTGCTTCACTTTCTTCACTGGTTTGAAAGAAAGCCACTGATTCTTTTGAAGGTATTGTTGCAAGCATTATGAACATTCTGTTGACTGTCATGGCTATCTCCATGATGAGGCCTCTAGTTGGATGAAATAGCTTACATGTATTATTTTTAATCAGTATTGCTAATCCTTTCTCCTGTAGTTGCCCTATGCTGAGTAAATTGTTTCTCAGCTCCGGAATGTAATAAACTTCATCAATCCTTTGTATTGCACCAGCTACTTTCAATTTTACACATCCCTTGCCCATTACTGCCATTCTCGAATTGTTGCCAAGCTTGACTGAATGTCTAAATTTTTCATCTAATTCTGTAAACCATAGTTTATTCCCACTCATATGATTGCTGCAACCGGAGTCCAAAAACCATACCTCTTCTTTAGTTGAGTTATGAAGTTCCACATGTGACATCAACAACATTTCTTCTTCGCAATCCAATTCTGCATAATTTGTTGTTTTTTCATAACCAGGACATTCATAAGAGAAATGTCCTAGTTTATGACATCGAAAGCATTCAATAATAGCTTTATTGAAAGATTGTCTTCCCCAGCTCCTGCCTCTGCCTCTGAAATTTCCTCTGAATCCTCCACGGTTTCTACCCCTTCCTCCAAATCGAACATCTTCTCTTGCTTCAGACATGACCTTAAGAACTTGCTCTTCCTCTTTGTGCCCCTTCATCCTTTGCTCATGTACGAGCAAACTACTTTGAAGTTCATCAATAGTCATTTCAGCAAGGTTATTTGATTCTTCGATGGAGCATACGAAATAGTCAAATTTTGTCGTCATAGATCTCAAAATTTTCTCAATAATAACAATTTGCTCCATTCTTTCACCATGTGTTTTCATTTTGTTGCCAATGGTAAGAGTTCTCCCAAAGTACTCATCAACACTCTCACCATCCTTCATTCCGAGTAGTTCAAATTCTCTCCGCAGCGCTTGTAGTTGTGCTCTTTTCACCTTAGTGGATCCTTGATATTTCTGACGCATTGAATCCCATATTCCCTTTGCAGAGTCTCTATCCAGGATTGTTTCCATGATAGTGCGATCAATGGATTGAAAAAGATAATTTTTCACTTTTAAATCTTTCAATCTCATCTCCTCCATGTGTTTCTGTTGGACCTCCGTGTGTTCTGCTTCAGTTGTGCTTGCAGGAATTCCACTCTCTATTAAACTCCAGTAATCTTTAGAACGTAGCAGATTTTCCATTAACATAGCCTAATGGTCATAGTGACCATCAAATCTGGGGATCGCTGGTTGAACAAAGTTTCCCTCTGCCATGATTGAGGCTTTGATTTCACTCCTCTCTGTGTTTCAGATGACACACACCTTTCTTTTTCTTTTTTTACCACTCCACTCACTGATTTCTCACACTCCTCTCTGTGTTTCAGATGACACACACCTTTCTTTTTCTTTTTTTACCACTCCACTCACTGATTTCTCACACTCCTCTCTGTGTTTCAGCTCCACTCACTGATTTCTCACACTCCTCTCTGTGTTTCAGCTCCACTCTCCTCTCTGTGTTTCAGCTCCACTCTATCACACTCCTCTCTGTCGATCAGACTCTTTTGTTGAAGCTCTGATACCAATTGTTGTTTCTAAGTAATTGGTTAGCAGTTCACAATGAAGAGAAAGACCGTTATCCTTTATTGAATGAAAGCTGGTTTATATAATCAAACCATTACAACAGAAATCAGAAAAATAAGCAACCCACATTTGACTCTCCTACAAACGTGGTTAACAAACAAAGAATAAATCAAATCTAATCCTTTGATCCTATTAGCTAGGATATTATTGACTGACTTAGTCCTAACACGGGTTTTGTGGGCAAATGGGAGGGGAAAGAGAAGGAGAATAGCGGGAGGAAAAAAGATTTAAAATCTTCTTCTTCCCTGCCTCTGCATGCGCAGGGAAGAAGGAGAACAGTGTCGTTCAAAACGTTACTATTTCAGTGTTTTTTTTTTTTAAAGAAAAGAAACTGTAATTTGAAAAAACCCAAAAAGGGGATATGACAACTAGGAATCCTAATTACTTTTAGAGATCGGGTACGAGAATTGGTTGCATAAAGAAAAGGTATTAATTAGCACCCCAAATACACCCTACCTAAGATAAGCTGCATTGTTTTAATGTATGATAAAATCTAAGGTTTTAAAACCGGATTTGTATCTTTATGGTATAAAAATACAAACCAATATTAAGCAAAATTCAGTAGAGAAATACGCGAAAAAATCACAAATTTTCCAACATGTTTTTTTTTAGGATTTTGTTTACTATGCTGGACCCGGCCAAAAGGAAACTGGGTCGAAATCAATCCAAAATGAAATTGGGCCTACTTTCTACAGGGCTGGTTACTGTGCACATAAACAGTAACCGGATAATTATTTTCTGGTTTGCAGAACGTGCACTGTGCACGTTCTGCATGCAAGAAGATGAACATTGAATGGAGACGAGGGGAAGAGAATTACCTGAGATGATGAGCTCGGATAGATGAGCTGACGGTGATGTTGGTGGCCGTTCTCGGTGGTATTGCTGTGGCGGTGGCTGGGAAGCCTGGTGGCACTGCTATTTTTTCTTCTTCTTCCCCATGCAGAGGTGCCAACCTCTAGTTTTTTCCTTTTCTCGTTTGCTTCTGTTCTACTCTTTTGTCACTGTCTTTGTTTCGTCCCCATTGTCCCTATGTCTTCTTTCCTTTTGGTTTGTTTTACTTCGGTTTCTCTCCTCTCCCTCTCCTCTGTTCTCCCATGTTTTCCTTTACTTTTTTCTCTTCCTTTTTCTTCGGTTTCTCCCCTCTTCATCCTCTATCCCCCCCTGTATTCTCCTCTATTACTCCTCTATTTTTTTTCTTTTTTTTACTGCTCTCCACTTTCTCTCATCTTCTCTTTGTTACCCATAGTCTCTCTATCTATTATTCTCCGCCCCTTCTTTTCTCCCCCTCTGCTCGATCCTTCCTCTAGCTTTTATAGCCAGAGGATGCAGGCGTTTCTGGCAATAACAAAGTAACGGTCGGTGTGCATCATCAGTTGTTAGACATGCCCCCTAATTGAAGCAGCTCCTTTGCTAGCAGCTTCATTGCCTTTACTGCCAAAACCATCGCGAATGAAGAAGGCAATGAACAGTTGTCAAGGAAACGGTGTCGTTTTCAAATTCAAAAATGAATATTTCTGATTTGGTCGTTGGATGTTTTTGCAATTTTATAATCAAGCCCCCAGGTAAATTGTCATTGGATTCCTTGATTTTAGTGTTATTTACAAGATAGTCCTTGGTTATGGATTCATGCGATTTGACCCTCAATTGATCAATAAACTTCTAATTTCTTCAATTTAGCCCCTGATTTGGTCAATTTCAACCCCTCTATTTACGCGCCTTTTCCGGTTTAGTCCTTGGTTTTATATTTTTTAATCAAGTCCATAATTGGCCATTAAACTTCAATAATTATGAAATTGAGCCCCTGATTTGACCAAATCTACTCTTGAAAATTATAATTTGACCCTAAAACTTTAATTTCTTCCACTAAAAGCCTAAATTTACTTAAAACTCAGTTTTTCTTTCAATCAAACCCTCCATAAACTCAATTAAACCCTTGATAAAATTTAATTGAGTCCATAAACATTTGATTTTGGACTTTTCTTCCTGAAATTGAATTTTCCTTGTCAACGAGCTTTCATTAGTTAAAAATATACTGTTAAATTTTAATTCTTGTATTTTTGAACCTCCTCAACCAATTTCTAGCCATTTTATGGGTGTTCCAACATCCTTTTCTCGCTCCTATTATTTTTTGGATTTCTTCCGAATATTTTTTGATATATATTTTTTGTATTTTTTCATTTTTTGTGTAGGAACCCAAAAATGGGTAACAACAAACATCATCATCATCATCATCATCTTCATCGACATTTGCTTGTCCGCTAGAGCTCAAAACAACATTCAACTCCTCTGCGTCAACATCAACAAGACTATCATCGAAAAAATGAAAATTTGAATTTTCTTCCAAGTCAATTGAAGGAGCAACTGGATATGGTTCAACCAACTCACTAACTTGAAAGACTTCATCTTGCACAGTTGTGTCTTCGTTCTCATTCTAAACAACCTCGACATAACCCCTGGGTTCGCTATGATATTGCAGTTCGACGACCTCTTCTAATCTACCATAATAGTTAACTTCTAACTCACTACAAGTCAATCCCTTAACACAAACACGGTTGTTGTATGTCTTTCTTTCATGCCCGTATTCTTCAGTATGGAACACATATCCATTGACAAAATACTCATTGTAACACTTAACTTTTCTTTCATGGCCCAGGCTTACTGAAGACAATGACATAGAATCACTCTTTCCCATTTGATAAACCTTGTATATAATGTACAACAATGAATAGTAAACAAGAATTTTGTAATGACATACAATACTATCTTTGCAAGAGATAATGAGTTTGTGATAGTACTTACATGTGTTCTGAACCACGTGACAAATTATTCATGTTGTAATTGAAAGATTTGGGATTTGGTCAGCTGTGAATTATTGGACAATAAATATTATCGATGTTGCCTGCAAGGTTGTTCCAAATTATATGAATTTATGATATTACAATATATAAATAGTATATTCTTAACAAAGTTTAATTAGTAGTACATATACTTACTGAATAAAAGGTCTCAGCTCATCACAGTTAAAAAGAACATAATTGTATGTTTGTCTGAACTTTATTTCCGATTCCGCTTATGACATTTTTAGGTGTGGGTCGTCCAGGATTGGAGAATATTGACAAGTTCCCACTGGAAGGCACTTCACCGCCATTATCACGCCGTGGAACGCGATTGATTCTTATTCTCAAATGAGGTTCAAAATAGTATGAGATAAATGTTGAGATCTCCTCAACAATGTAGGCCTCACATATCGAAGCCTCAACATGCGCCTTGTTCTTAACATTTTTCTTAAGATTAAACAAGTACCTGCATTGAATTAATCATATATTTTCAATTAAGAAAAACAAAGAAAATACTTTTATATATGAATTACATTTCAACTGTAATATCTAACTGTTCAAATGGATACATCCATCTATATTGGACCGGTCCTCCAACTTTTACCTTCGAACGGTAAATGTGTGGGGAGATGCTCCATTAGGTAAAAAAATGATGGAGGGAATATCATCTCAAGTTTACATAGTGTCTTGATGATATTTGTTTCAAGCCTCTCAATGTGATTAACATTCAACTTGTTAGAGCATAGATCTAAAGAAATGACTGATCTCCGTGAGTGCATCTCATATCCCTTTTGGCAACAAATCACGATAAGCTAATGGAATGAGTGTTTGCATAAACACGTGACAGTCATGACTCTTCATTCCATTACACGCCATATGGAATTTCTTTAAGTGCAAGTGGGGATCTTCTCCTGCGAGGCCATTAAAAGAAGGTAATAGGTGAATAAAACAAGATTTAAGTTCAAAATTAACATTATTGACATGATTACATAAGGGTTGGTTATCAAGATTAGGAGCGACAAGCTCTTTAAGCGTTTATTGGTTTTGAACAACCATCTCAAATGGACTTCCGATTGAGGAAGTTGATGACGACGATGGTGAAACGTTTGGATTGGTATAGATTCCATCCGATGAGGATAATTCTCCTTCTTTAAACATGGGTTGACAAAGAGGATTGAAAGAACAAGTTTTCTCCTCCAATTCACGTGTTTGATGTGGATCAAGGAAGGATGATCGAATGGGTGATTGATCAAGATGAATGGAAAGATGCGAGAAGAACTCTTCGATCTTTTATTGCGCAAGAGATTCAAACATATACCTATAAAACAAACTAAAAAAAAAGACAAAGACAAAAGCAAAAAAACAATCTAGAAAAGAGTTAGTTTTGGTTAATTCAAAAGTTCGATTGGTTTTAATCAATTAAAGTTTTAGTTCCCCGGCAACAACGCCAAGTTTTGATGAGGTGTCGTTAGGCCTATCAAATTAATTCCCCCCAAAACACTAATTAGGTAGTATAGTGAAGTAGGGTGTCAATCTCAAGAGGAACTAGTGAAAGATATAATTAAACCCAAACCAAACAATAGAACTAATTAAACTAAACAAAAGACATGACAAAATAAAAACAAAAAAACTAAGACTCTTATCTAAACTAGACACACAAAACAAACAGAAACACTTAAAAAGAAAAAAAAGGATTGGGGGGTGGTTTATATTCGGCAATTAAGACAAAGAAAACAACTAAAATTAAAACTAAAACTAAGCTATAATATTTGGCAAAAATAGCAAGAAATAAATAAATAAAAAGCAATTCCCAATTGTAAAGCAATATTTCCTTCCTAATATTGGTTGCATGAGAAGCTAGAAAATACTTCTCAAGAAATATTCTTTTTAGTTCATTCCAGTTCCTAATTGAACCAAAAGGCATGGAAAACAACCACTCTTCAGTCACCCCAAAGTAAAAGGAAAGGCTTTCAACTTAACATGGCCTTCCTCAGCTCCTTGTGGTTTCATTCCTATGCAAACCATATGGGATTTTTGAGATGAGAATGAAGATCTTCTCTTGCAAGGCCATTAAAAGTAGGGAGTAAGCGGATGAAACCTGATTTAAGTTCAAAATTAATATCATTAACATTTATGCATAAAGGTTAGTTTTCAAGAGTAGGAGCGGTTAGCTCCTTAAGAGTTGTTTGCGGTTCAAGAGCCATCTCAAAAGGATTTTGGATTAATGATGTCGATAACGATGAAGAAGAAGTGTTTAGGTTAGTGTAGATTTTGTCCGACGAAGACTGTTCTCCTTACTCGAACATGGGTTGAAAAAGTGGATTAAAGGAGTAAGTTTTCTCCTCCAATTCACGCGTGTGGAAAGGATCAAAGATGGGTGATCGAACCGGTGTTTGGTCTAGACAAGCAGAAAGGCATGAATAAAATTCTTCAATCTCCTCTTGCATTGATTGAAGAAGATGAAAACACATAAACAAGATCAAATTCATGACTTTAATCAAGCTTAGATGTTTCGGCAATAAGTATAAATCACAAACACAAAATCATCACACATACATGCATAAATTGATTAAGAGGAAGGTCACTTACCTTCACAATTGAAAAGAAAAATTACTCTCTTCTATTCCTATTGAGTTCGGCAACTACAAGAAAATAAAATCCTAATTCTAATTTTTTTAAAGTAGAGAAAAGATGAAAAGAAGGAAAAACAGATCACACCTTAAACAAGAGAAAGAAGGCTGCGGAAACCTCGTCTCAAAACAAACTATAATTATCCTATTTATACTAGCTAGGAGGCGGCACTAAAGGAGTAAAATCCTTGTAGAAATCGAATACATAATAAAGGAAAAAATTATATAGGAAAAGGACTATAAATGACCAGATATAAAGAGAAAAATCCTTGACGAATAAGGAAAGGTAAGGGTTGGTTATGAGAGCTTCTTTTCCTCCCCTTTATGTGCACTTGGACTCGACTTGAACCTTCATGGACTTGATCCTCACTGAGTAGAACTTCTTCCAGGCCTAATGATGGGCTGCCACAACGCCTTGGGCCCACCAAAATTGGATTGAATTTCAGCTCCTCTCGGATTGGAAAATTTGCAATTCTCAGGGGCATTTTTGTTATTTGAGTTTTCTCATTCTGTGACACTTGGACGGTTCAAAATTTACCACGAGCTAGATCTTCGAGTGAACTTTATTCATAGCCTTGGATCACAAAGATCTAACGGTTACATCTTGCACAATGTGCTAAAAAAGGTCAAAAGGTCATCCCGGAAATTCTGCTCTGCAATCTATTCGTACTGTGACTTTTGGAAATGTTTTCCAGCCAATACACACATGAGAAAATTCTGAAAATACTCATGAAAGTACTCCAATGAGTCAAGAATTGTTCTGCAAAATTTCATAATTTTTCTTTACACCAATCTCAAGATAAAAATTCCAGAAAGTCCAAAGTACAATATTAATTCAAGTCCTTTTACTTCGTTTTTGTATTTTGTCTCTAAAGCTCTGATAAATAGAAACATGATAAATTGGCTATAGTTAAACATAAAATGCACACAAGAGACTAAGGATCATGTACTAAAAATATAAAAAAATATGAGTGCATTAGAATGTAACCTAGTTAATTTTACCAATAATCATGTATGAATTAATTCATACTATTGAAACAGATGCACAAATTATCCAATTCTTATAAGAAAAATAGTGACAATAAATAACATTATCGAATTCTTTAAGTCTTGTTATTAATCTAAATCTCTTTATGAGAATCCATTAGAGTGTAAGTTTAGTGCCTATAGTCACGATAATTCCAGTTTCAATAACTTATTTTTAAGTTATTATAGTTATAAAACTTGTGGTTAAACTTTGGATTAGATCGACCGGTCTGTCGAGCCTTATTCTTTTTATGTGTGGTATGCTTCTAGCTTTAATTGACCGGGTTGTATATTCAATATTGTTACTATAAAGAAATTAGAATGTATTTTATTATGTTGACTTTTGGGATTGGGTTGTCAATGATGTTTTCATTAATCAGGTATGAAAATTATGAATAAAAGGGTGTAATAGTCGCTGCAAAATCGAGGGTGCGAGCTCAAGCAAAGCAGCTATCAATGCAGATGTTGGTGCCAGTAGCAAATGTTAAAATGAGAATTTGAAAAGTATCTGCAGTGCTTCTTCGTCTTTGGTAGTGGCTGGCTTGCCCCTTCTTCTTCTTCTCTTGGCTTGCTTGTTTTGTTTGGTCGAGATGTATACGTGTAGTAACTGCAACTGGCTTGTTGGCACCCGCAAGAAGGGCGATCTGGTGTCTTGTTCGTAATGGCGCCGTCTTTGTGTATGTAGTTTGTATTGGTTTAGTTTCTGGTTCTTCAAGCAAGCCTGTTTGTTTTTGGCTTTGTTAGTGCAATTCTTTTGTAATGAAATAAAAAAAGTGCCTTTCTCCCCCTTTATCCATAGGGTTTAAGGAGGTTTTCAAGCAAGTGCTCCTCACTGCATTGGTGAGGTTCTAATAAAATTATCCTTATATATATATATATATATATATATATATATATATAAAGAATAATTAAATTGTGTTAATTCTTTAAATTAAAAAAGTACCTAGCATTTCTGCTTAATTCAAAATTTTAGTATCATGCATTGACAATTTTTTTTTTGTCTTTTCCGAAAGATAGAATAATGTTATTGAATAAATTAATGCTTTGGATGACAATTGTAGAGAATGGTCTCACGTGTTCTTGCCGTGTTAACTATACCAGTTATGCAATTCCTATTTAAAATAAACTAGTTATGTTTTTCAGCCGGTACTATATATATACAGTAATCATATATCATATACTAATGTCATTTGAAAGAAATTTACAGTCATAATTTTGGCATTCTCTAGAGTCACTACAAGATTTAACAGTTTTACCGACGGAATTTTTCCGTCGGTATAAGACATATATTCCATCGGTAATTATATTACCGACGGAATCAAAGACGGAAATGATCCGTCGGTGAATCGTTCGTCGGTAATGTTTTGTCCGTCGGTAAATCCGTTGGTAATAGAATTACCGACGGATTTACTGACGGAACAGACGCGTCGGTAATAATTTTTTTATTACCAACGGAATTACCAAGGGATTTACCGACGGAATTACCGGTAATTCCGTCGGTAATTATTGAAAAACATTTTAAAAAAAATTTATTTTATAAAATTATAAAATAATTAAATTAACATAAATTAACACTGTATAATATATACTCAAAATGCTTGGAAAAAAGAATAAGAAAATCAATTCAAACAAATTTGCAACAAATAAATAAAATAAAAAAATAAATTCAACTAAAAAATTAATTCATATGAAAAAAATGAAGTTGCAATTGCTAAATATTTAAAAATCCTATAAATAAATCTACTAAAAATTGATCTCATATGAAAAGAAATCTCACAACAACATTTATACAATTATTAAGAACAAAAACAATTAAAAATAAAATAAAAAATAAATATAGTGAAAAAAATCATGAAAAAAGAAGAAAAAAGAAAAATCTTACCTTAATGTAGTTGCAAGTGAAGCTAAGGAGAGAAAAAAAATTTCATTAAGCATATTAATTAAAAAAAAACTAAGAGGATAAAAGAAGAAAGAAGAAGAAGACATACCCAAGCATGGAGGAAAAGAGAAGGAGATGAGGAGAGAAAAGAAGAGAAAGAAATAGATAAGAAATGATGTTTTTTACATAAAGTGAAGAAGAAGAAGAAGACATACCTTAATGATGTTTTTTACATATAGTGAAGAAGAACAAGAAGAAGAAGAAGTAGAAGAACAAGAAGAAGAATAAGAAGAATAAGAAACGGGTCTGTCTCTTGTGAAATAAGGGCATTTAGGCTTTTTATTGGGATGCTTTACCGACGGATAATTAAATATTAATATTTTTTAATTATTTCATCGGTAATATTTAATTTAAATTTTCAATTTCGTAAATTTTTTTCAGAAACCGCCAAAAAATTACCGATGATTTTTCAATCTGTCGGTGATTCCGTCTGTAATATTTAAATGAAAAATTTAAATTAATTGAATTTTTTCAAAAAACCGCCAAATAACACCGACGACTTTTCAATCCGTTGGTGATTTACTCTCTGGAAAATACCGATGGAATTTTCCGTCGGTGATTCCCTTTGTAATTAACATGATGAACAGTGTTCACAATTTACCAACAAAAATACCGACGGAATGTTCCATCGGTAATTCCGTCGGTAAAAATGACACGTCATTATTTTTTTTTTGCTTTGTTATAATTTTTTTTCCCACGGTAATTCCCTCGGTATATACCGAGGGAATATTTCCGTCGGTAAAATCCTTCGGAAATTTACCGACGGAAATATTTCCTCGGTATTTCTGTTTGTATTTATCAATTTTCTGGTAGTGAGTATTATGGTTTTAGACCTTCTTGACAAATGGTGAGATTACCGCTTTGTTCAACTACTTGTAAGATAAAATAATCAATTTGATTTTCAGATGCTGTAGTTTTGAGTTGTTGTAATCACAAAACAAAGTTTTGGAGTATTTTTATATATATAAAAAATGAAAAATGTTTTGTATTACTTAGCTACATGAGGTTTAACGGTCATGCATGAGTTATGGATTTCTATAGCATACAATATACCTATTGTAATCTAGGCAGGTGAAAACGTTTATTGTTATTACTAAATTCGCCTAAAACCAACAAAATTACAGAAGGAATAACTCTATCGGTAAATTACAGTGAAAATTACCGACGATCACTATTCCATCTATAATTCAGTTGGTATATACCGATGGAATTAGACCGTCGGTATATACCAACTGAATTACAGACGAAATATATAAAATTTGGAGAGAAAAAATGGTTTGATGACATGGAGGTTTTTGCTGGCAATTTTATCGAGGAATTCAAACCGGGGTCTCTGTACAGTGACATGACTAATTCACCGTCAGAATTACCGATGGAATCATTGAGAAAATGAGTCCGTTGGTGATTCCATCGACAAAAGTTAATATATCACCACTATGTCGACCCTCTCCTCCCCTATTTCTCCTCCTTCTTTCCCATCCCAACTCTCCCCTCCCAAATTGCAAACAACTACCCCCCCAAAAAAAAATTCTCCTCTTCTCAACAAAAGTCATATTTTTTTAAGTTTTATAGTCACATCATCCGTGTTCTGATTTATTGTGGATTTTATTATTTTTTGTAAGTAAATCTATCTTTTTTAATTTTAACATTTAAATGTCAATTTTATTGTTTTTTTAGTATATGTATTTTGTTTGTGTATGTACATGTTTTATTGTTATTTCTCAAACAAACTTGTAGTATGAATGTATAATTTTGTAATTGTTATGGTTTGTTTTAGATTTTGTAAAATTATATTTGTTTGTAAATTGTTTGTGTATGTGCATGTTTTATTGTTATTTCTCAAACAAACTTGTAGTATGAATGTATAATTTTGTAATTGTTATGGTTTGTTTTAGATTTTGTAAAATTATATTTGTTTGTAAATTGTTGAATTACCGAATTACATGTGTTGTGGTGAAATAATTAATAGCTTGTTTAACAGGTCCGTTTTAATTTTATCAATGCTAAGCACATGATATGACACCAATCACATGATGCGGTTGATGGAGTGATGATACATCCTTCTGACAATGAAGCATGGAAACACTTTAACAGTGTGCATCCTCACTTTCCAGCTGAATCAAGGAATGTGCGTCTAGGGTTGTGTACAGACGGATTCAACCCCTTTGGGTCATTTGCTGCTCCTTATTCTTGTTGGCTAGTTATACTCACGGTTTATAACTTGTCATCGGGGATGTGTATGAGGTCGGAGTTCATGAATTGTCTTTCAGATGGGCTTTGTGATTATAATTATGACCAATCTTACTCATCCGTCAAGAAGATTTGGAAGGCTCTCCATAAAAAATATGACACCGAAGAAGCAGGTTCCAAAAAATATGCTTGTAGTCGTTTTTTCAGCTACCAAATGGTTGATGGCAAATCAGTGGTTGATCAAGCCTATGAGCTCCAAATGATTGCTCATAATGTTCACTCTGAGGGCATTCGTGTAGATGAAAAAATGCAGGTTACAACTGTTATCGACAAACTTCCTGAATCTTGGAAGGAGTATGCCAAAGGCATGAGGCACAAACAAAAGAAGCTCTCGATAGAAGCCTTTATTACCCTCTTGCAAGTGGAAGAAGAAGCAAGGAACCAAGACAAGGTGGTGCAAATGTTACAAAGGTAAATCTTGTCACCTCCAACGAAAACTTTTCTTACATGCCAAGAGCCCGCGATAAGCCTAATGGTTCCTTTAAGCCTAAAAAGAAATTTTTCACTAAAAAACCTTATGGAAACCAATTTCGCCCCAACCAAGCAAAAAATAATGGACCTCGTCCTAGCCCATCCTCGCAAAATGTAGACCACACTAATGAAAGAAACAATTATATTTGCTTTGTGTGTACGTGGCAAATCTGGGCATGGTGCTAAAAGTTGCAGATTCCGGAAACGTGGGCTTATTGCTCAAGCCAACGTTACCGAAGAGTCTCTTGTGGCTATGATTTCCGAGATCAATATTCTCGAACGCTCAGATGGATGGCGGGTTGATTCAGAAGCTACTAGACATGTATTCTATGATAAAAGTCTGTTCAAGACCTATACTCTTCTTGATGATAAGAAGAAAATTATGCCTGGTGATTTACATACTACTGAAGTAGCGGGGATTAGAGATGTTCTTATCAAGTTTACTTCTGGAAGAGAAGTGACTCTCAAAGATGTTCTGCATGCTCCTGAAATTCATAAGAATTTAGTTTCTAGTTTTCTTTTCAATAAGGCCAGTTTTAAACAAGTTATTGAGGCTGACCAATATGTTTTCTCCCAAAAAAATCTTTTTGTTGGTAATGGCTATGCTTGTGATGACATGTTTAAGCGTAATAATGAAATAAATGAAAGTACTTCTTCTGCTTATATCGTTTCTTGCATAAATGTTTGACATGGTAGGTTATATCATATAAATTCCAAATATGTGAAAAATTTAAGTGGTTTGGGTTTAATTCCTAAACTTGAAAATGAGTTTGAAAAATGTGAATATTATAGTATGGCTATAATTATGAGGAAACCTTGACCGTAATACTGAATTGTTAGAACTTACACATACCGATATATATAAATTTAAAAATATTTTAACTCATGGTGGTAATCGTTATTTTATTATTTTTATTAATAACTTCTCTAAATATTCATAAGTTTTTCTTATGAAACATAGAAGTGATGTGTTTTTGAAAAATTCACTATTTTCTTAAAAGAAGTTGAAAATACTTATTTTGACAAAAGATCAAACGTTGTAGTAGTTATATATTAAGGAAAGAAACCATATACAATGTAAACACTCTTATATAGGAATAGTTATTGTATGTAATACATCCCACCATTATATTGTACACAACCCTACAAGTATAAATACAAAGGATGGCTGCTACCCTTAAGCAAGCTACACAAATTATACAAAACTATCTCTCAATTAACTTAACTTGGTATCAGAGCTGCGGTTATTGTTTAGCAGCCTTCTTCCGCAACAGCTGCAACTCTCCAGCGTAATTGTTTCAACCAGCAGCCATTCTTTCTTCTTAGCAGCCGTTCTTCCTCTATTATATTCACCAGCAGCAGTTTCTCCTCTGCAGATATCAGTCATCTTCTTCCCCTGTTACTTCTCATCAGTATCCACGAAATAAAAACTGCAACTTCTCCTCCCTAGCAACATGGACAATCAAGAAATTCAACTGTCTGCTGGCGCTGCATCAGCTCTTCAATCTTCTTTCTCTCCTGTGGCGCAATCCGTTATGTATGGGGCATCGCCTACTGCCTCCATTATTTCTCTTCCTAACACACACCAGGTAGTCTCTTTAAAACTATCCAACCATAATTTCCTGTATTGGAGGATGCAGATGAAACCTTTTCTCTTGGGCCAAGGCGTTTATTCATTTGTTGATGGCACATCATCATGTCCTCCTTCACATCTGGCAGCAACTGAGACATCTACATTCTCTGTCAACCCTGCATATTTGTCATGGAAGCAGCAAAATCACCTATCTTCTCTCTCGGTGGAAGTTCTGCACTTGGTTATAGATTGTAACACTTCCCATGCCATCTGGACAACACTGGAAACAGCTTTTGCATCTCCCTCAAATTCCAGGATTATGCAGCTCCATGGCTCATTCCAGGATTTACGACATAATGATGATTCTGCCAGCATTTACTTGCAGAAGGCAAAGGCCTTGTTTGATGAACTGGCTGCCGCTGGCAGACCAATCTCCCTGGCAGAATTTAACTTGTATGTATTTCGAGGGTTACGTAGTGAGTTTAAGGATCTCGTCACCAGCTTGTCCACTAAGGATGCTCCCATCACCTATACTGATCTCCATAGCAGCCTCCTTACACATGAGTTTCTTCACAAAGCCTCTCTCCAGCCATCTGTAACAGCTCCTCTGTTACCAACTCCAACGCAGCGACCATACCGTTCTTTTTTGTGCAAAGATCAATCGGCGGAGACGAGGTCATTTTCGTGGAAGCTGGAGACCTAACAATCGCAGCAATTTTTATCATGGCAATGGACCAGCTCACAGTTATACTTCAGGACAACAATATAGCCCACATGGCAACCGGTTCTCATCTGGCACTTCCTCACGGCCAACATGCGATTTTTTGCGGCAAAGAAGGAAATCGTTTTTCTGGCTATACTCGCAATATAAAATGTCAGCTATGTTATGAATATGGGCATACTGCTCAATAGTGTTCTCAATTGGCTACTCATCATATGCAAGCTAATGTTAATCTTGCATTTAATACTGCCTCTTCCACTACTCCTGTTACTTGGTTTCCTGATACAGGTGCAAATCATCATGTCACGCCGGACCTTGTAAGTATGACGAGTTCAGAACCTTATCTTGGAAATGATCATCTACATGTTGGTGATGGTAAGGGCCTTGTTATCTCAAATATTGCTCACTCTAAAATTCGCTCACCAAACCGCATGTTTACTTTATCCAATATCTTACATGTTCCTACCATTAAAAAACCTCTGCTATCTGTTCAAAAATTTTGTCTCGAGAATAACATCTTTTTGAATTTCATTCCTCTCTATTTTATGTTAAGGATCTCATGACAAAGGAAGTTCTTCTTTCCGGTCAGAGTAGAGATGGTCTATATGTTTTTTCTGAATCGTCCACAACGTCGTTACCTCAAGCTTTTTCCTCTACCTGTCTATCTACTTCAGCTGATGTTTGGCACCGTCGCCTTGGACATCCTAGTCCACGTATTCTGCATTTGTTGGTGAAAAATAAAAAAGTGTCATGTACGTCCACTCAGATTAATTTTCATTGTCCTGCGTGCCCACTGTCGTACCCTCTCGAGAGCTCGACGTCGCGGCGACCCTTCCTGGTAGCAGGGATTGATGTCGGGGTCTTTGTTTGGTGAAAAAAAGTAGTCGCCACCTAGTATTATGGTCACTAGGAAACCTAACTGGTCTATCAAAGATTCGAAGGCAAGGGACTGGTTGCGTAAAGGGAAGGTTTTAGCACCCCTAGTACGCCCTACCTAAGGTAAGCTGCTTGGTGTTTGGTTTGCCTATAATTGTTATGGTGTTGATGTTCTCTAATCCCATCAGTTTCCTAGGATAAGTTTGCTATGATGTACGAACTTGGGTTCCAAGTTTTAAGGGAAAGAACCCTTGGCCAATACAGATCATACCTTTAGATATGTCTACAGAGTGCCAAAGAGAAACGGAGCAGATGTCTTGAAGTCTATGCTTGATTTGAAATAAATTCAGAATTTATGAATTTAAAGATAGCGAAGATAGAAATCTAAGGAGATTTAATGTGCTTAAGAGCTCATTTTTCCCTTAGTATTTCAAGTGTTCGCGACCCATAAATCGCAAGGAAAAAAAAAAGAAATAAAAGGAGCGAGAGTTAGCATAGAAAGAAGAAAGAGAACAAGAGAGAAAAGATGGCCAATCCATCCTGTATTGTCAAAAAAAGCTCACCAAACCTACGGGTTTGCTAGAAGCTCTAAACGGCAAAAAAAGGGAAGGCCTTCTTTAGTGGTCAAAGGCAGAGAAGCAAAGGTTTTCACCCCTGTCTGCATCTCATTTTCTACAATCGGGATACGCAAATTGTCTCCTTCCCCGGGAAGATTGTATATATTTAGTGGCATAGAAACATAGTTTCTACGCGAGGGAGGACAGAGGAAGAAAAACAGAAAAGAGAGGGATACGGGGAGAGTTTAAAAACAAAGAGAAAAGGGGAGGAGGATGAGTGCAGGGCGAGAAAAAAAATCAAAAACAGAGGGAGTAGAGAGAAACGGAGAGGGTTAAACACGCAGAAAAAGAAAAAGAAGTAGAGACGGGAAAAGGAAAACATAAAGGAAAAGGAAAAGAGGGAACCGAGAGAACAAGAAGAAGTTTGGGCAGAAAATAGAAGTAAACAGCGAAAGGGAGGGGAGTTTAACTTCAATCTATTCTACTTCACCGGAAAGGAACTTAACAAAGCTCTAAAGAGTTTTTTTTAAAAAAAGCTCCTAACGGTGAAAGAGGAAGGTTTTCTTTGCACCATCAAAGGCAAACACGCAGGGACTGCCCACCGGTTTGTTCTCCATTTTCTGCAAGCAGGATCTGCAGGTATAAGTTTTAGCTTCTTTTTCTTTGTAATATTCAAACCCGGCATCTGTTTGTTTGTTCCGTGTCAAACTTGTTTCTTCCTTTTGCAATGGATATTCGTTTCTGGTCGGACAAAAGGACATATGCTTGCCCACGGTTCCTGCATGGCTTGGAGTTTAGATTTTTTTGTTCATGTTAAAGTTACGTTTCTTTTCTTATTCTCTTGCCGTGAGGAACCGTGAGCTTTAAAGGCTTTCATTATCTTTCCCTTTCTTTGTCCGAGTGTCTCATTGCCTTAGGATGTTACATTGAGTTTGGCTCCTAAATAAAGCTCTATCTAGAAAGTGAAACACGAGGGAAGTCCCTTTACAGTCAAGGTAGTCTTTTAGCAGACTTTCGGTTCACGTTTTCATTTGGATTGTTTTTTTTTCTGAAAAAAGAGCTAGCTGGCCGTTGGCTTGTGTTTGCAGTTCTGTATTTGCTTCATAGATAAAGGTGTTCTTTAAGTCGTTTCCTTTTGCATGAGACTAACGAGTGTTGCAGAATTAAAGATCGGGAAAAGGATGGTGGTTGAGTCATGGTTACTGTTATAGGTTTTGGTTTTCAGAATTGTGGTATACAGACTTGTTATTTTTTTTTAGTTATAGGATTTGGGTTTTAAATGGACGGACTGAATCTTGTGTGAGTAAAGTTTGGCTTTGGGTAATTTATTTTTTTATATACATCAGTGTTTTGGGCCTTTTGCAAATTTTGGAATGGATGTGTATGGCTTCTTTTTTTTTCCTTTCTGTTTTGTGATGCTTGTGTTTTGATAAAAAATTATATATAAAAAATATTTTTGCGTGTTGCATACGGCCAATACCCTAACATGTTTTTAACGTTTTTTTATTAAAAAAACAAATATTTGAAGTTTCGAAAATGTGTTTTTGCATGGATTTCTTAAAAAAAAAATATTTTCTTGCATCTTGGATTTTACAACGTGTTTGTAAATTCCTAAGGGTGTTGGCCAATATTCCAAAAATATAAAAATCTTATTTTTGGGAATTCATCTTTATTCACTATTAATGTTTGGATAAAGAAATCCCAAATGGGGTAAATATCCAAAATATTATTAGGAATATTATTATTCACTATTAATGTTTGGATAAAGAAATTCCAAAGGGGTTAATATCCAAAATATTATTAGGAATAATTTTTTATTATTCACTACAAATGTTCAGATAAAAAAACCATAAAGGGGTTAATATTCAAAATATTATTGGGGATAATTCGCCATTGTTCATTGTAAATATTTGGATAAAGAAACCCCAAGTGGTAAATATCAAAAATATTTTTCTAAGAATAACAAGTCATTATCCCTTAATAATATAAGGACAAATAAACCTATGAAAGGTAAATGTCCGAAATATTGTTAATAGGAATACAACTTGTTTACTTTTAATATAAGGGCAGATTTATGCCCAAAATTTTATTTAGAACAATTTAATTGCGTATCCTTGGAAGAAGCCTCAATTATAATTGGGGATATTTCAAATTTTGATTCCACAATTTATGAGTCATGAAAATATGAAATACTAAGGCAAAAATGGGCTTTTAAAGCACCTTGAATTTCCTTAGATTTCTAACTTAGTTTTTTTATTTTCTCTTCCTTGCGATTTACGAGTCGCGGACACTTGAAATACTAAGGGAAAAATAAGCTCTTAAGCACATTGAATCTCCTTAGATTTCTATTTTAGCTGTCTCTAAATTCATGAATTCTAAATTTTTTTCAAATCAAACATAGATTTCAAGAGATCCGCACCGTTTCTCTTTGGCACTCTATAGACATATCTAAAGGTATGATCCATATTGGCCAAGGGTTCTTTCCCTTAAACTTTAAACCCAAGTTCGTACATCATAGCGGACTTATCCTAGGGAACTGATGGGATTAGAGAACATCAACACCATAGCAATTATAGGCAAAACAAACACTAAGCAGCTTACCTTAGGTAGGGCGTACTAGGGGTGCTAAAACCTTCCCTTTACGCAACCAGTCCCTTGCCTTAGAATCTCTGAAAGACCAGTTAGGTTTCCTAATGACCATAATACTAGGTGGCGACTCTCTTTTTCACAAAACAAAAACCCCGAAATCAATCCCTGCTACCAGGAAGGGTCGCCGCGACGTCGAGCTCTCGTGAGGGTACGACAGGATGGTGACTCCACTGGGGATCCTTAGACTAGGCTTGGTAGTTTATTTATTTATGCTATGTATTGTTGGTTTTTGTTCCCTTTTTGCTATGAGTGGTTTACTCTGTTTAAAAGCTTTAACATGCATCTTTACATCCTGTCATGCATGGTTTATCAGATATGGATATAGATTTTATTGCATCCTATCATGCATCACTTTTATTATTACTATCTTTTTGAGAGCACACACATTAAACTTTAAGTTAGGTGGGGGACTAGCAGCTTGCCTTATGACTTGAGTCAAGGTTTAAGTTTGTGTAAACCCCAACTCTTTGCTGAGTGCTTAGACTGGTAGTGATTGGTATACGTGCCATCCCACTATCTACTAAGCCCCCATATTGCCTTTACGAGGGTGATCACTGGGACAGCAAGAAGAGACCCTCTTTAGAGACCAAGTAGTAAACCTACCCTATGTCTCACGTAAAAGAACTAGAACCTATCTTTAGGAGGTACGCTCCATAATTTTTGCATCAAAACAAGCCTAACCCCAAAGCATTTTGAATTGCAGGACTTGTGAACGAAATGGCCACCACTGCTAGACTTTCCATCATTGAATATGGGAAAAATTCTGAATCACTACAATTGGACCAAGGGGGATCGCCCTAGAAGCGATGCTAAGAAGTTATCGCCAATCAAGAATCTGAATTGCACGGTGAATGAGGTGAACAAGTTAATAGCTCACTTCCAGAATGTGGACGAGATTGCATTTCTTAGGAAATATGGACGCTTAGTAGAGATTGCAAAGGTAGAAGTCTTAAACTCAGCAGTGCGAGCCCTAGTTCATTTTTGGGATCCGGTTACATTGTTTCTCTTTTAGGAGCATAGACTTATGTCCCACTATGGAGGAATATGGGATGTTGACTGAGTTCCCAAACCAGCTTCATAGGGTTTACTTTCCTTTGAGATCTGACAAGATCATCCCCGAACTGTCGAAACTGCTTAGAATCTCCAACCTGGAGAAGTTTTTGGAGAAGAATGCTACCGCCTGAAGTGGAAGATGCTAGAAGCTGAACTGGAAAAGAAGTCGGGATCAGAAAGAGAAAGATTGATTGCCTTGGGCATGTTTGGCCTTGTGTTATTCCCAAGCCAAACAGGTGTAATTAGTTTGGACGCCGCAGCTGCTTATGTAGAATATGAGAATACCCAAATCAATCCAGTGGCTGCTATTTTAGCTGAAACCATCCTAACACTTAACCATTGTAGGAGGGCTGGAAAAGGAGCAATGAGGTGCTGCACGCAGTTGTTGTATATCTGGATGGTTAGCCATATTGAGATGAAAACGCCTGTCTTTAATAATTTTTGGTGGTTCAACCAAAGGCCATTGAGGATAATAGAAGAAGAAGAATGGGGAAATTTAGACAACCAAGGTTGGGTAGGCAAACTAGAAAATTTACCTGATAGTGATTTCAAGTGGAGAGCTCCGTGGGTCAAGACAGTGGATGTCTTAGTGAGTTGTGGGCAAAGACGATGGGTGCCTTTGGTAGGGATCACAGGTTATGTAAGTTATGCTCCTGCCCTTGTGATAAGACAACTTGGGGGCATACAATTTGTTCCGAGGACTATGGGAATTGCTCAATTCTTTGGTTTGTTCAAAGATCCTATTACACAAGAAGTTTTGGAGATCATCAAACAAGACTGGAAGCATCTGGTTTTGGTTGAGATGAAAGGTTTGAAGGATCCAAGTGCTAGTGAAGAATATACAAAATGGAGAAACTTAGCTACTTCGTCCATGTCGTACCCGGAAGTCAGATCTTTCCAAGCTATGGATGAGCCAAGTAAAAGTAAAAGGATCAGTAGTGAAGAAGAGTTGAGAAGACAAGTGGAAAAGCTTCAGCTAGAGTTGAGCAAGAGTAAAAAAGACAAGACACTATTAGATACAATGATACTTGAAGGGGACAAAAGGAGAGCCTTTCTAGATGAGCAAATACAGTCTAGAGATGCGAGAATATCAGAGCTTGAGTTGAAGCCGGAGAGGAGAAGATTGCTAGGGAAGAAAGTGAGAAGGAGCTAAAAGGGTTAAGTTTAGACTGGATGCAAAGCTGCTCTGAACTTGAAGCATTGAAGTTTGACTTTAATGATCGTCAAAGGAAGCGAGAATATTACCGAGAGAAATTCGCAAAAGTTCAAGCCGAAATGATGGATAGAATTGGAAAATATGAGGAATTAAGTAAGAAATACGTGGAGTTGGAAAGCCAATTGACCGAGTTTGCAAAAGAGGAAAGTAAGAAAAAAGGAGTTGAGGTTGTTGAGGCGAGTTAGCGTAAGAGGAATGAGATGAAAGTTCCGAGGATAAAGCTTGACAAGGAGAAAAAGGTAAAGTATCCGGACGAGAAGCTAGTAACAATGGAAAAACACAAGGATCAAATCGACGCCAACAATGCGCTTTGAATAAAACCAATATGTTGCTCATAGAAAAGATGACCAAGATGGATGAGCAAATGGACGAAGCAGCTGCACATGCTCGGATTGTTAGAATCAATGCTCGAAATGTGGGAGGGGACATCATTCGTTATCGTCGAAGTTTGGCTGGAACCGATGCCTTTTGGGGAAAATTGAGAATCGCGGCTTTGCCTTCTTACCGTTGGCTAGAGAGGTGGTGGAGGAAATAGATTAATGTATTTTGTATTTCTTTTATATTTCCAAAAAAATGTAATGAACATATCAAGCGTTAATGAGAAGGGCATTGACCCACCTTTTGTGCAAAATCTGTCTCTGATTCAAGCATACTAAAGCAAACAACTCGAAAGGCATTACTCCTAACAAGCAATGTGACGAGGGAATCTATGTTTACAAGGTGGTGGCCAACAATCGTTCATGAGAAGGCCACATCCATATCTGATATGCAAAGCATTCTCATCATGATCATGCATCATATCATGCACCTTCTCATAAATCTATGCATGCATTACAGGTTGTGAAACATAGGTCCTCCTTCTAGAATACACAACACTAGACTAAGGAAAAGGATGGAAGATGAAGAAAGGTCACACCTTGAAACTCAATACCAAGGAGAGTTAGAGGCGATTCGAATGATGTCGCACGCCTAACCGGTCTCTTTGGAGCAACCTGTTGAGAGCTAAAGATGGAGAAGGAACATCTACCCAACCCGATGAAGCACCATCAGCAGCTCAAATCCCGGTTACACCTCAGAATATAGGGGCAAACACTTCGAATAAGCAGCATCCAGATCCTGCTCAGCCCATTCGAATTCCCATTGCAATGGATTTAGCAACTGAAGATCCGCATGATGTCAGATTTTCCGATCGTGTGAGGGATGATAAGTGGACCGCCTTGGAAGAAAGGTTAAGGGCGGTTGAAGGAAATGATCTATTTGACCCTGTTAGGGCAGCTGAAGTATGCTTAGTACCTAGCATTGTAATACCGAAGAAGTTCAGGGTGCCAGAATTTGTTAAGTATACTGGGATGGAATGCCCAAACACCCATCTTCGGTCCTACCATAACAAGATGGCAGAAGTTATCCACGATGATAAGATGTTGATTTACTTCTTTCAGGATAGCCTGACAGGGTCTGCCCTCAACTGGTATATGAGGCTTGACAACATGAGGATTAAAAAATGGGCGGACCTGGCGGATGCTTTCTTAAAGCAATACAGGTTCAATCTTGAGATCGCTCCCGATAGGACCAGTCTTATGACCATGGAGAAAGGAAATCAAGAGTCTGTGAGGGCTTATGCTCAAAGGTGGCGAGACCAAGCCATCCATGTGCAACCTCCACTAATAGAAACAGAAATGGTGACACTATTCGCCAATACTTTTGAGGCTCCATACTACGAGCACCTTATGGGTAGCTCAGCCCAGCATTTCTATGATGTCTTTGTGGATTGCCGAGAGGATTGAACAAGGAATCCGAAGTGGGAGAATTATGGAACCTCGGAGAGAAGAAAGGTTTCATTGGAAAAAGGAAGGAAACTGAGGTGAATGGCCTAGAAGGCAGTTATAAAGGGAAAAACAAAAACTACCAAAACTACCAAACACCTCCTTCCCAAGTCACTAGTATCAATTTCGCTAAACCCTCTGTCCCAAACCAACCCAATCAAACAAAATTCCCAACAAATAACCAAAGCAATTACCAAAGGAGAAACAACCAACAACCAGAAGAACAGTTACCACCCTTGCCAATAACCTTGAAGGAGTTGTATGCTAAGTTACTAAGTATCGGACAGATAGCTCCTATCATGGTACCACCTATACAACCACCTTTCCCCGCCTGTATAATCCTCGAGTGACTTGTGAATACCATGCTGGTAATGCGGGTCATAGCATTGAGACATGCGTTGCCTTTAAGAAAAGGGTGTTGCAACTAATGAAAGTTGGATGGGTCACTTTTGAGGATTCACCTAATGTGAATACGAATCCTTTACCCAAACATGCTTGCTTGGTAGTAGTGAGGTAAATGCCGTGGAGATTGGTAATGAAGGAAGGGTTTTAAAAGTGACCATGACAAGGTCAGCACGGTATGTTGGTACGTCGTCACTTAGAGAGATCAAATGAATGTTGCATAAGGAAAAATGACTTTTGCCCATTCCATAAAAAAGAAAGGGCATCATATTGATGAATGCATCGAGTTTCATCAAAAGGTCGGAAGAATGTTAACTCTAGGAGAGTTGAGAGTTGAGGCCATAGAAGACAATGGAGAGATAGGGATGATAAAGAAGTGTAGGGTTCAATCAACAGCTAATGGGCTCTCGAAGTTGGTTTTGACTAAGCCCTCCTCTACAAACAAAATTAACTACAAAATGATGCTTGGGTAATTATGGTTATACCTCAAGTATTGAAGTTCCCTTGCCTTTGTTCCAAACCGAGATAAGTGGACTAACCTCGGAGTGGTCGTTGTTTCACGCCTGAGGAGTTAGAGAAACAAAGAAAAACTAAGGGCAAAGAAGCTATTGATTTTGATAAAGAACTAGAGGTTAATAAACCTGTGATTGAGGAAGAGACAACTGAAGTTCCCAAGGTGATGAAGCATAGTGAGTACTGTATAGTGGATCAGCTGAAGAAGACTCCAGCAAAGATTTCCATCATGTCATTAATACTCAGCTCTGAGCCACATCGCAACGCTTTGCAAAAGTGTTGAATGAGGCTTATGTGCCCCAAGATATAGAACAAACGACTATGGAGCATCTAGTAGGGAGGATTCATGCTGCCAATTACCTGTATTTTACGGAAGATGAGCTGGATGTTGAGGGCACGGGACATAATAAGCCTCTATATGTCACGGTCCGATGCAAGGATTGTCTCATCGGCAAAGTCCTTATCGATAATGGCTCAGCCCTTAATGTGTTGCCAAAGCATATGATGGATGAAATGCCGATAGATCCCTCACACATGCAACCAAGTGTGATGACAGCCAGAGCTTACGATGGCTCGCCTAGACAGGTGATAGGGACAATTGAGGTCGAACTAGCAGTGGGCCCACAAGTCTTTCTAGTAACCCTTCAAGTGATGGACATCCACCCTTCTTATAGTATGTTGTTAGGAAGGCCATGGATACATTCTCGTGGGAGTCGTCGCCTCCTCAGCATCAATGCTTGAAATACATTGCCAACGGTGTTTTGGTTACTGTTAAGGCTGAGGAGACTATATCGATGGTGAGGAATGTGGCAGTTCCGTTCATTGAAGCTGAAGACTGTAGGGATGGAAACCTTCATGCGTTTGAGGTCGTGAATACCGAGTGGGTGCCTGAAAACACTGTGCTGAGGAAACCAGAGATCTCAGAGGCCACCAGAATGGCTGCTAAAAGCTTTTTGAAGTACAAGATTCCTTTCCAATATGATGATAAAGTTGGAAAACCTGAGAGGATTAACATAATAAAGCTAAAAGCCATAGAACAAAGGTTTGGGCTTGGGTATAAGCCCAAGAAAGAGGATTACAAGCGAGCTGCTGGTGCAAGGAGGGAGAAGAGGATGGCCAGGATTGAAGGAAGGAAACCTGAAGAAGAAAACTTAGTCATCCCTCCAATCAGGGTTTCATTCCCAAAGGCTGCATATGTGATGCAACCTGAAAAGGGACCTGAAAATTTTTTTCAGAAACTCTCTTCTATGAACATAAACACCCTAGAGGAAGATGAAGCTAAAGGTGTTGAAGTTGGAAGAAGGGAAGAAGAGATGTCGCAATTAACCATCTACACACTGGAAGAAGTTGCCTCCAGGACCTTCGTTCGAAAGCTAGCCAAGGGAGAGAAGTTCCAGAATTGGGAGACCCAAGAAGCTCCGTTGGTGTTTAAAATGTAATCAACAATGTTTGTTTGATTATGATTTTGTTTGTTGATGTTTGTTTTTCTTTTCCGTTTTGATTGGCAATCGAGGCTCAAGATGCCAATTAGATTTTATCCTTGTCTTGAGCCAACCTTTTCCTTTTAATGAGATCATGCATTTTCAAAATTTATCTTGATGTTTATGGTGCATTTACACATCACTTTCCGCTTTCAGGTTTCCTGAAAGCGGATCTTCCACAACAACACCTACACTTTACATTGAGAATGAATGGCCAAACTTTAAAGAATATATAGTAGCAGTAGAAGAGGAAGAATGGGATGAAAATAACATTAGGGAATTCACAAAACTAATAGAGCAGCATGAGCAAGCTTGGAAACCCGCTAAAGAGGAACTTGAAACCATAGATGTGGGCACTGAGGAAATTAAGAGAGAGCTGAAGATAGGGACTATGATCACTCCTAAAGAAAGGGAAGAGTTGATTGTATTACTCCGAGATTATGTAGACGTCTTTGCCTGGTCTTACGAGGATATGCCTGGTTTGGATACTGATATTGTAGTACATAGGGTACCATTGGTAGAAGGATGCAAGCCATTTAAGCAAAAGTTGAGGAGAACTCATCCGGAGATTTTAATCAAAGTGAAGGCAGAAATTGAAAAACAGTGGAATGCTGGATTTCTAGAGGTAGTCAAATACCCACAATGGGTGTCCAATATAGTGGTAGTGCCTAAGAAGGAAGGTAAGATCAGAATTTGTGTGGACTTTAGGGACTTAAACCGGGCTAGCCCTAAAGACAATTTTCCATTGCCACACATAGATATGCTAGTTGACAATGCAGCACGCAGCTCCACATATTCCTTTATGGATGGATTTTCGGGCTACAATCAGATAAAAATGGCGCAAGAAGATAAGGAGAAGACAACATTTGTAACACCATGGGGAACCTTTTGCTACAAGGTCATGCCATTTGGGTTAAAAAATGCTGGGGCCACCTACCAAAGAGCCATGGTGACTCTATTTCATGATATGATGCATAAGGAGATTGAGGTATATGTGGATGATATGATTGCTAAATCTGGGGAAGGAGAGAATCATGTCCAAATATTGAAGAAACTATTTGAAAGACTAAGAAAATATAGGTTAAGGCTTAACCCTGCAAAGTGTTCATTCGGTGTAAAATCTGGGAAGTTGTTGGGATTTATGGTGAGTGACAAAGGGATAGAAGTGGATCCTGACAAAGTAAAGGCTATTCGATCCATGCCAGCTCCCAAGACTGAGAAGGATGTAAGAGGGTTCTTAGGAAGGTTGAATTACATTGCTCGATTTATATCCCAATTGACCATGACTTGTGATCCAATCTTTCGGTCATTAAAGAAGAATCCCGGGAATTTGGAATGAAGAGTGCGAAGAGGCTTTCAAGAAAATCAAGCAAGACCTTACCGAATCCACCCTGCTTGTTCCTCCTTGCACTGAAAAGGCCGTTGATATTGTACTTAACAAGAACTCAAAAGCAAGATGGGATGTGTACTTGGCCAACATGACGAGACCGGAAGGAAGGAAAGGGCCATTTATTACTTAAGCAAGAAGTTTCGAACGCGAGGCTAGGTATACTGTGATTGAGAAACTATGTTGTGCACTCATATGGGCTACAAAGAGGTTACGCCAGTATATGTTGTATCACACCACGTGGTTAATTTCAAAATTAGACCCGTTATGGGTACATCCGTGAAAAGCCCTATCCGCCAGCCGAATTGCAAGATGGCAAGTTCTTGGCTTAATGAATATGACATAGTATATATGACAAGGAAGGCTGTAAAAGGGAGTGCCATTGCCGATCACCTGGCTGACAACGCTATGGAAGATTATGAGCCATTGAACTTTGACTTTCCTGATGAAGATGTGCTTTCAGTCAAGGAAGGGAAATCAGACGTGTGGACTATGTACTTTGATGGGGCTGTAAATGTATGTGGTAATGGAGCAGGTGCAGTGATAATCTCTCCCGATAACAAACAATATCCGGTTTCAGTTAAGTTACAGTTCGGGTGCACTAACAACACTGCTGATTATGAGGCTTGCATTCTCGGGTTAGAAGTCGCATTGGAGCTAAATATCAGAAAGATAGATGTGTATGGAGACTCAATGCTAATTATTTGCCAAGTGAAAGGAGAATGGCAAACCAAGGAAGAGAAGTTGAGACCTTACCAAGAATACCTGTCTAAATTGGCTGGAGAATTCGAGGAAATAGAGTTCACCCATCTAGGAAGAGAAGGAAACCAGTTTGCTGATGCTTTAGCCACACTAGCTTCTATGGCTAGAATAGACTTTGGATGTAAGGTACAACCAGTGCATATTGATATCAGAAATAACCCAGCTCATTGCTGCTCAATTGAAGGAGAAATAGATGGAAACCCTTGGTATTACGATATAAAAGAATTTTGTCCAAAACCAGGCATATCCCCTGGGGGCATCTAAAATTGATAAGAAGACCTTGAGGAGGTTGGCAATGGACTTTTATCTTGATGGGGAGATTTTGTACAAGAAGTCATCTGACGGGACTTTATTAAGGTGTTTGGATGAAATCGAGGCAAAAAATGCATTACGGAAGTCCATGAGGGGATTTGCTCAACCCATGCTAGTGGACATATTATGGCTAGGAAAATACAAAGAGGCGGTTACTTTTGGATGACATTAGAGAAGGATTGCATCGACTATGTCCGAAAATGCCATAAGTGCCAGGTGTACGGCGATAAAATCAACGCCCCTCCAGCTCCCCTGTTCAACCTAACATCTCCATGGCCTTTTGCAATGTGGGGAATTGATGTGATTGGGCCTGTCAACCCAAAAGCCAGCAATGGTCATAGGTTTATTCTTGTAGCCATCGACTACTTTACAAAATGGGTAGAGGCCGGATCATTTGTTCATGTGACGCAAAAGATGGTGAAGAAATTTATTGAAAAAGATTTGATCTGTCGATATGGCCCGCCAGAAAAGATTATAACTGATAATGCCCAGAACTTCAATGGAAAAATGATAATAGAACTCTGTGCTAAATGGAAAATCAAGCATTCCAATTCCTCGCCATATAGGCCAAAGATGAATGGTGCGGTAGAAGCTGCCAACAAGAATATCAAGAAGATTATTCAGAAGATGGTAGTCACCTACAAGGATTGGCACGAGATGCTGCCATTTGCCCTTCATGCATACCGCACCGCAGTCCGAACTTCAACAGGAGCTACCCCGTACACTTTGGTATATGGGATGGAGGCAGTGATGCCTTTGGAAGTGGAGATCCCATCATTGAGAGTACTGATAGACTCTGAGCTAGAAGAGGCAGAATGGGCGAAAGTTAGATATGAACAACTGAATCTGATAAGTGAGAAGAAGATAGCTGCAATCTGTCATCATCAACTCTACCAAAGAAGGATGGCCAAATCATATGACAAGAAGGTTCGACCTCGAGGATTCCAAGAAGGAGACCTTGTACTGAAGAAAATATTGCCTTTACCAGGAGAAGATCAGAGTAAATGGGCGCCCAACTATGATGGCCCTTACGTGGTGAAGAAAGCTTTCTCAGGAGGAGCTCTGTTGTTGTCTAGAATGGATGGAGAAGATTTAGTTAGACCCGTGAATTCTGACTCTGTAAAGAAATACTATGCTTGATGTATTCCACGGTTTCCCAGTCAATAAAATAAAGTTCGGCCATGAATTCTTTCTGTAAAGAACCTTTTTTTTTTTTTTTTGCATAAAACGCATGATCTCATAACATTTGAAGCCTTTTTACTTAAAAAACTGATTTTACGCATGACTAAGGAATCATAATATGCTCAAGATGACCTAACCAATGCCCATTTGGAGAGAACCAAACCAAAAGCCAAACCTGACCTATATTGCACACCACACTGGGGGCAAGCATGTTTGGGTCCATGGTGAGCCGAACCAACATTAAAGGGAATCATCATAAAAACCTTTGAAACACCTTTATGAGATTTGTCTAAAACAAAATATGATGATTGCATTGAAAGTTTCAGTTTTCATAAACAAAACCAGATCTTTTGGGTTTTCCTTTTAAAATATTTATAAAAAAAAAAATGGAAAAGGGAGTTAAAACATCGGTAAAAGGCAATATTCAATGGAGCAAGAAAGGGCCCCGTAAGGAACTGGAGATCTCTTCATCAAGCATGAAAAGAATAGGAAATGTAGCACGTGGAGTATATTCTAGTTCAAAAAAGGACAGGACAGGCAAATAAATGGAAATAGGAGCTCAAAGAAGGCTACAACAGAAAGGGGGACCTATGTTTCCAAAATAGGTAACAAAAGCATGCATACTATATTGTCATAACATTAACTTTGGCAGAAAGGTGTGGCGAAAGCCAAAATAGTTCCAAGTCTTTGGGAACCGCTGAGATGTAGAAGTTCAAGTCAACAGAAATGCAGAGGAGAATAGTGAACCAGTACTGCGTCATTCCTTGAGGTAAGATGATTTCTTCTGAGATTTAAAACGGGCAGGTCACCCGACATTGAGACCACTTTTTAGAAAAGCGTGGAGTTTTTCTAAAAAATCTTAAAACGGGCAGGTCACCCGACATTGAGACCATTCTTTAGAAAAAGCATGGAGTTTTTCTAAAAATCTTAAAACGGGCAAGTCACCCGACATTGAGACCTTTTTTAGAAAGAGCGTGGAGCTTTTCTAAAAAATCTTAAAACGGGCAGGTCACCCGACATTGAGACCATTCTTTAGAAAAAGACCTGAGACCATTCTTTAGAAAAAGCGTGGACTTTTTCTAAAAATCTTAAAACGGGCAGGTCACCCGACATTGAGATCTTTTTTAGAAAAAGCGTGGAGTTTTTCTAAAAATCATAAAACGGGCAGGTCACCCGACATTGAGACCTTTCTTTAGAAAAAGCGTGGAGTTTTTCTAAAAAATCATAAAACGGGCAGGTCACCCGACATTGAGACCTTTTTTTAGAAAAAAGCGTGGAGTTTTTCTAAAAATCTTAAAACGGGCAGGTCACCCGACATTGAGACCATTTTTTAGAAAAGCGTGAGAGTTTTTTCTAAAAAAACTACTACTAATTTGCAAAACGGGCAGGCCACCTGATACTTAGACCATAAAAGTGGAGTTGTCTAAAACAAGTTGGTCACTGGATAATGAGACCATCTTTAAGAAGGCATCGAGTTTTGATAGTTTATCAATTATTTTATCTTTACAAAACTTGCTACTCAAGTTTTAGCTTCAAGTTTCAGAAAGAGGGGGCATCTGTTGTTACTCATTTTTTGAGCCATACGTACTAATGGAGATGGTGTATATCCCCTTTAAATTGAAGGTAGGAGTTTAGTTCAAGGTTGCTTGGAGATTGACAAAAACAAAGGAGAAAGAAATGTTTTTCGGACCATGTTTCACCGGCATCCGCTCTCCTTATCCTTCCCCTTTGTTGTCGAAATTGTCAGGATTCTTAGGCTAATTAGGAGTCTTTAAAATGATAAATTTTTTTCTTTGCTATCTGGTTTCTAAGGTTGGATAAATCCCTCAGAAGCTACACTAAAAAACTGGCTCTGCCGTTGTGGTAATTTTTTGTTCCAACTTAGGCTTTGATTATGATCTAGTTCCATGCAATACCCGACCATCTCGGCTATATTTTGTCACTCATGACATGTTGAAAAATTGACCTACACTTTTATTGGGTCCTAGGGCTCACTATTTTTATGGCAGATTCTTAGTCAAAATACGATGCTTGGCATTGTCAGTTTCCTGATTTAGATCAGGGATCCTTTTTACCAACTAGATTGCTGCCAGTTTCTGTTCCATAAAATTTTTTTTATCTCACTTCGAATCCTTCATTAAAGTTGTAGTCCTGGACGCATAGATGAGTTTGGGCCTTCGAATCGCTTGATCGATATCAGGAGCTCAAGATATTCCTATTTGAATATATGACGAGAATTCTGCCGCAAGCAGGATTTTAACCAGAGTCGCACTAAAAACTATGTTTCCATCATGATTTTACTGTTTTTTATTCTTAGGTTATACTATCGGTCATATCGGGACGCTCGACATTCGTCAGTTTTTGAATCAGATTAGGAGACCATTTTTTTTTACCAACCAGATTGCGGCCCGAATCTGTTGTGTAAAATGATTTTATCTCACCTTGAATCCTTCATGAAAGTTGTAGTCTTACACGCATAGATAAATTTTGGTTTTTGAATCACTTGATTTTGATATCAGGAGCTCAAGATATTCATGTTTGAATATCTAATGAGGAAGTGAAAATTCTGCCGCAAAACTTTTTGCCGCAAGAAGGATTTTGCCCCCAAGTTTGCAGGACTGAGTTGAAAAAAAAAAAAAAAAAGAAAAAAAGGGAGCGAGAGTTAGCATAGAAAGAAGAAAGAGAACAAGAGAGAAAAGATGGCCAATCCATCCTGTATTGTCAAAAAAAGCTCACCAAACCTACGGGTTTGCTAGAAGCTCTAAACGGCAAAAAAAGGGAAGGCCTTCTTTAGTGGTCAAAGGCAGAGAAGCAAAGGTTTTCACCCCTGTCTGCATCTCATTTTCTACAGTCAGCATACGCAGCTGTCTCCTTGCCGGGAAGATTGTATATATTTAGTGGCATAGAAACATAGTTTCTACGCGAGGGAGGACAGAGGAAGAAAAACAGAAAAGAGAGGGATACGGGGAGAGTTTAAAAACAAAGAGAAAAGGGGAGGAGGATGAGTGCAGGGCGAGAAAAAAAATCAAAAACAGAGGGAGTAGAGGGAAACGGAGAGGGTTAAACACGCAGAAAAAGAAGAAGAAGTAGAGACGGGAAAAGGAAAACATAAAGGAAAAGGAAAAGAGGGAACCGAGAGAACAAGAAGAAGTTTGGGCAGAAAATAGAAGTAAACAGCGAAAGGGAGGGGAGTTTAACTTCAATCTATTCTACTTCACCGGAAAGGAACTTAACAAAGCTCTAAAGAGTTTTTTTTAAAAAAAGCTCCTAACGGTGAAAGAGGAAGGTTTTCTTTGCACCATCAAAGGCAAACACGCAGGGACTGCCCACCGGTTTGTTCTCCATTTTCTGCAAGCAGGATCTGCAGGTATAAGTTTTAGCTTCTTTTTCTTTGTAATATTCAAACCCGGCATCTGTTTGTTTGTTCCGTGTCAAACTTGTTTCTTCCTTTTGCAATGGATATTCGTTTCTGGTCGGACAAAAGGACATATGCTTGCCCACGGTTCCTGCATGGCTTGGAGTTTAGATTTTTTTGTTCATGTTAAAGTTACGTTTCTTTTCTTATTCTCTTGCCGTGAGGAACCGTGAGCTTTAAAGGCTTTCATTATCTTTCCCTTTCTTTGTCCGAGTGTCTCATTGCCTTAGGATGTTACATTGAGTTTGGCTCCTAAATAAAGCTCTATCTAGAAAGTGAAACACGAGGGAAGTCCCTTTCTGATCAAAGGTAGTCTTTTAGCAGACTTTCGATTCACGTTTTCATTTGGATTGTTTTTTTTCTGAAAAAAGAGCTAGCTGGCCGTTGGCTTGTGTTTGCAGTTCTGTATTTGCTTCAGTATAAAGGTGTTGCTGAAGTCGTTTCCTTTTGCATGAGACTAACGAGTGTTGCAGAATTAAAGATCGGGAAAAGGATGGTGGTTGAGTCATGGTTACTGTTATAGGTTTTGGTTTTCAGAATTGTGGTATACAGACTTGTTATTTTTTTTTAGTTATAGGATTTGGGTTTTAAATGGACGGACTGAATCTTGTGTGAGTAAAGTTTGGCTTTGGGTAATTTATTTTTTTATATACATCAGTGTTTTGGGCCTTTTGCAAATTTTGGAATGGATGTGTATGGCTTCTTTTTTTTTTCTTTCTGTTTTGTGATGCTTGTGTTTTGATAAAAAATTATATATAAAAAATATTTTTGCGTGTTGCATACGGCCAATACCCTAACATGTTTTTAACGTTTTTTTATTAAAAAAACAAATATTTGAAGTTTCGAAATGTGTTTTTGCATGGATTTCTTAAAAAAAAAAAATTATTTTCTTGCATCTTGGATTTTACAACGTGTTTGTAAATTCCTAAGGGTGTTGGCCAATATTCCAAAAATATAAAAATCTTATTTTTGGGAATTCATCTTTATTCACTATTAATGTTTGGATAAAGAAATCCCAAATGGGGTAAATATCCAAAATATTATTAGGAATATTATTATTCACTATTAATGTTTGGATAAAGAAATCCCAAAGGGGTTAATATCCAAAATATTATTAGGAATAATTTTTTATTATTCACTACAAATGTTCAGATAAAGAAACCATAAAGGGGTTAATATTCAAAATATTATTGGGGATAATTCGTCATTGTTCATTGTAAATATTTGGATAAAGAAACCCCAAGTGGTAAATATCAAAAATATTTTTCTAAGAATAACAAGTCATTATCCCTTAATAATATAAGGACAAATAAACCTATGAAAGGTAAATGTCCGAAATATTGTTAATAGGAATACAACTTGTTTACTTTTAATATAAGGGCAGATTTATGCCCAAAATTTTATTTAGAACAATTTAATTGCGTATCCTTGGAAGAAGCCTCAATTATAATTGGGGATATTTCAAATTTTGATTCCACAATTTATGAGTCATGAAAATATGAAATACTAAGGCAAAAATGGGCTTTTAAAGCACCTTGAATTTCCTTAGATTTCTAACTTAGTTTTTTTATTTTCTCTTCCTTGCGATTTACTGAGTCGCGGACACTTGAAATACTAAGGGAAAACTAAGCTCTTAAGCACATTGAATCTCCTTAGATTTCTATTTTAGCTGTCTCTAAATTCATGAATTCTAAATTTTTTTCAAATCAAACATAGATTTCAAGAGATCCGTACGTTTCTCTTTGGCACTCTATAGACATATCTAAAGGTATGATCCATATTGGCCAAGGGTTCTTTCCCTTAAACTTTAAACCCAAGTTCGTACATCATAGCGGACTTATCCTAGGGAACTGATGGGATTAGAGAACATCAACACCATAGCAATTATAGGCAAAACAAACACCAAGCAGCTTACCTTAGGTAGGGCGTACTAGGGGTGCTAAAACCTTCCCTTTACGCAACCAGTCCCTTGCCTTAGAATCTCTGAAAGACCAGTTAGGTTTCCTAGTGACCATAATACTAGGTGGCGACTCTCTTTTTCACAAAACAAAAACCCCGAAATCAATCCCTGCTACCAGGAAGGGTCGCCGCGACGTCGAGCTCTCGTGAGGGTACGACACCCACTAGGCAAGTCATCACGTCTGACTCTAAAAACTACGGGTCATCAAACTCGAGCTCCTCTTGACTTGATTTTTAGTGATGTTTGGGGTCCATCCCCTATGTTGTCATCTGATGGTTTTCGCTACTTTGTTATTTTTGTGGATGCTCATACAAAGTTTATATGGTTTTATCCTTTGGTTGCTAAGTCTGATGTTTTTGCAATTTTTCATCAGTTTCAGGCGCTTGTGGAGCGCCAATTCTCCTTAAAAATTAAGTCTGTTCAAACCGATTTGGGTGGTGAATATCGAAAACTAAATACATATTTTAAAACGATTAGTATTCATCATCGTGTGATCTGCCCGCACACTCATGAACAAAATGGGATGGTTGAACGCCTTCATAGACATATTGTTGAAACTGGACTAACTCTCCTTGGGCAGTGTCACGCTCCCCTTAAATATTGAAGTTATGCTTTTGAAAGTTCTGTTTATTTGATTAATCGCATGCCCACTCCAGTTCTTAATAATAAGACACCGTTTGAATTTCTTCTAAAATCAACACTTGATTATGCATTTCTTCATACATTCGGGTGTCTCTGCTTTCCTTTTCTTCGTCCATACAATGCTCACAAGTTAGACTTTCGGTCCACTCCTTGTGTTTTTCTAGGATATAGTACCTCGCATGTCGGTTATCGATGTCTTGATTTGTCATCCAAACGAATTTACCTTGCTCGTCATGTCCGGTTTCATGAAAATGTTTTTCCTCTTGATAAAACTGAACAGATTGCAGCAACACCCAAACAGCCCTCTGCTCCATCTATACCCGTCACTTTACATCCTCTCATACAACCCTCTTCAGTCCCTTCACCACTGCCCCCTACACTGCCTACACTTCCTTCGGCTCACTTACCATTATCTGCATGTTATTATGATCATTCTTCAATTGCAGGTTCAGATTCGTCACACTCACAGGCGTCACCCGATGCTGCTGCCAGCTCCCCTGGTTTATCCCCTGTTCGCTCCCCTGTTGTGGGTGCTTCTTCTGCTGGGTCTCCTTCACGGTCTGCGCCTATATTGAGTTCTTCAACCACAGGTTCTTCCTCTCTTTCCCCTCCTGATATTAACGTATGTGTTGATCTGTCTAAGTTCAATCTTCAGCATGTCCCTGCCGCTGTCTCTTCTCCATCTCAGCGGGCTCGCACCCATCCTATGGTGCTTCGACCGCGGCCAGAAAAAAATGCTAATCTTAGCGTTGCGGCTGTCTCACGAGTCATGACCTTACCTCAGCAGCTCCAGTGTCATTTAAGGACGCAAACAGGTATGTTACTTGGGACACTGCCATGCAAGAGGAACTTCGGGCACTTCACTCTAATCAAACTTGGACGTTAGTGCCTCCCCATCCAACTATGAATGTGATTGGCAGTAGATGGGTTTACAAAATAAAAAGACATGCTGATGGTCAAGTTGCCCGATATAAAGCACGATTAGTTGCCCGTGGCTTCACTCAGCAAGAAGGGATTGATTATTTGGAGACGTTCAGTCCAGTGATTAAGCCTACAACAGTTCGCCTTGTGCTCACTATTGCTGTCTCATATGGTTGGACCATTCATCAGTTGGATGTTCATAATGCTTTCCTAAATGGCATCCTTCAGGAAGAGGTATACATGGCGCAACCGCCTGGGTTTGTTGATCGTGCACTCCCATCTCATGTGTGTCGTCTCCATAAATCTCTGTATGGTTTGAAACAAGCCCCTCGTGCTTGGTACAACTGGTTGAGTGAGTTCTTACTCTCCATTGGATTTCAGGCATCCAATGGTGATACTTCTCTGTTTATTCTCTCTCACGATGGTGCTATGATTTACTTGCTTGTGTATGTTGATGATATTTTATTAACCGGGAGTAACTCAGTTGTGCTTCATAGATTGATTACTTTGCTACAATCAGAATTTAAGCTTCGGGATTTGGGGTCTGTTCATTTCTTCTTGGGCATTGAAGTTAAATCTACTGTTATGGGTATCTTATTAAGCCAACATAAATATGCCCTCGATATCATCCAACGAGCAGGTATGACTTCGTGCAAACCAGTTGATACTCCTCTATCTGCCTCCTCCAAATTAGGACTCATACCGGGTACTCTCTACTCTGATCCCACACGGTATCGACAGATTGTTGGGGCATTACAATATCTTACCTTCACTAGACCTGATATCTGCTATGCAGTCAACAAGGTCTGTCAATTTATGCATGCCCCCACTGAGGATCATTGGTCTGCTGTTAAACACATTCTGCGTTACCTCCAGGCTACAACCACTTATGGTCTGCACATCACTAGGGATTCTCCCTTGTCTCTTCATGGTTTCACAGATGCTGATTGGGCTGGTAGTATTGACGATCGCAAATCCACAGGTGGTTATCTTGTGTACCTTGGCTCTACCTCTATCTCATGGAAATCCGGGAAACAACGCCTCGCTATGCGGGTCTTCTCAAAGCGGAATATAAAGCCTTAGCTGATGGTACTGCTGAGATTTTATGGATTTGCTCATTATTGACAAAACTTCGGGTCCCTTCTTCAACTGTGACCATGTTATGGTGTGATAATTTAGGGGCCACTTTCTTATCTGCAAATCCAGTATTTCACGCTCGTACTAAACATGTTGAAGTTGATTATCACTTTGTCCGTTATTTTATTATTTTTATTAATAACTTCTCTAAATATTCAAAAGTTTTTCTTATGAAACATAGAAGTGATGTGTTTTTGAAAAATTCACTATTTTCTTAAAAGAAGTTGAAAATACTTATTTTGACAAAAGATCAAACGTTGTAGTAGTTATATATTAAGGAAAGAAACCATATACAATGTAAACACTCTTATATAGGAATAGTTATTGTATGTAATACATCCCACCATTATATTGTACACAACCCTACAAGTATAAATACAAAGGATGGCTGCTACCCTTAAGTAAGCTACACAAATTATACAAAACTATCTCTCAATTAACTTAACTTTATAGAGATATGGAATATGATTCTATTGATTTAATAATTTTATTCAATCTCATGGCATTGTGTATCAAGTTTATTGTGAAAGAAAATAGAACTTTGGTTGATTAAGTTAATTGCGTGCTTATTAGTTTTTCTATGCCAAAATGTTTTGAGTGAAGCTGTTTTATTTGCAAATTTTGTCTTGAATAGAGTTCCACACAAAAGCACTCTTTTAACTCCTTATGAATTATGGAAAGGTTTTAAACCTGATTTAGATTTTTAAAAGTTTGGGGTTGTTTAGATTTTATAAAATTATCTGTTCTAAAAGACCAAAACTTGATAAAAAAGCTTCCACATGTGCTTTTTTGGGATATTCTTCGAATAGTAAAGCTTATAGATTTTTTTATCTTGTTAATAATACTATAATTGAAACTTTATATGCAATTTTTCATAAGGACAAATTTACTTTGAAATTAAAAAATAGTGGGGGCATAAGTTTACAACAAAATTTCAACCAAGTTTTGAACTATCTCTTTCTATATTTGAAAATGAAATGATTTTGAACCAGAAGTAAAAGAGCTAGAATTGAAAAAAAAATTAGACCTGATTATATTGTGTTTAATGTTCAAGGTGATCCTACATCTTTAGAAGAAGTTTTATCTTCTCCTATTATAGATTTTTGGAGAGAAGCCATTAATGATGAAATGGATTCCCTTTTATCTAATAGAACTTGGAAACTTGTTGATATGGCTTCTAGTTGTAAAACAATTGGTTGTAAATGGGTGCTTAGAAGAAATTTGAAACCTAATGGTTATGTTGATAATTTTAAAGCTAGAATTGTTGCTAAAGGTTTCAAGTAAAAATAAGATATTGATTTCTTTAATACTTTTTTTCATGTCATTCAAAATTTGTTTATTCATCAAATGGATATCAGGACAACCTGAGAGATTTGTTATTTAAGGTAATGAGAATAAGGTATGTAAATTGTTTGGGTTCTTGTATGGCTTGATACAAGCACCTAAACAATGACATGAAATAATTAATGTTTGTTTGCTTGCTAATGGTTCTAAGGCAAATGAAAATGAGAAATTTATATATTATAAATCAATTGACCATGCTCATATGATTATATGCTTGTATGCAAATGAGTTATGGATTTCTATAGTATATAATGTATCTATTACAATCCTGGCAGCTAAAAACGTTCATTGTTTATTATACACGTTGCCATGTTAATTGTTTTTTATACACGTTTCACATAACAGCTCATCTTCTTTGTCTGCATATTTCTTTGTCATGGTCACACGTTTAACATTCCTCATAATATCTCATCTTCTTTGTCCAGGTAGCAAGCTGTTTGTATTACTTAAATTTTTTGCACCCTTTGCCTACTGTTGTAATTGAAAGCAATATAATTTTTTTTATACCGTTTGGTCTATGAATGGCCTTGTAACTTACGAAATTCTTAAGTGTCTAGCAGCTCTTCCAAGCCTATATGTACAACATGTTTTGTGCAATAGTATTCACAACAACATTTACTAGCTCTCATTACATATCAAAACATCGTCACTTTCTTATTTCTCATTCGAATAAGAGCGGTGCTAAATTTTTATGTTGAGCTTCACATCTTATAAGTAGTGCAGGCTTATAAGACACGGCAAAGTGGCTGGGCTTAATGTATTTTAAAGACAATGTGCTACAACATATTTTGAATCGCTTCGCCAAATTTACATGCGATAGGCATTTATCATCTTAAGAAAGCGACATAGTCATGCCTCAGCCGCCTAATTATTCGGTAATAAACAAATTTGTGTTTTCCTCGCTATTTTTAAGTAAAATCCTACCTTGTATTTCCAACACATTGTCTTCACGGTATTATTTTCACGAGTCTTTTCCATCAAGAATTTGTTAATTACTACTATTTTTTATCTTAAAAAAAAACGCTGTCTTCACGGTATTGTTTTGAGTGGCTGGAATTTAAGTTTTGAGATTTCGTAATCGTAAAACATTATCTTCACCGTAGTGTCCAATGTTGACAAAAGAGGGAGATGTACGTACCAGGCTAGCATGTCGCAGCCAATGACATTAATTCTTGACGAAATTCAGTCCATTTCTGTACTCTTGAAAGTTTAATCTTTTGCGTCCTTCCACTTTTATTGGAATCAATTCAAATAAATGGAGTTTAGCCACTAAATTGACTTTAAATAACACTCGAAGGCGCCTACTGAGCGCAAATACTTTAGAACTGAACGAAATCATAACCCAACAGCACCCCCCAATTGCCCTGTCAAAATCTCTTCCTGAATACTTCCTATCATGGAGCACCAATTTGCATCTACAATTTTAGTCACCATTCTTGTCACCAGCATTAGCTACGTGATATTGTGGATATGGAAGAAATCAAAAGTCAGAAACTCAAATCTGAATCTGCCACCAGGTCCTTCACAGCTACCTCTAATCGGAAACATGCACAATTTAGTTGGCTCTTTACCTCATCACCGCTTCCGAGATATGGCCAAGAAATATGGACCTGTTATGCACCTCCGACTCGGTGAAGTTACTCATGTTCTTATCTCTTCAGCTGAAACTGCTAAAGAAGTGATGAAGACCCATGATCTCATTTTTGCTCAAAGGCCAGCTCTGCTTGCGGTGAAAATTCTAAGCTATAATTGCATAGATATTGCATTTGCACCATATGGAGATTACTGGAGGATGCTGCGAAAATTGTGCGTATTGGAGCTGCTAAGTGCTAAACGTGTGCGATCTTTCAGATCAATCAGGGAAGAAGAGGTATGGAGGGTTGTTAGATCTATTTCTTCTAGTGCATGGTCTCCTGTCAATTTCAGCAGAATGATAAGTTCTCTTACATATTGCATCACTTCAAGAGCAGCCTTTGGTAAGATATGGAAGGGAGAGGATGTGTTCATACCAGCTGTCAAGGAAGCTAATAAGGCAGCAGGAGGTTATAGCCTTGCTGATGTATATCCTTCAATTAAGTTGCTCTCTGTGATCAGTGGGATGAGACTTACCCTCGAGAAGATTCATGCGCGATTGGATAAGATCTTGCAAGACATCATCAATGAACATAGGTCTAAGAAGGAGATGGCCGCAAAAACAGGCGCTGATGAAGAAGAGCATGACCTTGTCGATGTTCTTTTAGGTATTCAGGACCAAGGAGACACTGAATTTTCATTGACCGACAACAACATCAAAGCAATCATCCTGGTTAGTATCTTTTCTATTTTCAAGTAAACGAAGATTATAACCTGACATTGGAAAATCAGCGAGTTTATCTGGTGTTACTTATCCTCGTGTTTGTGTTGCAGGACCTGTTCGTTGCTGGCACTGACACATCGTCTACTACGGTAGTATGGGCAATGTCGGAAATGGTAAAACATCCAAGAGTAATGAAAAAGGCACAAGAAGAGGTGAGGCAAGTATTTGGTGATAAAGGAACTGTTGATGAAGCAGGCCTTCATGAATTAAACTACTTAAAGTTGGCCATCAAAGAAACTTTCAGATTACACCCTCCAGTTCCTCTGCTACTTCCAAGAGAAAGTAGAGAGGATTGCAAGATAAATGGTTATGACATACCTATCAAATCCAAAGTCATTGTGAACGTAAGTGCGATCGGAAGGGACCCAACTTATTGGAATGAACCTGAGAGATTTTATCCAGAGAGGTTCCTTGATAATTCAATTGATTACAAGGGAACCGATTTCGAACTCCTCCCATTTGGTGCTGGAAGAAAGATGTGCCCTGGAATCTTGTTTGGTACGGTTAATGTGGAGCTTCCACTGGCACAATTGCTATTCCATTTTGATTGGAATCTCCCCAAGGGACTGAAACCAGAAGACCTGGACATGTCCGAGGTTTTTGGAGCAGTAGTAACAAGGAAGAATGACCTCTGCTTAATTCCAATTCCACACCATCCTCTACCTGGAAATTAAAGCTTCAGAAGATCCATGAAATGTACTGTTTTTAATTTCTAGACATCCTCTATTCTCTGGTTGGCATTACTAATTTCTTTTCTAAGTAAATAATTTGGTTTGTTTTTTTTTTTAATTAATATAGGTGTTCAGATTAATATACATGTATAATAATTTTATTAATTCTAAAATTAATAATTATATAAAATTAATAACTATTTGATCTAAAATTTATGATAATTCATCTTTCTTTTTATTCACACTTCATGTATATCGGATTTCCATGTGGTTTATGAGAATAATCGATCATTTTCTGCTCCTACATTTTTTTTTCTTGCACTGTACAAACCTTATTTATTCATAGTAGCCAGTTTAATGATGGAATGCCCATTTCAACTGACATGAGTTGACACATGTCAAGATATCATTCGCTATGTCTGCATCACCATCATTATCAACTGTAGGCTCAAAATCAATTCCATGTTCTTTGTTCAACACTCCTCCGTATGTGGCAATCTCCTTGGCAAAAGTACTGCGAGGATTTATAATATCTCAAGACAGGCAAATGAGAGATTAGCCAATATCCTCTTGGGCAACCAATCATTCCTCCCTCCCGAGGATTTATAATATCTCAAGATATGCAAACATGGGTTGGATTCATGGGACAAATTGGCCAAGGATTAGCCATCGGCCTTGGACAAGTTTGGACCGTGACAGCGGGCTTGCACGCCACCGTTGGTGCTGGCCTGCCGCTGTGCGCCAACTGAGGCTAGCCTGCGGGGCTGGCCTGCGCCCCTCTGGCTGCCAGCGTGCCTGTGGTGGTTAGCTTGTCTTTGCACACTTGGTTGCCACCGCTCCTACGCGTTGCTAGAAGGTAGGTTAGGCACGCAGATTTGCCAGCCAGCGCAGGCTCCGGCCTGTAGGTGTTGCGTTTTCAATTCCACCATGCAAAAACTTTACAAACCACCCAATTACCACATAGATATATTGATATAATTTTTTGAGAGTTTTCCACAAAGTTTGTTTTGATTTTGGGTTATTTTCTATTCTTCATGATTTTCTCGGCTTTAAACATTGGAAAAATAAATAAAAAATTGCTTCCAGTGCCCAAATGTTTTTCTAAAATTTTCTATAAATACTTTGGGTTTTTGTTATCTTCTCTGCAAAATTTGAGCTTAAAATTCTAAAAATTGAATTTTTTAAAGGGAGTGTGCCACCTGGACATAGTGATGTTTCCTCCTGTTAGAGTTGGAGTTAGAGTGTGTTTGGTATTGAGATTGTTGTTATGGTTGTAGTTTTAAAAAAGTTGTTTTATAAAAAGTACTTTTAGTTGAGGTTGGTTTGAAAAAATATATGTTTGGTTAAAACTATGGTTGAAATTAAGGTTGAACAAAAAGTAATTTAATGTGTTTGGTTAAAAAAATGCTTTTCAAATTGAGGTTATAAAATAATTAAAAATATATATATTAATATTAATGATTTTTAATTTAAATATTGTAAATTTAACTACTGTTATTATATCATGAAATAAATAATATTGATATCAAATATTTTTTATTATTCCATTAAATTATATGCAATGTCATCATATACTAAATTTAATAATAATATATATATATATATATATATATATATATATATATATATATATATATATAAACTGGTTTAAAGTTATTTTTCACTATTGTTAATGAAGAAAAATTTGACAAAAAAATGTTTTGCAACATTTATAAAAATTTGGTTGAACGGAATAGGATTGTGGTTAAAAAAATGATAAAATGAGTCTAATTTCGGGCATTCTTCTTTGTAAATATTAATCACAAAATTACAATTTGCAATACTATATTTTTTTGACAGTGGATGAGGCCGTTTGAATTGATTTGCTGGGAGAGGAGTAATTAATTATCCAACGGCTTTTTTTTTAGAAGTTTAAAATTTTAAAGAAAATGTCGGTGGATGACAAAAGTTGAGGTTGCTGCTAGTTAGCAGTAGGTATTGCCAGCTTTTTGCTAACCACAGGTTCGGCCACTATGGTGATGGGTCCCACCAATTTCAACCCATGTTTTAAACATAACCAAACAAATATATATTGCGGTTTGGCTGCACCTCAATTCCTGCCGCATTACCAAACAACCTCTTAATAAACTACTTTTGTCTATTATACTGGCTAGGGGTAGGCCTCCCAAGGACCTCCCATGCCCCAATGGTTCCGGTTGTCTTTCCGGCGACGGATGACAATTTTTCCAGCGACGTTGGCTCTCCCCACCAATCTTTGGGCTCTGGTGGAAGATTTTTGTAGGCGATTCGAAGGGGACCATACCCTATTCCTTGGCATACAGGGGGTTGCTTGGGTGATGTGCGGGCTTGGCGTTTGCCGTGGCATTGCTCCGGCAGGCCTCGACATCCCTTGGAATGGTGTGAGGCCCTTGTGAGTGTGGTGCTATGCTGCTGGTTCTTGTCCCATTACTCAGCGGAATGCCTTGCTGTTTGTCCCATTCAGTCATTCCTCGTTCCTCGTAAGCTCTTTGCTCGCATCTAAGCAATGCAGGCACAAACTTGGCCTGGTGTTTCCCTTTGACCATCGGGTTGGGGTTCGCTAGGCAGGTTCGTTGTCTTTTGTATGTGGTGATTCTTGAACAGCGGCCGGGCTGCTCGTGTTTGGCAGGCTTAGTGCTTTGGTGCATCGAACTGCCACACAACGATCCTCTTCAGTTGCTTCCCAAACGCCTTGGGTGCCTTGCGTTGTGGCTTGGTTCTTGTGTTGCCTACCAAGGAAATCATTCATATGTTTGTTTCAAAGATTAAGCTATGCATGTGTAAGTATGAACTAATTTAAATTATGAAATTATTAATGGCTCATTAAATCAATTATAGTTTGTTTGATGGTACTTGCTACTCGGATAACCATAGTAATTCTATAGCTAATACGTGTAACAAACCCCAACTTCTAGAAAGGATGCATTTATTAGATAAAAAGCTGATGCGAGATCTGCATGTTGCTCTAATGATTCATGATAACTTGACAGATCACACGGCCTTCGTGTTGGCAATGCATCATTTAAATTTCTACCTTGTCAACTTTCAATGGTAGTATAAAGGTTTACCATGGTGGCAACGAATGACGGAGAATTAGGGTTCGATTCTAGAGAGGAAGCCTAAGAAACGAGTACCACATCCAAGGAAAGCAGTAGGCGCACAAATTACCCACTCTTGACACGGGGAGGTAATGACAATAAGTAACAATATTGGGCTCATTAAGTCTGGTAATTGGAATGAATACATTCTAAATCCTTTAACGAGGATTCATTGGATGGTAAGTCTAGTGCTAGTAGCCGTGGTAATTCCAGCTCCAATAACGTATGTTTAAGTTGTTGTAGTTAAAAAACTTATTGTTGGACTTTGGGTTGGGTTGACCAGTCCATCTATGGTGTGCACTGGTTGCGTCGTCCCTTCTACCAACAATGCGCAACTAGCCGAGTCGTGCCTCTGGTGCTGTTACTTTGAAGAAATTAGAGTGCTCAAAACAAGTATATGCTTTGCATACATTTGTGACTAGCTTCTTAGAGGGACTATGGCCTTCTAGGCTAAGGAAGTTTAAAGCAATAACAGGTCTGTGATGCTGTCAGATGTTCTGGGCCGCATGCTCGCTACATTGATGTATTCAATGAGTCTATAGCTTTGGCTGACAGGCTCGAGTAATCTTTGAAATTGCATTGCGATGGGGACAAATCATTGCAACTGTTGGTCTTAAATGAGGAATTCCTAGCAAACACGAGTCATCAGCTTGCGTTTACTGCATCCATCGCTTGTCTCAAAGATTAAGCCATGCACGTGTAAGTATAACTAATTCAGGTTGTGAACTCCGAATGGCTCATTAAATTAGTTATAGTCTATTTTATGGTATTTGCTACTCGAATAACCTTAGTAATTCTAGAGCTAATATGTACAACAAAGCCTGATTTCTAAAAGGGATGCATTTATTAGATAAAAGGTCGGCACGGGTTCTACTCGTTGCTCTGATGATTCATGATAACTTGACAAATCGCACGGCCTTCGTGCCAGCAATACATGATTCAAATTTCTGTCCTATCAACTTTCAATGATAGTATAGAGGCCCACAGTAAAGGAAGGCAGTAGGTGCGCAAATTATCCAATCATGACACGATGAGATAGTGACAATAAATAACAATTCTGGGCTCATTGAGTGTGGTAATTGGAATAAGTGCAATCTAAATCGTTAACGAGGATCCATTGGAGGGCAAGTCTGGTGCTAGTAGCCATGGTAATTCCAGCTCTAATAGCATATTTAACTTGTTACAGTTAAAAAGCTCATAGTTGGACTTTAGGTTGGGTCTACTAGTCCACCTATGGTGTAGTCGTCTCATCCCTTTGATCAGTGATGCGCTCCTGGCCTTAACTACTTGAGTCATGCCTCCGGTGTTGTAACTTTGAAGAAATTAGAGTGTTTAAAGCAAGCCTACGCTCTGGATATATTAGCATTGTACAAGATCATAGGATTTCGATCCTATTATGTTGGCTTTCAAGATCAAAGTAATAATTAAGAGGGACAGTAGGGGGCATTCATATTTCATAGTCAAAGGTGAAATTCTTGGATTTATGAAAGACAATCAACTATGAAAGCCTTTGCCAATGATGTTTTTATTAATTAAGAATGAAATTTGGGGGGCTCGAAGACGATCGGATATTGTTCTAGTCTCAACCACAATTGATGTCGACCAAGGATAGACAAATGTTGCTTTTAGGACTCTGCTAGCACCTTATGAGAAATCAAAGTTTTTGGGCTATGGGCGAGAATGGTCGCAAGGATGAAACTTAAAGGAATTAATGGAAGGGCACCACCAGCAGTGGAGTCTACTGTAATGACCCGACTTTTTTATAGCCAAAATTGGTGGAATTTGTTTTTGTAAGTCGTTGGGTTCTCGATGCTTTTCACAATATCATTCTGTGAATTTATCAATACATTTCATTCATTAGCAAGGCACAACCTACATAGGATAAAGCACATCAACATCCCATAAAAAGTGACAATACACATTCTCGTAACGATGTTTACGGTTTATCGTAGCAGAATTCATCTCTTAGTGTAGTGCAATACCCTTGGGATTTCACAATACATCATTCTCATTAAAGAGAATATCATATGCATCCATTCACCACATCATGTTTACAAGGCACTCTGTGAATTTATCAATACATTTCATTCATTAACAAGGCACAACTCACATAAGGTAAAGTAAATCAACATCCCATAAAAAGTGACAATACACATTCTTGCAACGATGTTTAAGGTTTATCGTAGTAGAATTCATCTCTTAGTGTAGTGCAATACCCTTGGGATTTCACAATACATCATTCTCATTAAAGAGAATATCATATGCATCCATTCACCACATCATGTTTACAAGATCATACTTTCGCATTCATATTCCATTATAATTTTCGATACAACTCTTTACAAAAGTGTCGAATGACAAACATTCAACTAGTTCACTCGTTCTTATCAAACACATAACACCTAAATCAAACTCGTCATCCATCTAGGATGCCATTAGCCAAAACTAATCACAAAATCAAACTTGTCATCTCTTACGGATACCATTAGCCAAAGTCAATCATCATAATCAACTCGGCCATCCATCTAGGACACCATTAGCCAAAACTAATCATCAATCACAACCCGATCATCCATCTCGGATGCCATTAGCCAAAGCTAATCATCAAACACAGCTCGATCGGCCTTCTAGGATATCATTAGCCGAAGCTAATCAACAATCATAGCTCAATCATCATTCTCGGATGCCATTAGCCGAAGCTAATCATCAATCACAGCCCGGTCATCCATCTCGGATGTTATTAGCCGAAGCTAATCATCAATCACAGCCTGGTCATCCATTTCGAATGCCATTAGCCGAAGTTAATCATCAAACATAGCCCGCTCATCCTTTTAGGATGCCATTAGTCGAAGCTAATCATCAATCATAGCCTGGTCATCCATCTCAGATGCCATTAGCCGAAGCTAATCATCAATCTCAACCTGGTCATCCTTCTAGATAGCATTAATCGAAGCTAATCAACAACTGAATCAACACCTCATAATTGATTTAACATTCAACAACAACTCAACCCACATTCCATAATCGATTTAACACTTGTTAACAACTCAATCAATATTTTATAGTCTGTTTAATGTTTGTCAATAAAGCAATAATATATCATCCTCAAACAAATCATTTCAGAACAATAACATTTTCATCAACAACTCAATCAACATTTCATAGTCGGTTTAATATTCTTCAACAACGCAATAATATATCGTCTTCAAACAAGTCATTTCAGAACATTAACATTTTCATCAACAACTCAATCAACATTTCATGGTCGGTTTAATATTCATCACTACGCAATAATATATGATCCTTAAACAAGTCATTTCAGAACAATAACATTTTCATCAACAACTCAATAAACATTTCATGGTCGGTTTAAAATTCATCACAATGCAATAATATATCATCCTCAAACAGTAGTCGGTTTAATATTCGTCAACAATGCAATAATATATCATCCTTAAACAAGTCATTTTAGAACAATAACATTTTCATCAACAACTCAATCAACATTTCATGGTCGGTTTAATATTCATCACGACGCAATAATATATCATCCTCAAACAAGTCATTTCAGAACAATAACATTTTCATCAACAACTCAATCAACATTACATAGTCGGTTTAATATTCGTTAACAATGCAATAATATATCATCCTTAAACAAGTCATTTTAGAACAATAACATTTTCATCAACAACTCAATCAACATTTCATGGTTGGTTTAATATTCATCATGACGCAATAATATATCATCCTCAAACAAGTCATTTCAGAACAATAACATTTTCATCAACAACTCAATCAACATTACATAATAGGTTTAATATTCGTCAACAACACAATAACATATCGTCCTTAAACAAGTCATTTCAGAACATTAACATTTTCATCAACAACTCAATCAACATTTCATTTAATATTCATCAACAATGCAATAATATATCATCCTCAAACAGTCATTTTAGAACATTAACATTATACAAGAAAAAGGTGGAAACCACCTACCTGTTCCTCCCTGGGGTATCCTTACCCGGTTGAAGGTTTATCCCGGTCGCATCACCTAAGACATCAATGGTCACAAATAAGCACATTTGCATTCTGAAATCACATGACTCATCACCATACCTATTTCAAGAATCTAGATGTTCACTTTCAAGTGTTCCATATTTTAGACATTCATACAATGAAATTGTTACAAGCTTTTAAGTCATTTCTAACATGCGAGTCTATCACAGAAAATCGATAGCGAAAATTGATTCGCTGGCGACATAGAATTCAATAGTGAAAACTGAGTTGCTACAGACAACACAATTCGGCAGCGAAAACCGATTCGCTACACACAACACAATTCGACAGTGATAACAGATTCGCTGCAGACACCACAATTTGGCAGCAAAAACCAATTCGCTGCAGACAACACAATTCGACATAAATCGCTAGCGCATATAGGCTTCAGCTTACTTGGAAACCATTGATGAAATTTGAGTCGTTGTCGACTCAGAAATTGTCAATGCAACACATTTCTACGGCTGATGTTGACATCATCAGCATGCACAACCTAGTGCTGGCTAAAAAGTCATTGATGAAAACTGAGTTGTTGCTGACCCAAAATCATCAATGCGACATATTTCTATGGTTGATGCTGAAATCATTAACAAAATCTATGTTGCTGCCGATTCAGAAATTGGCAGTGATGATTAAGTCATTTATGGTCTTACACTTACCTACACCTGCATATTATCATATTTCTCACAAGTATAATCACAATCACAATTCACAATCGCACATGTCCATTCATCAAACAAACAAAATCGAAGCATTATATAGTGTAATTCATGTTTCAGCTGCAGCATGCTTCCAAGGTTTATTAATAACACAATTTGTAGAATATGTAGAATTTACATCATTAACATATGTACAATTTTTGTTTCAGTTTCATATGATCAAACAACTCTAACAAGGTCATCATCTTTGCATTTTATCTCTTTAACTCATATTCTGTCCAGCCCCCACTATGGCCGGCCATCCCTTCAAATTTATGCATTCAAAATTGTTCCTTTCCTTTGTTAAGTGTTCTGGAATTAGGTCCCCCTATTCAGCCTCGTTTTTATCCCTCTTTCTAATCTAGATTCCTTAACAGCTGGTGTAAGAATCTTAGGCCATTTGCTTAGGGTTTTATTCTTCCTTTTCAGTCCCAAAGTCATAAGAACAACGGAGAAGGGTTCTGGTTCATACCTCACGATTTTCAATAGCTTTAGGAAGGGATTTGGTGGTCTATTCATCTTTTTATGTCCAACATCTTCCTTCTTTCACCTGCTGTCCATCCAGCCCTTTAGGTTCTTTTTTCTCCCTTTTTCTCCTTGTCCAAACTGTGAGGTATCCTTCAGTTAAGAGATGAAATGAGTCTTACATCATGTTTTTTTTACAAGTTCCAAGTGTAGTTTCAGAGGAATCTCTTTCTTTTTCTATCCGGTTTTCTCTTCTTCTTTTCTTCTGCAGCTTAGCCAACTTGCAACACCCTTCCTTTTTCCGTGATTTTAGTCACTAACCTCACTCTCTAGGTCTCCTTTAGCTCACATATTTAATGGAGGGGGCATGCAGCTGGATTGGGTCTCATTTTCTGTGGAGAAAAGGTAGAGGAGCAAGAGCATGCAGCTGGACACATGCAGCTGCTGCAGCTGGTCTTTAGGAAAAGGAAGGGTCACCCTTTCTCTCTCCTTGTATTTATAGCTCCTATAAGTGTGCTAGGGGTGTTTGGCGGTTGTTCTACCTTATCCTTGTCCCTCATTAAGTTATCCCAGAACCTGTTTTGTCCCCTTCCTAAGGCCTCTCAAGAGTAAACCGATTTGGTCCTCTTAATTTTGTTTACCTTTTGTTCAAGTTTCTGTTGTGATTTACATTTTTTTTCTCCAAAGTTAGTCGGGTTTTACAAAATGCATGGATTTTTCAGTGCACCCAGCCATAGTTGACTCAGAAATCAGCATCAAAAAATGTGTTGCTACCGATGTAGAAATCGACAGCGACGATGGAGTTGTTTTTTGCTTTACTTTTTTTTTGTTGGTTGTTTACATTTTGTCCTCCTAATATAAATTTCATTGTTGAAATTATAGGGACTCGTATTGATAGTGCCTCCAAATTCTCAAAGTAATTACCACAATAATCAACTCCAGGTCATGTATCAAGTAATTCTCTACGTGATTTTTTAACTATCTTGACGCATAAGTGATCACTTCCCCATGTTACATCAATCATACCCAAGTCCTTTCTTGGAGGCATCATTACTAATTACAAAACCTTTGGTATTTGGAACGTAACAGTTTTAGTATAGCAATCCATCTGGCCTTGTACTTACTCAGCTAACATGCCTAGGATTATATCGAAATCATGTAATTCTAAGGGCATCAGGTTTACTTCTATTTTATACCCAATTTCTTATCGGAGTTCCAATTATGAACCTCTTTTTCTATTATTTAGGGGTACTTCTTCGGTTCGATTTAGTACCCGCTCTTCTTCAACTTCTGCGGTTCTTCCTCGCAAGGACTTAGATGCTTTTGCTAGAGCATGGAAAACAATATCATCCAATGGATCCTTATCCTGCCAATCTTAGGCACTTCAGCCTCTACTCCTCCTTTTTATGGAGGGTGGCTCGGTTCGTGCCCCTTGTCAAGTGCGCACCATCCTAAAATAGATCACAACAACATTATTTTCATCAATCCTCAGGATCCAAACCAGCCACTCTGATACCAACTGTAACGACTCGACTTCATAGCCAAAATCGATGGAATTTTTTTTTTGTAAGTCATTGGGTTCTCGATGCTTTTCACAATATCATTCTGTGAATTTATCAGTACATTTCATTCATTAAAAAGGCACAACCCATATAGGGTAAAGTAAATCAACATCCTATAAAAAGTGACAATACACATTCTCGCAATGGTGTTTAGGGTTTATCGTAACAGAATTCATCTTTTAGTGTAGTGCAATACCCTTGGGATTTCACAATACATCATTCTCATTAAAGAGAATATCATATGCATCCATTCACCACATCATGTTTACAAGATCATACTTTCGCATTCATATTCCATTATAATTTTCGATACAACTCTTTACAAAAGTGTTGAATGACAAATATTCAACTAGTTTGCTCGTTCTTATCAAACACATAACACCTGAAACATATTATTACGTAGCACCTTTCAAAGTATGTGAACCTGTGGAATGACTTTCCGACATACCTTGATTATGTGATGTCCCTGTTCCAAAACAACATGGATACATGAATTGTAAATAATCTAAACGTAATAATAAACTACTAGAAGGACATTATCATTACATTTCGTTATCAACTGAAGATAAGTACATTCTTTCATTTTCTTCTCATGTGCATTGTATAATCATTATTATTGTGCTAAATGTATTATTCTCACTCATATGCCCCAACCTCTCCATAGAAGTGGTGGAGCTGAAGTTTAATCATCGGACGAGATTAAATTACCTGACTTTAACCTGGTTATCCACCTTAGCCGAAGCCAACATCTAGACTCAGTCATTTGTCTCGGATGCCATTAGCTAAAACTAATCACAAAATCAAACGCGTCATCTCTTACGGATACCATTAACCGAAGCCAATCATCATAATCACCTCGGCCATCCATCTAGGATGCCATTAGCCAAAACTAATCATCAAATATAGCTCGATCATCCTTCTAGGATGTCATTAGCCGAAGCTAATCATCAATTACAACCTGGTCATCCTTTTTGGATGCCATTAACCAAAGCTAATAATTAATCATAGCCCGATCATCCATCTCATATGCCATTAGCCGAAGCTAATAATAAAAAATAGTCCAGTTATCCATTTTGGATGCCATTAGCCAAAGTTAACCATCAAACACAGCTCGGTCATCCTTCTAGGATGCCATTAGCCGAAGCTAATCATCAATCAGTGACATATTTTGTGCTGTTGATTTCTAGATCGGTAGCGACACAATTTCTACTACTAATTTCTGGATCAGAGCGACATAGTTTCTGCTATCGATTTCTGAATCGATAGTGACATATTTTTTCTATTGATTTCTAAATCAATAGCAACACTGTAAAACTCAAAAAAAATTAGTGTTGGATTGGCCTACCCTAGGGGAGAATTGGAATAGGAACCAACCTAGGATAACTCAAAAGAGGGATAAGAACCAAAGATATCCAACACCCAAACAGCCCCCTCTCATTTAAGAGGGGGTATAAATGCAAGGAAAGAGGGAGGGTGACCTTTCCTCTTCCCCAAATGGGTGGCCAGCAGCCTAAAACCTAAGAGAAAGAGGAGCCTAGAGGTCAGCTGGACAACAAGAGAGGGAAGGAAGAAAACCAAAAAGGAGAGGGAGAGTAGGCCACCCTAACCTGCATTAAACTTGTTAAATTCATGAGGTATGAACCTAATTCCATAACATTTAACAGAGGAAATGTACAATATTGAATGCAAAAAAAACTTAGAGAGGTGGGTGGCCATGGTGAGGGCTGGACATAACATAGATTAAAGGGATAAAATGCAAAGATGATGATCTTGTTAGAGTTGCTTAATTATGTGAAACAAAAACAAAATTATATATGTGTTAATGTCATGAATTCTACATATGTGGTTGAAGAACTTGTATGAAAATGTGCTAGTGGATGTTAAGTGCAAAAAATATGTGTTTGTAACCTTGAAAGCATGCTACAACTGAAACAGGAATGTAACGACAAATAATGTGTTGGAATTGAATTTGCATGTGTTCATGCTAAAATTGTATGATTCTGCTGGATCCAAAGAACGAATTATGGTGTCGGCAGCGAATCGGTTTTGCTGCCAAATTGTGTTTTCTACAGTGAATTAGTTTTCGCTGTCGAATGGTGGTGGCTGCAGCAAATCAGGTTTCGCTTCCGAATGGTGTCGCCTGCAGCAAATCAGTTTTTTATGCTAAATTGTGTTGTCTGCAGTGAATTAGCGTTCGCTATGAAAAATTAGCATTCGCTACCGAAATTGTATGGTCTGCAGCAGTGTTGCCTACAACGAATCAGTTTTCGCTGCCGAAATTGTGTGGTCTTCAGCGGTGTTGCTTGCAGCAAATAAGTTTACGCTACCAAATTGTGTTGTCTGCAGCGAATGAGTTTTATTTCTTTGAATGGTGTTGCTCGCAAATGAATCAGTTTTTGCAGTTAAATAGTGTTGTTTGTAGCGAATTAGTGTTTGCTGCCGAAATGGTGTTCTCTATAGTGAATCAGAGTTCGCTGTTGAAATTGTATTGTTTGTAGCGAAGAAGTATTCGCTACTGAAATCATATTGGCTACAGTGAATCAGGTTTTGTTGCCAAATGGTGTTGTCTTCAATGAATCAGGTTTTGTTGCCAAATGCTGTTGTCTTCAATGAATCAGTTTTCGTTGTCGAATTGTGTTGTCCACAACGAATTAACATTCAGTGCAAAAATTGTGTTGTTTGTAGCGAGTGAGCATTCGCTGCCTAAATTGTGTTGTCCACAACGAATCAACATTCGTTGTCGAACTGGTGTTGTCGGCAACGAATGAGCGTTCACTGTAAAAATTGTGTTGTCCACAGCGAATTAACATTCGCTGCCGAAATGGTGTTGTTTGCAGCGAAGCAGTTTTCAGTGCTAAATTGTGTTGGCTGTAGCGAATTAGTTTTCGCTGTCAAAATTGTGTTCGCTACCGAAATGGTGTTGTCTCCAGCGAATCAGTGTTCGCTATCAAAATTGTGTTGTCTGCAGGAAAGTAGTGTTCGCTGTAAAAATTGTGTTTGCTACAACAAAGCAGTGTTCGCTGCCAAAATGGTGTTGTCTGCAGCGAATCAGAGTTCGCTCCCGAAATCGTGTTTTCTGTAGCAAAGCAGTGTTTGCTGCTAAAATTGTGTTGGCTGCAGCGAATTAGGTTTTGCTGCCAAATGGTGTTGCCTACAGTGAATCATTTTTTCGCTGTTGAATTGTGTTATCCGCAACGAATTAACATTCACTACAAAAATTGTGTTGTCTGTAGCGAAGGAGCATTCGCTGCCTAAATTGTGTTGTCCGCAGCGAATCAACATTCGCTGTTGAAATGGTGTTGTCAGCAACGAATGAGCGTTCGCTGCAAAAATTATGTTGTCCGTAGTGAATCAACATTCGCTGTCAAAATGGTGTTGTCTGCAGCGAAGCAGTTTTCGGTGCCGAATTGTGTTGGCTACAGCGAATCAGTTTTCACTTTCAAAATTGTGTTCCCTACAGCGAAGCAGTGTTTGCTACCGAAAGTCTGTTGTCTGCAGGGAATCAGTGTTCGCTGCCAAAATGGTGTTGTCTCCAACGAATCAGATTTCACTGTCAAAATTGTATTGTCTGCAACGAAGTAGTGTTCGTTGTCAAAATTGTGTTGTGTGCAATGAATCAAAGTTCGCTGCTGAAATTGTGTTGTCTACAGCGAATCAAAGTTCGCTGCCGAAATTATGTTGTCTGCAGCGAATTAGTGTTTGATGTTGAAATTATGTTGTCTATAGTGAATCACTATTCGCTGCCAAAATTGTGTTGTCTGTAGCGAATTAGCGTTTCCTATCAAAATGGTGTTATCTACAACGAATCAGTGTTTGCTGTTGAATTTCTATTGTCAGCCGCGAATCAGTTTTCGCTGACGATTATGGGTCACTAGCGAACCAGTTTTGGCTAACTAAATTCTGTAGCAGATTTAATTATCTAAAATGGCCCGGTTATTAAGATGATTGTTTTATGTGATTGTAATATGTGGAACAATGGAACATGAACTTGTGTATGCTTAAGCATGTGAAGTGATGAGTTGAGTGTGATTATTGAATACAAATGTATTGAATTGTGGCCATTGATGTTTTAAGTGGTGCATCTGGGATCACACCTTCGTCAAGAGAAGGACACCCTGCGGGTGGAACAAGTAGGTGATTTATTACGAAGAATCTACCATTGTATTATACTGAATGTTAATTGTCATGATTAGTTGTATGCGTATTACGAAATATCTATCATTGTATTATACTGAATGTTAATTGTCACGAATGGTTGTAAGAGTATTACAAAGGATTTGTCGTTGTATTATGTTGAAGGTTCTTTGTCACGAATGTTTATATGAGTATTGCGAAGGATCTATTATTATGCTATACCTAGTGCTACATTGTTTGGAATTTTTCTATGATTATTATGAGGGATCTATTGTTGTATTGTATTGAACATTAACTGTCATGAATGGTTGGATGAGTAATATGAAGGGTCTATTGTTGTGTTCTACTAAATGCTAAACAGTTATGGAATGTTTTTTTTTTGTATATTATAGAGTATTTATTATCGTGTTTATTGAATGTTAAACTATTACAAAACGTTTGTACGAGTATTACAAAGGGTCTACTATTATGTTATAGTGAGTGTCAAATTGTTATGAATCATTTGAATGAGCATTTCAAATGATATATTATCATGTTATAGTGATTTCATAAACCAGCTCTGGAACATTTTATTGATAAATGATTAGCTTTGGCTAATGGCATCTTAAGTGGATGACCAAGATTGAGAAATGATTAGCTTCGGCCAATGCATCCTAAGTGGATGCCCATGATTGACAAATAATTATCTCTGGCTAATGGCATCCTAAGTGGATGACCGAGACTGACAAATGTTTAGCTTTGGCTAATAGCATCCTAAGTGGATGATTGGGATGCATAAATGATTAGCTTCGGCTAATGGCATCCTAAGTGGATCACCGGGACTAACAAATAATTAGCTTCGGCTAATGGCATCCTAAGAGGATTGTTGGATTTTAGAGTTATGAGTTAGTTTCAAGAATTGATGCGCTTATGGGTACTATGTTTTGTATATACCAAGCATATGAAAGAACTATGATTTTTATGCTTTAAACAGAGAATAACGTTAGTTCGGTTAACAGTAATCGAGATGGATGATCGGGTTTGAGTATTGTAATTAGCCTCGGTAATTGATGAATTATTAAGGGTGGTATTTACATAAATAAGGAGCAATGAAATAATTATGCTCTTTAGATCCATGAATGAAATGTGATGTTAATATTTCTTTATTATGTTTTTAAATTGCCTATAATGCTTGAAATTACCTTGTGCTGTAACAGGGACATCATACCAACATGGTGCGTAAGGAAATCCGCTTTGCAGCTTATACATTTTGGAAAGAACCATATATTTGCATGTTATGAGTAATATAAGTTCTGTGTGAACAAATGTATTAATCGCTCAAGTAGTTGTCTGACCCCTTTTGTAAAGACTTGTAACGTAAAAATTGAAATGGAACACGAATGTGTATGTGCGAACATGTAGATATGATGTGTATGAATATACGTATGTGGTATTCTTCTTATGAGGATATTATGTTGTGAAATTACATGAGGTCAGGGTAACGAAAGTACTAGTTGTGTAACTTGCCGTTCGACACTCTTGTATGAACTTGTAATGATAACGAGACTAGAACATGGATGTGAATTTATGAATATGTCAATATGTTGTAGTGTAAACCTATGAGTATTAAATTATAAAATTATAGGCATGTGTATTGAGAATTCATCTTATAAGAATGTTGATTTACGTTATCCTACATGGACTGTGTTTTGTTAATGAATGAAATGAAATTATAAATCTGCAGAATGATATGGTGAAAAACATTCTTAACCTGATGACTTGTAAAAAAAATAAAATCCATCAATTTTCACTTTGAAAAAGCTGGGCCGTTACATCGTCCATCTTGGAATCTTTTAGCCATAACAAATTGCAACGTCCAAACTCGGTCATTTGTCTCAGACGTCATTAACCAAAACTAATCACAAAAACCAACCCATCATCTCTTACAGATACGGTTAGCCGAAGCCAACCATCATAATCAACTCTGTTATCCATCTAGGATGCCATTAGCCAAAGCTAGTCGTCATATTTAACCCGACCATCCCACTAGGATGTCATTAACCGAGACTCATCATCTGCGCAGCCCGACCATCCATCTGAGATGCCATTAGTCAAAGCTAATCATCAATGCAACCTGACCATCTGTCTAGGATGTCATTAGCCATCAACACAACCCAACCATCCGTCCAGGGATATCATTAGCTGAAGCTAATCATCAACGCAACTCTGTCATCCATCTAGGATGCCATTAGTCAAAACTAGATAGTTGATTAAACTTGCCGAAAATGAAATGACATATCAATTTGAATAGAATTTTTGTATGATTTGTTTGTTTGTCTAATATTACTCCAATCGAAAATGGAGAAATATAAAGAAAATATTGAGCAAGCCCACTACTGATTCCAAAGAAGGGATAATACCAATGTGCACCAACGCAAACATCATGATATCAAGATGCTTTTCGCCTTTGTCTCCACTGGTCTCCAAATATTGAGATAGCTTGCTATACAATTTGCTATTAATAATTAGTCTTTCCTTGTCTATCTTCTTCCTGGTCCCTTCCTTTTTCTCTCTATTTATTTATTGAGTTTCAAATTTTAAACACATAAATATAACCTAAAAGAAAGCTTCCGGCACTTTCATTCGATTCTAACGATAATTTTTTCGTGAACAAGAACACACCATGGCAGGACCGCTACCATTTCTCATTCACATATGCATCCATTGATTTTACTTTCACGTGGGTCTTATCTTTTCATTTTTTGGGTCTTTTTTATCTATTTATTTTCAGTTTTTCTATGATTTTATAAAATAAAAAATTCAAAAAATAACAAAATAAAAAATTTATTTCTTTAACATTTTATCCTCGCATCTCACTTTTATTTTGGCATGCATTTCATTTTGTTTAGGACAAGTAATTTTATGTTTTGAAATTATTAAGAAAAAAGACAAATGAAGCCTGAAAATATTCACTAACAAAAACACGCGCAGTCATCATCACTGAAATCATTCTAGTCCCACTCCCACGATTTTTTTTTTTTGTAAACCAGGATACACCATGGCTGGACCACTGCCATTTCTGATGGCAGTTGCACTAAAAATTTTGGCTAATGAAAATGAGCTCTGATAACCATGGGACCAGCAGGCGAATGAAGCCTGTAAATATTCACTAACAAAAACACGCGCAGTCATCATCACTGAAATCAAGTCTAGTCCCACTCCCATGATATTTTTTTTTGGTAAACCAGGATACACCATGGCTGGACCACTTCCATTTCTGATGGCAGTTGCACTAACAATTTTGGCTAATGAAAATGAGCTGTGATAACCATGGGACTGGCAGGCGAATGAAGTCTGAAAATATCTACTGCCATTTTGTGAAGGCTAATGAAAATGAGCTGTGATAACCATGTGATCGGGAAGTAATGAAGTCTGAAAATATCTACTGCCATTTTGTGAACCAGAATAGCCATGGACTTATAATGATTTTCCCCAATGAAAATGAGTTGTGATAGCTATGGAACTGGTAGACGAATGAAGTCCGGAAATATCCACTGCTATTTCGTGAACCAGAACCGTAGTGTAATCACAATCACTTATGCTGAACTGGGCAAGCACGGCTCCTAACCATGATCAATTGTTCGATTTGATGAATTTGTATAGCATGGTCATGTAAGCAGCTTGTAAGTAACCAAGACCGCCTAGAGCTAAAAGTTTCGTTGTGAATACTTGTGCTGCTGCTTATTATAGGGATTAATTTTCTTAATGATTCTTCTGGGTATGATAAGGAATTTGTCTGCGAATTATTTTTATAAAACAATCATCAACACATTTCTTTTTCTTCGTTATGATAACCATTTGCTTGCATTTTTTTTTAGATTTTGATTGTCGATTCGTAGGGAATAGAAAATTCAGAGAATGGAGATGATAAAACGCAATTTTGCATTCTTAGTAATGTTTTTTTAGTAATTTCTTCCTTTTTTGTTACTCAAATTATGCAATAAGATAACGGTTCTTGTTGGGTTTTTGTTGTGGTTGGGTAAGCCCAATTAAACCCAATAAAACCCATTATGTAATCCAAGAGATTATAAAAATGCCCTTGCTCAGCCCATAAGCAAACCAGCTAGGATAATAACCTATGAAGCAAGAAATATGGTATAACCCATAAGAGATTATCTAATAATTTTTTTGCAGACTTAAGCATCAGAGGAGTCTTCCGGCGATTAACCCCTAGTGTGGCTTTCCTCTCTCTGTGTGCAGGTAACTTGAAACCCAAGGCATGTGAGGCTATACAATACGTTGAAGATGGCAGAACCAAATGGCGCCCACCGTGAGGCCCGAGATATGGGTGCCATGTCAAGAAATACAAGGGCTAGCTGTGCGGTAGTGACTGTTGCCGCATTCGCCGCTATGGCGACCCTCGCCAAGGAACGTCTGGGATTACCTATCATCTAAGATGAGTAACCAAATCCAGACAATCAAAACATACCAGAGGAGCATAGCAGCACGAGTAACCATGCAGAAGATCTGGCTGAGAATCCACTAGCCAATAATCAGAACGCAGTAGTCCCAGCTATTCAATTCTATCAATGCTAAAAGGTCTCAACATATGCTCTTAATTTGAGGGTAATTTTTGTGGGTGTAGGTATTGCAAAGATTTCCATCTACTCGAAGAATTAAAATGGAGTCCATTCAATGCAAACAAGGGTCTAAATAAATCATAACATTCATGGATTAGTAAATAGTAAATTATTATAAGAAACCATTCATGTTATATATATACACATCAACTAGAAATATATACAATAATGTTTACACAAAATAACATGCTTCAAGTCTAGCTAAGAGTGTTATATACATTAAAGTTTACATAAAATAGCATACTACATATTCTAGCTAATACTATTATGCTTAAGTTTAATTTGTACACAAGTTTAACAAAACAGAGTCCTAAAAAACTAATGAGCTCTTGGGTATTAGATGACCCTATTACAATAACAACTTAATAAGTATACAATTATATTGACAGTGGAAATACAAATGATCATGTGACGAATACAAATAAAACATAAGTTTTCTATCGGTTCCATATGAATTATAATAATCAACTTATAAATTGCTTGGGAATCATTTAAAACCCAATTAGACATCCTTTATATATCCTTAATTGAATACTCTTATTTTCTTGCATGAACCTAGTAACTTTGTTTAATTAGGTTTTCTAGATCTTCAACTTTGCATGGTCCAACTTGGACACAATTATCAATTTCCCCAGGTCATCCAAACATGGATACCCTTTACGAATCGAGCTTTGTCGATCATTCTCGGACATTCTAACATGGACGCCATTAGTCATAGCTAATCTTATTAATCATTTCCCAACAGTCCCAACGCGGATGCCATTAGCCAAAGCTAATCTTATAATTCATTTCCCGACAATCTTATCACGGATGCCATTAGCCGAAGTTAATCTCATAATCATTTCCTGGCAGTCCTAACGCGGATGCCATTACCCGAAGCTAATCTTATAATTCATTTCCTGGCAATCCTATCATGGATGTCATTAGCTGAAGCTAATCTTATAATTCATTTCCCGGCAATCCTATCATGGATGCCATAATATGCCAGACTTTATTTACATTGAACATAACATTATTGTAGTTGCATTCATTATAAAGATTTTAAATTGCATAAGTTTAAAGGAGAGGGAAAACTACGCACTTGCTTCGCCTATCTCGTGACCTCCTCCAATAGAAGATCCAATCCTTGTCACTCCTCCTGAATCACAAAGAAGTCTTTGGTCATGTTTCCTTCAAGCCAAATGTTATAGTAAATCCATATTCATTCATTATACATATGGTACTTTCCATGCATGTTCATTTTCTCATCATAACATACACATACATATCAAGTATATTTTCAAGGTTGGTATATCAATGTGCAAGTGTCCACACGACTCAGTTTTCATCAATGAAAATTCGGTGTCTTTGACTCAATTTTTGCGTCAATGAAATTTTAGTGTCAATGACTCAAATTTTACGTCAATGTAAATTAGTGTCCTATGACTTAGTTTTTGCTTCAATGAAATTAAGTGTCCTAAGACTTAGTTTTGTGTCAACAAAAATCAGTGTCGTATGACTCATTTTTTGCGTCAACAAAATTCAGTGTCCTATTACTTAGTTTTGCGTCAACATAAATCGGTGTCCCATGACTCATAACTCCAAATAAAGTAAACTTTGTGTCAATAGAAATATAACACATTTATCCACAATCTCATGAAGGATCATGCATCATAATCTGTCAATATTAAATCCCAAACCGAACTAGAAGTTAGACAGCAAATATGCCTAGTAGGTTCCAGCCTGATCTCCTCTCAATATTTTGCTCATATATGGAGTTCTATAACTCCAAATAAAGTGAAAGTTATGCAAATTGAAAGGTAAGACATTCATCTATAACCTCATGAAGGAAAATGCATCATAATCTATAAATATAAAATCCCAAGCTGAACTAGAAGTTAGACAACAAATCTATCTAGTGGGTTCCACCTTGACCTCCTCTCAGAATTTTGCTCATATATGGAAATTTATAACTCCAATTCAGGCAAGAATAGTGCAAAATGTTAGCTAACACATTTATCTACAACTTTCATGTGAAAAGTTATAACAATTTCAATTGTCTTCTATGCCTAACATTTATTGTGATTCTAATCCTCAAAACTATCTAGACTTGAACTCATGTATGTAGTTACCAATTTATCGTCTCTCAAGAACTTTTAACGTCTTATGACTCCACTACATACAAAATTTAATAGGGACCAGTGACACGATCAAAATATTGATGTCATATCTCAAGTACAGGAGTGTCAAAGTAATAAATAACCCGGCAAGACCGGGGTCAAACCACAGGGAGGTGAACAATATAAATTATAAATAATATATATAATTTAACAAAGAGTTAAAGAGATATTTGAGATGTGAGATTAATGTGAGGATTAAACAATGATAAAAACAGTTGTCAAAGTTAGAGGATCCATTAATGATATTAGAAGTAAATATAATATAAACTCTTTTTATTACTCAACTAGAAACCACACACAAAGGAGGTTCCAATCGGATGATTTATTCTTAATAGTTCATTATAAATTTTTAACATGATCATATTAATTATCTTATTTTAGTAACACCATATTTTTAAATATTGTCAGGAATTCATTATGCTAACTTATGTTAACAACAAATCAAGTTCCTCTCATAACAACGATGTCGGCCGAAGACTATGAAGGATCAAGCATTTATTGTACCAAGTGTTATATAAAACAAATCTAGATTAATCATTTAACAAGCAAGATATTAAGAATTAGTAAGATAAAAAGATAAGACATGTTAATAACAAACTCTCTTGGATATAAACATTAAAGTCCATGTTAAGTTTATATTATGCTTATTCTAACACCATTAGTGAAACATTTTCACCTTGACATAATTAACTTAGCTAAACATTATGAAGAAGATAAACATAAATAAACTAGATAAGAACATAGTTATGATGAAAAGCATAAACAAGAGATTAATGAAAGCAAAACTTAAACATTACAAAAATACAAAGAAAGAAAGCAAGAATATGATCTTGATCTGAAAACCAAGCTGCCTAAATACATGGCAAATGCCTCCTTTTATAGGCTAAAATTCAGAACTATTGATTAGATGACTAACTATTTAGTTGGTGGCCAACCATTGACTTGGTGGTTGGTTATTGACATTGTTGGCTAATCAAAATATCATTACTAACATCAGAATTTGAGCACATAGTATTCATGAAAATTGTAGGCAATTGTCTTAGATTTTCAACAAAACCAGAGCTCATTCGGACTTCTAGAACTCAAGATATAGGCTGAACACCGAATAGTACCCGGGCTGCAGGACAGATTCAAACGTCTCTTTTGATGCTAAGATTTGAACTTGAAAATGGAAGATTTGAATCTTGAACTCTTCATGAAAGTTTTAGGCCTATATCTTAACTTTCCATTAAGATAAACCAGACCTAAATCCAAGGTCTACAACTCCAGTTATGATCTAATAACCGAATGGTGTTCCAGTTTGAATTGAACCAGCATCTCTTCTCTAAGCTTAGTCCTCTCTTTGTCTCTTCACTTTCAATAGTTAATTACATCAATCAATCCTTTGAGTTGTGTAAACCTGCATTTAAAATGAGCATTTACCATAAACTAAAGCTATCTTATATTATAAGACTTGTTACTATAAAACATGTTTAAGTTAGGGAATTTAATGATACTTTAGGTGCAATATGATGATATAAAGCCTTAATGAGAATGCACTTTTAAGTACTAATCAACCAACAACTCAATTATATTCCTCATCAAGACATCAATTTCTTTTTAGATTTTCATGGTGGAAATATTTCAAACAACTTCAAGAATCAACACAATTATTTATATGCAATAAGAAATTGGAAAGAGATGCTCAAAATAATTCTATTTACTACACCATCCATCAACTCACATCATGGAGTATAAGACATTCACATAATAGCATAAAATAAGATTGAAAGACTCCCCTGAAATTTCTTCGCCTCTAGGCTGAAACATGTAGCTCATAATTTCCCCCAATTTCATTCATGCAAATCAACACATTAACTCATCATATTTATATGTTGATATGAAATCAATACACATCAATCTCTTAAGCTAACACTAGCATAATTTCTATACTGGCATATTTGTAATGAAAGTAACATACTAACATGTTTAGGTTTAAGCTTTGGATAACTATGTAAAGTCATAATTAGCAAGGATTAGTATCAAATTTCTATTCTCTTTCTTTCTCCTTTCATGGCCGACCCTAAAGAGGGTTGTTCCCTAATTGCTATCACTTTCTTTTGTCATAGAATCTAAAAATGTTTAACTTCTTATCTCAATCTTCTAATTTCATCACTTGGTCTTTGAAAATCATGAAATTCTAGGAACCCTAGATTATTTCTTTTAGGGTTTTCTCCCTTTGGATTCAAATTGAACCAAATTAACAATAGAAGAGCAAGGATTGTATCCTTACCTCATGATTTTATCCAAAGATTAAGGGTGTTTTCTTAATGGTTTTCTTCTTCTCCTTTTTCATTTTTCTTCTCCTCTTTTTCATTGTTTCAGGCGGCCCTTGTGCCCTTCAAACCTCAAGATTTTATGGCTCTACACTTCCTAATTACTCTCCTCTCATGTAGTTGTTTAGGGTATATACATGCAAGGTGTTTTTGGGTAAGAAATGTGTGCAAGAAGATGGAGGCCAATCCTTTCTCTTCCTCTTGATGTTCTGGCCAAATGTGAGGGAGAAGAAAGGTCATGAATTTTTTTTCTTAATGTATTTATACTCCTTAATAAATACCCTAGGTCTTGTTTGGCAATTGTCCAAATTTGTTCCTAATATTGATTTTCTCGTTTTTGTGTGCTTTAGTCCTTCATTTCACAATTTGTTTAACATCTCTCCCTCATCCTTTCCTTCACACATTTTAGTCCTTAAACATTTGTTAGTTTTCATACCCACATTTTCGTAAAATATTTGACTTCATAATTTATTTACTTATGTTGAATTCACCTTATAAGTATTAAAACATTTTCATTTTTTAATAAATTTCAACTTGGGGTTTACATTCTCCTTTCCTAATAAGAAATTTTGTCCTCGAAATTTGGATATCATACATGGGTTTAAGAACAAATTTGGATCCTTTTGCTTCATCTCAAATTCTCTTTCCCATCTTTCTTCCTCGTATTACGAGTTTCGCCATAAAACTCTAATGATGAGAATTTTCTTATTGCGGAGCTCCTTTTCTCCCCAGTTGAGTATCCGTATTAGTTTCACCTCAAGTGTTACGTCTTCTTTAACCTTTACTGGAACTTGAGGTAATACTCGTGAAGGGTCTATATCTACTTTTCACAGCAAAGAAACATGAAATACATTGTGAAACTTGGCCAATTGTGAGGGCAAGTTTATTTTATATGCTACGGGCCCAATACATCTCAGGATCTCAAATGGTTCGATGTACCTTGGAGCTAACTTCCCCTTCATCCCAAATCTTAACATATCCTTTCAGGGAGCTACCTTCATAAACACTTTATCCCCAGGACAAAACTCGAGGGGTCTCCTTCGAATATCCGCATATTTCTTTTATCTATCTTGAGCTGCCTTCATTCGATCTTTAATGACCCTCACTTTTTCAATGATAACCTACACCAATTCTGCTCCATACAACCTTTTGTCCCCTACTTCCCAACACAAGGGTGTCTTACTTTTTTAGCCATAAAAGTCTTCAAAGGGAGTCATCCTAATTGTTGCCTGATAACTGTTGTTATACATAAATTCTATCAGTGATAGATGTTCCTCCTAGTTTCCACTAAATTTGAAAGCACATGCCTTTAGTAAATCCACTAGGATTTGGATAATTCTCTCAAATTGGCCATCAGTCTGAGGATGGAAGGCCATGCTGATGTTCAAATTTGTTCCCATGGCATGATGTATATTTGGCCAAAGGCGTGAGGTAAACCTTGGATCTTGATTTGAAATGATTGATACAGGAACTCCATGAAGCCTCACAACTTCATTCACATAAATCTTGGCTAACTTATCAATTGGGTTTGTCATTTTCACTGGTAGGAAAAGGGCGAACTTAGTTAACCGGTCTATAATGACCCAAATTGCATCATTTCCCTTCTTCCCCCTAGGTAGTCTCGACATAAAGTCCATTATGATCATCTCCCACTTCCACTCAGGGATTGGTAATGGCTGCAACAACCTTGCTGGCTTTCGGTGCTCCACTTTTACTTGTTGGTAGATACCACATTTCACCACAAAATCAACCACTTCTTTTCTTATATTTGGCCACCAATAGTATTGTTTCAAATCCTGGTACATCTTAGTACTACCCGGATGCACCATGAGTTTTGACTCGTGAGCGTCTTATAGTAACTTTTGTTTAAGGACTTTGTTGTCAAGCGCATACATGCGTCGCCCAACATCACAATTCCATTATCCCCTATTCAAAAAAGAGTTTCACTCCCCGATTCCAGTTTACTTCTTACTTTTGACACTTCATCATTAATTTGTTGTGCCTCTAATATTTGCTCTTGATACCCTAGACTTCACCTTTAGTTGAGCCATCAAGGATCCTTCCGGACTCACATTTAATATTGCCCCCAATCTCTTTAGCTCAATCAAGGTTTTCTCATCCCATCCCAGATTGTTGGTTCATCCATAACTACCTTGCTTTTACAGTTGAGGGCATCAACGACTACATTCGCTTTTCCCGGATGGTATTCTATAATACAGTCGTAGTCTTTTATTAATTCTACCTGTAAACCCCAAGAAAATAAAGGTTACATAAATTGCAAACTAACTAAACATGAAGAAATTCATGAACAGGAATTCAGAAATTTTTGGATATAAATTTCCGGGTGAAATAATTCGAGACACTATAAATTAACCCAGAAATGTTGAGGGTTGGATTAAATTTAAGAAAATAAACTAAACTAAAAGTTATAGGGTGGAATTATAAGAAATGAAAAGAGGTATAGCTTAAATATAAGAATAAAAAGATGTGGGGGGGGCAAAAATAATACCCTTAAAGGAAATGGGGCCTAAGTGCAAATAAGAGAAATTATAGAGTATAAATACTCCTCTCCTCACCAAAAATCTGCAGCAACCATGAGGAAAGAAAAGAGGGAGTTTTGTATCCATTTTTGCAAAAATCAAGAGAGAAACACCAAAATTTCAAGAACCCATCCAAGATTAAGGGTTTATAGATGGAATAAACACTTGTGGACAAGGGATTAACAAGAAAATTGAACAAGAAGAGAAGAAGGAGGGTCGGCTGTCATTAGAAAATAAAGAAGGGAGCTTAAAATCTTCAACTGGTTGAAGATCAAAAACTTAATTCGTACCGGGTGAGGTATTCTAAACATGATCTTATAATTCATTTCAAATTCGATAATGAATTGATGCCTTGATGTTGAATTATAGATTAGGGTTCTCAGACTCGAATTGGGAAAAAAGTATTAGTTGTTAAAATTAAGTAAATAGTTTTGTATCTTCACTTTCAGAGAGATTTTAGGTAGGAGGATGAAGGAATTAGGATCAGGTTCCTTCAAAGAAATTGTGTTTTGGATGTTGACTAACTAAGAAAATCGGTCTTGCTCCATTTGGAGCTATGGAACTCCAGTTAGGGGTCACCAACCGAGATTGGGTCATGACAGACCTTGTAGGGAAGTAGGCCTGATTCGTTCTTTAGAGGACTTGTACCCCCATGTCTTAACATTCCAACACGACCAACCTTGCTTGAAATGGAGTTCTATAACTTTGGATATAGTTAAAAATATGAGAAGAGGTCAAAATACATCCTCAAAAGACAGTAACAGTTGGATAGTAACAGTTCAAGACAGTAATGGTTGGGCAAAGATGCCATCTAAGGTATAGACGATATGATTGGATAAGTAATTCGAGATTTAAATAATAACAGTTCAAATATAAAGAAAGGAATGATACTATGGTTGGACAAAGAATGACAACATTAATGTGTTCGGCTAATGGCATCCCTAGTGGATGATCAGGATTGACAAATATTAGCTTCGTCTAATGGCATTCGAAGTGGATGACCAGGATTGACAAATGAGTAGCTTCGGCTAATGGCATCTGAAGTGGATGACCGGGATTGATAAATGATTAGTTTCGGCTAATGGCTTTCCAAATTGATGACCGGGATTGATAAATGATTATCTTTGGCTAATGGCATCCTAAATGGATGACCGGGATGAACAAATGATATGATTCGGCTATTGGCATCCGTAGTTGTAACCAGGATTGACAAATGATTAGCTTCGGCTAATGGCATCCCAAGTGGATGACCGGGATTGATAAATGATTAGCTTCGACTAATGGCAAATAATTAGCTTCGGCTAATGGTATCCCAAGTGGATGACCGAGATTGATAAATGATTAGCTTCGGCTAATGGTATCCCAAGTGGATGATCGGGATTGACCAATATGAGCTTCGTCTAATGGCATTCGAAATGGATGGCCGGGATTGACAAATGACTAGCTTCGGCTAAATGCATCCTAAGTGCATGACCGGGATGCACAAATGATTAGCTTCGATTAATAGCATCCTAAGTGGATGACCAGGATTGGTAAATGATTAGTTTCGGCTAATGTCATCCCAAGTGGATGATCGAGATTGACAAATATTAGCTTCGTCTAATGGCATTCGAAGTGGATGACCGGGATTGACAAATCATTAGCTTCAGCTAATGGCATCCAAAGTGCATGACCGAGATTGATAAATGATTAGCTTAGAGGATCTAAATTGCCAAAGTAAAAACTTGGATGTCGGTTTGGATTCTTTCGGACGTAATTTGGACTTGTTTCTTCACAAAATCTTTCTTCTGACAAAATTTATTTGTCATCTTAGAAAAATCATATCTCTCTGATATGAGCTCTTTTTTTTCTGAAATTTGGTAGGTTATAGGTATTCAAATCAGGAAAAAAAATTGAGTTGCATCAAATGGAATTCTGTAGCTCAAGATATTTAAGTCGAAATGACCAAAGGTCAACACTGGCAGAATGCAAGATTTGACTTTGAAGGCTGCAATTTTTATGCTTTTTATTTTTCTTATTTTTCTTGCCATATATGTATAGAAAGGTATCGATGTTAGCTTTCTAATTCTACTAGAATCACTTAGTTTTGACTTCTAGAGCTCAAGCTCTGCATAAAACATCTATCGGAGGTCAAATCTGCTAATTATCTCCAATTTACTTCTTTTTTAATCTTACATCCAAAAGTTTCTTCAAAACATAAAACAAGGAATATCAAGGCATATTATATATAAAACATAGGCAAAATGCTAGATAAATATGGGTAAAACTATCAAATAATATGGGTGCGTCAGTTTGAGTCGCCAGCGAACCAATTTCGCTGATGATTTTGTATTCCAGCGAATCAGTTCACTGACGAGTTTGTGTCACCAGCAAACCTATTTTGCGGCTTATGTTGAAATCATCAATGCATAAGGTTTATGGCTAATGCATAAATTGTTAACAAAACTGAGTCACTGTCGAATCAGAAATCATCAACGCAACCTTGTCACTGCCGATTTCTGAATCGGCAGCGGCGATGAAGTCGTTTCTGGTTTCACTCCTTCCCTTCGGCCAAGTGTAAGGCTTATGCTACGCTTCTCTCTACCAATGTTTCTCACCCTAGGTGGACAAAGAATTTCACTGAATCACACTCCATTCATTGCTCATCACTAAACAACACAAACATCAACATATGTTCATTTAGCAAGGTTTTACCCAATTCATCCCTTCCAACATCGACATCTAGCATTGCTATTACCATGCATTCTCACATTAACATTTGTATCATAGCAATGCATCAACATAAATGGTAACAATTCTACAGCACATACAAATTCTATTTTATTTGTATCACAAGTATAGTCACAAAATCATGCTGCCACCTATTTCCATCTCAAAATTCAAGCAAGACATCAACCTCATTTCGGTTCCAGCACACACTTTGTTCTTATAATTCAGCAAAATCATATAAATTCAAGCATGAACATCCACATACATTCTGTTTTAGTATGAATATGATCTTAGGAGTACAACAATGTCATTTTTAAGCATTTCATTGCACAACACATTATGTCCAGCCTTCAGCTATGACCGCCCCTCTACCAAGTTTGTCCATTCAAATTATTCATTTTTCTTTGTTAAATGTTTTGGAATTTGGTCCCCGTTCATCCCTATTTTCACGCGTTCTTTAGTTCAATTTTTCCTTAGAAGCTGCTGTAAAGATCCTAGGTTATCTACTTGGGGTTTCCTTCATCTTTTTGGTCCCAATGTCTCAAGAGTAGGTGGGGAAAGAGGTCTGGTTCATAACTTATGATTTTTCAGTGGTTTTAAGAAGGGATCTACAATTTTCTTCCCCTCAACTCTCGATTTTCTTCTTCTTCTTCCTCTCCACTTCTGTTTTCCTTCTCCAACAGCACTGGCCGGTCACCTACACTCCTCCTCCTACTATGGTTTTGGCCATCTACGGTTCTTCTTTAACTGTTCTTTCCTCTCTAAGGTTCAAGAGAGATGCATGCAGCTGGGTTGAGGGTCTTCTCTTTGGAAAAGAGGGAGAGGGTCTGCTGCATGTAGCTGGCTGGTTTTGGGGAAGAGTAAGGGTCACCCTCTCTCTCTCTCTCTCCTTGTATTTATACCCCCGCTTAAACAAGGTGGGTTGTTTGGCACTGGTTTAAGTGTATTCTTGTTCCTTTTTTGGTTTCTCTAAAACTAGTTTTTCCTACTCTAATCTCTCCATTAAGGTAGACCGGTTTTCTCCCCTAAACTTTTACTTAGGATGAGCCGGTCTTTTACTTAAATTTTTGTCGGGTATTACGACCGAAGACTAGAATGTTTTTTGTCGGATTTTACACCATAACTGACACATGGATTTTTCAGCACACACAACTACTATTGACTCAAAAATTGAAAACAAAAATTGTGTTGTTGCCGATTCAGAAATGGGTAGTGACGGTGTGGGTCGTTTCTAGCTTTACCCCTTTTTTGTTGGGTGTTTATAGGAATTCTAGACAGAAATCACTGTCATGTTTATCAATTTAATTTCATTTTTGTGTCGTGAAAGAAATCAACTGCTAAGAATAATCATCAATGTAGTTTACCTTTATAGTATATCATTATTAGTGTCTCAAATTTGACTGAACTAAACTTTACGGAAAATCTGATATGGATAGTAGCCTCAATGAATGGGCTTAGGTCTAAATCCTGACTGAGTAGTGGATATATTGTGATTAAACTATTTATTAAGGTGTGAACACCTCATTTTTTATTTAAAGAACAATTACATGAATTAATTAATTTTAGATTAATTTCATAATTTGTTTAAGTGTAACGTCTCGACTTTTTCAAGGCCAAAATTGTTGGATTTTTTTTATCGTCCGGTTTCTGGATGTTTTTCATCGTATCATTCTTCAAATTTATCATTGCATTTTGTTCATTATCAAGGCACAATCTACGTAGGATAATGTAAATTAACATTCCTATAAAATGAATTCTTAATATACGTGCCCATAATATTATATTTCCATACTCATAGGTTTAGATTACATCGTATTGACATACTCGTAAATTCACATTCATGTTCTAGTCTCGTTAACATTACGAGATCATAATAGAGTGTCGAACAAAAAGTTACACAACAAGTACTTTCGTTATCCTGACCTCAAGTAATTTCACTACACGACATCCTCATTTGATGAATACCTCATATGTATATGCATACACATCATATCAACTTGTTCGCACATTCATATTCGTGTTCCATTTCAATTTTCATTACTAGTTTCTACAAAAGGGGTCGGACGACTAATTTAGTGATTAACACATCCGTTCATATAGAACTCATATCACTCATAACATGTGAATATATAGTTCTTTTTCAAAATGTGTGAGCTGCGAAATGGATTTCCCTACACACCATGTTGGTATGATGTCCATGTTACACCACAAGATAATTTCAAGTATTATAGGCAATTTAAAGAAACATAATAAAATAATATTAGCGTAACATTTTATTCATGGACCAAAAGAGTGTAATTCTATCATTTATCCTTATGTAAATACAACCGTTAATAATTCATCAATTACCGAGGCTAATTACAATACTCAAACTCGATCATTCATCTCGAATACCGTTAGCCGAACTAACATTATTCTCTGTTTAAAGCATAACAATCGTAGTTCTTTCATATACTTAGTATATACAAAATATAGTATACATGAACGCATCAATTCTTGAAATTAACTCCTAATTCTCAAATCTAGCTATCCTCTTAGGATGCCATTAGCCGAAGCCAATCGTTTATTCATCTCGGTCATCCATTTAGGATGTTATTAGCCGAAGCTAGTCATTTAGTCATCCTGGTCATCCACTTAGGATGCCATTATCCGAAGCTAATAATTTACTCATCCTGATCATCCACTCAGGGTGCCATTATCCGAAGCTAATCATTTATTAATCCCGGTCACCCCCTTAGAATACCATTAGCCGAAGCTAATCAATCATTTGTCCTGGTCATCTATTCGGATGCTATTAGCCAAAGCTAATCAATCATTTATCCAGGTCATCCCCTCCGATGCCATTAGGCGAAGCTAATTAATCATTTGTGCCGGTCATCCATTCGGATGCCATTAGCCAAAGCTAATCAATCATTTGTCCTGGTCATCCCTTCGGATGCCATTAGCCAAAGCTAATCAATCATGTGTGTCGGTCATCCATTCGGATGCCATTAGCCGAAACTAATCAATCATGTGTGTCGGTCATCCATTCGGATGCCATTAGCCAAAGCTAATCAATCATTTGTCTCGGTCATCCCTTCGAATGCCATTAACCAAAGCTAATCATCAACCAATCAAACATTCTAGAGGCGGTTTATGAACTCACTACAACATGGTAATTGTAAACCCCGTGGAAAAATAAAGATTGCTTAGATTGCAAACTAACTACATGAGAAATAAAAGTGAAGAAATTCATGCATATGGTTAAATAAAAATGGGAATGCAAAGATTTTTGGATATAAGTTTTTGGACGAAATATTTCGAGACATTATAAATCAACCCGAAAATGTTGAGGGTTGGATTTTATTAAAGAAAATAAATTAAACTAAAAGTTATGGGGTGAAATTATAAGAAATGAAAAAAGGTATAACTTAATTATAAGAAGAAAAAAAGGTGTGGGCCTAAATGCAAATAAGAAAAATTATAGAGTATAAATAATCTTATTCTCACCAAAAATCTACAGCAATCGTAAGGAAAGAAAAGAGGGTGTTGTTGTATCCATTCTTGCAAAATCAAGAGAGAAACACCAAAATTTCAAGAACCCATCCAAGATTAAGAGTTTATAGATGGAATAAACACTTGTGGGCAAGGGATTAACAAGAAAAATTGAACAAGAAGATAAGATGGAGGGTTGGCCGCCATTAGATAAGAAAGGAGGGAGTTGAAAATCTTCAACTGGTTGAAGATCAAAACCTTAATTCGTACCGGGTAAGGTGTTCTAAACATGATCTTATAAGTCATTTCAAATTCGATAATGAATTGATGCCTTGATGTGAGTTATAGATTAGGGTTCTTAGACTTGAATTGGGGGAAAAGTATTTGTTGTTAAAATTAAGTTAATTCATGTGTGGTATGTGATTGGGGATATAAAACCATGGTAATTTACCCAGAAAATGTAGTTTGTGAAAGTTATGTGTGAAGGGAAGGGGGTGACAAATCTAGACAAACTCGTCTCCTAACTTTCGGTAAGATTTTGGATAGGAGGATGAGGGAATTAGAACCAGGTTCCTTCATAGAAATTGTAGTTTTGGATGTTAGCTAACTAAGGAGATTGGTCTTGCTCATTTTGGAGCTGTAGAACTCCAGTTATGGGTTATCAACCGAGACTGGGTCATGACAGACCATGTAAGGCAGTAAGTCTGATTTGTTGATGAGAAATTATGACTGTCTTAGAGGCTGAACTGGGTTCTCCTTCCTCAAAGAACTTGTAGCCCCATGTCTTAGCTTTCTAAAGAGACCAATCTTGCTTGAAACGGAGTTCTATAACTCTAAATATAGTTAAAAATCTGAGGAGAGGTCGGACAGTAACAATTCAATATCTAAATAACGGTTGGACAGTAACAGTTCAATGCCTAGACAGTAACAGTTCAAGACAGTAATAGTTCAAGACAGTAAAAGTTCAATATCTAGACAGTAACAGTTCAATGTCTAGACAGTAACAGTTTAATATCTAGACAGTAACAGTCTAAATGTTTTTTGATGAGCAATTTTGATTGTCCTAGAGGCATAACTAGGTTCTCTTTCCTTCAGAAAACTTGTAGCCTCGTGTCTTATCTTTCTAACGAGACTAATCTCGCTTAAATTGGAGTTCTATAACTCCAGATATAATTAAACATCTGAGGAGAGGTCAGACAGTAACAGTTCAAAAACGAGACAGTAACAATTGGACAGTAACAGTCCAAATGTTTATTGATGAGCAATTTTGACTATCTTAGAGGCAGAACCGGGTTTCCTTCCTTCAAAGAACTTGTATCTTCATGTCTTAGCTTACCAATGAGACTAATCTCACTTGAATCAGAGTTCTATAACTCCATATATGGTTAAAAATCTGAGGAGAGGTCGGACAATAACAATTCAATGTCTAGACAGTGACTGTTCAAGATTTAAACAGAAACAGTTCAAATATAAAGAAAGGAATGATAAATGTGGTTGGACAAAGAACAATAATATTAATGGGTGAAATGAGAAAAACATAAAATATTAAGAAATGACTAAAAGAAAGACTTATTGGTTGTTGATATGGTTATTATAAAACATATCCTTGAGTGAGGAAAATTTATGAGACAAACCTGTGATTTGTAGGAAGGACCACAGGCGTGGCGCAACAGCAGCAGCAGGGGAGCACGAGTAGAGCTTCTATTGCAGGTAGGTGATCCGCACTTATACTTTCTAGTTAAATTCTATGATTTAATATGTTATTGATGTGAGATGTGAATTACCGAACGTTGGATATTAGGAGAAAGGAGGAAAGTTTGTGTAATGATGCCGATATTTTGGATAGTATTCTGAATGTATGTGTACTCAAGGTGAATGGTTGTTGTGTGAATTGCCAAGTGATGAAATTATCATTGACAAAGGAATTATGAGAATTGTGATTTGGGGCGTGAACTAGCATACATTTAGTGCATGTTAGGATCTCGGGTAAGGGGATCGCCATGTTTGGACTAACATACATTTAGTGTATGTTAGGATCCCGGGTAAGGGGATCAAGATGTATTGACTAGCATACATTTAGTGTATGTTAGGATCCCGGGTAAGGGGATCACCATGTATTGACTAGCATACATTTAGTGTATGTTAGGATCCCGGGTAAGGGGATCACCTTGCATCGACTCCTACGTGGTGATGATGATAACAGTGAAAGTGGTATCGGTAATGTGTTAAGCGGAAATAATCATAGGTGGTCTTATGAGATCTTAAATGGAGGTTGATAATGGAGGAGGAAAAGGCTTTTAGTAGTAGAAGGAGAAAGAGTTTCCAATGAAAACCAAAAGGGAGAAGTGAATAAAATATGAATGCATGTTTGGCTTTTTAAATTGCTGGATATTTGTATTGCTATATTATTGTGATATTCATATTTCAATAATATGTATTTTGTTTTCAGGGCCATTGCATGCACGATAGGAGTAGATTCTAGCTTGGGTTCACTTTTTGTAATTTAGGTTCTAGGGAGTATACCCTTGTATTTGGTAATATTACATCTTTTATATAACTCAATTTGTATGATTGATGTTTAAAATTGAATAGATGAATTTAATTCTATAGTTTGTATAACCATGTTCCATGTATGCATGTTTATATCTTTATCCATCCATAATGATAATTGTTGTACAATGTATATCATAAACATTGTGGTTGATATGAAGGATGATGTTTGTGGGATTGAGACCCAGGATGATTGGGTTGAATTGAGTTAGAAGATGCAGTGTATTAGAAGTGTAAACAGGTCGTATGTCGATAATTTGGGAACTCCCGGTATAGGGGAGACTCCGTGGAAATTTTGGTAGACTTTAATACAAACGCCATGAATAGATATAGAAAAAAAAATAATCACTTTGTTTATCAGTTAACTTGAGATCGTTGCTTTATCCCGGATATGGGGATGTTACAATAATATCCTTTGAATTGCTCATTCAAATGATTCATAACAACTTGACATTCACTGCAACATAATATCAAACCCTTCATGATACTCGTATAAGCATTCCTAATAGTTTAATATTCAGTGAACACGATAATAGATCATTTGTAATACACAAACAAAACATTCCATAACAATTTAGCATTCAGTAACACAACAGTACACCCTTCGTATTACTCATCCAACCATTCATGACAATTAATATTCAATACAATACAATAATAGATACCCTGTAATACTTATACAACCATTCGTGATAATTAACATTCAGTATAATGCAACGAGATGGATGACCAAGTTTGATTATTATAATTAACCTCGGTAATAGATGAATTATTAAGGGTGGTGTTACATAAGTAAGGAGAAATAAAATAATTGTACTCTTCTGGACCGTTAATGAAAAGTAACATTAATATTCTTTTAATTATCCATTTCTATGTTTTTAAATTAGTTATAATGCTTCAAATTTTCTTGTGTTGTAACAAGGACGTCACCCAACAAGGTACGTAAGGAAAGCTAGTCCATGGCTCACACCTTTTGAAAAGAACTATATTCGCTTGTTATTAGTGTTATGTATTTTGTAGGAATGAATGTACTAGTTGTATAGTTACCATTTGACACCTTTGGAATGAATGGTATCGATAACTGTAATGGAACACTGACACGAATGTATGGACGTGTAAACATGATGCTATAAGTTCATGTATGTGGTATTCTCTTTTATGAGAATGTTGTATGGTGAAATCACTTTAGTATTGTACTACACTAAGAAATAAATTCTATTACGATAAACCCCTGAATACCGTTGCAAGAATGTGTACTGTCATTATTTATGGGATGTTGATTTACATTACCCTATGTAGGTTGTGTCTTACTAATGAATGGAACGCATTTATAATTTTGCAGAATGATATTGTGAAAGAATCAATAATCTGATGACAAAAAAAAATTTCACCATTGATTTTGGCTTTGATAAAACCGTTTTTTAAAAAATCACTATAACATGGTAATATATATCCTCTGTAATGCTCATTCAAGCGATTCATAATAATTTGACATTCACTGTATCATAAGAGTAGATCCTTTGTAATACTCATACAAATATTCGGTGACAATTTAACATTCAATATAACACAATAATAGATCTTTTATAATACTTAAACAAACATTTCATAACAATTTTGCATTCTGTTTAATGCAACAATAGATCCTTCGTAATACTCATATAACCACTTGTGACAATTAACGTTCAATATAATATAACAATAGATCTTTTGTAACACTCATACAACATTCCTAATAATTTAGAATTATGTATAACACAACAATAGATTCTTTGTAATACTCATACAACCACTAGTGACAACTAATGTTCAGTATAATATAACGATAGATCCTTCGTAACACTCATACAATATTCGTAACAATTTAGCATTTTGTATAACACAATAGATTCTTCGTAATACTCATATAAACATTTCGTGATAGTTTAGCATTCAATATAACACAACAATAGATCCTTTGTAATACTCAAACAAACATTTCATAGTAGTTTAGCATTCAGTTTAACGCAACAATAGATTCTTCATAATACTCATACAACCATTCATGACAGTTAACATTCAATATAATACAATAATAGATCTTTTGTAACAATTTGACTTTAGAAACTAATGTTATGCTAGGAGGGGGTGGAAGTCACCTACTTGTTCCTCCTGTGGGGTGTCCTTGCCTTGTCGAAGGTCCAATCCCAGTCGCACCACCTAAACATATCAATGATCACAAGCAGCTCATTTGCATTCGGTAATTACATAACTCATCACCATACATATTTCAAGAATACTCATATTCACAATCAAAAGTTCCACATGTTATACAACCATACAATGAAATCGTTACTAACATTTAAGTAAATTCTGTTATGGAGGTCTGTTGCAGAAAATTGACAAGGAAAGTTGGTTCGCTGGTGGCACAGAATTCAACAACAAAAACTATTTTGTTGCTGCCACACAATTCAGCAGCAAAAATTGGTTCACTACTGACATAGAATTCGACAGCAAAAACAAATTCACTGTTAACACAGAATTCGACAGTGAACACTGGTTTGCTCGTGAAACAGAAATCAGTAGCGAAAATTGATTCTCTGATGACATAGAAATCAACATAAATAACAAGCGCATTTAGGCTTCAGCTGACTCAAAAACAGTTGATGAAAACTGAGCCGCTGCCAACTCAAAAATCATTAATGCAACACAGTTTCACGGCTGACGTTAAAATCGTCAGCACATATAGTTCACAGTTGACACAGAAATCATTGATAAAAACTAAGTCAATGTCAACTCAGAAGTCATCAACGTAACACAGCTTCATAGCTGACACTAACATCGTTAGCTTACATATTCTATTATTGAGGTAGATATTGTTGATGAAAACTGAGTCGCAGCCGACCCAGAATTCGTTAACACAATCCATATTGAATCGGCAGCGGCGATGGAGTTACTTCTGGTTCTACTTCTTTCTTTCAAACAAGTGTAAGGTTTACACTAGGCTTTTCCCCTTACCAACGTTTCTCAACCTATTTGAATGTGGAACCTCACTGAACCACACTCCGTTCATCATACATTATCAAGTAACACAAAACATCTATGTATATTCATCTACCAAGATTTTCTTTTTCCCAATCATCTCTTTCAATATCAGCCCCAAACATTATCACAACCATACATTCTTACATTCATATTTGTATCATTGCAATGTATTTACACAAGTAATAACAGTTCTAACATACATATCCTTATTCTTGGCCAAAGCATATTTACCTCTCTTTTTATCAATCTTTTGCATGCATTTCACCAAGTCTAACACAATAATATTCCCAACAACGTGTCATGCTCATACATATAACCATTTGATTCTTAAATGAACAAGCTCATCCATTACACACATAATTTCAAGGCATTAACATGGTGTGGTTTTAGTTTCAGTTTTCATATGTTTCTAAGGTTCAAATGACTATACAATTCTATACATACCCCTTTCAAACACAAGTTCTTCTATCATACATGCAAGAATCAAGACAATAACGCCATCATGCATTCTATTTTAGTTCAAGTATGTCCTTAAGAGTTCAACAAGATCATAATTTCTGCATTTCTTCATCTCATTTCACATTTCATTCAAGTTTATCAATCATTCATTGGAAGTCAAGACATTAACATCAATACATATTCTACCTTAGATCACCAATTTGGTCGACCCTTTTTACACCCTCAAAATCACTCATACTCACTTAGATTTCTTTGGTAAGAGTCTGCATATGAGTTCTTATATTCATCATTCCACTTAGATCTTTCATTTAATTATTTCTGAAACTATGAGTGCATGAACATTAAACCTTCTACTTTGGGGGTTTCATCCCCTCTTTGTTCTGAAATCGTGAGGCAGCAACCAGCCAAGGAAGAATATTTTTCTTACCTCATGTTTTTGATAACTTTAGCGCGGGTTTTGGTGATATGGTTCTTTCCTCAATCTCAGTTTTTCCTTCTCTTCTATCTTTGTTATACAGCGGGTCTGTTACACTCCCTTTCCTCTCATGGTTTCAGTCATTAACCTATCTCCTTAGCTTTCTTCTTCTTTAAACACTCAAGGCAAGGGACATGCAACTGGTGTAGGGGGGTCTTTTTCTTTGAGAGGGTGGTTGTTGTTGTAGTCAAAGTTGCTAGCTGGTTGTGGGGAAGGGGCTTATACTTCTTCTCTTTCCATGGCTTCGGCCACTTCTATTTTTCTCTTGGTCACCCTTCTTCTTCAGCGTTCAAAAGTGGTGCATGCAGTTGGGTTGTAGGGTTTTGCTTTGGGAAAGAGGGAGATTGTTGCAGCCAAGGATGCTGGCTGGCAGTTTTTGGGGAGAGCAAAGGTCATTCTCTCTACTCTGCTGCATTTATACTGTGTCGCTGCCAATCCAGAAATCGGCAGCAACGATGGAGTCGTTTCTAGCTTTACTTTTTGTGTGTTAGGTGTTTACAGATGTGGTGATAGGTATGTTGCAAATGAACGCATATCAAATGCATGTTTTGTTTGATTCCAGTGCCTGTCACTCCTTTATAGCTAATAAAAATGTAACCAAACTGAGTAAGGAAACAAAAAGGGTAGAAAAAGGGTTTATTATTGGGTCACCTTTAGGTGAAACTATAGAGATAAATGTTGTATTTGAAGGGGTGAGAATTAACATTAACGGCTGTGAACTAGAAGTAGATTTAATACCTTTAGAATTAAGTGATTTTGACATAATTCTAGGCATAAATTGGATGGGTAGAAATAAGGCTCGACTAGAGTGCTTCATAAAAACAGTGACCTTGCAAAGGGCTATAGGTGAAACAATAGTCTTTAAGGGGGAGAGAATTTCCAACCCAACAAACATAATCTCGATTATGGATGCGAGAAAACTACTAAAGAAGGGTTATACAACATACCTTGCTTATGTGATAAACTTGGAGAAGGGTAAGATAGGATTGTCTAACATTCCGATTGTGAGGGAATTTTCAGATGTATTTCCAAAATAATTGTCGGGACTACCTCTAGAAAGAGAAGTTGAAGTCGCCATCGACATATTGTTGGGGGTGTCTCCTATAGCTCAACCACCATATAGAATGGCTTCTAAGGAATTATATGAGTAGAAAATTCAATTACAAGAAATTTTAGAAAAAGGGTTTATACGACCAAGCAACTCACCTTGGGGGGCGCTTGTGCTATTTGTGAAGAAAAAGGATGGAACCCTTAGGCTTTGCATAGATTACTGCCAACTTAATAAAGTGACGGTAAAGAATAGATATCCACTTTCATGGTTAAATGATTTATTTGATCAGTTGAAAGGGGTTAGAGTATTTTCAAAGATTGATTTGAGGTCAAGATACTACCAGATGTGAATAAAAAGGCAAAATGTGCCAAAAACTGCCTTCAGAACTCCCTACGGACACTTCGAGTTCTTAGTGCTACCATTCGGATTAACTAATACTCTAGCACATTTTATGGATTTAATGAACTGATTATTCCAACCGTACCTTGATAAGTTTGTCGCCGTATACATTGATGACACTTTGGTTTACTCCAAATCCTATGAGGAGCATGAACAACACCTGAGACAGACACTACAGACTCTGAGGAGTCGCTAGTTGTATGCCAAGTTGGACAAATGTGACTTCTGGTTAAAAAAAAGTAAACTTTTTAGGGTATGTAGTGTCTTCAGAAGGCATTTTTATAGACCCTCAGAAGGTGGAAGCAGTTATGAGATAGGAAAGACCTATTATGGTAACTAAAATCCATAGTTTTCTTGGATTGACAGGATATTATAGAAGGTTTATTAAACTGTTTTCAACAATAGCAACTCTATTGACATAGCTCACTAGAAAGAATATAAGATGGGAGTGGTCAAAGGAGTGTGAAAAGAGCTTTCAAGAATTGAAGAGAAGGCTTACTACTGCCCCCGTACTAATCCTTCCATTAAGAACAGAAGGCTTTGTAGTCTACAACGATGCCTCAAGGAAAGGACTAATTTGTGCCTTAATGCAGCATGGAAGAGTAGTTGCTTATGCATCGAGACAACTAAAGATTCATGAAATCAACTACCCAATTCATGACCTAGAATTGGCAACGATAGTTTTTTCCTTACGAGTATGAAGACACTACTTGTATGGATCTCAGGTTCAAATCTTTACAGATCACAAGAGTTTGAAGTATGTGATGTCGCAAAAGAAGTTGAACATGTGGCAACAAAGATGGGTAGAATTAATAAAAGACTACAACTGTAGTATAGAATACCATCCGGGAAAAGCGAATGCAGTCTCTGATGCCCTCAGTCGTAAAAGCAAGGTAGTTATGGATGAACCATTAATCTGGGATGAGAAAACCTTGATTGAGCTAAAGAGATTTGGGGCAATATTAAATGTGAGTCCGGAAGGATCCTTGATGGCTCAACTAAGGGTGAAGTCAGGGTATCAAGAGCAAATATTAAAGGCACAAAAGATTGATGATGAAGTGAAGAAGTAAATTGGAATCGGGGAGTGAATCTCTTTTTTGAATAGGGGATAATGGAATTGTGATGTTGGGGCGATGCATGTATGTGCTTGACAACGAAGTCCTTAAACAAAAGTTACTATAAAAGGCTCACGAGTCGAAACTCACGGTGCATCCGGGTAGTACTAATTTGAAACTCACGCCTTTGGCCAAATATACAACGTGCCATGGGAACAAATTTGAACATCAGCATGGCTTTCCATTCTTAGATTGATGGCCAATATGAGAGAATTATCCAAATCCTAGAGGATTTACTAAGGGCATGTGCTTTGGAATTTGATGGAAACTAGGAGGAACATCTATCACTGGTAGAATTTACATATAACAACAGTCATCAGGCAACAATTAGGATGGCTCCCTTTGAAGCCTTTTATGGCTGAAAATATAGGACACCCTTGTGTTGGGAAGAAGTAGGGGATAAAAGGTTGTATGGGGAAGAATTGGTGCAGGTTATCACTAAAAAAATGAGGGTTATTAAAGATCGAATGAAGGCAGCTCAGGATAGACAAAAAAAATATGTGGATATTTGAAGGAGACCCCTCGAGTTTAGTCCTAGGGATAAAGTGTTTTTAAAGGTAGCTTCATGGAAGCATATGTTGAGATTTGGGATGAAGGGAAAGTTAGCTCCGATGTACATCAAACCATTTGAGATCTTGAGATGTATTAGGACCGTTGCATATAAAATAAACTTGCCCTCATAATTGGCCAAGGTTCACAATGTATTTCATGTTTCTTTGCTGCGAAAAGCGAACATAGACCCTTCACGAGTATTACCTCAAGTTCCAGTAGAGGTTAAAGAAGACGTAACACTTGAGGTGAAACCAATAAGAATACTTGACTGGGTGAAAAGGAGATTCGCAATAAGAAAATTCCTATCATTAGAGTTTTATGGTGAAACTCCTAATTTGAGGAAGAAACATGGGAAAGAAAATCTGAGATGAAGCAAAAAGATCCCAATTTGTTAGTATGATATCCAAATTTCAAGGTCAAAATTTCTTATTAAGAGGGGAGAATGTAAACCCCAAGTTGAAATTTATTAGAAAATGAAAGTGTTTCAATACTTATAGGGTGAAATCCAAATAAGTAAATAAATTATGAAGTCAAATATTTTACGAAAATGTGGGTATGAAAACTAACAAATGTTTAAGGACTAAAATGTGTGAAGGAAAGGATAAGGGAGAGATGTTAAACAAATTGTGAAATGAAGGACTAAAGCACACAAAAAGGAGAAATGTAATATTAGGAACAAATTTGGACAATTTCCAAACAAGACCTAGGGTATTTATTAGGGAGTATAAATACATTGAGAAAAAGAATTCATGACCTTTCTTCTCCCTCATATTCGGCCAGAACATCAAGAGAAAGAGAAAGGATTGGCCTCCCTCTTCTTGCACACATTTCTCACCCAAAAACACCTTACATGTATACACCCTAAACACCTACATGAGAGGAGAGTAATTAGGAAGTGTGGAGCCATAAAATCTTGAGGTTTGGATGGCATAAGGGCCAGCTGAAACAGTGATAAAAAGGAGAAGAAAAATGAAAAAGAAGAAGAAGAAAACCATTAAGAAAACACCCTCAATCTTTGGATAAAATCGTGAGGTAAGGATAAATCCTTGCTCTTCTATTGTTAATTTGGTTCAATTTTAATCCAAAGGGAGAAAACCCTAAAAGAAATAATCTAGGGTTCCTAGAACTTCATGATTTTGAAAGACCAAGTGATGAAATTAGAAGGTTGAATAAGAAGTTAAACATTTTCAGATTCTATGACAAAAGAAAGTGATAGAAATTAGGGGAACAAACCCTCTTTAGGGGCGGCCATGAAAGGAGAAAGAAAGAGAATAGAAATTTGATATTAATCCTTGTTAATTATGACTTTACATAGTTATCCTAAGGTTAAATCAAGGGCTGAAACAAAAACCTAAACATGTTAGTATGTTACTTTCATTACAAATATGCAAGTATAGAAATTATGCTAGTGTTAGCTTCAGAGGTTGATGTGTATTGATTTCATATCAACATATAAATATGATGAGTTAATGTGTTGATTTGCATGAATGAAATTGGGGGAAATTATGAGCTACATGTTTCGGCCTAGAGGAGAAGAAATTTCAGAGGAGTCTTTCAATCTTATTTTACGCTATTATGTGAATGTCTTATACTCCATGATGTGAGTTGATGGATGGTGTAGTAAATAGAATTATTTTGAGCATCTCTTTCCAATTTCTTATTGCATATAAATAATTGTGTTGATTCTTGAAGTTGTATGAAATATTACCACCATGAAAATCTAAAAAGAAATTGATGTCTTGATGAGGAATATAATTGAGTTGCTGGTCCCTATTAAATTTTATATGTGGTGGAGTCATAAGACGTTAAAAGTTCTTGAGAGATGATAAATTGATAACTACATACATGAGTTCAAGTCTAGATAGTTTTAGGGATTAGAATCACAACAAATGTTAGGCATAGAAGACAATTGAAATTGTTATAACTTTTCACATTGAAAGTTGTAGATAAATGTGTTAGCTAACATTTTGCACTATTCTTGCCTCAATTAGAGTTATAAATTTCCATATATGAGCAAAATACTAAAAGGAGGTCAGGCTGGAACCTACTGGACAAATTTGCTGTCTAACTTCTAGTTCGGTTTGGGATTTGATATTTATAGATTATGATGCATTTTCTTCATGAGGTTATAGGTAAATGTCTTACCTTTCAATTGGCATAAATTTCACTTTATTTAGAGTTATAGAACTCCATATATGAGCAAAATATTGAGAGGAGGTCAGGCTGGAACCTACTGGACATATTTGCTGTCTAACTTCTAGTTCAGTTTGGGATTTAATATTGACAGATTATGATGCATGATCCTTCATGAGATTGTGGATAAATGTGTTATATTTCTATTGACACAAAGTTTACTTTATTTTGAGTTATGAGACTCCAGTTATGAGTCATGGGACACTGATTTATGTTGACGCAAAACTAAGTAACAGGACACTGAATTTTGTTGACGCAAAAACTGAGTCATACGAAACTGATTTTTGTTGACACAAAACTGAGTCGTAGGACACTTAATTTCATTGACGCAAAAACTAAGTCATAAGAAACTAATTTACGTTGACTTAAAATTTGAGTCAAAGACACCGAAATTTCATTGACGCAAAAATTGAGTCAAAGACACCGAAATTTCATTGATGAAAACTAAGTCGTGTGGACACTTGCACATTGATATACCAACCATGAAAATATACTTGATATGTATATGTATGTTATGATGAGAAAATGAACATGCATGGAAAGTACCATATGTATAATGAATGAATATGGATTTACTATAACATTTGGCTTGAAGGAAACATGACCAAAGACTTCTTTGTGATTCAAGAGGAGTGACAGGGATTGGATCTTCTATTGGAGGAGGTCACGAGATAGGCAAATCAAGTGCGTAGTTTTCCCTCTCCTTTAAACTCATGCAATTTAAAATCTTTATAATGAATGCAACTACAATAATGTTATGTTCAATGTACATAAAGTATGGCATATTAAAGAGATTAGATTCGACTAATGGCATCCATGATAGGATTGCCGGGAAATGAATTATAAGATTAGCTTCAGCTAATGACATCCATGATAGGATTGCCAGGAAATGAATTATAAGATTAGCTTCGGCTAATGGCATCCGCGTTAGGACTGCCGAGAAATGATTATGAGATTAGCTTCGGCTAATGGCATCTGTGATAAGATTGTCGGGAAATGAATTATAAGATTAGCTTTGGCTAATGGCATCCATGTTGGGACTGCTGGGAAATGATCAATAAGATTAGCTACGACTAATGGCATCCATATTAGAATGTCCGAGAATGATCGACAAAGCTCGATTCGTAAAGGGTATCCATGTTTGGATGACCTGTGGAAATTGATAAGTATAATTACTTAAAAATGTCCAAGTTGGACCATGCAAAGTTGAAGATCTAGAAAACCTAATTAAACAAAGTTACTAGGTCCATGCAAGAAAATAAGAGTATTCAATTAAGGATATGTAAAGGATGGCTAATTGGGTTTTAAATGATTCCCAAGCAATTTATAAGTTGATTATTAGAATTCCTATGGAACTGATAAAAAACTTATGCTTTATTTGTGTTCGTCACATGATCATTTGTATTTCCATTGTCAATATAATTGTATATTTATTAAGTTGTTATTGTAACAGGGTCATCTAATACCCAAGAGCTCATTAGTTTTTTAGGACTTTGTTTTGTTAAACTTGTGTACAAATTAAACTTAAGCATAATAGTATTAGCTAGAATATGTAGTATGCTATTTTGTGTAAACTTTAATGTATATAACACTCTTAGCTAGACTTGAAGCATGTTATTTTGTGTAAACATTATTGTAGATATTTCTAGTTGATGTATATATATATAACATGAATGGTTTCTTATAATAATTTACTATTTACTAATCCATGAATGTTATGATTTATTTAGACCCTTGTTTGCATTGAATGGACTCCATTTTAATTCTTCGAGTAGATGGAAATCTTTGCAATACCTACACACACAAAAATTACCCTCAAATTAAAAACATATGTTGAGACCTTTTAGCGTTGATATAATTGAATAGCTGGACTACTGCGTTCTTTATTGGCTAGTGGATTCTCAGCCAGATCTTCTGCATGGTTACTCGTGCTGCTATGCTCCTCTGGTATGTTTTGATTGTCTGGATTTGGTTACACATCTTAGATGATAGGTAATCCCAGACGTTCCTTGGCGAGGGTCGCCATAGTGGCGAATGCGGCAACAGTCACTACCGCACAGCTAGCCCTTGTATTTCTTGACATGGCACCCATATCTCGGGCCTCACGGTGGGCGCCATTTGGTTCTGCCATCTTCAACGTATTGTATAGCCTCACATGCCTTGGGTTTCAAGTTACCTGCACACAGAGAGGAAAGCCACACTAGGGGTTAATCGCCGGAAGACTCCTCTGATGCTTAAGTCTGCAAAAAAATTATTAGATAATCTCTTATGGGTTATACCATATTTCTTGCTTCATAGGTTATTATCCTAGCTGGTTTGCTTATGGGCTGAGCAAGGGCATTTTTATAATCTCTTGGATTACATAACGGGCTTTATTGGGTCTAATTGGGCTTACCCAACCACAACAAAAACCCAACAAGAAGCCAAGAAAAAAAAAAGATTGAAGCCCCTGATTGTAAAATCTAAATTCTTCATCGAGTACTTGCATGTAAATGAAGACATGTAAATGAGTTCAATTGAAATTTCACATGGTTTTACACTAACATATCTTATTAGCAGATTCTTTTCTTCGTAATTGATAATCACCTCCCCACCTAAATTAGCTAATAAAATCACTTAGCAGAAGGGATTTAGGGAAGAGAGATTAAAAATAAAATATCCCAGAGGAAAACATGAAAATCACTACAACGAAAATCCGTTATCTTATTGCATAATTTGAGTAACAAAAAAGGAAGAAATTACTAAAAAAACATTACTAAGAATGCAAAATTGCGTTTTATCATCTCCATTCTCTGAATTTTCTATTCCCTACGAATCGACAATCAAAATCTAAAAAAAAATGCAAGCAAATGGTTATCATAACGAAGAAAAAGAAATGTGTTGATGATTGTTTTATAAAAATAATTCGCAGACAAATTCCTTATCATACCCAGAAGAATCATTAAGAAAATTAATCCCTATAATAAGCAGCAGCACAAGTATTCACAACGAAACTTTTAGCTCTAGGCGGCCTTGGTTACTTACAAGCTGCTTACATGACCATGCTATACAAATTCATCAAATCGAACAATTGATCATGGTTAGGAGCCGTGCTTGCCCAGTTCAGCATAAGTGATTGTGATTACACTACGGTTCTGGTTCACGAAATAGCAGTGGATATTTCCGGACTTCATTCGTCTACCAGTTCCATAGCTATCACAACTCATTTTCATTGGGGAAAATCATTATAAGTCCATGGCTATTCTGGTTCACAAAATGGCAGTAGATATTTTCAGACTTCATTCGCCTGCCAGTCACATGGTTATCACAGCTCATTTTCATTAGCCTTCACAAAATGGCAGTAGATATTTTCAGACTTCATTCGCCTGCCAGTCCCATGGTTATCATAGCTCATTTTCATTAGCCAAAATTGTTAGTGCAACTGCCATCAGAAATGGAAGTGGTCCAGCCATGGTGTATCCTGGTTTACCAAAAAAAAATATCATGGGAGTGGGACTAGACTTGATTTCAGTGATGATGACTGCGCGTGTTTTTGTTAGTGAATATTTACAGGCTTCATTCGCCTGCTGGTCCCATGGTTATCAGAGCTCATTTTCATTAGCCAAAATTTTTAGTGCAACTGCCATCAGAAATGGCAGTGGTCCAGCCATGGTGTATCCTGGTTTACAAAAAAAAAATCGTGGGAGTGGGACTAGAATGATTTTAGTGATGATGACTGCGCGTGTTTTTGTTAGTGAATATTTTCAGGCTTCATTTGTCTTTTTTCTTAATAATTTCAAAACATAAAATTACTTGTCCTAAACAAAATGAAATGCATGCCAAAATAAAAGTGAGATGCGAGGATAAAATGTTAAAGAAATAAATTTTTTATTTTGTTATTTTTTGAATTTTTTATTTTATAAAATCATAGAAAAACTGAAAATAAATAGATAAAAAAGACCCAAAAAATGAAAAGATAAGACCCACGTGAAAGTAAAATCAATGGATGCATATGTGAATGAGAAATGGTAGCGGTCCTGCCATGGTGTGTTCTTGTTCACGAAAAAATTATCGTTAGAATCGAATGAAAGTGCCGGAAGCTTTCTTTTAGGTTATATTTATGTGTTTAAAATTTGAAACTCAATAAATAAATACAGAGAAAAAGGAAGGGACCAGGAAGAAGATAGACAAGGAAAGACTAATTATTAATAGCAAATTGTATAGCAAGCTATCTCAATATTTGGAGACCAGTGGAGACAAAGGCGAAAAGCATCTTGATATCATGATGTTTGCGTTGGTGCACATTGGTATTATCCCTTGCTGGAATCGTAGTGGGCTTGCTCAATATTTTCTTTATATTTCTCCATTTTCGATTGGAGTAATATTAGACAAACAAACAAATCATACAAAAATTCTATTCAAATTGATGTCATTTCATTTTCGGCAAGTTTAATCAACTAACTAGTTTTGACTAATGGCATCCTAGATGGATGACAGAGTTGCGTTGATGATTAGCTTCAGCTAATGATATCCTGGACGGATGGTTGGGTTGTGTTGATGGCTAATGACATCCTAGACAGATGGTCAGGTTGCATTGATGATTAGCTTTGACTAATGGCATCTCAGATGGATGGTCGGGCTGCGCAGATGATGAGTCTCGGTTAATGACATCCTAGTGGGATGGTCGGGTTAAATATGACGACTAGCTTTGGCTAATGGCATCCTAGATGGATAACAGAGTTGATTATGATGGTTGGCTTCGGCTAACCGTATCTGTAAGAGATGATGGGTTGGTTTTTGTGATTAGTTTTGGTTAATGACATCTGAGACAAATGACCGAGTTTGGACATTGCAATTTGTTATGGCTAAAAGATTCCAAGATGGACGATGTAACGGCCCAGCTTTTTCAAAGCGAAAATTGATGGATTTTATTTTTTTTACAAGTCATCAGGTTAAGAATGTTTTTCACCATATCATTCTGCAGATTTATAATTTCATTTCATTCATTAACAAAACACAGTCCATGTAGGATAACGTAAATCAACATTCTTATAAGATGAATTCTCAATACACATGCCTATAATTTTATAATTTAATACTCATAGGTTTACACTACAACATATTGACATATTCATAAATTCACATCCATGTTCTAGTCTCGTTATCATTACAAGTTCATACAAGAGTGTCGAACGGCAAGTTACACAACTAGTACTTTCGTTACCCTGACCTCATGTAATTTCACAACATAATATCCTCATAAGAAGAATACCACATACGTATATTCATACACATCATATCTACATGTTCGCACATACACATTCGTGTTCCATTTCAATTTTTACGTTACAAGTCTTTACAAAAGGGGTCAGACAACTACTTGAGCGATTAATACATTTGTTCATACAGAACTTATATTACCCATAACATGCAAATATATGGTTCTTTCCAAAATGTATAAGCTGCAAAGCGGATTTCCTTACGCACCATGTTGGTATGATGTCCTCATTCATGACAAGGTAATTTCAAGCATTATAGGCAATTTAAAAACATAATAAAGAAATATTAACATCACATTTCATTCATGGATCTAAAGAGCATAATTATTTCATTGCTCCTTATTTATGTAAATACCACCTTTAATAATTCATCAATTACCGAGGCTAATTACAATACTCAAACCCGATCATCCATCTCGATTACCGTTAACAGAACTAACGTTATTCTCTGTTTAAAGCATAAAAATCATAGTTCTTTCATATACTTGGTATATACAAAACATAGTACCCATAAGCGCATCAATTCTTGAAACTAACTCATAACTCCAAAATCCAGCAATCCTCTTAGGATGCCATTAGCCGAAGCTAATTATTTGTTAGTCCCGGTCATCCACTTAGGATGCCATTAGCCGAAGCTAAACATTTGTCAATCTCGGTCATCCACTTAGGATGCCATTAGCCAGAGCTAATTATTTGTCAATCATGGGCATCCACTTAGGATGCATTGGCCAAAGCTAATCATTTCTCAGTCCTGGTCATCCACTTAAGATGCCATTAGCCAAAGCTAATCATTTATCAATAAAATGTTCCAGAGCTGGTTTATCAAATCACTATAACATGATAATATATCATTTGAAATGCTCATTCAAATGATTCATAACAATTTGACACTCACTATAACATAATAGTAGACCCTTTGTAATACTCGTACAAACGTTTTGTAATAGTTTAACATTCAATAAACACGATAATAGATACTCTATAATATACAAAAAAAAAAACATTCCATAACTGTTTAGCATTCAGTAGAACACAACAATAGACCCTTCATATTACTCATCCAACCATTCATGACAGTTAATGTTCAATACAATACAACAATAGATCCCTCATAATAATCATAGAAAAATTCCAAACAATGTAGCACTAGGTATAGCACAATAATAGATCCTTCGCAATACTCATATAAACATTCGTGACAAAGAACCTTCAACATAATACAACGACAAATCCTTTGTAATACTCTTACAACCATTCGTGACAATTAACATTCAATATAATACAACGATAGATATTTCGTAATACGCATACAACTAATCATGACAATTAACATTCAGTATAATACAATGGTAGATTCTTCGTAATAAATTCACTTTAGAAACTAACGTTACGCTAAAAGGGGGAGGAAATCACCTACTTGTTCCACCCGCAGGGTGTCCTTCTCTTGACGAAGGTGTGATCCCAGATGCACCACTTAAAACATCAATGGCCACAATTCAATACATTCGTATTCAGTAATCACACTCAACTCATCACTTCGCATGCTCAAGCATACACAAGTTCATGTTCCATTATTCCACATATTACAATCACAGAAAACAATCATCTTAATAACCGGGCCATTTTAGATAATTAAATCTGCTACAGAATTTAGTTAGCCAAAACTGGTTCGCTAGTGACCCATAATCGTCAGTGAAAACTGATTCGCGGCTGACAATAGAAATTCAACAGCAAACACTGATTCGTTGTAGATAACACCATTTCGATAGGAAACGCTAATTCGCTACAGACAACACAATTTTGGCAGCGAATAGTGATTCACTATAGACAATATAATTTCAACATCAAACACTAATTCGCTGTAGACAACATAATTTCGGCAGCGAACTTTGATTCATTGCACACAACACAATTTTGACAACGAACACTACTTCGTTGCAGACAATACAATTTTGACAGTGAACTCTGATTCGTTGGAGACAACACCATTTTGGCAGCGAACACTGATTCCCTGCAGACAACAGACTTTCGGTAGCAAACACTGCTTCGCTGTAGGGAACACAATTTTGAAAGTGAAAACTGATTTGGACGTTGCAATTAGTTATGGCTAAAAGCTTCCAAGATGGACGATGTAACGGCCCAACTTTTTCAAAGCAAAAATTGATGGATTTTATTTTTTTTACAAGTCATCAGGTTAAGAATGTTTTTCACCATATCATTCTGCAGATTTATAATTGCATTTCATTCATTAACAAAACACAGTCCATGTAGGATAACGTAAATCAACATTCTTATAAGATGAATTCTCAATACACATGCCTATAATTTTATAATTTAATACTCATAGGTTTACACTACAACATATTGACATATTCATAAATTCACATCCATGTTCTAGTCTCGTTATCATCACAAGTTCATACAAGAGTGTCGAACGGCAAGTTACACAACTAGTACTTTCGTTACCCTGACCTCATGTAATTTCACAACATAATATCCTCATAAGAAGAATACCACATACGTATATTCATACACATCATATCTACATGTTCGCACATACACATTCGTGTTCCATTTCAATTTTTACGTTACAAGTCTTTACAAAAGGGGTCAGACAACTACTTGAGCGATTAATACATTTGTTCATACAGAACTTATATTACCCATAACATGCAAATATATGGTTCTTTCCAAAATATATGAGCTGCAAAGCGGATTTCCTTACGCACCATGTTGGTATGATGTCCCCATATGGACAAGGTAATTTCAAGCATTATAGGCAATTTAAAAACATAATAAAGCAATATTAACATAACATTTCATTCATGGACCTAAAGAGCATATTTTTTTCATTTCTCTTTACTTATGTAAATACCACCCTTAATAATTCGTCAATTACCGAGGCTAATTACAATACTCAAACCTGATCATCCATCTAGATTACCGTTAACTGAACTAACATTATTCTCTGTTCAAAGCATAACAATCGTAGTTCTTTCATATACTTGGTATATACAAAACATAGTACCCATGAACGCATCATCTCTTGAAACTAACTCATAACTCTCAAATCTGACAATCCTCTTAGGATGTCATTAGTCGAAGCTAATCATTTGTCAGTCCCGGTCATCCACTTAGGATGTCATTAGCCAAAGCTAATCATTTGTCAGTCCCGGTCATCCACTTAGGATGTCATTAGCTGAAGGTATACTTGGAGACCAGTGGATACCAAGGCAAAAAGCATCTTGATATCATGATGTTTGCATTGGTGCACATTGGTATTATCCCTTGCTGGAATCGTAGTGGGCTTGCTCAATATTTTCTTTATATTTCTTTGTTTTTTATTGGAGTAATATTATACAAACAAACAAATCATATAAAAATTCTATACAAATTGATATGTCAGTTCATTTTCGGCAAGTTTAATCAACCAATTACATTCATGATTAATTTTCATTCAAGTTTAATCAAGCTAATAATAGATTATTAGCTTTGGCTAATGGCATCCTAGATGGATGATAGAGTTGCGTTGATGATTAGCTTTAGCTAATGGCATCCTAGACGGATGGTTGGGCTGCGTTGATGATTAGCTTCGACTAAAGGCATCTCAGATGGATGGTCGGGTTACGCGGGTGATTAGTCTCGGTTAATGGCATCCTAGTGGGATGGGCGGGTTAAATATGACGACTAGCTTTGGCCAATGGCATCCTAGATGGATGTCAGAGTTGATTATGATGATTGGTTTTAGCTAACAGTATCTATAAGAGATGATGAGTTGGTTTTTGTGATTAGTTTTGGTTAATGACATATGAGATGAATAACCGAGTTTGAATGTTGTGATTAGCTAAGACTAAAAGCATCCAAGATGGACGACCAGGTTAAAGTGAAGGAATTAATCTCGATCGATGTTTAAACTTCAGCTCCACAACTCCTATGGAGAGGTTAGGGTGTATGAGTGAGAATAATACACTTAACGAAATAATAAGGATTATACAATGCATATGAGAAGTAAAAGAAGGAATGCACCCATTTTATGTTGATAACGAAAAGTAATAATAACGTTCTTCTAGTTGTTTATTATTATGTTTAGATTATTTACAATTTTTGTATCCATGTTGTTTTTGTTACAAGGACATCACACAATCCAGGTGCGTAGGAAAGCTCATTCTACGGGCTCACATACTTTGAAAGGTATTATGTAATAGTATGTTTTAGGTGTTATATGTTTGAGAAGAATGAATGAGCTAGTTGAATATTTGTGATTCGACACTTTTGTAAAGACTTGTATCAAAAATTGTAATGGAATACAGATGTGAAAGTATGATCTTGTAAACATGATGTGGTGAATGGATGTATGTGATCTTCTCTTTTATGAGAATGTTGTATTGTGAATTCTCAGGAGTATTGCACTACACTAAGAGATGAATTCTGTTACGATAAACCCTAAACACCATTGCGAGAATGTGTATTGTCACTTTTTATGGGATGTTGATTTACTTTACCCCCATGTGGGTTGTGCCTTGCTAATGAATGAAATGTATTTATAAATTCACAGAATGATATTGTGAAAAGCATCGAGAACCTAACGACTTACAAAAAAAAAACAACCGATTTTGGCTATTAAAAAGCCAGGTCGTTACAATCTTGGTTTCATGTCCTTCAATATTGGATTTGTTTTTTATTGGGTTCCCTCCGCCTCATAACCCAAGAATAGTGCTTAACGGATTAACCCATATTGACTTGGCTCATTTTTTGTGTTTTTTTTTTTGTAATTAAAGTTTTTATAAATTTCATCGTTCAGCATTAGCTCTAAGATGATCGATTGGAAATTAAGCTTCATAATTTATTTTTATTTGCTCTTTATGAGGTTATCTTAGTCTCATGCCAAGAGTCGTGGATCTAGCAAGTAAATCTGGGTTAAATCAAGTTGTTTTTTTTATTTTCTTTTTACGAGGTTATCTCGGTCTCATGACTTGGGTCACAAGTTTGACGAATTGACTTGGGTTGTTTTTTATGTTCTTTTTTTAATTGATTTCTTTTTTTAGTCTCATCATTCAACATTTGACTGATTAGGAATTGCACATTTGTAATTTGTTTTAATTTTCTTTCTGTGGGGTTATTTCGGTCTCATGACTTGAGTCGTGAGTTTGACAAGTTAACTCGGGTTGCTTTTTTAGGTCCTTTTTTAATTGATTTTTTTTCAATTTCATCCTTCAACATTGGGTTGATTGGAAATTAGGCTTTCTAATTTGTTTTGATTTGTTTTCTATGGGGTTATCATAGTCTCATAACCCAAGTCACATATTTGACATGTTAACTCGGGTTGATTCAAGTCAATCAAATATGTTGTATTTTAATATTAAAAAAAGATGTCATCTTAAAAAATTTTGTGAATCAAACTATGTTTTTACAGGTCATCATGTTACTTTTGAACCCACGAAGTCAACCGGGTCAATCAACCTACACACGGTTTAAATTTTGTTTCCATTAAAAAAACATTAACAATATCTGAATATTTTTTTTAGGTTCAAGAAAAATTTGACCCGACCTACAACGTAACGCTGGTCAATAATCTAGTACCTAATAAAAAAAAATAGACATATGTACCAATGATGTTTTTATAAAATACGCACATCCTGAAACCAACGACTAAAACCAAAAAAGGAATATCAAGGCTACATGCATTTAGATTGTGAAAATGTAGGGTATATCGTTGTGATTACTCTAGGACTTGTGGAACGATTTGAATCGATCGATACGATTCCATAAACTTCACTAAGAGGTAAGAATCCTAAACTCGTCTGCCAGTTCATGGCTATTCTAGTTCATGGAATGATAGTGGATATTTCCATACGTCATTCGTCTGCCAGTTCCATGGCTATCAGAACTGATCCTTTTCACTTGGGAAAATCATTAGTGCAAGTTCCATATTTATATAATGGACCCTCATGGCAGGACCACTGCTATTTCTCTTTCAGATATGCAGACAATGATAAATAAATATATGAACGTAAAATCATTGGCTGCATCTGTGAAAGAGAAATGCTAGTGGTCCAGCCATGGTGTATCCTGGTTCACGAAAAAATTATCGAGAGAATTGAATGGGAGAGCGATGGATATGCTTTATTGATTTTGTTTTATTATATATAATAATAAATATTTATATTGATAAACTAAAAATACAAATCAATATTAGAAAAATCTAGTTTTAACCGTTAAAATTTAATTTTGATCACCGAAAAAATATTTTGAGACACCAAAAATATTTTTCGACCGGTATCAACCTGGTAGACCGAGTTTTGACCGAAAATAACGATTTTGATCTAAAATGACTAGAAACTTATTTTTTATCATGGTCAACATGGTTTGACCTGTATTGACCTAGTGAGCTTGGTTTTGACCGAAAATGACAGTTTTGACCCAAAATTGCCTAAAATTTATTTTTTATCCTGGTTGACACGGTTTGATTCGTATGGACCCGGTGGACTTGGTTTTCACTGAAAATGACAGTTTTTACTCGAAACGGCCCGAAACTCATTTTTTACCTTGGTCGACACAGTTTGATTCATATGGACCCAGTGGACTTGTTTTTTTATGGAAAAAGGCGGTTCAACAGAGAAAAATATATTTTTGAATTTTAAAATTTTTCTTTGATTTTTTTAAATAAAAAAAAATAACATTCAATTTTTTTTTTTATGAATCCAAAATTGGATTATACCAGCTACTAATGTACTAAAAGAGTGTTTAGAAACGCGGTGCAAACCGCGAGTTAAAGTTGATATATATGTGTGTGTGTGTGTGTGTGTGTGTGTGTGTGTGTGTGAGAGACATAAAAAACTATGTAGGATTTCTTAAAAAAAACATGTTTTTCAGGATTTCTTAATAAACATGTTTTATACTTATTAGTTTCTTTGATTAATCTCTCAATGATTAAATTATTTCTGTCAAAGATTTTTTTAATTAACAATTCAATACTTCTATCAATCACTTATACACATATTAATAGTTCAACATCATAGCCACTTAAATTATGTCTAAATATATGAAATTTGTCTATATATCATGTTTAAGTTCAAATTTAAATCTATAAATCAGGTTTGGTTTAGTTAACCTATAACCACAAGTTAGAAACCTGAACTCAAACTTTTCAGGTTCGGTTTGAATTGAACCTGAACTCAGGTTCGATTAACATACTTTACAGGTTCAATTCATGCAGTTCAGGTAAGGTTCACGGGTTTGCGGTTTTTTTTTAACACCCCTAGTGGAGACAAAGGTGAAAAGCATTTTTATAGCATGATGTTTGTGTTGGTGTGCATTGGTATTATCCCTTGCTGGAGTCGTAATGGGGTTGCTCAATATTTTCTTTATATTTCTCCCTTTTTCAATTGTTTAATCATCATTAATAAATCTTGTTGGAAAAATAAAAGGTAGGATATTACCTGAAAATAGCGAAGGAAAACACAAATTTGCTGATTACCGAATAATTAGGCAATTGTCTCGAGGCACGACTATGTCACTCTCCTAAAACGATATGTGCCTATCGCAGGTAAATCTGGTGTAGCGATTCAAAATTGTGTTATAGCAAACCGCTTTAGGGATACATCAAGCCTAGTTGCTTTGCCATATCTTATAAGCATGCACTACTTATAAGACGTGAAACTCTACACAAAATTTAGCACCTCTCTTACCCGAAAATAAGAATAAGAAAGTGATAATTTTATGGCTAAGAAAAGTGGGAGAGGATGTCGGAGTATGTAATGAGAGCTAGTAGATATTGTTGTTCATACCATTGCACAAAACATGCTGTATATATATATAGGCTTGGAAGAGTTGTTAGACACTTAGAAATTTCATGAGTTGCAAGGTCATTTTTTTTAAGACCAAATGGTATATAAAAAAATTTATATTGCTTTCAATTCCAACGATAGGTCAACCAATTCAAGCAACGATGCAAAAAAAAAAAATTAAGTGAAACAAATGTTCTAGCTACATAGAGTAACATAAGATGTATATAAAAATAAACATGCAGCCAATAATGTAAGAAATAATAGCCATGATAAATATGCAAACTTCAATGTGTATGGCAAGGAGGATAATGGTCAAGTCATGAAATCATATGTACGTTTTTTTAATTTCATGTGTTCAAGGACTTGAAAAGGAGTCATCAAATCATGTGTATTTTTTATCGGGTGAGACTTCCAACCCGATTACAACATCTTTTCTAGGCTCAAGAAAAATCTTTTCCCTGATTTTTTTACGGGTTCAAGATTGAAACCCGATTCTTTTTCAAACCTCACCAAATTATCTAAGTGTTTTAGGTGACATTTTCACTTTCACAATAATTGATCACTCAAGCATCTTATAAGCTAGGTATACAAATTTAGCTCACAGACAAGCTATTTTCAGAATAAATACACTCATTAAGCTCTCAAATTGCTCTAATACTTGCTTCCATCAATTCTCCTTCTCAAATGACCTATTTATAGCCATTTTGGAAATAATCTGACCGTTAGCTACAGTAATTTGACTGTTAGCTACAGTACTGCCACAATTATTTGATCATTGCATAGTGATTTGATTGTTATCTACAGTGCCACATAGTGATCTGCAATTGCACGGTACTGGATTGCTACAATGCTGTTTTGCCACAGTAACCTTATTGCTACAGTACGGAGCCGTTACAGTATCTTCCATCTTTTATATCATTTTTCATTGCTAATCTTTTTGTATACTTCAACCACATCAATTTAAGACTTTATTCACCTTGAAAACTTGTTCTAAAAACTCAAACACACTTGAACATAAATTGTTAAATACAATAATATTTTGTTATGATCAAAACATAATTAATTGATCAAAAACCTTTTAGGCTAACACTATCAAGGATGCTCCCATGACTATGACATCCCATTCAACAAGAACTATAGACCACTTTAAAAGTTTTAAGAGTAAAAATTAACCTCTATTTCATCACAGGATACATGTACTTGCAACATAAGGATGAAAATTTTTAATTTAGCACATGTCAATCAACTGCTCTTTATGATTCTTTCTTCCCTTTGAACCTGGTTCTTGGGATCTCTAATCATCCAGGTAAGGTATCCTCATAGGCAGTTTATGTAATGACCCGGCTTTTTCAAAGCCAAAATTGGTGGAAATTTATTTATTTATTTATTTAAGTTCTTGATACTTCTCATAGTGACATTCCACGAATTAGTAATTACGTTCCCTTCCTTATCATGGCATCAAATGGATATAGTTTTTATAAATCAACATTCCCGTGAGATGGATACTCAATACATGTTCCTATAATATTATATTACATTCCTACCAAACCAGTAGAGAGTGCCTCTTTGAATGTGTGTGTGTGTGTGTGAGAGAGAGAGAGAGAGAGAGTTGAGAACTTGAGAAGAAGATCGGGCTGCCTATAGGGAAGGAGAAAGGGGCTAGAACCGAGAAAGGGAGAAGGAATACTGTCAAACTTTCCCCAAACCTACTTAGGTTCAAAAGGTATGGGTTATGTGACTTCTTTCCTCTTGTTCTTGAGACCCTAGAACTAAAAATGAAAAGAAGACCCTAAGAAAATTGACTTGGGATTTCTAGGCCAGCTGTGAAGGAAACCAAAATCAACTAGGAGAACAAGAAAATAGGGATGAAATGGGACAAAATTCCAGAACACTTAATAAAGAAAGATGAATAAATGGAATGAACAAAGCATGAAAAAGGGTCGGCCATAGCTGAAGGATTGCCAGAGTATATTGTGTGATAAATTGCATGTAGTTGTTCATGCTTGAAAATATGTGATTCTGCTGGATTTTAATGACAAACTGTGTGCTGGAACTGAATTGCATGTAGTTGTTCATGCTTGAAAATATGTGATTTTGCTTGATTTTTATAACAAACTGCGTGCTGGAACTGAAATGCATGTAGTTGTTCATGCTTGAAAATATGTTATTCTGCTAGATTTTTACGACAAACTGTGTACTAGAACCGAATTGCATGTAGTTCATGCTTGAAAATATGTGATTCTGCTGGATTTTTATGACAAACCATGTGCTGGAACCGAAATGCATATGGATGTTTCATGTCGAATTTTGTTGTCGATAGTGAATCAACGTTTGCTGTCGAATTGTGTGGTCGACAACGAATCAGGTGTTTGCTGCCGAATTTGTGTTCTCTGCAGTGAATCAGGTTTTCACTGTTGAATTATATTGTCCACTGCAAAAAAGGTTTTTATTATCAGATTCTGTTGTACACAGCGAATCAGGTATTCGCTGCCAAATTTGTGTTGTCTGCAACGAATCAGGTTTTTGCTTCTGAATTGTGTTGTTCACAGTGAATCAAGTGTTTGCTGCCGAATTGTGTTGTTTGTAGCAAATTAGGTTTTCGTAGCCGAATTTGTGTTGCCCGCAGCGAATCAGGTATTCGCTGCCAAATTGTGTTGCTCGCAACAAATCAGGGTTCATTGCTGAAAGTGTGTTGTTCGCAATGAATTTGTGATTCGCTATCGAAATTGAGTTATCTGCGGTGAATTAGCATTCACTGCTGAAAGTTTGTTGGCTGCACGAATTAGCATTCGCTGCCGAAATTATATGGTCTCCAGCGAATCAGTGTTCGCTGCTAAAAGTGTGTTGTTTGCAGCGAATTTGTGATTCGCTACCAAAACTAAGTTATCTGCAGCAAATCAATGTTCACTGTCGAGCAGTAAACTTGTGATTCGTTGCTGAAATTGAGTTGTCTGCAACGAATTAGCATTTGTTGCTGAAAGTGTGTTGGCTGCAGCGAATTAGCATTCGCTGTCGAAGTTGTGTTGTCTGCAACGAATCAGCATTCACTGTCAAAGGTGTGTTGTCTGTAGCAAATTAGCATTCGCTACCGAAGTTGTGTTGTTTACAGCGAAAGTGAGATTCGCTGCTAAAATTGAGTTGCCTACAGTGAATTAGCATTTGTTGCGAAAAGCATGTTGGCTGTAACGAAGTAGCATTTGCTACTGAAATTGAGGTGCCTGCAGCGAAACAGTTTTCGCTGTCGAATTGTGTGGTGCTTACTGCGAAATAGTTTTCGCTGCCGAATTGTGTGGCCAGCAAGGAATTAGTTTCGCTATCGATTTTCTACAATAGACCCCCCAGACAAAAATGACTTAAATGCTCGTAACAATTTCATTGTATGATGGCATAAAATGTGGAACACTTGAATGTGAACATATGGACCCTTGAAATAAGTATAGTGATGAATGTGATTTAAGGATGCAAATGTAATGATTTGTGGCCATTGATGTCTTAGGTGGTGCGGACGAGATCAGACCATCATAAGGACAAGGATAACCCGCAGGTGGAGCAGGTAGGTGATTTTCACCTTCCTCTTTCACAATGTTAATTTATGAAATGCTCTATCACGAATGTTACCGTATTGTATTAGTACAGATACCAAGTTGTCAAAGGAGTAAATGTTAATGAATAAATGATTAGATACAGCTAATGACTTCCAAAATGGATGACTGAGATAAATAATTAATTAGCTTCGGCTAATGGCAGCATTCGAATGGATGACCGGGATAAATAATTGATTAGCTTCGGCTAATGGCATCCGAATGGATGACCGGGACAAATGATTGATTAGCTTTGGCTAATGGCATCCTAAGTGGATGACCGTGATAAATAATTGATTAGCTTCGGCTAATGGAATCCGAATGGATGGCCGGGATAAATAAATGATTAGCTTCGGCTAATGGTATCCTAAGTGGATGACCGAGATAGATAATTGATTAGCTTCAGCTAATGACATCCAAATGGATGGCCGGGATAAACGAATGATTAGCTTCAGGTAATGGCATCCTGGGAGGACGACTGGGATGAGTAAATGATTAGCTTCGGCTAATGGCATCCGAATGGATGACCGGGATAAATAAATGATAAGCTTCGGCTAATGACATCCTAAGTGGATGACCGAGATGAATGAACGGTTAACCTCTACTAATGATGCACTGAGAGGATAGTCGGATTTAAAAATTATTAGTAATTGCAAGAATTGATGCATTCATGTGTACTACATGTTGTGCATACCAAGTATATGAAGGAACTACAAATGTTACACCTCAAACATGGAACAATGTTAATGCTTTATTAAACTACCTGACTGTTTATTATTAAGTAACTATATTCTTATAAATATTTTATACTGCAGCAGGGACGTCACACCAACGAGTTGCCTTGGAAACCCAATACACAGGAACGTATTTTGCAAGGAACCATGTAGTTCATTTTAAATCACGATGTAGTTTGTATGAACAAAATGTACTGAATGTATAACTATTATTAGATGCTTTTTTTTTAATTCGTGATGACTACTAGTAGGATAGGAATGCAAACTCATGTCTATGTATGTTTATTTAAATGCGAACTTGTAATCATGCAAACATAATATTATGTGTATATGTAAGAATTACTTTTAAACAAGATGTTAATTGATGTTGATGTATGGATTGTATCTCAATAATGAGAGGAAATAGGTTCATCGAATTCTGATATGATGTTGTGTCAAATATGTGTGTGTGTGTGTGTGTAAAGTACCGTTGTTTTGGCTTGAGAAGTCGGGTTGTTACAGTTGGTATCAGAGCACTTGGTCTAGATCTTGAGGATCATTGATAATTGTGTTGTTATGGTGAATTTCAGGATGGTGTGCACCCGACAAGGAACATGAACTGAGTCGCCCTCTTTAGAAAGGAGGAGCGGGGGCCGAGGTGCCCAAGGCTAGCAAGAGGAAGATCTTTTGGATGATACGACATCTCATGTTCTAGTAATACCACCTGAAACCTTGCAGGGAGGAGCCGCGGTAGCAGGGGAAGGCCGAAGGCCTAACCAAATAGAGGAAGTACCCCCAGTTGCAGCAGAGCAGCAAGGAAGATCAGATGCACAACCATCGACTATTCTAACTAGTGTGCCCCTCACAGTATGTAGATGCGGGACTCCTTGTACAAATAGTTAAAATAGTGATGGAGAGCATGACTGGCTTAGTGATATAAACAACTCCCGCCATGCATTCCATAAGCAGCCCCTGTGAATGGTACGACCATGGATAGCGTGGTGCTACTACTGCAACTAGTCAAGAGTATGAGGGAAATGGGTTGCAAACCGTATATGGGGGAACAAGATACAGAGATAGCCGAGAGATAGATCAGGAAGGTAGAGAAGACCATGATTTAGATAAACATACCAAAGGGTTTGAGGGTAAATTGTGCAATCCAGTTATTGTCTGATAGGGCCATGACATGGTGGGAAACAATTCAACTGAGGCATGCAACTGAGACACTGACTTGGAGTGACTTCAAGACAGAGTTTGAGAATCAGTTTTATTCTAGGTACCATCACAAGGTGAAGGAACAAGAGTTCTTGGTGTTAAGACAGGGTGATATATCGGTATTGGAGTACGAAAGGAGGTTCCATGATCTCTCATTGTTCGCTACACAATGTGCTGATATAGGAATATATGATTGAGAAATTGAGAGATGGTTTGCGACAGGATTTTGAGACAAGGATTGATTGCCTTACGGTTTAAATCCGTGAGGGAGTTGATTAAGGTTGCACAAGCTCTGGAGGCCTGTATTGGATAAAGTCAACAGGGACATCATGGTATATGGAAAAAGAGATAGGGATTATTTTAGCGGCAGACCACCACTTTCGAAGAAAGGAAAAAGTGGAGTGTTTGAGCAGTACAAGAAATATAGGAGTTTAATGGTACCACCTCATTAACAGTCAGGTTGGAAAATGATGGTTGGGTAGTCGCACTCGAGGAAAAACTCTTTAACTGAGATCGGTGACCGCAAGGGTATTGACTATCCTTCTTATGTAAAATATGGACAAAAACACCCTGGGGACTGCTCAGTTTCCCCAGGCCAATGCTTTGTGTGTAGAGGAGAAGGTCATAGGTGGAGAAACTTCCAATATCTGGGGCAAGGGTGTCATTACTATGGCGGAAGAGGTCATTATAAGAAGGACTACCCCAATAGGAATACTGGACAGGTACAGAGCTATAGGCAGCCGAGTCAGAGCCATCAATAGTCAGTCACCTTGAATAGGCCAGTGAGATCTTCTCAATCAGGAGCAAACTCCAGTCAGGGAAGACTGAGGGCATAAAATGATCAAATCCCAAGGAGGGTCTTCCACTTGACATAGAAGGAGGTCAGGGATGCATCGGATGTGGTGGCAAGTACGCTACTAATGAATAATTTTAATGTGCATGTGTTGTTTGATCCAGGCGCCACCCACTCATTCATTGCCAGGAGAATTGTCACTAAATTGAGAAAGGGAGTAGAAGTAATAGAGAAGGGGTTCGTAATTAGAACTCCAATGGGAAACATAGTTGAAACAAATATTGTGTATGTAGGTGTGAGGGTTAGCCTATCTGAGTATGAAACAAAAGTAGACTTGATTCCCTTAGAATTGCAGGATTTTGACATAATTCTAGCCATGGATTGGTTGAGGAAATACAAGGCCCTAATAGATTCTTATGTTAAAACTATTACATTCCAAACACCTAAGGGTGAGAGGATGATTTTTGAAGGAGAGAGAATTCTCAAACTGATTGCCATAATATAGGTTGTAACAACTCAGAAACTTTTGAGAAAGGGATGTATGGGCTACCTCGCCTACATTTTAAACTCTGATGATGAAGGTCCATGACTGAAGGATATTCCTATGGTGAAGGAATTCCCAAATGTATTTTCCGAAGAACTATGGAGACTACCCCCGGAGTGGGAGGTAGAAGTGTCTATAGACACTTTTTCTAGAGTCCCACCCATAGCCCAACAATCGTAATTCAATCATGGCTTCGGCAAAATTGAATGAGCTAAAGACTCAATTGCAAGAGTTGCTAGACAGGGGGTTTATACAACCTAGTAAGTCTCCCTCGGAAGTGCCGATCCTATTCATAAGGAAGAAGATGGAACCCATAGACTTTGTATTGACTACCGCCAGCTGAACAAAATAACAATGAAAAATAAGTACCCATTGTCGCGGATAGATGATTTATTTGATCAACTAAAAGGAGCAAGAGCATTTTTAAAAATAGATTTGAGGTTAGGGTACTATCAGATGAAGATTAAAGAGACTGGTGTACCAAATACCACATTCAGGACCCATTACAGACATTATGAATTTTTGGTGTTACCATTCGGGTTGACAAATGCCCTAGCTCTCTTCATAGACTTAATGAATCGAGTTTTCCAACCATACCTTGATAAGTTTGTGGTGGTAATCATCATGATATACTGGTGTATTCAAACTCCTTTGAGGAGCATGAGGGACACTTGAGGCAGGCCCTAAAGGCCTTGTGATGCGATCCAACCATCAAAGGATCCATTGGAGGTTCCAGTTGGTCCAGTTACTAGGCTTAGGGATAAGAAGTTCAAAGAAGCTTTCAATGGACTTCTTCAAGATACATGGGCTAAGGTGGACTTCAAGAGGATTTCTAATAATAAATAGCAAGCCTTGATTAATCTAATTCAAGTTCAAGAGGGGCTTGTTAGTGGAACTAAGACCATTACACAAGGATTTGAAGAAGAAGACTAGATTCGGACAGTTTGACCTTTAGTTACTCTTTTGGTTATAACTGGAGCTACAAATTGAATTTTGATGTGATTCTAGTTGGGATGGAAACTAGACTTCCATACCTATCCAACGTTATATGGAACACCTTCTAATACATTAAGACAAGAGAGAACCATTCGTTTTAAGTTGGGATTTACTTCTGCCAGACAGAATGCGGAAACAACGAACTTGTCTTATTTAATTAGTTGGGCTATCAAACTTTATTTATTTTGAGAGGAGAGATTTTGTTTGGGTTTTAGACTTGTTTATTTTTTTTATTTTAATTAGTTTGGGCTATTTTTAGCTTGGGTTGATTATTATTTAAATTGGGTTTATGTGAGACCTATTAAGTAAATGTGAATTTTGGCCGAAAAGAGTTACGTTTCTAGGACATGTCATTTCAGCCGAAGGTGTTTTCGTAGACCCCTAGAAGGTCGATGTAGTCTTGAAATGGGAAAGACCGACTTCGGTCACTGAAATATGTAGTTTCCTAAGACTTGCAAAATACTACCATAGATTTATTAAGGGGTTTTCCCTGATTGCAACCCCTTTGACCCAGCTAACTAGGAAGAATAAGAAGTGGGTATAGCCGGAGAATATGAGGAAAGCTTCCAATAATTATAGGGGACGCTCACCACCACTCTAGTGTTAACACTTCCCTCAGGGACCGAAGGATTTGTAGTTTATAGTGATGCCTCAGGGAAGGGATTGGGGTGTGTTTTAATGCAACATGGAAAGGTGATCGCTTATGCATCGAGATAGTTAAAAACCCATGAAGTGAACTACCTGGTGCACGATCTGGAGTTGGCCGCTGTAGTATTCATCTTGAGGATATGGAAACATTATTTGTATGGGTCTCGAACCCAAATTTTTACTGATCATGAAAGTCTGAAGTATCTAATGTCACAAAAGGAGTTTAATATATGACAAAGAAGGTGGATAGAGCTCATTAAAGATTATGACTGCACCATAGAATACCACCCGGGGAAGGCAAACGTGGTGGCAAATGCCCTCAGTTGCAAAAATAAAGCTACCCTGAGTAAGCCAACAGTGGGAAATGATCGGCAATTGGCAAAATTGAAAGTGATAGGTGCAGAAATGGGTATTAATGCAGGAGGTGAATTAGTAGCCTAATTATTGGTGCGACCAACATATCGGGAACAGATACTACAAGCCCAATTCTGTGACAATGAGGGGTCTAAGATTAGGAAGAAAATGGAGGCCGGAGTAGAAACACAGTTTCGAGTAGCGGATGATGGATCATTGATGAGGGGCCGACGGTTGTACATGCCTAATGACGAGATGGTCAAATAGATGATTCTACGAGAGGCACATGAGTCCAAGTTCTCCATACATCCTGGCAGCACTAAGATGTATCGGGACTTGAAGCACCACTACTGGTGGCCTAATATGAAAAGGAAAATAGCGGAGTATGTGTCTAAATACAATATATACCAACAAGTCAAAGTTGAACACCAGAGACCCGCGAGACCATTGCAGTTGTTACAAATTTCAAAATGGAAGTGGGAGATGATTACTATGAATTTTGTGTCGGGATTTCCCAAAGAGAGGAAGGGAAATGATGCAATATGGATCATCGTAGATCGCTTGACAAAATCCGTACTATTCTTGCCCATAAAGATGACCGATTCAATAAACAAGATTGCCAAGGTCTACATAAACGAGGTGGTACGACTCCATGAGATTCTAGTGTCCATTGTCTCAGATCGAGATCCCAGGTTCACCTCCTGACTATGGCTGATCATACAACATGCCCTAGGGACAAGATTGGATATGAGCACTACATTTCAACCTCAAACTGATGGCCAGTCAGAAAGAGTCATCCAAGTCTTAGAGGACCTATTACGGGCATGTGTACTAGAATTTGAAGGAAACTGGGAGGAACATATAACATTAGTGAAGTTCACGTATAACAATAGTCACCAAGCCATAATAAGGATGGCCTCATACAAATCCTTGTATGGTAGGAGGTGCATGACTCCTTTATATTGGGAAGAAGTTGGGGACCAGAAGTTATATGGCATGAAGTTGGTTTAAGTCACCATGAAGAAAGTGAGAACCATCAGGGACCGCATCAAAACCGCACAGAATAGACAGAAGAAGTATGCTGATGTAAGGAGGAGACCTCTTGAGTTCAGTTTGGGGGATCAGGTGTTCCTAATGGTAGCCCCGTGGAAGAACATGTTACGGTTTGGATTGAAAAGGAAGTTAACTCCCCGCTTCATTGGATCCCTTAAAATCTTGCAGTGAGTCGGGCCAGTAGCCTACAAAGTGAACTTGCCCCCACAGTTAGCCAAGGTCCATGACGTGTTCAATGTCTCCTTATTAAGAAAGGCTAATGTGGATCCCACCCGGATCCTACCTCAAGTTTCAATAAAAGCCAAAGGAGACTTAACGCTCAAATTAGGCCTATAAGGATACTGGATTAGGAAGTGAAGAAACTATAGAACAAAAGGATTCCCATCGTCAAAATCTTATGGCGAAATGCTCAAATAGAAGAGGAAACTTGGGAGAGGGAGTCCGAAATGAGGAAAAAGTATCCCAATCTATTTGAACTACCAAGTATGAATTATGAAACCTCTTAAATTTCAAGGATGAAATTCATGTTAAAGGGGGGAATGTAAACACTCAACAAAAAAGAATGCCAAAATCGACCCCACCGTTGCTGTTGATTCCTGAATCGGCAGTGACATAATTTTTGCTATTGATTTATGAATCGGTAGCGACTCAGTTTTCGGTGATGATTCATGAGTCAACAATGGTTGTGTGCGCTAACGAATTCATTTTTCATTCGTGGCTGTAATACCCAACAAAAATCTAAATAAAAGGCCAGCTCATGCTATGTGATAGTTTAGAGGAGCAAACCGGCCTGCATTAAGAAGTTAAAAGGGGGGGAAATCGGTCTTGGAATAACCAAAGGGGGGACAAGAACAAACTTAAACCAACACCTAAACACCCCAACCCTTTAATAGGGGGTATAAAATACGAGGTGAGAAAAGGTGACCCTTTCTCTTCCCAAAATCTATCTGCAGCAGCTGCATGTTCACCTGCATGCTTCTCTTCTCTTCCTCCTTTCCAGTGGAAATTAAACCAAGCCAGTTATACGTGCCTCTTTGAATGTAAGAGAGAGAGAGAGAGTTGAGAGTTTGAGAGAAGATTGAATAGCTGCTTAAAGGGAATGAGAAAGGGGCTAGAACTGGTGGGGAGAAACCAACAAAGAAGGAGAAACCGAAAGAAGAAGAAGAAGAATGGGGAGGATCGAGAAAAAAAGAGAAAGAATACGAACAAACTTTCCCCAAACCTATTTAAATTCGAAAGTTATGGGTCATGTAACCTCTTTCCTCTTGTTCTTGAGACCCTAGAACCGAAAATGAAGAAGAAGACCCTAAGAAAATTGACCTAGGATTTCTAGGCCAACTGTGAAGGAAACCGAAATCAACTAGGAGAACAAGAAAATAGAGACGAAATGGGACCAAATTCCAGAACACTTAATAACGAAAAATGAATAAATGGGATGAACAAAACATGGAAGAGGACCGACCATAGCTGAAAGGTTGGCCAAAAATGCATTGTGTGATAAAATGCATGCAATTGTTCATGCTTGAAATTATGTGATTCTGCTGGATTTTAATAACAAACTATGTGCTGGAACTAAATTGCATGTAGTTGTTCATTCTTGAAATTATGTGATTATGATGGATTCTAATAAAAAACTATGTGCTGGAACCAAAACGCATGTGGATGTTTCTTTGTTGAATCGTGTTATCTGCAGCAAATCAGTGTTCGTTGCCGAATTATGGTGTCTGCAGTGAATTAATGTTCGTTGTCGAATTGTGTTGTCTGCAGCGAATCAGTGTTCGCTGTCGAATTATGGTGTCTGCAGCAAATTAGTGTTCGCTGCAGAATTGTGTTGTCTGCAGCGAATCAGGTGTTCGTTGTTGAATTATGGTGTCTACAGCAAATCAGGTTTTCCTTGTCGAATTGTGTTGTTTGCAACGAATCAGGTGTTCGTTGCCGAATTATGGTGTCTGCAGCAAATCAGGTTTTCGTTGTCGAATTGTGTTGTCTGCAGTGAATCAGTTTTTGTCGCCGAATGGTGGTGTCTACACCGAATCAATTTTTGCTACCGAATGGTAATTACGGTGTCACCAGCGAATCAGTTCACTGACAATTCTGTGTTCCAGCGAATCAGTCCGCTGACGAATCTGCATCACTACCAACAGTTTTCACTAACTAACTTTTGTAGCAGAATTATGTATTTGAATGGGTCCAATGATTAAAATGATTGCACTATATAGTTGTAATCTGTGGAACACTTTAATATGAACTTGTATATGTTTGAGACATGCATGATGAAGAGTTGTGCAATTACTAAATACGAATATACTGATTTATGGCTATCGATTTTTTAGGTAGTGCAATTGGGATCAGACCTTCGTCAGGACAAGGACACCCCACGGGTGAAACATGTAGGTGGTTTTCACTTTCCTCTTTCATAATGCTAATTTATGAAATGTTTTATTATGAATGTCATAATATCGCATTAGCATAAATACCAAACTGTCAAGGGTGTAATTGTTAATGAATAAATTATTAGCTTCGGCTAATGACATCTTAAGAGGATGACTGGGATGACTAAATGATTAACTTTGACTAATAGCATCCTATGAAGATAGCTGAATTTGGGAGTTATGAGTTAGTTTCAAGAATTTATGTGTTCATGTGTATTATGATTAGTATATACCAAGTAAATGAAAGAACTACACTTGTTATGTGTTAAACGAAGTATAACATTAATACTTTCATTAAACCATTTAATTGCTTACTATTAATTATTTGTAATTCTTGTGAATATTTGTACTGCAGCAGGGACGTCTCACCAACGAGGTGCTTAGAAACCCTATTACATGGGAACTTACTTTTGTAAAGAATCATGTAATCGCATTTCAAATCACGATGTATTTTTTATTAACTAAGTGTACTATACATGTATTTGTTATTCGATACTCTTGTTTAATTTCGTAATGTCTATTAGTACTAAAAGGGTGCAAACTTATAATTATGTACGTATATTATAATATAAGCTTGTAATCATGCAAACGTAATATTATGTGTATGCATAAAAATTATTATTAATAAAATGTTGATTGATGTTTGGCATATGGATTGATCCTCGATAACGAGTGGAAACCGGTTTATCAGTTCCAGAATGTTAAAAAAAAAATTACTATTATTTTAGCTTTGAAAAGCTCAGTCGTGACAGAACACAGAACATAATTTACAACCTTAAGTACAAAACCTTTTCTAATTTTTTGAAATAAAAATTTTTGGCCGTCCAAATCTGGATTCCTCACTTATTGACTTGGAACCACGTGGACCACAAATTTATAAAAATCGTGATATCTTTAAGTTACAGTTGCATCAAATTGTTGAATTATATAGCGACGCCACTTCGATTACATTTTAATTAGCCAATATTCCTATCCCTTCTCATTATCATGCAGCAGGAAATTCCCCTTGTCCTGGGCTTCCTTCTCCTTGTCTTCGCTGTGTTGAGATTAGGGAAGAAATCAAAAGGCCATGACTCAACTCGCACACCACCTCCGGGACCATGGAAATTACCCTTAATTGGAAACATCCATCAGCTAGCTAGCTCTGCAACAATGCCCCATTATCTCTGTGCGCATTGGGCCAAGAAATACGGACCAATCATGCAAATTCAGATTGGAGAAGTTCCTACTGTTATTATTTCTTCACCAGACGCAGCAAAAGAAGTGTTGAAGACGCAGGAAATCAACTTTGCTGAAAGACCAGCTCTCCTTGTTTCAGAAATCATGCTTTACAATGGCCAGGGCATGTCATTTGCAAAATTTGGAGACCACTGGAAACTAATGCGAAAAGCATGCATATGGGGGCTATTTAGTGCAACACGTAAACTCTCATTCAGATCAATTAGGGAAGAAGAGGTATCAAATTTAATCAGCTCCATCCGTTCGAAAGCAGGTTCGCCAATCAACCTCAGGGAATTGCTTTTGGATTTGTCAAATGAAATTATTACAAGAACAAGCATTGGTAAGAAATGCAAAAACAAAGCTCGATTTTTACACACTATTGAACAAGTGTCAAAGTCAGTAGGAGGTGTGAATATTGTAGACCTATTCCCTTCCGCTAGATTAGTACACATGATCAGTAACATGACGTCTAGCCTCCAGAGGTTGCATGAAGAAACGGATCAGATGCTTGAAGACATTATCAATGAACGTAGAGCCAGCAGGGTAGAGAAGAAGACAGGTGAAAATAAAATTGAAGCAGGGGATGATCTTCTGGATGTGCTTCTGAATCTCCAAGATGATGGAAACTTTAAAGTTAAAACAGATAGCATCAAATCAATTATCCTGGTTAGTGGACTTATGCATGCTTGGCTTTCCATGTATATCATATCTACACGTCTCAAGTTGCACAAATCAATTTCTATGTGTGTGTGTATATATATATCAAGATTCTCTAAAGATGGTCTAACGTGAGGTATACAGCCCAGGCATCTGTTTTTCAATCTGTCTTTGTATTTAGCTAGCATCAAATCTATCTTCTTAGTTAAAACTAATGAAATTTCACATATTTGAACCTAGCTAACTCGTTAATTAGTCTTATTTCAGGAGATGTTCATTGGTGGGAGTGAAACGTCATCAACGATTTTGGAATGGACACTGGCGGAATTGATGAAAAACCCAAGTGTAATGGACAAGGCACAGAAAGAAGTGAGGCAAGTATTGGGTAATATTGAGAATGTTGATGAATCAAGTATCGGAAATTTGAATTTCTTGAAGCTAATTATCAAAGAAACTTTGAGATTTCATCCTCCAGGACCTTTCATTCCAAGAGTATGCGTCAATAGTTGTGAAGTTCATGGATATGCCATAGAAGCTAACAGCAAAGTAATGGTGAGTGCATGGGCTATTGGAAGGGATCCTAATTATTGGATCGAACCTGAGGAATTCCATCCTGAGAGATTCCTAGATAGCTCCGTTGATTATAAAGGTGCCAATTTTGAATTCATCCCATTTGGTTCTGGAAGGAGAATCTGCCCAGGAATGACCTTTGGTTTGGCTAATGTCGAGTTGGCTCTTGCGCAACTGTTATACCATTTTGATTGGAAACTTCCAAATGGAGCAACACCAGAAGCTCTTGACATGGAGGAGCATTATAGTTCCCTGACTAGAAGAAAGCATGATCTTATATTAATTCCCGTCCCATATCGTCCTTCGTCCATGTAATGAATAGGAATTATAAACCACCGTTTGTTTTTCTCTTTCCTTTTGCTGGCGCATGGTCTTCGTTTGGCGCGCATGGGTTTTATCCGTTGCAGGAGTAGTGGCCTGGCTCACTATTTCTCCCTTTTCAAGTATTTAATCATCATTAATAAATTTTGATCTTACCGAAAGGCCAACCATCTCCAACCAGAAGTATATCAGCAACTTAAATAAAATTTTGATCTTACCACAAAGCATTGTAATTAGTATTTACCATCTTATGTTCTATACACAATATCCATCAGGAGGTTTCATTATTTTTTTTATAGGACACCTTCAGCCTTTAGCCATTCAAATTCACATGATCTATTGTAGGCTTGTGCTGTATATAATTAAGCAATTGACTCTACCTATGAAGAATTAAGAGTGATATTAGCTAAATTAAAATGTGAAAAGTCACAATTAATTCTAATTGTTTGGCTTACAGAACAATGCAACAAGCAGTTGACCAAATCACCCTCCCCTTTTCTTATATCAGAGCCTATCCTTTTCAGCTTTTGTCATGATATTAATCAAGTCTTCCCTTAATTTGAGGTGTTGGTGGAATTGATGATTTCTACTTGGTCATGTTAAAACAATCTGCACAAAAATTGGTTGCGAGAATAACCTAGCAGTTAAATAAACTATAATCATCAACTTGGTACCTCTCATTTATAAATTACTTAGCTACATTTTTACTAATTAGTTGATTACAAGGTTGTTGGAATAACAATCAAGCTTTACTCATTTTAACAAAACCCTATTAGCCCAAATCAATCAAACTAGACAGAAAATTCAAAATAAAGAAGCAGTATTTCCTCATTTCCAGCAAAACCCATTTTATTTCAAGCTTAGATTTGTGCAGCTGTACTTTTTATCTTGTACAACTTATAACAAGCATTGCATCTCATCATGAAGGCATTGTTCCATGCAATTTTCCTCTCATAAATTTTCTTTATTTTTTTCCATAGTACTCGGGCATCCATTTCTTTAGCTATATAGTAAAATTGCTAGTTTAATAATTTGGTTGTCGATTTACGATCCGCGAAAGAAGTTTTAGTTTTGGTCCGATTTTTAAATCGGCAATGGCACTGTAAAACCCAACAAAAATTGGTGTTAGATTGGCCTATCCTAGGGTAGAATTGGAATAGGAACCAGTCTAGGATAGCTCAAAAAAGGGATAAGAACCAGAGATATCCAGCACCCAAACACCCCCCCTTTATTTAAGAGGGGGTATAAATGCAAGGAGAGAGGGAGGGTGACCTTTCCTCTTCCCCAAATAGGTTGCCAGCTGCATGCAGCAAGCCTCTCCCTCTTTCCCAAGGCAAAATCAGTCAATTGCATGCAGCTGACCCTCTCCCTCTTCCCGAAAAGAAAACTGAAACCGACCAGCTACATACAGATCTCCTAGGGTGCTATGTGAGAAGAGAGCTAGAGGGAAGGAGAAGTGACCGAAAACATGGTGGAAGCTGGAGCCTAGACCTTCCTCCAGAACCGGCAGCAGCCATGGCTGCAGCTCACACATCCCTCTTCCAAGCAAAAAACCGAACCCAACCAGCCTGCATGCTACTTTCCCTGAGCGTGGAGTGAGAAATGAGTAAGAAGTAGACAAAACCAAAAACCTAGGAGAAAGAGGAGCCTAGAGGCCGATTGGACAACAAGAGAAGGAAGGAAGAAAAACAAAAAAAAAAGGGAGAGCAAGCCACCACAACCTGCATTGAACTTGTTGAATTCATGAGGTATGAACCATACTACTCCTCCACTTGTTCTTGGGGCCTTAGGACTGAAAGGGGAGAAGAAAACCTAAAGTAAATAGCTTAAGATTCTCACACCAACTATTAAGGAAAACTAGACAAGGATTGGGGATGAAAATGGGGCTGAATGGGGAACATAGAGAGGTGGTCGGACATGGTGAGGGCTAGACAGAACATAGATTAAAGGGATAAAATGCAAAGATGATGATCTTCTTAGAGTTGTTTAATTATGTGAAACCAAAACAGAATTATAAACGTGTTAATGTCATGAATTCTGCATATATGGTTGAAGAACTTGTATGAAAATGTGCTAATGGATGTTAAGACCAAAAGAACGTGTGTTTGTAGCCTTAAAAACATGCTACAGCCAAAATAGGAATCTAATGACAAAGTATTGCTGGAATTGAATTTGCATGAGTGTCCATGCTAAAATTGTATGATTCTGCTGAATCCAAAGAACCAATTGTGTTGTCGGCAGCGAATCAGTTGTTCGCTGCCAAATTATGTATTTTGTAACGAATCAGATGTTCCCTGCCGAATCTGTGTTGTCCGCAGCGAATCAGGTGCTCGTTGCCGAATTGTGTTGTCCGCAGCGAATCAGGTGTTCGCTGCCGAATTTGTGTTGTCCGCAGCGAATCAGGTGTTTGGAAGAATCATTGTTTAAATAGTGACATCTTTAAGGTCATCTTGAATTGATGAGTATGGTTAAGATTTGGTGGGGAAAGTTTAAGGTTAGAATATAAATAATCATACTTTTAGTTAATATATAGTTTTTAAATTTAAAAAATTATTTAGTTTACGAAATTGATTATAAATTTTTTTTTACTAGGAGGCAAAAAACAAGGGGATGGCCAGGAGAGTGTGGAAAAACCATAGTGCAACTAGGTAAGTTGTAAAGTGTCAAGTTTATATATTTCTTCAAATTGTAATATTTGTTTTCATCATATTATTTTTGTTTAACAATTTTTCAAAACAGATTGTGTGATTTGTGGAATGTTGCTTATAAATATGCAATGGACAGAGCCAAGTTTGATGAGGTTGTGTTAAGGAAATATTATAGACCAGACCATATCACAGAGACTAATTTGGAGAATTTTCAAAAATATATGGTGTCAAATGATTTTAGGAGGCGTTCATGGTCCAGGTCATAGAACAGAAACAAAGAGACTCATGCTTCCATAAACAAGCACACCAATGGATCGTTTCTTTTGTGAACCATGGAAAGTGCTTGGTAATTCCTCATTATGTTTTTCAAGTATTTTTCTTTAAATGTTAATTTAGTATTTATTTGTGAGATTTTTTAACAAATGATTCATTTTATGAGCTACATAGCTTGGGCGCGAACTAACTCCGATGGAGTTATATGTGAAAACACATAAAAAAATGTTAGGGTGAAAAAGGTGCAATGGTTTGTCAACAACAGAGCCGAAGCATTTGTTGTAAGTAATTTTTGAAAAGTTGTAATAAACTTGACTATTTATTTTGGAGTTTTGATTGGATTTTGATTTTTGACTAGTTTTTTTAGGAAGCATATAACATCGACATGCGTGCGCAACATGGAGAGAACACTTCAACCCATTCAAAATATGATCCTTAGTTGTGGGTGGAGGCTGGAGCTAATGTTGGATCAAAAGGAATTGGTTTTATGGTACGTATATGACTATGACCTAAGATATAAGGGCATATTGTAGATTTTTTATTGTAGGCACCCCATAATTTGGTTTAACTTAACATCATTGGCCATTCAAAAGATGGTTAGAGAACAACTTAATGAACATTTGTCTATTCTGAAGGCTTATCTAAAGGCAAAGTACGGAGAACAAAAAAGGAAGCAATGAGAGAAAATATAGGCATGCTTGTAGACATGTTATCCTCCCTTTTCTGGACATCTTAGACCTCCTGATTCAAGATTTTTCCACCTCTAGCTCTATTTTATTAGGAAATTTTTTACTGTAATTAAGATATTTGTATTAATTGTTAAATTAATATTTTAAAATTTTGTTGTTCAAATTTGTTGATTTTTGATGTGATTTTAGGTTAAAAAAATACAATTAAGATTACAATAAATGAACATGACACAAAAAAAAAGCAATCAATGAAATACCAATGGAATTATCAATATATATAAAATGTTCCATCAGTGAGTCTTGTCGCACCCGACATCACGGCGGCCCACAAAATAATTTCTTATTTATATTATGGAAAAAGAACAAATTTCTGGCATCTTGTTCTTTTAGGGGAAAAGGTCTTGTTTGAGGAGTCGCCACCTAGTATTATGGTCACTAGGAACCCTAACTGGTCAACAAAGATTCTATGGTTCGGAATTGGTTACGTAAAAGGAAAGATATTATCACCCCTTAAACGTTCCGCCTAAGGCAAACTGCATTGTTGGTTTTGTCTTCAATTGCTAAACATTTATTCGCTTATACTATGATGATTTGTTTATAATATTCCTGACTCTGGCGCCAATGAATATTCGAGCTCGAATAATTCCAACTCTGGCGTTGGTAAAAATTTGTAGCTACGAAGAACAATTAGATCAATAATTTTTTATTCCCTACTCTAGCGCCAGTGAATAGATAAATAAAAATAAATCTATTTTTACGCATGCACATATTTTTTATTTCTTATGTAGTAAAATAAAAAAACAAAAAAACAAAAAAAAACAGTTAAATCAGTGTTTTTTATTCCTGACTCTGGCGTCAGTGAATAAACCAATAAAATAAAATTTTATTTTTTATACATGCACATATATTTTTTATTTTTTCTTGCTAAATAAAATAAAATATAACAAATAAAAATAATATAAATTTAAACAGTATTTTATTCCCGACTTTGGCGTTGGTGAATAAACCAGTAAATTTATATTATTTTTATTCATGCATACATATATTTTTTCTATTTTTTTATTTTTCTATTTTTCTATTTTTTTATTTTTTTATGTTTTTGAAATTTGGGCCACCAAATTTCACATGGGTCAGGCTAGACCCAACCAACCGGCCGGTCATCGCCCAAGCCGGTGGACCCGATCAAGCACACTAGGCACGCATGATCTAAATCACGCGTGCATGGCCCTGTTATTGAATTAAACACAGACGGCGAAAATGGAATAAGGCAAAGCGGGGGAAACAGAGCAGAAGACTTACCTGGTTCGTTTGCAGGGAATTTGCGCGTGATTGCTGAGGACGACGCTCCTACCTTCGAATTTCTTCTTACTCCTTTTGCTTTTCACGTTGTATTCCTTTCCTGCGTCTCTGTTTCGGTTTATTTTTCTTCGTTTCTTTTGCTCTGTTTTCAGAACGAACCTATGCTCTCTCTCTCGGTCAGTTTCGTTTTTTTGTTGTTTTAGGCCGGTATTGGTGAGGGAAAGGCTCACTTCTGGTCTGGGGTTTAACCAGAAAACTTAGGAATCCCTCTGGTTTATTTGTGTCTGTCTTGTTTCGGGTTGTTTCCTCTCTCTCTCTCTCTCTCTCTCACTCTAAAACAGCCCCTGTTCTTCGGTGCTCCTCTACTTATATAGAGCCCGGCGGGTTGGTAACGGCGGTATGCTGAGGGTCGACCACCATTAAGGCGCCCATAACTGAAACCAACGGACGATTTACTACTGCAACGTCTCTCGGCCTTTACTGTGGAAAACGGTCGCTGGTTTAAAGAGGAAGATGAACAACGTCCCTTCAAAACGACGCCGTTTGGAGATAAACAGTGGCCATTTTCAATTTGACCCATGAAGTTTCGAACATTCTATAATTAAGACCCTGGTTTAAACAGTAATTTTCCTTGCATTTCGGCGCCTTTTACAAGTTAGTCCTTGGACTTTAATCTGCTGCAATCGTGTCCCCAATTAACCCCAAGCTTTGCTATTTCTTCAATTAAGTCCCTGATTTCATTAATTTAATTAAATCCAAAGTCCAATTAAGTCTAAAACTTATCAATTCTCCAATTAAGCCCTTGATTAGATTAATTAAATTAATTCCAAGCTTAATTAAGTCTCAAAACTTATCAATTCTCCAATTAAACCCTTGATTGGATGAATTAAATTAATTTCAAGCTTAATTAAGTCTAAAAATTTATCAATTCTCCAATTAAACCCTTAATTGGATTAATTAAATTAATTCCAAGCTTAATTAGATTAATTTCAAAGTTTAATTAAACCCCAAAATTTCCAATCATGTTGCCTTTAACCCAAATTTTAATTCATTCTTCATTTATTTCATTTTACTTGTTTTTCCATCATTATTATTATTATTATTTCATCATTTTTTTCATCCTTTTCAGCACATAAAATAATAATAATAAAATAAAATGATCAAAAATTGGGTTATGACAAGTCTATCGAAAATATCCAGACCAATTTTATCAGAGAATTGCAAAATGTTTTCGAGTTTTTAGACTATTCGATGAAATCCTCAACGAACACTATATTAGTAATTCCATCTGTTATACTGTCCGGAATACGTCAAGCATAAAGGACCATGAACTATTCCATCAGTCTTTAGCAATTTTTTTGTGGTGATAAATTTTCAAAATTTAATTTGAGGCCATTTTAATTAAATAGAATTTAAATTTATGCTATAAAAAACAATTAAAAGAGAAAAACCAAATAAAACAAACCGGTCCTTTTTTCACGTGAAAAAATAAATTTTCTTCCAAAAAAATATCTATTTACACATTTTTAATTCCTTTAATTTTAGGATTGTAAACCTTTTTTTCTACATTTTAATTGCCTAATTTTAAAAAAAGAAAGAGAAAGTTACTTGCAAAGGGGGAGAGAGATAAAAGTTGATTGATCATATTATGACACAAAAAAAAATGGATCTTGGTATTAATAGGTGCATCTAGCTAAGAGGCATGTCATTAACTTGTTTTTTAATTTTGTCTTGCTGGAAAAATTAGTTGGGGCTTGAAATATTTTTTATTTGATTTAAATTTGTATATTTTTATCGTTTAAAAGATGTTTTGAAGTTAAAAAATAGTTTAATAAAGTTCTTAGCATATTTTTTAGTTTTTTTAAGGTAAAAAATACGTTGTTTGGATCTAAAAACTTGGATCCCTTCTTCTCAACCACCTCAAGTGGCCAAAATTTTAACCGGTCAATGATGCACTATCTTTTTTTACTGTTTTTTAATAGGATAAATGATGTTATATCCATGTATATCTAGGCTTCTTTGAATTGGGCTAGACATGCTTTTTTATCTTTTCAGGCCATACAAAAAAAATTATTAAAATTTTATATATAATTTTTTTTAGATTAATTATTCCTTTTTTTTCTTATCTTCAATTGCATATATATTATTGAAACTTACTTTCATCATCATATTGAGTTTTACTTAAAAACAATGTTTCACACAAAAAAAAACATGTTTTTGTTAAAACAAAAAAGAAGTTTATGAATAAGAAATATTATATATTTTTTTATTAGAAATATACATCTTCTCTATTTTAGTTTAAATTAATTATAGTTTTTGCAAATGTTTTTTTCTCTCTAATTATTGTTACTTTTATTTAAAGAACTATGCTGCTAGTAAAAAATTATTTGTTTTAAAAAAAATTAAAAGAATTAGACAAGATAATTATGTTGAAAAATACATTTATCAATGAAGAAAGATTGTAGAGGGAACATACATGTTATGATCATTTTAACCTCTATAGATCCAAAGTAAATCACCTTCCAATCCACCCATCATCGATGTATATATATATATATAAAATGTGCAATTGTTTATCTTCCTCTTATATGACAGTCATTATTCACATATGGGTGCTTATAAAGTTGTAAAAGAATCATCTCAACATAAAAACTTAAATTATTAGATGAGGTCCTAAGATATGATTTATATTATTCTCTAAGACACCTCCTCAAGTGAAAGCCTTTCGGGCTTGAAATTTGCACAGGCCTATATTACCTGTGCTTGATTTTTATCAAACAAATAGGAGTGGTGAGATTCGAACTCGTGACCACTTGGTCATCAAGACTCTGATACCATATCAAAGAACCATCTCAATCTAAAAACTTAAGTTATTAGGTGAGGTTTCAAAATATGATTTATATTATTATCTAACAGTAGGCTAGGTGTTCCCTCTAATGAACTAAAGAGACAAGATGATATTGTAGAGCCAAGCCCAGAAATGTTTGTCTGGGTTCTTATATCTACACAGGAAAATGAACATGTATACATTATTTTACCTTCTTCACAATGATTTAACATTTATCATGTGTAATTTACAGAGTACGTAGTGTCTCCTTGCTTAAATAAGGGCAGGAAAGCTGTCTTGGTTTAGGTCATTTGTCGCCTTCAAGTACCTCTTTTACAGGTAAAGTTGCGCAAGGGTTTCGTCACGATATAGGCTTTTAAGAAGGACAACAATAGTTTGATGGAAAACATAAAGAGAATATAGCCAAAAGAGCATTCATTAGTTACTTAAATCGACCATGGCCACTTTCTTTTTAAAAGTTCCTTCTCTCAACTAGATGTGTATTTTTTCATTGTTTCTGTGTTTTGAATTTGTAAAAAATGCTTAGGTGTTTCCTTTTTTTAGATGTGTATTTTTTTAGACCTCAATTGTAAATATTACACGGTATCCATTTAAAAAAAAAATCGATATGAAATGTTAGATATGTTGATTAAAATTATTTATTTCATTAATTTGAAAAAAAAAATACATTATTACTACGTACTAATATGATGTTTTTTATTTTTCATGGAGTGAAAAAAAACATTTTCTGCAATAAAACATCTGTTGACTTTTAACTTCATGATCACTATAAAAAAAAATAGAAAACGCCAATGGAATATTATGGTGGCATATAGGGAAGATTCTATCTTTATTGGAAATTAATGATGGAAATGGCTACGTAATATTACCATCAAAAACTAACTAGTTGGGTTTTTTATTTTCAATATCGATAAAATCATCAATGGAATATTCTTGTTTAAAAATAAGCTTTTACTTTCAATTTTTTATCGAAAAATCCATAAAGTTGGAAATTACTGACATAATGAAAAAAATAAAAGATGAAAATCATCGTTGATTCCATCACCTTTTATTTTTCCAACAAAATATTATGTTAGTGATTTCGTTGAAAAGTTCCTGCATATTCTATAAGTTTTACCAAAAGTTTCAAAATAGGTACGAACATTCCAATGGAATTTCCAATTTAAATGCCAATGGAATTTCATTTCGTCAGCAATTCCATCGAAGTTTTCATTTTTTTTTGTTATGATCCTAAGCCAACAATTTTTCATAATAAACAGTTAAGTTAATTGAGAGATAGTTTTGTATAATTGTGTAGGTTGCATAAGGGTAGCAGCCATCATTTGTATTTATACTTGTAGGGTTGTGTACAATATAATGGTGGGATGTATTACATACAATAACTATTCCTATATAAGAGTGTTTACATTGTATAGGGTCTCTTTCCTTAATACACCCCCGTCAAGCTAAAGGTGGAGATTCCACCCGAAGCTTGGATCGAAAGTAAGCAAACGAGACTGGAGGAAGAGGCTTGATAAGGACATCGGCTAGTTGATCTTTGGAAGAGATAAACCGTACCTGAATTTCTTGTTTAGTAACCCGATCACGGACAAAGTGATAATCAACTTCAACATGTTTAGTACGAGCGTGAAATACTGGATTTGCAGATAAGAAAGTGGCCCCTAAATTATCACACCATAACGTGGTCACAGTTGAAGAAGGAACCCGAAGTTCTGTCAATAATGAGCGAATCCATAAAATCTCAGCAGTACCATCAGCTAAGGCTTTTATATTCCGCTTCAATAGAAGACCTCGCAACAGTGCGTTGTTTTCCAGATTTCCATGAGATAGGGGTAGAGCCAAGGTACACAAGATAACCACCTGTGGATTTGCGATCGTCAATACTACCAGCCCAATCAGCATCTGTGAAACCATGAAGAGACAAGGGAGAATCCCTAGTGATGTGTAGACTATAAGTGGCTGTAGCCTGGAGGTAACGCAGAATGCGTTTAACAGCAGACCAATGATCCACAGTGGGGGCATGCATAAATTGACAGACCTTGTTGACTGCATAGCAAATATCAGGTCTAGTGAAGGTAAGATATTGTAATGCCCCAACAATCTGTCGATACCATGTGGGATCAGAGTAGAGAGTACCCGGTATGAGTCCTAATTTGGAGGAGGCAGATAGAGGAGTATCAACTGGTTTGCATAAAGTCATACCTGCTCGTTGGATGATATCGAGGGCATATTTATGTTGGCTTAATAAGATACCCATAGCAGTAAATTTAACTTTAATGCCCAAGAAGAAATGAACAGAGCCCAAATCCCGAAGCTTAAATTCTGATTGTAGCAAAGTAATCAATCTATGAAGCACAGCTGAGTTACTCCCAGTTAATAAAATATCATCAACATACACAAGCAAGTAAATCATAGCACCATCGTGAGAGAGAATAAACAGAGAAGTATCACCCTTGGATGCCTGAAATCCAATGAAGAGTAAGAACTCACTCAACAGGTTGTACCAGGCACGAGGGGCTTGTTTCAAACCATACAGAGATTTATGGAGACGACACACATGAGATGGGAGTGCAGGATCAACAAACCCAGGCGGTTGCGCCATATATACCTCTTCCTGAAGAATGCCATTTAGGAAAGCATTATGAACATCCAACTGATGAATGGTCCAACCATATGAGACAGCAATAGTGAGCACAAGGCGAACTGTTGTAGGCTTAATCACTGGACTGAACGTCTCTAAATAATCAATCCCTTCTTGCTGAGTGAAGCCGCGGGCAACTAATCGTGCTTTATATCAGGCGACCTGACCATCAGCATGTCTTTTTATTTTGTAAACCCATCTACTGCCAATCATATTCATAGTTGGATGGGGAGGCACCAACGTCCAAGTTTGATTAGAGTGAAGTGCCCGAAGTTCCTCCTGCATGGCAGTGTCCCAAGTAACATACCTGTTTGCGTCCTTAAATGACAATGGCTCCTGCTGAGGTAAGGTCGTGACTCGTGAGACAGCCGCAACGCTAAGATTAGCATTTTTTTCTGGCCGCGATCGAAGCACCATAGGATGGGTGCGAGCCCGCTGAGATGGAGAGGAGACAGCGGCAGGGACGTGCTGAAGATTGAACTTAGACAGATCAACACATACGTTAATACCAGGAGGGGAAAGAGAGGAAGAACATGTGGTTGAAGAACTCAGTATAGGCGCAGATCGTGAAGGAGACCCAGCAGAAGAAGCACCCACAACAGGGGAGCGAACAGGGGATAAACCAGGGGAGCTGGCAGCAGCATCAGGCGAGGCCTGTGAGTGTGACGAATCTGAACCTGCAATTGAAGAATGATCATAAGTGAGCCAAAGGAGGTGCAGGCAGTGGAGGGGGCAGTGGTGAAGGGACTGAAGGGGGTTGTATGAGAGGATGTAAAGTGACGGGTATAGAGGGAGCAGAGGGCTGTTTGGGTGTTGCTGCAATCTGTTCAGTTTTATCAAGAGGAAAAACATTTTCATGAAACCGGACATGACGAGCAAGATAAATTCGTTTGGATGACAAATCAAGACATCGATAACCGACATGCGAGGTACTATATCCTAAAAAAACAAAGGGATTTACCGAAAGTCTAACTTGTGAGCATTATATGGGCGAAGAAAAGGAAAGCAGAGACACCCGAACGTACGAAGAAACACATAATCAGGTGTTGATTTTAGAAGACATTCAAACGGTGTCTTATTATTAAGAACTGGAGTGGGCATGCGATTAATCAAATAAACAGAACTTTCAAAAGCATAACTCCAATATTTAAGGGGAGCGTGACAGTGCCCAAGGAGAGTTAGTCCAGTTTCAACAATATGTCTATGACGGCGTTCAACCATGCCATTTTGTTCATGAATGTGCGGGCAGATCACACGATGATGAATACCAATCGTTTTAAAATACGTATTTAGCTTTCGATATTCACCACCCCAATCGGTTTGAACAGACTTAATTTTTAAGGAGAATTGGCGCTCCACAAGCGCCTGAAACTGATGAAAAATAGCAAAAACATCAGACTTAGCAACTAAAGGATAAAACCATATAAACTTTGTATGAGCATCCATAAAAATAACAAAATAGCGAAAACCATCAGATGACAACATAGGGGATGGACCCCAAACATCACTAAAAATCAAGTCAAGAGGAGCTCGAGTTTGATGACCCGTAGTTTTTAGAGTCAGATGTGATGACTTGCCTAGAGGGCACGCAGGACAATGAAAATTAAACTGAGTGGACATACATGACACTTTTTTATTTTTCACCAACAAATGCAGAATACGTGGACTAGGATGTCCAAGGCGACGGTGCCAGACATCAGCTGAAGTAGATAGACAGGTAGAGGAAAAAGCTTGAGGCAACGACGTTGCGGACAATTCGGACAAAACATATAGACCATCTCTACTCTGACTGGAAAGAAGAACTTCCTTTGTCATGAGATCCTTAACATAAAATAGAGAGGAATGAAATTCAAAAAAGATGTTATTCTCAAGACAAAATTTTTGAACAGATAGCAGAGGTTTTTTAATGGTAGGAACATGTAAGATATTGGATAAAGTAAACATGCGGTTTGGTGAGCGAATTTTAGAGTGAGCAATATTTGAGATAATAAGGCCCTTACCATCACCAACATGCAGATGATCATTTCCAAGATAAGGTTCTAAACTCGTCATACGTACAAGGTCCGGCGTGACATGATGATTTACACCTGTATCAGGAAACCAAGTAACAGGAGTAGTGGAAGAGGCAGTATTAAATGCAAGATTAGCATTAGCTTGCATATGATGAGTAGCCAACTGAGAACACTGTTGAGCAGTATGCCCATATTCATAACACAGTTGACATTTTATATTGCGAGTATAACCAGAAAAGCGATTTCCTTGTTGCCCAAAACTGCCTATTGCCTGTGAGGAAGTGCCAGAAGAGAATCGGTTTCCATGTGGGCTATATTGTTGTCCTGAAGTATAACTGTGAGCTGGTCCATTGCCATGATAGAAATTGCTGCAATTGTTAGGTCTCCAGCTCCCACGAAAACGACCCCATCTGCTAAATTGATGCTGTACAAAGAACGCAATTGGCTGCTGCGTTGGAGTTGGTAACAGAGGAGCTATTACAGATGGCTGGAGAGAGGCTTTGTAAAGAAACTCATGTGTAAGAAGGCTGCTATGGAGATTAGTATAGGTGATGGGAGCATCCTTAGTGGACAAGCTAGTGACGAGATCCTTAAACTCACTGCGTAACCCTCAAAATACATACAAGTTAAATTCTGCCAGGGAGATTGGTCTGCCAGCGGCAGCCAGTTCATCAAACAAGGCCTTTGCCTTCTGCAAGTAAATGCTGGCAGAATCATCATTCTGTCGTAAATCCTGGAATGAGCCATGGAGCTGCATAATCCTGGAATTTGAGGGAGATGCAAGAGCTATTTCCAGTGTTGTCCAGATGGCATGGGAAGTGTTACAATCTACAACCAAGTGCAGAACTTCCACCGAGAGAGAAGATAGGAGGGCGCTCATGATTAGGTGATCTTGCTGCTTCCATGACAAATATGCAGGGTTGACAGAGAATGTAGATGTCTCAGTTGCTGCCAGATGTGAAGGAGGACATGGTGATGTGCCATCAACAAATGAATAAACGCCTTGGCCCAAGAGAAAAGGTTTCATCTGCATCCTCCAATACAGGAAATTATGGTTGGATAGTTTTAAAGAGACTACCTGGTGTGTGTAAGGAAGAGAAATAATGGAGGCAGTAGGCGATGCCCCATACATAACGGATTGCGCCACAGGAGAGAAAGAAGATTGAAGAGATGATGCAGCGCCAGCAGACTATTGAAGTTCATGATTGTCCATGTTGCTAGGGAGGAGAAGTTGCAGTTTTTATTTCGTGGATGCTGATGAGAAGTAATAGAGGAAGAAGATGACTGATATCTGCTGAGGAGAAACTGTTGTTGGCGAATATAATTGAGAAAGAACGGCTGCTAAGAAGAAACAATGGCTGCTGGTTGAAACAATTACGCAGGAGAGTTGCAAATTTACTGCGGAAGAAGAAGGTCACCGAACGATAACCGCAGCTCTTATACCAAGTTAAGTTAATTGAGAGATAGTTTTGTATAATTGTGTAGGTTGCATAAGGGTAGCAGCCATCCTTTGTATTTATACTTGTAGGGTTGTGTGCAATATAATGGTGGGATGTATTACATACAATAACTATTCCTATATAAGAGTGTTTACACTGTATAGGGTCTCTTTCCTTAATATAAACCCACAACCACAACAACAAAAAACATTTTCAAAAATTGATTTTTACAAATTCACAATGGATAATGCTAAATGGATTACGCAAACCTATAAATTTTCACAGTCGGAAGATTTAAGAAGAAAATTCTCATAAATAGTGCACAACAATGAAATTGACAGCAATCCATCCATATTCACAATAAAAAGGACATCACATGCATGACAGGAGTAGATGCTAACTTTTGTTCACTTTATGTTATCTAGTTTTAGAGAATATATCCTTGTATTTTATAATATTAAAATATTTATATAACTTAATTTGTATAATTAATGTTTAAACTTGAATAGATGAACTTAACTCTGAAATTTATATTATCATGTTCCATGTATGCATGTTTATCTCATTTATTCAACTATAATGATATTTGTTGTTCAATATATGTTATAAATATTGTGGTTGTGATGATGATGATGATGATATTTGTGGGATTGAAACCCAGGACGATTGGGTCATGATTGAGTTATGAGATGTGGGGTATTAGAAATGTAAACAGGTTATATGTTGATAACTTGGGATCTCCCTGTATATAGGAGAATCTATTAAAATTTCGATAGATTTTTTATATGAAAATTGTATAAAAAAATTACCGTATTTTTACGTACCAAATCATAGGAAAGTAACTATAAACGCATATGAAAGTGTGGGGCATTACATTATTCCCCACCTATTTTGATATCTGGCCAAACAAGCCCCTTTTCGTTATCAAAAAATTATGAAAATATTTGGGGATCTTCGTTGATTTATTTATGGGCCCCTCTCGCTTTGTTTTATTTTTTTCTTTGCATTTTGTATTTTTTATGCTATGTGCCCAATATGTGGACCATTACTGTTAAATGCAAAATCTGTTGTGCAACATTTCTTTTATTTCCATCTAAAAAGGGCAAATAATAATAAAAGGGTAAACAACAAGAGATGGCATAGGAAAATTCTTCTTCAAATTAAATTCTTTGTGAAATTAGTCACTGACAGTAGATTCAGGAATATCGTATTCTTTTTGGGTTTGTGCAATATTTACGAACGCCAGAGTTAGAAATATTCGTAGAAACTGTTCACTGATGCCAGAGTCAAGAACATGATAGGAAGAATAAAAAAAGAGAAATTCTTAGCAATTTTAGACAAAACCAGCAATGCAGCCTGTCTCAGGTGGGACGCTTAAGGGGTGATAACATCTTTCTTTTTGTGTAACCAATCATGTACCATAGAATTTCTGTTGACCAGTTAGGGTTCCTAGTGACCATAATACTAGGTGGCGACTCCTTAAACTAGAAACTTCCTCAAAGAACGAGATGTTAGATATCTGCAATGTCCGGGTGTGACATGTTGCATGGTAAGGCATCTAATAACTCGGGAAGAAACCCATCAAGCATCGGTTCCATTTCAACGCACTCTCATTGATGAAATTATCTGGAATGTATAAAATAGTTTCAATCTCTCATTTCCATGGAAAAGAGACAATATTGGCACGAGTTGTAGCATTTGAGACCTTCACTCTATTTGCCCATAAAGTGTTAGGGCCAAAGTTAGTGGTAGTGGTGTTCTTGTGAGCCGAGGTGGCAACTTATATGGGGACAGGTTAGGTTTTTTTGTAAGGTTGTTTAGGGATAGTCTTGGTTTTATGAGGAGGTTAAGGGTGGTTTTAGTGGTGGTTGAGGTGTTTTAAGGTGTTGGTGGTGGTATTTAAGGGTTTTTTTGTGGCTGTAGCGGGGTTGGTAGTAGGCTATGGGGGTAACCGGTCAACCTTTTTTTAGGTTTGTTGAACCAGTTGATTGGTTTCTGAGTGATTGGTAGCCATGTCTTGGTAACAACTTCAAAGTAGCAACATATACTGTAATGATAAAACTATCTAAAATTCAATGGTCTAGCTCAAGTTAAGCAAGTATAGTATGACATGTAAAAGAACGACTAATCCAACGGCTAGATCAAACACGATCTATAAAGAGGCAATCTAACCTGAAAATTGACAGAGGCTATTTTGAGAAGTAAAAATCTTTCTAGAAAAGTTGGAATCTGATCTTCATCATTCATAATAAATAGGACATCTAGTCAAACCTTTCTGAGAAAAATAAAGTTGATCCAACGATGAAACAAGACAAACAAAGTTGGCAGCTACGTCTACCCTAAACCTAATTTTCCCATAAAATATGCAGTGGCTATATCTCTCAAATGACACCACATAAACAAAGTCCCTAGGTATCATATAGCTTCCCAACTAGATTTGCAACCCGTGCTCTGCCATGGACCGACCAATTTTTTTTAATGGAAAAATGAATGCTAAGGAAAAGTTTTTGAGACTCAAGTTATTGATTCAATTAGTAATTTAAATAATATAAATAAAAAAATGACAATAAATAAATTGAAAAAAAATTGACAATGAAAAAAAAGGTAAAAAAAACTTGATCCCATTCGGTAAAAAAAACTTGATCTTAGCCCATTCGGATTATTAAACAACTCAATATTAAAGGGAGAAATTTAAAAAAAAGCAATAAAAAAGCCTTATTTAAACATGGCTAACTCGCAAACTACACAACTATGGGCATAAGATTGAGATGATCTCATAGAAAAAAAATAGAAAAAAAGTCTGGAAACCATTTCCTAATAAATCAAATGAGAATGTGCTAACTGCATAAAGATAGAGTGAGTACTCACCGAAGAGAATCTAAAAGATCTTTTTATCATGTCATTATCCATGCATAAGTATTAATACTACATGGAGCAATATGATATTAGATACGTGAGCGATTGATTTTAGTGCAAGTGAAAGATTGTTAGTTTAATATGCTATATAGACAATCAATTGGTTACACGTGACATTATTTTATTCATGTAAATATATATTTATTATTATTAAAAGCTTAATTTATCTTTAATATTTATATAATATTATATTCATGAATCTAAAGTAAAGATAAAGTCCATGGGACAAACATGTTTTGTAAAGGAAATTATAAAAGTTGTTAAAATTATGTGATTCCTATTACATCAAATCATTGTTCCTAAAATGTTCCTAGTTGATGCTCTCTTAAATATTGGACATTCATTAGAGTTGTAGAGACTGATACAATTATGTTCTTTCTTTTATGATAGAAGCAATTATTCTCATAAATTGAGGTATAAGGGATACCTAGAACGAATATGTAGGTGTTTATCATAAGATATGTACACTGAATTGACCCACATGAGAATTCTATATGGAAAGATCTTCTATGTCTATGGAAAGAATCACCTAACAGCTGTGTAAGTGATCTTTAGACTTGAGATCACTAAGTTATCTTATATAGAGAATATTATGATTTGATCATGTTACATGTTATCTTGATTGAGGGTAATGAAAGAGAAAACATTGGGTATAACATGAATTATATAAAGGTATTTGAATGATCAAGAGAGGATTTACCACCCTAGGTGAATTAGAGAAAATGTTATATCTATTCTTAAATAGTATTGATTAAGAAATATTTGGCCAAGATGGAATGAGATTTGAAAAAAGTTTCAAATTTTATTCAAACGATCAATGACTATTATATAGAGAACAAACATGATTTAACATAGTAAACATACTTCATGCTTTAATGTTAAATCAGAACATTATTGATGAAATGATATTAATTACACTGAGAAACTAATAATTAAAAGGTTAAGTCAAACACGTTACTAAACGATGCACCTGATCTTCAAATATAAATTACAATTGTTGAATTGATAATAAATTAAATTATTTAATTTATTTAATTCTATTTAATAATAATTTATATTTGAGTCAATATATTAGAAACTTAATGGGTCACACGTGTTAAGAATCATTAGTCGGAACTTAAGCTGTGATGATTTAATTAAGTATGACTTGATTAAAATATATTTTAAAAATTAAAGACTAAAATATAATTAATACAAGGATTATACTTCTAGACCTAGAAAAAATAAGGAGTTGATTAAGTTAATTTCTAAAATTATCCTGAATTAATATATGGATATTATTCAAAGGAAAAATTGATATTTTGTCAATTTATAGGGTTTTTCATATTTCTCTATAAATATTAAGTTATGTCTCTTATTTTTAATGGTTATATGTGAGACAGAAAAACTACGTAAGTCACAGAATAGAGAGCTAGCACTCTAGGCATAACAATTCATCTCTTCTAAATAAGGATTTAGGAGATTTCTCACTGATAGTTCATGTGTATTACCGTTAGAGGTCGAACAATTGAATGACTTGTGATTTGCGATAACCTAGCCTTTAAAGAATATTAAAAGCCGAAAAAGATAAGATCTTCAGGTAATAAATCCCTAAATAACTTTGGATTTTTCTAATGGGATCCTATAGACTATCGAATAATTTTGTTTTATTATTTCCACTAAGTGTATGATATTCAGGAACCAAATAGGTAAAACAATTTTAAAGTCCAAACTTGAATTATTTCAATGTCAAAAGAACAAAAAAAATTCAAATCAAATGACCAAAATGAAGATTTTTTTTTTAAAAAAAAAACATTACAATGATTTGACTTGTATATAAGTGTTTAATATGAAACTTAGTTTTTTGAAAAAAAGAAAAATAATTTATTATAAATTTTTACTACCTTGATCAAATTTCTCTCGTAGCTGTAAACAAAGAATTTTGATTCCTTTATGCATGTTATTAGCCCTAACGACACACAATTAATTCCCAATGGTATATTATTCCGTACGATTATCACAATAGTTAATAAACATCGTGTTTAATAGGTGACAACATTACAAGTTTTAAGTCGAAAATTTCAAAAGCATAGATTAAATTGTTAATTATATATTTAGATAACTATTATAATTAATTATGTAAATTACCCAAAGTTTTTTCATTTACGGGACCTGAATGTTTTTACCCAAATGTTATATATATATTTTTTTACTTCTAACTCTAAAATAGACTAGTACTTAACACATAATTGTACTCTAAAAAAAAAACGTTGATCTCTCCATGGATTCCAGCAGGAGAAATACAGAAATTTGTCTTGTTCATTGACTAGTCCGAGACCATTAGCTTGTAGCTTCTGGCTATCTGTAGTAATGGATTTATTGTCTCACACCAACCAATGTCAACTAGTAAGAGAAAAGTGAAAACCCTTCCATATATGATTACCGAAGGGACAATTAACTTGATCAAATTAAGAAATAAAAGGACTCTGCTTTCCTTAGTTCAAGCTTCCACTGACACCGTTACCTTTTCTGTTTAGGATGGGATGGCAAAATTTGTCTTGTAGGGCTTAAAACTTGAAGCTTTGAAGATGCGAAATATGATGCATTGAATATAATGGCGCGGTGATATCTCAAACTGAAGTGGTAGCTGTATGGTATAAACACAGTTCTTCAACCTCCATGGCAGAAATAGGCACATAGCAATCAAAAGTTGACGGTAAAAGCAATATGGTAATAGCAGAAATAGCAACAAGCAGAACCAAGACATAACTAAGCAATATGGTAAATCCTTCCATATATGATTACCGAAGGGACAATTAACTTGATCAAATTAAGAAATAAAAGGACTCTGCTTTCCTTAGTTCAATCTTCCACTGACACCGTTACCTTTTTTTGTTTAGGATGGGATGACAATCACATTTATTAATAAATCTGGTTTACTTTAAGATGGGTTTCAAATAAAATTCAATATAAAGATAAATCAATTGACTTGACAAAAAAAAATCTATTTTTTTTTTATTTAAAAAAATAAAGTAATTTTATTTTGTATTAACTCAAACCAGTTTAACCTGTAATTAACTATAATAATTTAATATTCAAGGCGCTTGGGCTCTGCTTTTTGGTTGGCGACAAGTGACGCTTGAGTCATGGTTTCGAACTCAAGAGGAATGGGTTGGTCATCAGGATTCATGTTCAATAGATCTAGTGTAAAGACCCAATTCTATTAGGTCCTTTATCAAGACTCAATATTCATGGGTTTTACGATTCTAAATATTATTATTTCTTTTAGAAATATTATTGTTTTTATTTATAATTAATATTATTAATAAAATAATTAATAAATTTTAAAGAAATATTATTATTTATATTATAATTTTTTATGGCAATTTTTATAAAAATAAAAAAGTGAGCCCATGACGTAGTATTATTAAAAATATTCAACAGTTATAAGTATTAATATAAAAAAATATTATAATTTGCTTTGTCAATATTATTATTTTTCTTAGAATACAAAGTATTCATCTCAAAAATATTATTATTATTTTTATAATATTATTATTTTTATAATAATTCAAATTTTTAATATATAAAAATATTATTATTTATGTTTTAAATATTCTTGGTATTAAAAATAGTATTATTTGGGTTAGGAATATTATTATTTTTACTATAATCAAAAGTATTAATATTAAAAATATTATTTTTTTTTTCTAAATATTATTATTTTTATAATAATCAATATTATTAATAAAATAATTACTATATTAGGAAAAAAATATTCTTAATATTGAAAACAACCAAAGATTTGATTTGAAATGTAAAATTAAAAATTACTATTAGTATTATTATTATCATCATTAAAAAAATTTAAAAAATTGTTATTATTATCGAAGAAAAACCACGTGCAGACACATGACGCTTGGCTCCTGCCTGGGGGCTGGGCACAGCCCCTACGCCCACGCGGCGCGTGGGGCATGCTTAAGTGCTGACACACCTTGCGCACATGTGGCGCTTGGGCTCCTGCCTTTGGGTTGGGCACTCCCCAGCGCACACGAGGCGCTTGGGCTCAGCCCTTTGGGTTGGAGACAAGTGGCGCTTGGGTCATGGCTCCAAGCTCAAGGGGAATGGGTTGGTCGTCAGGACCCATGATCAATGGGTCTAGCGTAAGGATCCAATAAAATTTGATCCTTTATCAAGACTCAATGTTCATAGGTCTTAGGATTCTAAATATTATTATTTCTTTTAGAAATATTATTATTATTATTATAATTAATATTATTAATAAAATAATTAATAAATTTGAAATAAAATATTATTATTTATATTATAATTTTTTATGGTAATTTTTATAAAAATAAAAAGTGAGCCCGCGTAATATTTTTCAAAATATTCAATAATTCTAAGTATTAATATAAAAAATATTATAATTTAGCTTGTCAATATTATTATTTTTCCTAGAATACAAAGTATTCATCTCAAAGATATTATTATTTTTGTCCAAAATATTATTATTTTTATAATAATTCAAAGTTTTAATATAAAACAATATTGTTATTTATGTTCTAAATAGGCTTGGTATTAAAAATAGTATTATTTGTGTTATGAATATTATTATTTTTACTATAATCAAAAGTATTAATATTAAAAATATTATTTTTTGTGTTGTAAATATTATTATTTTTATAATAATCAATATTATTAATAAAATAATTACTAAATTAGAAAAAAAAATCTTAATATTGAAAACAACCAAAGATTTGATTTGAAAGGTAAAATTAAAAATTACTATTAGTATTATTACTATCATCATTAATAAATTTTAAAAAATTATTATTACTATCGAAGAAAAATCACGTGGGGACACGTGGGGCTTGACTTCTGCTTGGGGGCTGGCACACCCCTGCGCCAATGTGGCGCTCGGGCTCTGCCTAAGTGCTGGGCACACCCTGCGCACACGTGGCGCTTGAACTCCTGCCTTTGGGTGGGCACTCTCCAACGCACACGTGGCGCTTGGGCTGTCTGCCTGGGAGCTGGCCACATCCCTAGCACGCATGTGTCGCTTGGGCACGCCAAAACTCAACTATCCTTGGCCCCGCATGCTACAGAATCTAAGATATAGCTTTAGGTCATTGATTGTGCAAGGTCCAAAATAGACTTGAGTCCTGCCATCGTCAGGACCTAAAGTTTTGTGAAAATAAAAGGTGAGCACGCGGCATAACGCGGGCTACCTAACTAGTATAATTTATAAGAAAAAATCATTTGAATTTTGACCGGTCCAAGCCTTTGCCACTTGATAGGTGGATTTAGAGTTTAGTCCAATTTTATGATGCAAATGATTTTAAAAATATATTTATCAATATCAATACAATAATTTTTAATAGAAATTCTTTTAAAAAGATTTTTTTTTAACAAAAACGGTAACATGAATTTAAAAAGAATTGAGAAAATCTCATAAAAGTCCCCATTCAATAATCTTAATTAAGTTTGTATTCCTCATTCCTTCTTTTTTTCCCCCTCAATAGGTACCTAATATATCAATAAATTCTAAATCATATCATTTTTTTAGACAACAAAATTGTTAAGTAATCAAGTCAAGTTTACATGGTTTTTATTTTCTCATAAAAAATAGCATATATATATCGTGTGTGTGTATCTTCCTACAATATATTTTTTCACTTGTAGTGAGAAATTTTAATAAATTTATGAAGTTTTAATATATTAAAATGTAATTATATTTTTTTAAACGATCTTTTGTTTATTTAAATTAATAAAAAAATTTGATTGTGAATTTATTAATACACTAAAAATACAATGAAGGGTGTTTAGCCTCGTATTTTAACAAGAGTTTTTAAAATTTTAATTTTTAATTTTTTAAATTATTTTGATATGTTATTATTAAAAATAAATATTAAAAATATATTATTTTAATACATTATTAAATAAAATAATTGCTATTACTATGCGATCACCCTGACCAAAAGTAGGCCGAGGACTTCTTTCGACTGTAATATTTTGCAAAAGTAGGAGTAACTCACGCGAAGACAATTTTTTTTGAAAAACATTAATACACATTACGTACACCGTCAGGGTGGATTGGAAAACAAGCTCGCGATAATAAAGCAACACGTCATTAATCGAACAGACGTGATTGGCCGCTACACGTGTAGAGTTTGAAATAAAAGCCAGTGCAGCAAAAACCAGCGAGTAATGAATCTTTCCATACTCTCAAGAGTGAGAGTAGCAGTAGAGGAACTCTTAGCGCCGAACCGAAAAAACCCAGTCCTTTAACAAGCCTGTCTCCGTTTAAAGCACCGTCCCTCGCTTGGCTCCTTTTAAATCTCCCCCCTCTCTGTCTCGATATTTACAAAAACTTAAAAGAATAAGGATTAATTTATTTGTTGGAAAGTAATTTTTTTAAAAAAAAAAATTTAAAAAAAAGTGAATTTCAGGAAAATAAATTTCGGGAAAGTATTTTTTGATGTTTAGTAGTGTAATAAAAAATAAGTTGAAAAATACTTTCTAATGTTTGGTTATGTCATGAAAAATGAGCTGGAAAATAACTTATTAATGTTTTATTTTTTTCAAGTTTATTAAAATAATAAGGAACAAATCTTCCAAATTAAAAAGTTGAATGAGAATGAAATTAAAAAAAATATATAATTTCATAAATTATCTCAAATAAAATAAATAATAATCAAAATAATATAGATCAAATAAAAAATAAAAAAATTGAAAGATGAATAAATTAAAATAATAATAATTAACATTTCATAAATTATTTCAAATAAAATAAGTAACAATCAAAATAATGAGGACCAAATTTGATAGATAAAAAATTTCAATTAAAAAATGATAAGGGAAAAGCAAAATAAAAATAATGACCAAAGTTAATATAAAAATTAAATTCTAAGGGATGAAATTGAAAATCAAATATTCAAAACAATATATATATATATATAGCAATCAAAAGTTTAAGGGCCAAATTTGATATAATCGGCAAATAATATAACATTTCTAAATTTTTCACAACTTCTGGAAAGTGTTTTCCGTCCAAACTAAAAGGAAAACACTTTTCTGGAAATAAAGCCAAATTTTTCTTTGACCGGAAAGTGTTTTCCATTGACCAACTTTTCTAATGATAAATAAACACGGAAAAGTTTGGAAAATGGTTTCCCGAAAACCACTTTCCGGAAAACAAGTGCTCCCTTAAGGCGCCGTTTGTTTGTTGGAAAGTAGTTTCTTTTTAGAAAGTGAATTCGGGGGAAAGTGAATTTCGGGAAAGTATTTTTCGATGTTTGGTAGTGTAATGGAAAATAAGTTGGAAAACATTTTTCAGTGTTTGGTTATGTCATGGAAAACGAGCTGGAAAATAATTTATTAATGTTTTATTTTTCTCAAATTTATTAAAATAATGAGGAACAAATCTTACAAATTAAAAAGTTGAATGAGAATGAAATTGAAAAAAAAATATAATTGCATAAATTATCTCAAATAAAATAAATAATAATCAAAATAATAGAGATCAAATCTAAAAAATTAAAAAAAAATGAAAGATGAAGAAATTAAAATAATAATAATTAACATTTCATAAATTATTTCAAATAAAATAAGTAACAATCAAAAGAATGAGGACCAAATTTGATAGATAAAAAATTTCAATAAAAAAATGATAAGGAAAAAGCAAATAGCAATTATAAAAATAAGGACCAAAATTAATATAAAAATTAAATTTTAAGAGATGAAATTGAAAAATAAATATTCAAAACAAATTATATATAACAATCAAAAGTTTGAGGATTAAATTTGATATAATCAACAAATAATGACATTTCTAAATTTTTCACAACTTCCGGAAAAGTGTGTTCCGCCCAAATTTTCCAGGAAAACACTTTCTTGAAAACCAAGCCAAATTTTTTTTTTACTGGTAAGTGTTTTCAGTTGACCAACTTTTCTAATGGCAAATAAACACAGGAAAATTTGGAAAGTGGTTTTCCAGAAACCACTTTTCGGGAAACAAATACAGCCAAAAGGAAAAACACTTTCCTGAAAACCAAACCAAATTTTTCTTTGACTGGAAAGTGTTTTCGTTGACTGGAAAGTATTTTTCTTTGACTGAAAAGTATTTTTTATGAATTAATTTTCTAATAACAAACAAATATAAAAAAATTTGAAAAATAATTTTCTAAAAATTATTTTCGGAAACAAACATTGTGTAAGTTTACTTTTGAAAATCAGTAGTAGAGGAGCAGCGTGTCTCCATCCCTAAGTATGTGGGGTCCATCTTGGACCTGCTGCAGTTCTTTTTAATAAATTAGCTGTTTTTCAAAATTCATAGTAATTCTTTTAAATTTATTTAAATTTTCCCAACGACCCTTCCAAATATGACAACTAAGGTATAAAGTGGGTGTGGGACATGTGGCTTGTTTAGAGACTTCAAAGGGATACATATTAGCGCACAGGAAAATAAACATATATAGTATACATTTTTTTACCTTCTTCACCGTGACATAACATTTAGCATGTGTAATATATACATTATGCAGTGTTTCTGTTTGACATCATGTTTTGGAAGTGTTTATAAATTTTATTTATTTTAAATTAATATTTTTTGATATTTTTAATGTCAAATAATTTTGCGTTTTAAAATTGCTAGAAAATGAGTTGTCAAGCCGAACCATGCATTTAATATAATGTTTGGTGACCTCCTATTAAATGCAATAAGTAATCAAGTTATAAAAAAGTTTTGAAATTGATCAAGTGTTTTTCAGGAAACTGAGTAATTTTATCTTAAGAGGGTGTCGCTATCAACATTGTATTGACCTAGAAAACACTGCTTAGGTGAAGTACTAGATAACGCCTTAAGCCATAGCTATTAAGGCACCTTCTGTGTATAGTTCTTTCAGAGAGATGGTGGTTGAAAATAAATTATGTTACTGAAGTCAGAAAAAGAAACTATTAAATTGTTTTTTTTTAAATTGTAATTTTTCTTTTTATATTTATGTTCATCTATGCTACATATATTTTTTTTATTTTTTAGAACCTAAAAACGGTTAAAGTATAGGAATTGTTTCTATGTATTTTCTTTCAAACATATATTCTATGTAGTTTCTATGTTCATCTGTACTACATATATTTTCTTTCTACATATATTGTTTACTGCTTTATTTGGCGAGGCGATTAATTACTACAAGTGGATCTTGGTTGGATATTTTAATTTGCTGTATTGAATGAATATTTTGTGCGTATTTGGAGTAACTTGTGCTACGTGCTGTGTGGCTCCCGCGAAGCCGATGAAGGGAAGCTCCTCGGGCTTTCTCCGCCAGCAGCTTTGAAGTATGTGGTCTCACAACACAGGCAGTTGTAATTGCTTTTCAATTTTATTTTATTTTAATTTTAAAAAAGTATTTTTATGATTTTATTTGAGATGGAAAACACTTTTTACAAATTGTGAAAAATTTAAAAATATCATATTATTTATTGATTATATCAAATTTTATCCTCAAACTTTTCATTATTATATATATATATATATATATAGTTTTGAATATTTGTTTTTCAATTTCTTGTCTTATAATTTACTTTTTATATTAATTTTGGTTTTTATTTTTATAATTGTTATTTGCTTTTCTCTTATTCTTTTTTAATTGAAATTTTTTGTCTATTAAATTTGGTCCTCATTCTTTTGATTGTTACTTATTTTATTTGAAATAATTTATGAAATGTTAATTATTATTATTATTTTAATTTTTTCATCTTTCAATTTATTTATTTTTTAGATTTGATCTTTATTATTTTGATTATTATTTATTTTATTTGAGATAATTTATAAAATTATATTTTTTTTTTCAATTTCATTCCCTTTCAACTTTTTAATTTGTAAGATTTGTTTCTCATTATTTTAATAAACTTGAAAAAAAATAAAACATTAATAAGTTATTTTTCAGCTCATTTTCCATTACATAACCAAACACTGAAAAATATTTTTTAACTTATTTTTCATTAAACTACCAAACATCAGAAAATAATTCACTTTCCTGCAATTTATTTTTTTTTAAAAATACTTTTCAGTAAATAAACAGGAATTAATTTTATCAAGTTAATTATCCCTTCGGTAATCATATATGGAAGAGTTTTCACTTTTCTCTAACTAGTTGACATTGGTTGGTGTGAGACAATAAATCCATTACGAACAAGACAAATTTCTGAAATTTTTATTTTACTGTCAAGAGATTCACTACATTAGTAATAATAATAATAGAGTAATAATAATTTGGAAGTGATTTTGAAAAACTGCTAATAATAATAATAATTTCTTATTTTACTACAAGAGATATTAATTTGAAAGTAATTGCTAATTGCTAATAATAGAGCCTGAACCTGTCTTGAAGAAGGAAGCCTTTCCATATCTCAACAGTTTTACTACAAGAGTCAGAAATTCTTATTTTACTGTCAAGAGATTCACTACATTTGAAAGTGATTTTGAAAAACTGCTAATCTATTTTAAGAAGAACTGCAGCAGGTCCTCGGTATAGTAATAATAATAATAATAGAGTAATGTTAATTTGGAAGTGAATTTGAAAAACTGCTAATAATAATAATAGAATAATAATTTCATTTCTGATATAATGTTTCCAACACTTTGGCCATCTCAATCTCAATCCTGTTGTGATGTATTTTTACCAATAGATAGTCAAATCAGGATCAGAAATAAGAATTATAGATACAAGATACATTTTAACCATCTTTAGGTTCTGAAAAACCAAAAAATATATACAACACAGATATACATAAAAATAAAAAAAAAATTTGCAGTTTCGGGAAAAAAACAATTTGATAGTTTCTTTTTTTTTGCTTCAGTAGCATCATTCCTTTCCAACCACCTTATCTCTGAAAGAACTATACACAGAAGGTGCCTTAATAGCTATGGCCTAAGGCGTTATCTAGTACTTCACGTAAGTAGTGTTTTCTAGGTTAATGCGATGTTGATAGCGACACCCTCTTAAGACAAAATTACTCAGTTTCCTGCAAAACACTTGATCAATTTCAGAACTTCTTTATAACTTGATTACTTATTGCATTTAATAGTAGGTCACCAAACATCATATTAAATGCATGGTTCGGCTTGACAACTCATTTTCTAGCAATCTTAAAACACAAAATTATTTTTAATATCAGTACATCAAAATAATTTGAAAATATCAAAAAAATATTAATTTGAAACAAAAAAATAATAAAAAATTTTCAAAAACACTTCCAAAATGCAATGCCAAACAGAAACAGTTTGTAATGTACATATTACACATGCTAAATGTTATGTCATAGTGAAGAAGGTAAAAAAATGTATGCTATATATGTTCATTTTCCTGTGTGCTAATCTGTGTCCCTTTTAAGTCTCTAAACAAGCCACATATCCCACACCCACTTGGTACCTTGATTGTCATATTTGGGAAGGGTTGTTGGGAAAATTTAAATGAATTTAAGAGATTCACTACATTTGGAAGTGATTTTGAAAAACAGCTAATCTATTTTAAGAAGAACTACAGCAGGTAATGTTAATTTTATTGAATATTCTTTTCTAAATTCACTTTTCAAAAATTTTATACTCATTCAAAGTGTATACAAGATTTTTTAGGAACTAAAAGAATTTTCGATAAGATTAACATTACTCATTATATATATATATATATATATATATATATATATATATATATATATATATGGGTACTGGTCAGCAAAAAATTGCCTATCACAGGCAAGCTTAATAAGGTGGTAAGTAGTAGATTAGATGATCAAGCCTGAATCATGGGGTTGGTTCAAACGAAAATTCATCAAGAAAAGAAAAGAGAACCTAGCCTGAAGGTGTGTTTGAGATTTTTGAAAAGTTTTAAATTTGTTTCAACTCAAGTGTATATCTGAATTAATTATTTTAAATCAATTAAATTTCTTGATTTTGGAAAAAAAAGATTGAGCATTTCTTTATTCTTCAAATTCGGTCCTGAACCTCTAATTATTTTAAATTAATTAAATTGAACTTTTTTTTCAAAACCATGAATTAACCGAGAAATGGAACATTTCCTCGATATCTTGAGATCTCCATATGCATGCATGGAAAACAAATCACCAAAAGAAATTACAAATCAAAGCAATGTAAAATGACCAAATAAAACCAAAAGGAAATTGAGGAACCAAAGTGTAAAAATTTCTTATTTATTACGGGACCAAAGCGTAAAATATTAAGGTATATGTTCTATATATAAGCCCTCTCATTCTTCTTGTTCAATTTTAATGTGAGATATTTGTACATATTCCCACTACCAGAAAATTAACAAATACAAACAAAAACATTGACGAAAGATTTTCGTCGGTAAATTGTAGTGAATTTTAATGATAAAAATATTCTCTCGATATATATCGAGAGAATTACAGTGAGAAAAGAAGGAATTAAAACGAAGCTAAAAAGTATGATGACGTGTTATTTATACCGACGGAATTACCGTCGGTGAAATCTATTTGTAAACTCGTTGGTAAACTGTTCACTTATCTCTCACACTATTCATCATGTCAATTATAAAGGGAATCATCGACGGATTAATTCTGTCGGTATTTTCCAGTGAGCTCTGGAACTGTTCACTTCTCAATTGCATTGCTAATTATTGTTCTTTATATATGAAATTACTGACAGATTGAAAAGTCATCATTGTTATTTGACAGGTTTCTAAATTTTTTTGATTAAATTAAAAATTTAAATTAAATAGTATAGGCATAATCACCGATGGATTGGAAAGTCGTCGATGATATTTGGCGGTTTCTGAAAATTTTTGATTAAATTGAAAATTTTAATTAAATATTACAGATGGGATCACTAATGGAATGGTTAAAAATATTAATATTTAATTTTCCGTCGGTAAAATACCCCAATAAAAAAGACCTGAATCCCTCATTTCACAATAAACACGCCTTTTCTTCTTCTTCCTCCCTGTATGTAAAAAATACCAACATCCCTTTCTTTCTCTTCTCTTCTCTTCTCAACTCCTTCTTTTCTTCTCCACGCTTAGGTATGTCTTCTCCTCTTTTCTTCTTTTCTCTTCTCTGTTTTTTTAATTAACATACTTTATAAATTTATTTTTTCTTTTTACTTCTCAGCTTAACGGGCAACTACATTAATGTAAGATTTTTCTTCTTTCTTCTTCTTCTTCTTGTTTTTTTTTGTATTTTCTGCATTATATTTGTATTTTTTATTTATAAATTTTTATGTTCTTAATAATTGTATGAATGTTGTTGTAGGATTTGTTTTCATATAAGAACAGTTTTGTTGTTCAATTTCAATTAAATTATTTTATTTGTTGCTAGATTATGGGTTCTGAAATAGGTCTTCTCAGGTATTTATTTTTGTGTGTTATTTATTTGTTGCAAATTTGTTTGAGTTGATTTTCTTCTTCTTTTTTCCAAGCAACTCAGTTCCTGAGTTTTAAGAAGTGTTGATTTATATTAATTTAATTATCTTCTAATTTTGTTAAATAGATTTTTTTTAAAAAATATTTTTAAATAATCACCGACGGAATTGCATACGGTATTTTTGTCAGTTATATGACAAGCTTCCCGAGAGAAATACGGACGGAATGAAACGGATAATTTTTTTTGCACGCTTTTCTCGTCAATAAATCCATCAATAATAATATTTTTTATTACTGACGAACTTATCGACAATTCAAAATATTACCGACGAGAGTTTTACCGACGAAGCATTTTCGTCCATGATCTTGTCGGTAGATTAATTGCCAATAAAATAATAGTACAAATACCGATTGAAAAATTCAGTCAGTAAATATAAAATTTTTGGTAGTGACCTTGGTATTTTCAAACAAGAAAAAAAAATTTCAAATAAAAAAAAATTTTAAAAAATCAAAACGGTGAAGTCAAATATTGACTCTTCGCACAGCAAAAACCAGGAGAGTAATCAATTTCAAATCGTGCGTTACTTTTTACTGCTTTGTATTTACTAGGAGAGAATCAGTGCAGCAAAAACCAGCGAGTAATGAATCTTTCCATACTCTCAAGAGTGAGAATAGCAGTAGAGGAACTCTTAGCGCCGAACCGAAAAAACACAGTCCTTTAACAAGCCTGTCTCCGTTTAAAGCAATGTCGCTCGCTTGGCTCCTTTTAAATCTCCCCCCTCTCTGTCTCGATCTTTGCAAAAACTTAAAAGAATAAGTTTGCTTTTGGACATCAGCAGCAGAGGAGCAGCGTGTCTCCATCCCTACAGTAATGGCTTTCATCTCTTTCGTCGGGAGAGTTCTCTTTGCCTCTGTTTTCATTCTCTCTGCCTGGCAAGAGTAAGCCTTCTCCAGATCTGGTCTTCCTTTTCTATTTATAAACACAAACTTCTGCAGTTATATTAAAATTAGGGGTTTGCATCTTATGCTCCCACCTTACTCTAGATTCTGATGCTCTGTTTTTCAAGCATATCCCTAGATAGATTTATCTGCTAGTATGTATTTTTTTTAATTAATTTACGTGTTTACTACTTTATTTGGTGTGGCGATTAATTACTACAAGTAGATCTTGGTTAGATATTTTAATTTGCTGTATTGAATGAATATTTTGTGCGTATTTGGAGCAACTTGTGCTACGTGCTGTGTGGCTCCCGCGAAGCCGATGAAGGGAAGCTCCTCGGGCTTTCTCCGCCAGCAGCTTTGAAGCATGTGGTCTCACAACACAGGCAGTTGTAAGTGCTTCTCAATTTTATTTTTTTTAATCCAAAAAAAGCACTTTTATGATTTTACATTCTTTTATCAAACCATAAAAAAAATCATTTCAACAAACCACATTACCGAATCCTCCCACCATACACTCTATCATTTAGTATTATTTTTAATTTTAATATGACTATTTTTAAGATTTCTATAATTTTCAGGAACGGGAAGCTAAAATAGGGTGAAGCTAAATGGCAAGTTTGGATAAAGCTTTGAAAACTATAAAAGCAAAAGCATTGGATATTTTAACTCTCCTTTTCTCCTTTCAATTTACATATTAATATATCAATAATTACTATTTTTTTCCACATAAGTATTAAACATTTTCTATCTCTAGCACTCAACACATAATTGTACTCTAAAAAAAAAAAACGTTGATCGTTCCATGGATTCCAGTAGGAGAAATACAGAAATTTTTGCAACAAGCAGAACCAAGACATAACTAATTAACAGCAGCAATGCCTACAGAAAAATAATTGAAGTTTTTGCAATTCTTGGTAGAATAGGAATTGTTTCTATGTATTTTCTTTCAAACAACTGGAAATACCAATTTATATTTAAGTTAACCTTTAATGTGTACACCAAGTGCTCAATTGATACATTATGGCCCATGCATAAATTATTGCCAAAAAATCCACATTCTTGCCAACCCTATTCGTAAAGTTTGACTGAACAAAAACTAAAAGAAATTTGTCCTTCCAGGGACCACATTCCCAGTCCTTAGTTAGATGTAAATGTAATTAATTGAGCTTCTTTGCCAACAAAAGGAATGCCGTCAATGCAAGGAGGCCAATCTTGCTGACTCACACACACGTATTTTGGTCAGGCCAAAATTAATACATGTTGTTAGCTGCAATAAATTTTCACTTGGTGCTAGAACAGACCAAACTGAAATAATGTTGATGTTAACTATGTTGGTTAGTTAGCTGGAGGCTCTTTCCTTCTCCTTTAATCTCAAAGCTAGTTCATAAGAAAAAAATTCAGGTTGTTTTCTGCAGGACATGTAATAAAACTGATCATTCTTTGATAAATTTATTTCTTTAACAAAACCCCATTCGCATAGATTTGTTGCAACAACGATTTTATTGTCAGCATGACTAGTAGCTTTGACAAGAACATGGTAAATCCTAGGAAACAGAATGTTAAAAAGTCCCACCTCGCTGGCTACTATAGGTGGTAAACTAAAATCGATTCGCAGTAAAAGCACTAGTCGTTATATGGAAAAGTTACGTAAACTTCATGTGATCACTCATTTGTTGACTAAAAGCGAAAGAAGTATCTGATTAAAAATTCATGCATACATTAGGGACCTGATTGAGATGAAAATTAGGATGGAGAGCTAATCAAGATTTACCTCAAAGGGTAGGGAGGGGCTTATAAGAGGTTTGCCCAAAACCTATGAGCAACGTGTGGTTCAATGTAGATAAAATGTATACGGCATGTGAGTAGAAGAATTAACTTTTGTTTCCTTCTCAACAGAGATCGCTCTCCCTGCTGAAAACCCAAAAGCAACAGAGATCCCTTACCAATTTCAACAGGTAAAGCAATCCCAGTTTCATTTTTTTAAAGTTAAGTTTTTGGTCATTTGTTTGCTTTTACAATCAGGGTTCGCGTAGAACTCATTATTTTTATTTTTAAAATTTTATGATCCGGTTCTTCCTAACTGTAATATAGTAATGGAATTATGGACCTAGATTATCAGTTTTAGGATTATGGATGCATTTGGAAAACGTTAGTGTTTGTTTAATGTTCTGAACATATATGTATGTTTTCATTGATTTGTTTCATTTGTAAAGCTCGGAACTTCAATTTAAGGTTGTCGGATGAATTCCGAAGCTTTGACAAAATTTGAGGAAACCCTATGAAATTAAAAAAACTCTAAAACGCATGGGGAAAGCACTGTGCTTTCCCCCACAAAACAATTTTCTTTGTTGGTTAACGTGTGAGGAAAGCACTGTGCTTTTCCATAGAACAATTTTCTTTGTTAGTTATTATTATATTATTAAAAGAACTGTAGCTAGCTGTAGCTCGGAAAATATTTGACTTACAAAAGTGACATTATCATATTTGTGTATTAAATGCTTGGAAAATTTACACTGTTTTTTCTTTGTTTTTTGCAATTGAGTCTTTTTTTCTTATCTGTAGTAGGAAAGAATTTTACTTGCACAGGCGAGATCATGATGGTGCATTAAATGCTTTGACAATTTACCACTGTCTTTTCTTTTTCTTGCACTCTTCGTTGCCTTTAGCTCTGGTTTTGTTTTTCCAGCAACTTCTCTAATTGGTGTGTGTTTGTTTTTTTCTCTTTTAATTATTATGGTTTTTGTGGCTTCTTAATTTTATTTTATTTTAACTCACGGGATGTTTGGCCTCTTTCCAATTGATTTGAAGGGTTTGCTTCTTCCATTGCACTCAAGAGAACACTCGGTTTCCAGCAACTTTTTGTTTGACTCCTGGTGATCAGAATTCCCAGGTTATTTCATTGCTCTTTGTCTTTCTTTTCAGCTGCTCTTTTTAATGTTGTTTTTTTCGGTGCGCCTGGGGGGTTCATTTAGTTACTGGTGATCGAAATTGCCTGCTTATTTCATTGCTCTTTGGTTTTCTTTTCATCCGGTGTTTTTAAAGTTAGTTTTTTTCTTCTTCCTGGTTTTAATGGACTCTTCATATGTTTTGCAAGGCTATCTTTTTTTCATTGCACCTTAGACAACATTGGATTTTGCTCGAGCCATTTTGGTTTAGTCTGCAAATAATCTACACTGCTAGGTTTGTTTTTCATTTCTGTCGAGTTCTTTTACTTTACAGACAAAACAAAGTTTCAAGAATCAGCATGTAAGTATCCAGCTATGCCTATATGCTCCTGGATTTTGCAGAATTGACCTGTGAACTTAAAGTCTCAGGAATCATAGAAAATATATAGATAATTAACCATGGTTACGAGACTCAGTCTGGCCGGACTCTATATGTTAACATGGTGACTATTGACTCATGACCACGTCCGGCAGATGAAAAACCTTTTTTTTGCCAAAACGAAGTTGTTTTAAGTTTTTTCCAGGGAAAAAAAAGAGACAAAGGTTAGGTTAATCCGAAGTGTTTTTTATATATATCGTGCGGGCATGCCGCAAGATATTTTTGTTTTGTTCCTATTTCATGCCTCTCCATGTAAACTTATTTTTCAATGCTGTATTTTACCAGTTTTAATCATGCATTCCTGCACTTTTCCTTATAAACTCTTAACATTTCTTATAACATCTTAACATGTCAGCTCTGTTGTTTATATTTGATGTGAGATGATGTCGGTTCTACACCAGCAATTCCAAAGAAGCAACACCTCTCCATTTCATCACCTGAAAAGGTTTGCATCTACAATATCATTTAGTTCTCTGTATTGCTCCATCTCTTTGTTTAACAAAAATTAATTCAATCACAATCAGCTATATCATTCTCACTTTCTAATTGCCTTTCTATTTTTATGAACTCATATACTCAGCAACTATTACATCTTTATTTCTCATTTCTTATTTATCTTCAAAAATATTTGATGTTTATTGCGTTAGGAAATATTTATAGCTTACAGTTACATTTATCTTTTGCTGTAGAAAAAAAACTAGCATTCAGTTAATCAATGCTTTATTATCCAACATCGCAAGTTGATTGGACGTTAAAAAACATAAAATATTTAGCTGGAAGCACTTTTATTTTACTTGGATTTAACTCTCTTTACTTAACTTTTATAATAACTTTTATAATTTACCAATAACTTTATGAATATCATGTTTTTGCTGTATAATATTTCTGATTATCTTATCACTGTTTATTATAATAATTAGAACCACATTTTACTTAAAACGCTCGCAGCATCGCGCAGGTATGAAAGCTAGTATTCTGTATATGTCGTGGTTGGTCGTTTGTTTGCTTAATTTTGTCAATTTCTTTACTGTATGTTCAATGGCCTATTTATTGTTTTTCTTTGGACAGGCGCATTGTTCAAAATGGATTCGTCGCAGAATACAATGTTGGGGAGTGGAGGTAATGGAATGTTGGCCACTCCATTGAATGATACAGCAGCAACAGTGGATGATCCGAAGCAGAATTTGAACCAAGTTATTGATTCCATACAGAAGACTCTTGGTCAACTCCATCCGCTTTACCTAACAGTCTCTTCATTCAACACTGCTTCACAGCCTCCTCTTCTACAGAGACTGTACTTTTCTATCAATCCTTTGTTTTGGTTTGTTACTCGATGCATTGTGTAATGATATAACGGTGTGATTTTGCAGCAATGGTCTTGTTACCGAGCTGGACAATATGGTTAAATTGTCTGAAAGGTGCAACATTCAGGTTCCTATGGAGGTCTTGAAGTGAGTGTATCTTTGTGATTTGTTATTTGAGATGAACCAATTCCAGCTTGTCAGCATTGGCAAACTGATAGCAAGTTTATTGCTTTGTGCTTAGTTTGATTGATGATGGGAAGAATCCAGATGAATTTACAAGGGATGTTATAAACAGCTGCATCATAAAAAATCAAGTCACCAAAGGGAAAACTGATGCCTTCAAGGTACTTCTTTGATTCCCACTATGATATGCTGTTTTCTCTGGATGTATTTGTGCAATATGTATTCCATTAGATATTCATGCGTGCAATTTGCTTTGTGCGCATTTGATAAAATTCATTATAAACCATTGATTTTATAGAGTTTACGCAAGCATCTACTAGAGGAACTTGAACAGACTTTTCTAGACGAAGTTGAATCATACATGGAGATACGTGCAATGTCAGCTGCTGTAAGTTATATTTATGACATGTTGGATGGGTTTCTCAGCAACGCAAATCTTTAAGCATCAGATTTATTATGGTGGGGAACAACAATCCTTAAATGTTTTTTTTGTTATGATGAACAGTGAAATTATTGAAGCAGCTAGTGTTTATTAACCTACCAAACCAAGCCAAACCGGAAAAAAACCGAGTCAAACTGAAAAACCGAGCCAAACCGAAATACCAAGCCAAATTGGTTTGAACCGGTTTTGTCCAAAAAAACCGAACCAAACCGAAACCAGTTGGTTTGAACCGGTTTAGGTTTGTATTTATTTTAAAAAATTTTGATTTGATTATTTTTTTTTGATAAAAACCGAACCGAACCGAAAATGATTACCTTTAAGTTGTGGTTGTCATGATATTGTTAATTGTTGATTAGATGTCGGTAAGTTAGATTAGTGCTATGTTACAATTTATGAGGTGCTATTGATTTTGATGCTTTCTAGACATGGGTATTAGTATAAGTCTAAGGAGAATCATGCACCAGGTTGGATTTAATTACTTTGATGACAACATTATCTCAAAAAATAGAAAAAACCAGTATAACTCCAACTCCTTTTCATCTTTCTTTAATGTTTCTTTTGAGTAGTGATTGAACTTTTTAGAGATCTTTTGCAATCCTTACTTACATAAATTATGTTTGATTCTTAAATTTAGCATAATGTTAAACATTTTTCTTAGTGGTGGCTTTCGTCACTTGTTTGAATCTCGATTGCTAATAGTTTGTAGATTTATTATAGATATTTCAATATTGGAGATGTGTGTCCATAGTTTTTAAGTTTCCATGGATAATTAATCATAATAACATATGAAACACATAAAGTATATTACGAAAAGTTGATAACACATTAGCAACTTTTTTTTTCTTTTTTGTATTTTCAAGGCTAAACAGTTAAGGGTTGAATTTTGGTGACACCAAATATAGAAAGAGCATTGATGAGGTCGGCTTAAATCCTAATATTATTTTCAAATTTGATGTAAAAGAAAAAAGAAAAAAGATGGGCTTAGCTCTGTTATGTGTCTGAAGCTTTTTTTGTAACCTAAAATGAGAAATTTTGGTAAATTTTAAATTTTTTAAAAAATATTTATACCCTCCAATTATTGAAATAGTGTCTGTTTTGCCTTCAAACAATTGGATTTCTGAATGTTATCCTTATAATTTTGAGCATTCCTTTACAAAAAGTATTTGGTTCCTAGGTCACGTGTGTCTGTGTTTTTATATAGTTGAAGGTCATTTTTAAGGTTTTTCCTTTTGAGTTTGTTGATATATTAAGATAATAATTTATTAATTTATATAACAAGAAAGATGATAGAAAATTTAAAACTAGTATTTTCTAATAATATAGAATGAATGTCCTTAATTTGGATTATAATTACTTACTTTATATAAGAAGAAAGATGACATAAAATTGTTTTGATAATAAAAACAAATATTTTTCTAATAATATAAAATGGACGGACTGAATTTGGATCTGATCATGATTATATATATATATATATATATATATATATATATATATATATATATTCCCTTTTCTCTTATGGGCCAATACTAAACACATCAAAAGCTTACATTTTCTAATTTATATATATAAAAAATTGTATAAAGCACTTGCTAATAAAGGAAATGTAAAAAATTTACCAAACATTTTTTCTTGTTTGAAAATATCAAGGACACTACCAAAATTATTATATTTATAGATTGAATTTTTCAATTGGTATTTGTACTATCATTTCAATGACAATTAATCTACTGATGAGATCACTGACGAAAATGCTTCGTCGGTAAAACTCTTGTTGATAATTTTTTGATTTGTCGGTGAGTTCGTCGGTAATAAAAAATGTTATTATTGATGGATTTACTGACAGGAAAAGTGTGCAAAAAAAATATCCGCTTCATTTCGTTGGTATTTCACTCGGGAAACTTGTTATATAACTGACGGAAATATCATATGTAATTCTGTCGGTGATTATTTACAAATATATTTTTTTAAAAAAATCTATTTAACAGAATTAGAAGATAATTAAATTAATATAAATCAACACTTCTTAAAACTTAGGAACTGAGTTGCTTGGAAAAAAAAAAAGAAAATCAACTCAAACGATTTTGCATCAAATAAATAACACAAAAAAATAAATACTTGAGAAGATCTATTTCAGAACCCATAATCTAGCAACAAATAAAATAATTTAATTGAAATTGAACAACAAAATCGAAAAACAAAATCCAACAAAATTGATCTTATATGAAAACAAATCCTACAACAACATTCATATAATTATTAAAACTTAAAAATTTATAAATAAAAAAACAAATATAATGCGGAAAAATACAAAAAAAAATGAAGAAAGAAGAAAGAAGAAAAATCTTACCTCAATATAAAATTTTTGGAAAGTGAATTTAGAAAAGAATATTCAATAAAATTAACATTACTCTATTATTATTATTATTATTATACTAAGGACCTGCTGCAGTTCTTAAAATAGATTAGCAGTTTTTCAAAATCACTTTCAAATTAATGATCTCAGTTACTAGGTAAATGAATCTCTTGGCTAGGTAAATGAATCTCTTGACAGTAAAATAAGAATTTCTGACTCTTGTAGTAAAACTGTTGAGATATGGAAAGGTTTCCTTCTTCAAGACAGGTTCAGGCTCAGAATCCTCCTCCCATCAAATGCACCCTTAACATTAAGATTTACATCATCCTCATTCCTTGTCATCGTCATCTTCCTCCATTCCATTCTCCTCAATAAGATAGTTCGGGCTGAGCATTAGGTTTCTCCTCTTGTGGAGGAGGTGCATAGGTTTTTGAAGTAGGTGTCCCCTCACCTATAGCTCTACAAGAATCTTATCCAAATTAATCATCCTTTTCTTGAGCAGTCCTTCCACTCTTCTTCTTCTTCTTCTTCTTCTTTGAAGTCTCTGCCACCGCTTCACTCTTAGTAACCTTACTGTCATTAGCTTCAACAATATTAGGTTCTTCTGGTTCAGCCATTCAGCAACTTCTCTCTCATCCACTCTACTCGACTAACGTTCTCCTTGACTACTGTCTTTGATTTCTTAATTCAGGTATGTGGAATGTGTAGGATACTGGTATACAATTCTAAAACACCCGTTCTTCAAATAATTTTTACTATTTCACGTCTTTGCAGTCATTCACATAAAAAGTTTCATTTTGTCTCGGAAAATAAAATCACATTTATCTGCAATTTAATTCCTAGATTATGTTTAAATTTGTTTCACGCATGCCTGTGTTTTTCTGTTTTTTAATTCCCCTAAAACTTGTTAGATGTTTTAAATCTCATCGTAATTGATTTTTTTTTAATAGACGCTACTAGTCTAGGTACGTATGGATCCTAAACTTAAATCTGAGTAAGGATGTGATAAATATTTTTTAAACTCAAATTTCGATACATGAACTAATTAAGAAAAAAGAGAAGAAAACGTTGGCAATTTCTCTCTCACCTCACCCCATCCGAAGTAAATCTCATCTCTATTTTATCTTCTCCCATGTTTCTATGATTAGATATCTTATACGGTCACAAACTTTTCTTTTAAAATCTCTAGTTTCATGTACGTAACACTAAATTGATTTGGTAACATCACCTCTCTTTTTTCCATGAATATATATAAAAAAAAATAAAAGGGGAATTTCATTTTCGAGAAACTACGAAAGTTAATTATAAACTAGAATAATAAATAAATAAGGAAGAGAAATAGAATGAATTAAGTTAAGTAGTACTCCAGGCAATTTATTAATAATTATATTAACAAACTTTTATGCTTTCCAACGGGTAATTGATATTTTTATTGATAAAAAAATATTTTTAATGATTGGGAAAGTATAAAAATATATTTATATCGTGGTTTGAAATATTACAAAAATTACAGCTTTTATTTGGATTTTTTAATTTTTTATCAAAGATGTAATATTTTATATTTTTTTCTCTTCCTTAGTCACTAACTCAATTTCTAAGCATCAAAGATTTATACATCTCTAGTTGTTATTAGAAACTGTTGACATGAATAAAACATCTCATCTTTGAATACAAAATATGCAATATATTAATTTTTTTAATGTTGATTATTCAAATGCTCTTTTTTCATCATAAGTATTGGAGGAAGCTACAGATCATATCGTAGAACTCTCAGAAATTTAAGAAGAGGTAACCGAAAAAGGCACTGGTGACTCAAGATGTATTGCCCACTATGTTATGTCTTTTGTACTTAATTAGAGTTTTTGTGTAGTGTTTTATTCAACAAAATTTTGTATTGTATGTGTTTATTATCTTTCTCGTATTGTTTCTGTCTAAGTTAGTACGTATAAGAGCTCACAATTCCTAAACTCCTCTGATGGTTTCTTGTGTGTTTGGGTTTGAATTCAGTCTTATTTAGAGATTTCTCATGTTTTTGTGAACTTTTTTTTGTTGTTTTTTTTAATGTTCAGTAAACCTAAACTATACATACACCAATACGACCATGAATAATTAATTAAAGTTGAAGTTTATTATGCAGAGGAAACATTGGTTCGGCGTTCTACACTTGGCATTCCAATGCATTGAAGTCGTGTTTGGTGACTTAGGCACGTATCCTTTGTATGTACTAGCGAGCATCTTTTCCAATGGTATCCAAGACCCTAATGACATTTTAGGAGTCTTATCGGTTATTATCTACTCCATCCTCACCATCACAGTCGAAAAGTACACATTTATGGTCTTATCTGCTAACAATAATGGAGATAGTAAGGTTAAATGTCATTTCATAGTTCATATTTTGCTTATTTTTCGTTATACATACGTTGAATCCTTGCACTTGATCCCTCTATTCATATACATCTTTTGTTGTTAAGATTATAGTTCAATGATGAGAATAATCAATATAGTGTTATGTGAGTAGAATCAAGATTTGTTTAGAGATGCTGATCATTTTTCCTCTCACCTTGGATTAGAACTTAATGTTTATTTTCAAAGAAATTAGGATCTACTAAGTAAGTTCTAATCCTAGGTGAGAGGAAAAATGATCAGCATCTCTAAACAAATCTTGATTCAACTCACATAACACTATATTGATTATTCTCATCATTGAACTATAATCTTAACAATAAAAGATGTATATGAATAAGGTACTTAGAGGGATCATGTGCAAGGATTCAACGTATGTATAAAGAAAAATAAGCAAAATATGGACTATGGAATGACATTTAACCTTACCATCTCCATTCTTGTTGGCGGATAAGACCATAAATGTGTACTTTCCGACTGTGATGGTGAGGATGGAGTAGATAATGACCGATAAGACTCCTAAAATGTCATTAGGGTCTTGGATACCATTGGAAAAGGTGCTCGCTAGTACATACAAAGGATACGTGCCTAAGTCACCAAACACGACTTCAATGCATTGGAATGCCAAGTGTAGAACGCCGAACCAATGTTTCCTCTGCATAATAAACTTCAACTTTAATTAATTATTCATGGTCGTATTGGTGTGTGTATAGTTTAGTTTTACTGAACATTAAAAAAAACAACAAAAAAAAGTTCACAAAACATGAGAAATCTCTAAATAAGACTGAATTCAAACCCAAACAAACAAGAGACCATCAGAGGAGTTTAGGAATTGTGAGCTCTTATACGTACTAATTTAGACAAAAACAATACGAGAAAGATAAACAAGACATACAATACAAAATTTGTCGAATAGGACACTGCACAAAAATTCTAATTAAGTACAAAAGACATAACATAGTGGGCGATGTATCTTGAGTCACCGGTGCCTCTTTCGGTTACCTCTTCTTGAATTTCTTAGAGTTCTACGATATGATCTGTAGCTTCCTCTAGTACCTATGATGAAAAAAGAGCATTTGAATAATCAACAGTAAAAAAAATTAATATATTGCATATTTTGTATCTAAAGATGAGATGTTTTATTCATGTCAACAGTTTCTAAAAACAACCAGACATGTATAAATGTTTTATGCCTGAAAATTGAGTTAGTGGCTAGGGAAGAGAAAAAAGCATAAAATATTACATCTTTGATAAAAAAAATCCAAGTAATAGCTGTAATTTTTCAAAACATGATGTATTGTGATTTTTTAGGTGAAAATGGCAAGTTGGTTTTTTTTTTTTAGGAAGTAGTGTTTTTATGATTAATGGGTTTAATTAGTTGGTAATTGTGTCAATTATAGAGTTATTGTGGTGATAATGGCACGAAATGTGTTCTCTTCTGGATTGTGGGGCTGTTTTTATTTTTTAATCCAAATTATCAAAGTTAAAGTATGCATCCTTATACACAAGTAAAATTATAGGCAATTCAGAAAGATAACACACTTTTTTTTTCTCACCTTTTCTTTCTTCTCTCCACTCTCAGCCTCCCTTCGATATTTTTTCTTTTTGGTTGTGACCCTCCTTTAATTTCCTAAGGGCCGAAACTTTGTCCCTTTTTTTATCAAACTCATGGCTCATTTTATTTTCACTTTTCCTCACATTCTCACCATGTTGTTCTGCTTGTTCTTCCACTTTGGCCGAATCTAAGTGCTCCTCCTCGTAGCTTTTCTTCAACTGAATTTGATCTTCATACACTTGCTTTGGTGTTAGCGGGCTAAATATATAAATTCTACCATCTTTCTCCAATGAATACATGTTCTTAAACCCATCATGCTTGGCTTTTTTTATCAAATTGTCAAGGCCTCCCTAGTAACAGATGAGTAGCATGTATAGACACAACATCACATAACACTTCATCCTTGTATTTACTGAAAAATAAATCATCATCTGTTTATTCACCCTAACAACACCACATTCATGCAACCATTGAAGCTGATAAGGCCTCTCATGCTTTATGGTATTCAATCCTAACTTTCTAACCAAAGTAACATTAGCAACATTAGTACAACTACCACTATCAATGATCATACTACATACCTTATCGTCGATTAGGCATCTAGTATGGAAGATGTTCTCCTTTTGTTGCTCCACATCATCCTCCTTAGTCTGAACACTGAGCGACCTTTTAATCACCAAAACTTTATCACCAAGAGCATACTTTAAATCACTAGCATCCTTAAGTGGTGGCATGTCATCACAATCAGACTCCTCACTAGTGGACATAATCTACACATCATCCCTTAGAATCATAACCCGATGATTTGCACACTTTGATGCATAGTGTCCAAATCCCTGACACTTGAAACACTTTATATCATGATTATGTTTTGGTTGGACTTTTCCTTTATGTTTTTGATCATTAGCCGAAATCTGCTTCTTCATGGATGTAGGTTCGACAACCTTAGAAGTCACCAAAGGCTTCGATGATGCACTATCCTCTCTCCTATAATTCAACTTCTAACCCGAAGAAGACTCTAAATAAGCTCCATATCGTGTACTACATTTTCTTTTCAATTGTCCACAACATTAGCTATGTCTCTATTCAAGCCATTCAAAAACCTACACATAATAACTTCCTCATCTTCATTAATACTAGCTTTAATCATAGTCACCTCTAATTCTTCTAATACTCCACACTCTTACCCATGTGTAATTATTTGTAAACGATTAAACCCTATAATAGTGTTTAGGAACACACCTCTTCTTCATTATTGTTTTCAACTCCTTCCATGTGTTAACTGGTCTCTCTCTATTTCTTCTTCTTTCTACCACCAATCTCTCCCACCAAACCATGGCATAATCAGTAAACTCCACTACAACTAACTTAACCTTCTTTTCTTCAGAGTACCTATCGATGTCAAAAATTATCTCCATCTTTTTTTTCCGATCTAAGTAAGCTTCTGAATCAGTTTTTCCCTTAAAGACTGGGATTTTTAACTTAATACTACATCACCCAATTCATCAAAATCCCCTCTATACTCAAAATTCATATATGGTCGAATATGTCCCCTTCTTAGCTGATTCTCATACCTCTCTCCCCTATTGTACGAAATCCACTACCACAGTTAAGATCATCCTTGACTTTATCTGGAGAGTTTCCAGCAACACTCTCCTCCTTCCTAGCTTCTCTACCTTTTTTACTACGTCCCCCATCAGACCTAGTCTCCAATTGTAACATCCCCCATTTCGGGATAAAAACAACAATCTCATGGCAATCGAAAAACAGAGTAATTAAATTTTTTTCCTATATATATTCATGGTCTTCGTATTAAAGTCTACCGAAATTTCGACGGAATCTCCCCTATACCAGAAGGTCCCAAGTTATCGACATGTAACCTGTTTACACTTCTGATAACTCGCATCTCCTAACTCCATCCCGACCCAATCATCCTGCGTCTCAATCCCACAAATATTATCACACATCAACCATAATATTTATGATATACATTATATAACAAAATATCATTATGGATGGATAAAAATATAAATACACATACATGAAATATGGTTATATGAACTACAAAGTTAAGTTCATTTAATCAAGTTTAAATATTAATTATACAAATTAAGTTATACAAACATTTTCATGTTTACAAAATACAAGGGTATACTCCCTAGAACCTAGATTACAAGAAGGGAACATAAGATATGATCTACTTCTGTCGTGCATGCAATGGTCCTAAAACAAAATACATATTATTGAAACATGAATATCACAATAAATATAACAACAAGAATATCTAACAATTTAAAAAGGGTAACATGCATTCATATTTTGTTCACTTCTCCCTTCTGGTTTTCATTAGAATCTCATCATTATTCAACTACTAATAACCGTTTCCTCTCCCATTATCAACCTCCATTCCAGATTTTATAAAATCAATCATGATTATTTCTGCTTAACACATTACCGATACCAATTTCACTGGTATCATCATCATCATCACCCCGTAGGAGTCGATGCAAGGTGATCCCCTTACCCGAGATCCTAACATATACTAAATGTATGCTAGCCAATACATGATGATCCCCTTACCCGGGATCCTAACATACATAACATACACTAAATGTATGCTAGCCAATCATGGTTAATCCCCTTACCCGGGATCCTAACATACACTAAATATATGCTAGCCAATACATGGTTGACCCCTTATCCGGGATCCAAACATACACTAAATGTATTCTAGCCAATACATGTGTGATCCCTTTATCCAAGATCCTAACATACACTAAATGTATGGTAGTCCAAACGTGATGATCCCCTTACCTGAGATCCTAACATATATTAAATGTATGCTAGCCAATATACATGGTTGATCCCCTTACTCGGGATCTTAACATACACTAAATGTATGCTAGTTCATGCCTCAAATCACACTTCTCATATTTCCTTTGTCAGGGATAATTTCATCACTTGACAATTCACACAACAACCTTTCACCTTGAATACACATACATTCAGTAATTCACATTTCACATCGGTAATTTATTAAATCATGGAATTTAACTAGAAAGTATAGGTGCGATTCACCTACCTGTAATAGAAGCTCTACTCGTGCTTCCCTGCTGCTGCTATTGCACCATGCCTGTGGTCCCTCCTGCAAATCATAGGTTTATCTCATAAATTTTTCTCACTTAAGGATATGTTTTATAATAACCATATCAACAGCCAATAAGTCTTTCTTTCAGTCATTTCTTAATATTTTACGTTTTTCTTATTACACCTATTAATATTGTCGTTCTTTGTCCAACCATAGTTATCATTCATGTTTTTATATTTGAATTGTTTCTGTTTAAATCTCAAACTGTTACTGTCTAGACATTGAACTGTTACTGTCCGACCTCTCCTTAGATTTTTAACTATATCTAAAGTTATAGAAATCTGTTTCAAGCAAGATTTGTCTCGTTAGAAAGTTAAGACATGAGGCTACAAGTTCTATGAAGGAAGGAGAACCCAGTTCTGTCTCCAAGACAATCAAAATTGCTCATCAACAAATATTTAGACTGTTATTGTCCAACTGTTACTGTCTTGTTTTTTAACCGTTATTGTTTGACCTCTCCTCAGATTTTTAACTATATCTAGAGTTATAGAACTTCGTTTCAAACGAGATTGGTCTCGTTGGAAAGCTAAAACATGAGGCTACAAGTTCTCTAAGGGGAGGAGAACCTAGTTCTGCCTCCAAGACAGTCTAAATTGCTCATCAATAAATATTTGGATTGTTACTATCTAGACATTGAGCTTTTAGACAGTAACTGTTACTGTCTAACCATTACTATCTAGACATTGAATTGTTATTGTTCAACTGTTACTGTCTAGACATTAAATTGTTATCGTCCAACCTCTCCTTAGACTTTTAACTATATTTAGAGTTATAGAACTCCGTTTCAAGCGAGATTGGTCTCGTTGGAAAGCTAGACACGAGGCTACAAGTTCTCTGAAGGAAGAAAAATCCAGTTCTGCCTCTAAGACAGTCAAAATTGGTCATCAATGAACTAGACCTACTACCCTACAGGGTCTGTCATGACACAGTCTCGGTTGGTGACCCATAGTTGGAGTTATATAACTTCAAATTGAGCAAGATCAATTTCCTAAGTTAGTCAACATCCAAAACTACAATGAAATTGAAATTTGCTGCCGAGATTGAGTTGTGTGCAGCGAATTAACATTTGCTGCCAAAATTGGGTGTTCTACAATGAAATTATGATTCGTTGTCGAAGTTGTATTGTCTGCAGCGAATTTGTGACTCGCTGCCGGAATTGAGTTGTCTGCAATGAATTACCATTCGCTGCCGAATTGTGTGTTCTATAGCAAAATTATGATTCGCTGTCGAAGTTGTATTGTCTGCAGCAAATTTGTGACTTGCTGCCAGAATTGAGTTGTCTGCAGCGAATGCTATTGGCTGCAGCGAAGTAGCATTCGCTGCTGAAATTATGGCGCCAATAGCGAAACAGTTTTGGCTGCCTGTAGCGAACCAATTTTCTCTGCCGAATTGCACATCCTGCAGCGAACCAGTTTTATTTGAGAACTGATCCGACTCGCGGCGAACCGGGCTTTTACTTGTGTGATTTCTACAATAGGCCTCCCGGGCATAAATGACTCACATGCTTGCAACAATTTCATTGTATGATGGTGTAGTTTATGGAACACTTGAATGTGAACATATGAATTCTTGAAAGAAGTATGGTGATGAATGGGATTTAAGGATGCAAATATACTGAATTGTGGCATTGATGTCTTAGGTGATGCGGCCAGGATCAGACCATCGTCAGGACAGGGAAAAATCGCAGGAGGAACAGGTAGGTGTTTTCCACCTTCTTCTCGTATGATGTTTATGTTTTGAAATGATACTTATGATGATATATTGATGAATGATGAAACAACAATGAAGTGTCTGATTGAATTCTTGATGATTGTCGAAACGACTATGAAATGTTGATCGAGTTCTTGATGAATGTTGAGACGATGATGAAAATGTTAATGTTCTGAAATGACCGAATGGTTGTATGAGTATTACGAAGGATCTACTGTTGTATTTTATTGAATGTAATTATGATGAATGGTTGTATGAGTATTACGAAGGATCTACTGTTGTTTTTTATTGAATGTAATTGTGACGAATGGTTGTATGAGTATTACAAATGATCTACCGTTGTATTATACTGAATGTTAATTATCATGAATGGTTGTATGAGTATTATGAGGGATTTATTGTTGTATTATATTGATCATTAACTGGCATGAATGGTTGGATGAGTGATACAAAGGGTGTACTGTTGTGTTATATTGAATGAAAATTGTTATGGAATGTTTGTTTGTGTAATACAAAGGATTTGTTATCGTGTTTACTAAATGTTAAACTATTACGGGACGTCTGTACGAGTATCACGAAGGGTCTACTATTATGTTACAGTGAATGTCAAATTGTTATGAATAATTTGAATGAGCAATTCAAAGGATATTATCATGTTATAGTGATATCATAAACCGCATCTGGAACATTTGATTGGTTAATGATTAGCTTCGGCTAATGACATCTTAATGGATGACCAGAAAAAATGTTTGATTAGCTTCAGCTAATGGCATTTGAGATGGATGACCGGGACAATTAATCAATTAGCTTCGGCTAATAGCATCCTAAGTGGATGACCGGGATAAATGATGATTAGCTTCATCTAATGGCATCTGAATAGATGACCAGACAATTGATTGATTAGCTTTGGCTAATGGCATCCTAAGTGAATGAACGGGATAAATGTTGATTAGCTTCGGTGAATGGCATCCGAGAGGGATGACCGGGAAAATTAATTGATTAGCTTCGGCTAATGGTATCCCAAGTGGATGATCGAGATAAATGATGATTAGCTTCGGCTAATGGCATCCGAATGGATAGCCGAGACATATGTTTGATTAGCTTTAGCTAATGGCATTCTAAATGGATGACCGAGATAAATGATGATTAGCTTTGGCTAATGGCATCCGAGATGGATGACCGGGATAAATGTTGATTAGCTTCGGTTAATGACATCCTAAATGGATGACCGGGGTAAATGATGATTAGCTTCGGCTAATGGCATTCGAGATGGATGACCGAGTTGTGATTGTTGATCAGTTTCGGCTAATGACATCCTAAGTGGATGACCGGGATAAATGTTGATTAGCTTCGGCTAATGGCATCCTAAATAAATGACCGTGATAAATGATGATTAGCTTCGACTAATGGCATCCGAGATGGATGACCGGGTTGTGATTGTTGATCAGTTTTGGCTATCACATCCTAAGTTGATGACCAGGATAAATGATGATTAGCTTCGGCTAATGGCATCCGAGATGGATGACCGGGTTGTGATTGTTGATCAGTTTTGACTAATGGCATCCTAAGTGGATGATCGGGTTAAATGTTGATTAGCTTTTGCTAATGACATCTTAAATGGATGACCGAGATAAATAATGATTAGTTTCGGCTAATGGCATCCAAGATGGATGACTGGGTTGTGATTGTTGATCAGTTTTGGCTAATGGCATCCGAATGGATGACCGGAACAAATGTTTGATTAACTTCGGCTAATGGCATCCGAATAGATGACCGAAACAATTGATTGATTAGCTTCGACTAAAGGCATCCTAAGAGGATGACCGAGATAAATGATGATTAGCTTCGGCTAATAGAATCCTAAATGGATGACCGAGATGAATGATGATTAGTTTTGGCTAATAGCATCTGAGATGGATGACAGGGTTGTGATTGTTGATCAGTTTCGGCTAATGGCATACGAGATGGATGACCGGGACAAATGTTTGATCAACTTTGGCTAATGGCATCCGAAACGGATGACCGGGTTGTGATTGATGAATAGCTTCGGCTAATGACATCCATGATGGATGACCGAGTTGCATTTGATGATTTTCTTTGGCTAATGGCATCCGTGGTGGATGACTGAATTAATTATAAAAAAATATTAGCTTTGGTTAATGGTATCTATAGAAATGACGGGGGTTGATTTCGTGATTAGTTTTTTTTAATGGCATCCGAGACGGATGGCTGAATTTAAATGTTGCAATTAGTTATTGCTATAAGTATCCAAGGTGGATGACCGGGTTAAGGTGAAGTATTTAACCCCGATCGATGTTAAACTTCGGCCCCACAACCCCGTGGAGAGTTTGGGGTATGTGAGTGAGAAAAGTACAGTTAACGAAATAATAAGAGATGTACAATGTATATGTTGTAACCCATTTTTGGGTTCCCCCCATAAAATATATATATATAGCCGGAAGAAATTAGAAAAATAATAAGAGGTGGGAGCGCTCAGAAAAGAATCATAAAAATTGACTAAGGAGGTTCGAAAAGACAAGGAGTGAAATTTTTTACAGTATATACTTGAATGAGGAGAGCCCTGTTGGAAGAGAATTTAATTTGAAGAGAAAAGGCCAAAATTGGATGTTTATGGACTCAATTGGATTTTATTGAAGGTTTAATTGAATTTATAGAGGATTTGATTGCAAGATAAATTGATTTTTAAGTCAATTTAGGCTTTAATTGGAAGAAATTTAAGTTCTGGGGCCAAAATATATTTTTTAGGAATTTATTAGGTCAAATCAGGGGCTTAATTGCATAAATATTGAAGTTTAAGGGCCAATTGGGGACTTAATTGAGAAAATCTGAAACCAGGGACCAAATTGGAAGAGGCGCGTAAATGGAGGGGCTGCAATTATTCGGTTCAGGGGCCTAATTGAAGAAATTGAAAGTTTATTAATCAATTGAGGGCTCAATTGCATAAATCAGAGGCCAAGGACTGAAGTAAAACACGCGGCCAACTATGAGGGGCAGAGACCGAAATTGGTAGGGACACAATTGAAATAAACCAAAGATAATTGAGGGCTGATTTGAAATTTGGCGCGTTCTGGCGCCATTTTTAATTGAAACGACGCGTTTTATCCAAAACGACGTCGTTTCATACATAAAAAAAAAAAGAAAAAGAAGAGGACCGAACGGTACCGTTTTGAACGGCACTGTTCCCCTTTCTTCTTCTTCCCGACGCCGATGCGTGAAGAAGGAAGAAAAATGGTTTTTTTCTTTAAACCAGCCGCTCTCTCCTCGAGGCCACCAACCCGAAGCCCCACGCCATTGGACCACCGACCGAAGACACTGGCCAACCACCACCCGCCGCTGCCGCGAAAGCCCGGGAGCCGAACCTCGACAAGAGCACCCAAATGGCCGACCACCGGCCAGCAGACCCGGCTCCCCATGCGCCACAGCAAAAGCCACACTCACTTGCTCTATAAATAGCACCCAACACAGCTGTTGCAGGGAGAGAGGAGAAAGACCCGAAAGAGAGAGAACACAGAGAGGAGAGAGAGAAAGGGAAGAGAAAAAAAAAGAAGAAGAATAGAAAGAGAGGAAAAGCTAAAGAGAAAGGAGAAAAAATCAAAGAAAGGGGAGGAAAACGGGAGAGAAGGAGAAGAAACGAAAACAAACCCGGAGGATCATGGGAAAACACTGAAAAAGTAGCGCCGCCGCCGCCGATTGGAGCCGCCATCCGTGAGCCAAGACACCACCACCGGCCTCCGCCACAGCATCGCCAGAAACGCAGCAAGCCACCCCCTCCCCCGCGCCAGGTAACTCTTCTTCCCCCTCATTCTTGTATTTATTTTTTTTCTTCTCTGCATGCAGAACGAATAGCGTTCTGCATGCAGGGGTGGGGGGAAAATAATTCCCCCCGCCCGTTTTATTCTTGGGCCAAAGCGGATCCTCGGCCAAGCCTTGCCTTTCCAGGGGCCCGCCCGTGAAGGGATATTAGTTTTTTGGGCCGAGATCGGCCCAATCCATTTTAATAAATCGGCCCAACACTTTTGGGCCGAGTCCCCGTTGGTTGGGCTTGACCGGACCCATTTCAAAATTTATTTAAGATTATATATTATATATTATATTGTTTTGTATTATTTATATATGTATACATGTTTTAAAACCAAAAAAAATCAAAAAAGTTCTTAAAAAATCATTTAAAAAATATGCGATTTTGTTGTAATTTTATTACTGTATTTTGATCAAAATCGGTTTGTGTTTTTATACTGTAAAGATACAAATCCGGTATTAAAATACCCGATTTTCGTCAAAACATCAAAAAATACATAGTTACAAAAAAAAATGTTTTGTTTTCATGCATACGGCCTAGTCTCTCCAATATATATATAAATATTATAACATCATATTTTCACACAACAAAAGAAAACTTTAAAAACAATATATGTATTAGCATGCATTTTGGCTTTAATAACCAGTTTATTCAAGCCATGAGAACTAGGCCAATATTTCAAAAATTCTAAAAAAATCTTTTTGTCTTCTTTTAGTATATGAGATTACGAATTTATACATAAAACGTATTCCTGATATTAAAAATATGTTTTTCTTACATAGACGTTAGAACGGTTAGGTTTTACCCGATAAGATAAGGACCTCCTTATTGAGGAGGACTTTTCTTGAACCATTAAGGGACCAACAACTAGAAATACAATAACACCTTAGCTTTTTTTTATCAGACAATCAAATAATGCAGCTTACCTTAGGTAAGGCGTATTTGGGGTGCTAATACCTTCCCTTTACGCAACCAGTCCCCGTGCCCGATCTCTGAGACCAGTTAGGGTTCCTAGTGACCAAAATACTAGGTGGCGACTCCCACACCATTTTTCACTGCTAAGAGACAAAGAATTCCTTGTCTCCTCATATTGACCAGATATATACCCCCCCATTACATTTTTGAGGGTGGACGATCACCGCGACGTCGCTCATGTGCGACAGAATGGCGACTCCACTGGGGACCTTGTGGACTAAGCTTTGTTTTTGTCTAATTTGTTTTTTTGTTTTCGGTTGTTTATTGTTAAATATAGAACTGTCTCATACGTATATGCTTTAAATATTTTACACATATTGATCATGCATTATATAGAACTGTCTCATGCATCACATACTTTGATTATTGAGAGCACACACAAACTTTAAGTTAAGTGGGGGACTAACAGCTTACCTTACGACTATTAGTCAAGGTTTAAGTTTGTGTAAACCCCAACTCTTCGCTGAGTGCTTAGACTGGCTATAGTTGGTACATGTGCCATCTCATTGCCTACAAGCCCCCATATTGCCTCCATGAGGGCAATCACTGGGACAACAAGAGACCCTTTTTAGAGACTGAATAGCCAACCTACCCTCGTCAAGCACAAAATATTTAGAACCGGTTATAGGGTGTATGCTCCACAAAGTACATTTTGCATAAAACAACCTAAACCATAAAGCATTTGGTTTTCAGGTCTTTTGAAACGATAAGATGGCCATCATTACCAAATTTACTACTGTGGAATATGGGCAGAATTCTGAATTGTCACAACTATCAGAGGGAGATTGCTCTAGATATGATGCAAGGAAGCTTCCAGTAGTCAAAGACCTGAATTGCGTAGTATATGAGATGAAGAGAATATTGGGCCATAGTTAGAACATTGATGAGGCGGCATTTTTCGGGAAGTATAGGCGATTGTTGGAAATTGCAAAGATAGAAGTATTGAACCCAGCGATCAAAGCCTTGATTAACTTTTGGGATCCCGATTACAGATGCTTTTCCTTTGGAAATGTGGATTTGTGTCCCACTATAGAGGAGTATGGAATGTTGACGGAGTTTCCCAAACACCTGCATCGGGTTTATGTTCCTTTGAGAAATGACAAGGTGATTCCTGAGTTGTCAAAATTATTGAAGATTCCACATCTGAGCAGATTTTTAGAGAAGAATGGCAGCGGTTTAAAGTGGAAATTTTTGGAAGTTGAATTAGAAAGGAAAAAAGAGCAATACGTCTTAATGCTAGAAAGAGACAGGTTAATCGTTCTGGGGATCTATGGTCTCGTATTATTTCCAAGCTTAAAAGGGGTTACAAGTCTAGAAGCTGCTGCTACATTCGTGGAATATGAAAATACTCATGTCAACCCTACAACTGCCATATTAGCTGAGACCTTGCTGACCCTCAACCATTTTAGAAAGACGGGGAAAGGCGCAGTAAGATGCTGTACTCAGTTATTATACATCTGGATGGTAAGCCATGTTGAAACCAAGAAGCCGATCTTTAATAATTTTTGGTGGTTTAACCAAAAACCCTTGAAGATAGTGGAGGAAGAAGAATGGGGAATCCTGGGTGATCAGGGTTGGATGAAAAAACTCCAAGAGTTACCTAGTAGCAACATTAGTTGGAAGGCCCCTTGGGTTAAATCAGTTGATGTCATAGTAAGTTGTGGACGAAAATGCTGGGTACCTTTAATTGGGATCACAGGTTATGTCAGCTATGCTCTGGCTCTGGTGATAAGACAATTAGGTGGCATACAACACATCCCAAGAACTGTGGGACTTGCTAAATTTTCCGGTTTTTTTAAGGATCAATCCGCGCGAGAAGTCCTTGAAACCATCAAACAAGATTGGAGCCATTTGACTCTAATTCAAAAGGAGTCGGAAAGATTGAGAGACCCTAGCTCAAGTGAAGGATATGAAAAGTGGAGGAATTTGACCCCGATTGCCGCTTCAAAAAAGCCATGTTCTGAAGATGGGCCTTCACGAATTGAAGAAGGGTCATTGAAAAGAAAAAAAGGTTAGTAATGAGGAAGACCTTATGGAGCAATTGGAAAGGCTCCAAATAGAATTGGGAAAGAGTAAGGGAGATAAAGCAACATTAGAAAGGATGATGATGGAAGGAGATAAAAGCAGAGTGTTTCTAAACGAACAGCTCGGATCCAGAGATGCGAAAATAGGGATGTTGGAGCTGCAATTGAGCAAAGGAAAGGCCGTAATAGAAGAGTCTGAGAAAGAAAGAGGAAGACTGATTTTGGATTGGATGCAAAGCGACTCGAATTAGGCGTTGAAAGCCGACTTCAACGGCTATCAAGAGAATGTCGAGGACAAATTCTTGCATGTTCAAGCGAAGTTGTTAGACCGAATTGAGAAGTATGATGAGTTAAACAAGAAATATATGACGAGAGAAAGTCGCCTAGCTGAATTGCAAGAGTTCGAAAGAAAGGGTAATGAAGAGGAGGTTTTGAAGGCAGATTTGGCAGCTAAGAAAATTGAAATAAGAACGCTGAAGGTGAAGTTTGACAAAGAACAAGAAAAGGTGAAACAGTTGACCAAAAAGTTGGAAATTTCAGAAAAACATAAAGAACAGATCGACACCAATAACAATACCTTGAATCGGAACAACATGTTGCTTATAGAGAAAATGGCCAAAGTAGATGAGCAAATGGATGAAGCTGCCATTCACGCACGGATTATTAGAGCCAATGCTCGAAGGGTGGGAAGGGACATCTTTCGTTATCGACAAAGCTTGGCTGAGACAGATGCCTTCTTAGAGAAAATTGAGAATCGAGGCCTCGCTTTCCTACCAGTGGCTAGAGATATGGATGAAGAGGAAGATTGATGTATTTCTCTTTTTATTATTTTGTACCCTCTTTTCAAGAGATGTATTAGCCAATATTAATGAAAAGGGGCTTTGACTCATCTTTTATAAAAAAATGTAAGCCTACCAAAGCAGCAGCTTGAGCAGAACTACTCCTGATAAGGAACGTGACAAAGAGTCCATGCCCATTACACAAGAGGAATGTTGGCCATCGATCGTTTTTTTAAAAACAAGCTTCTAAGAGCATTCATGCATTGTTTCTTTATCATACATTCATTTACATTTTTCCATGCATCCCAGACCGTGAAACATAGGTCCCACATCCAAAGTCCACAACACTCGGTCTCGAGCGAGAATGGAGAACGAAGAAAGAGCTCACTTAGAGTCACATTATCAGACCGAGTTGGAGTCCGTAAAGAATGAAGTTTCTCGGCTAACCGATTTACTTGAGCAGCTTCTAAGAGCTAAGAATGGGGAGGGAACATCAGCACAACAGCCTGAAGGAGCGTCAGCAGCTCACATCCCTCAAGCATCTCAAAACCAGGGGGCAAACTCGGCCAATGAACAACATTTTGTGCCTATCACCCCTATCCAGCCAACTCACGCTCCAATCACTGTGGACTTAACAACGGAGGGAGTCCCGGATACTAAGTCTCCCAGTTTGATAGACCAAGACAAGCTATTTGCTCTGGAAGAAAGATTAAGGGCAGTTGAGGGTAATGACTGGTTTGACCCTATGCGAGCAGCCGAAGTATGTTTGGTACCAAACATCGTGGTACCAAAAGATTTTCGGATACCAGAATTCATTAAGTATACCGGTTTGGAATGCCCAAACACTCACCTTCGATCCTACTGCAATAAAATGGCGAAAGTAATCCGTGATGATAAATTGCTAATCTATTTCTTTCAAGATAGCCTAGCAGGATCCGCTTTAAGCTGGTACATGAGGTTAGACAGCATCAGGATCAGGAGCTAGAGGGACTTGGTGGAGGCTTTCCTTAAGCAGTACAAGTTTAACATGGAGATCGCTCCTGATCGAACAAGTTTAATGTCAATGGAGAAAAGGAGCCAAGAGTCAGTAAGGGCTTATGCACAAAGATGGAGGGATGAGGCAATGCATGTCCAACCCCCTTTGATAGAAACAGAGATGGTGAGCTTGTTTGCTAATACCTTCAAGGCACCTTATTATGAGCACCTAATGGGTAGTTCCTCTCAACATTTCTATGATGCGATGGCATAGGCGAAAGGATAGAGCAAGGGATTAAAATCAGGCGATAAGCGGTCTTGGTGGAAAAGAAGGGTTTTATTGGAAGAAAGAGAGAAGGCGATATTAACAACTTGGAAGGCGGGTATAAGGGCAAGAAAGTAGATTCCCACAATTCACAAGTACCTACCTCTCAATTCTCACACATGAACTTTAACCAACCTTTTTCCCCTAATCGAACAAATAACCTGTCAAACAACCAAAATCACTACCAAAGACCCCTTACAAGATACACTTCAGAACAACTGCCACCGCTACCCATGCCTTTGAAGGACATGTACACCAAACTGTTGAGCATTGGGCACATAGCTCCTATCCCTACACTACCATTACAACCATCATTTCCAATTTGGTACAAGCCCGAGTTAACTTGTGAGTACCATGCGGGTAATCCCGGGCATGGGATTGAAACCTGTTACGCTTTTAAGAAAAGATTGTTGGAGCTTATTAAGATAGGATGGGTATCTTTTGAAGACAAGCCCAATGTTAATTCAAACCCGTTGCCCAAACATGCCTCAAGTAGTAGTGGAATAGGCATGATAGAAGTAGGAAATCAACGCAAGGTGTTGAACGTGTCTATGGAAAAGATGTACGACATGTTAGTACGATCAGGATTTCTAGAGGCAAATGTGGAAAGCCATTCGGAGGGAGGTGGTTATTGTGAGTTCCATGGAAGAGATGGGCACCATATTGAGGATTGCATCGAGTTTTGCGAAAAGATTGCAAAAATGTTAAGAATGGGGCAGTTGAGAATTGAACCCATGGAGAGCAGGGGTGAGGTGAGTATGATGGAAGGTCAAGATGAAATGACAGGAGTATGTAAGATCCAACAAACAGCTAATGGGCCCCCAAGGCTAATCTTAGTTAAACCGTCCTACACAAAAGGGAATCACCATGCCATGCCTTATAATTATGGTTATGCCTCCAACGTTCGAGCTCCTCTTCCTTTGTTCCAGACTGAGATAAGTGGTTTGACCAGGAGTGGTCGTTGCTTTACGCCTGAGGAGTTGAGGAAGGAAAAGGGTAAAGAAGTGGTAGATCTGGACAAAGCACTAGAAGTTAATAAGCCTGTAACGGAAGAGGAGTCGAATGAATTCTTGAAGTTGATCAAGCATAGCGAATATTGCATAGTAGACCAACTAAAGAAGACCCCAGCTAGGATCTCCCTTATGTCCTTGATACTCAGCTCTGAGCCGCATCGAAACGCCTTGCAAAAGGTATTGAATGAGGCATATGTACCCCAAGACATTGAACATAAAACCATGGAGCATCTAGTGGGGAGGATCCATGCAACTAATTACCTGTACTTCACGACTGATGAGCTTGATGCTGAAGGTACCGGACATAACAAGCCTTTATACATTACGGTTAGGTGCAAGGACTGCCTCATAGGAAAAGTACTCATTGATAATGGCTCGGCCCTTAACGTGTTGCCAAAGCACATGCTGAGAGAAATGCCGATCGATGAATCCCATATAAAGCCAAGTACTATGATGGCCAAAGCGTATGATGGCTCACCTAGGCCAATAATTGGGACTTTAGAGGTGGAGCTATATGTGGGACCACAAATGTTCCTAGTAACACTTCAAGTTATGGATATCCATCCTTCCTATAGTATGTTGTTAGGAAGACCTTGGATTCATGCAGCGGGGGCCGTAGCTTCATCATTGCACCAATGCCTGAAGTATATCATGAATGGGATGTTGGTAACTGTCAAAGCTGAAGAGACAATATCCATGATAAAGAATGTGGCGGTACCTTTTATAGAGGCAGATGATTGCAAAGATAACAATATCCATGCTTTTGAGATTGTGAACACTGACTGGGTGCCGGAGAACACAGTATTAAGAAGGCCAAGGATCTCAGAAGCAGCAAGGATGGCAACTCAATGCTTCTTGGAACGCGGGATCCCATTTCAGTACAACCCTATCACCGGGATACCAGAAGGTGTTAATTCGGCAAAGATGACATGTGTTGATCAAATATTTGGGCTAGGATATAAACCTAGCAAGGAGGATCATCGGTGGGCTGCTAGTCGGAGAAGGGAAAGAAGAATAGCTAGAATTGAAGGAAGGGAGCCTGAAGAAGAAAAGCTAGAAATCCCTCCCCTTAGCGTGTCATTCCCAAAAGCTGCATACATAATGCAACATGATAAAGGAGCCGAAAGCCTTGGTCAAGAACTGTCAAACATGGGCATAAATACCTTGGGGGAAAACAAGGTGGAAGGAGATGACATGAAGACAGTAGCAAGAAAGGGAGATGAAGCACTCCCACAACTGACGGTCTACACCATAGAAGAAGTCTCTGCCAAGACCTTTGTGCGCAAGTTGGCTCAAGACGAGAAGTTTCAAAACTGGGTGACCCAAGAAGCTCCAGTGGTTTTCAAAATGTAAACCAACTTTGTTTGCCTTAACATGCTTTTGTCATTGCTTATGTTTGCTTTTATTTCCTCTAGTGGACAATCAAGGCTCATGATGTCAGCTAGATTTTATGTTTGTTATGGAGCCCACCTTTTCTTTAAATAAATTGTGAGATCATGCACTTTTCACAAATTGCCTTCTTTTTTATGCATTTACACCAAACACTTCCCGCTTTCAGGAATCCTGAAAGCGGATCTCCTACAACATCACATACATGGCCAAACTTGAACGAACATGTGATAACTATGGAAGAAGAAGAGTGGGATGAAAGCAATATCAGTGAATTCACCAGGCTAGTAGAACAACAGGAACAGACTTGGAAACCTGCCGCAGAGGAACTCGAAACCATCAATGTAGGCAGTGATCAGTTCAAGAAGGAGTTGAAAATAGGTACCCTAATTACTTCGGAACTAAGGACAAAAATGATCGCCCTGTTACAAGAATATGCAGATGTCTTTGCTTGGTCTTATGAAGATATGCCCGGTTTGGACACAAATATTGTAGTACGCAAGATACCGTTGGAAGAAGGTTGTAAACCAGTCAAACAGAAGCTGAGGAGGGCCCACCCGGATATCTGGATCAAGGTTAAGGTAGAACTCGAGAAGCAATGGGATGCCGGCTTTCTAGAAGTAGTTAGATATCCACAATGGGTATCTAACATTGTTGTGGTGCCTAAGAAGGAGGGGAAGATTAGAGTGTGCGTGGATTTTCAGAATTTGAATAAAGCTAGCCCCAAGGATGATTTTCCTCTACCACACATAGATGTTTTAGTGGACAACGCTGCCCGGAGTTCCACATATTCCTTTATGGATGGTTTTTCAGGATACAACCAGATAAAAATGGCTCCGGAGGATAAGGCGAAAACAACTTTTGTCACACCTTGGGGGACGTTCTGCTACAAGGTCATGCCATTTGGATTGAAGAATGCAGGAGCAACCTATCAAAGAGCAATGGTGACTTTGTTCCACGACATGATGCACAAGGAAATTGAGGTGTATGTAGACGACATGATTGCCAAGTCTAAAAGGGGAGAGGATCATGTTGAAGTTTTGAGGAAGTTGTTTGAGAGATTGAGGAAGTATGAATTAAGGCTCAATCCTGCAAAATGTTCATTCGGAGTTAAATCGGGTAAGCTGTTAGGATTTGTGGTAAGTGATAGAGGTATAGAGGTGGATCCAGATAAAGTGAGGGCCATCCAAACTATGTCATCCCGTAAGACGGAGAAAGAAGTAAGAGGATTCTTGGGAAGGTTAAACTACATTGCTCCGTTTATAGCTCAGCTGACAACAACATGCGAACCTATATTCCGACTATTAAGGAAAAAGAATCCTGGAACCTGGAATGAGGAGTGTGAGGAAGCATTCAATAAAATCAAACATTATTTACAAAATCCACCTTTACTAGTCCCTCCGATATCAGGAAAACCTCTGGTATTATATTTAACGGTAACCGAAACAGCCATGGGATGTGTACTGGGTCAGCATGATGAAACTGGAAGGAAGGAAAGAGCTATTTATTACTTGAGTAAGAAGCTCACCGAATGTGAGTCTAGATACACTGAGATAGAAAGGCTCTGTTGTGCGTTGGTGTGGGCGGCAAAGAGGTTGCGACATTATATGTTATACTATACCACCTGGTTGATTTCAAAAGTGGATCCTCTGAGGTATATTTGTAACAAACCCTTTCTCTCAAGTCGAATTGCAAGGTGGCAAGTTTTATTAGCAGAATATGACATAGTATATATGACAAGGAAAGCCGTAAAAGGAAGTGCAATCGCGAACCATCTGGCCGATAATGCTGTTGAAGATTACGAACCTTTGGATTTTGACTTCCCCGATGAAGATATATTATCAATAGAGAAAGAAGAAGAGAAGACAGATTGGTGGACGATGTTTTTTGACGGTGCAGTGAATGTATATGGTAACGGGGCCGGCGCGGTAATAATCTCTCCTGATAAGAAACAGTATCCAGTTTCGGTTAAACTACATTTCGAGTGCACCAACAATACAGCTGAGTATGAAGCTTGTATCCTCGGTTTAGAAGCGGCATTAGAGTTGAAGATAAAGAAGTTATGTAAACACCCAAAGGAATATATATATATATATATATATATTTTTAGAGAGAGATGATGATGAATGCGATTTTATTTGCCGATGTCAAATCGGGCGTCATGATTCTATTCTTACGATTCGGACTTAGCGGCGATGACGCATTTTTCTGCGCCGATCGCAAATCGGCCGATGCGATTTCTACCGATTCTGGACTTGGCGTGACGCGCCTTTCACTACCGATCTGAAATCGGTAGCGACCACGATTTCATTGCCCATTTCTTGATCGGCGGCGACGCTTTGCCGCCGATTTCTCAATGAACGGTGACGCAGAGCCGGGGAGGAGGGGTAAAACGATTTTAGATAAACCAAACAAGGATAAGGACACACCTAAACCAACCCCCAAACAACCCATTTCATTGGATGGGTAGTATAAATACAAAGAGGAGAGAGAATGACCCATCTTCTTCCAAATCCAAGAATGCGTCTTTGTTCTTCCCTTCCCCTTTCACAACGAAACGTGAATCGGACCAGTAGAGATTACTTTGTGAATTGGTGAGGGAGAGATGAGACCTTGAGAGAGGAGTGGGCAGCTGCATAAAGGAGAGGAAAAAGAGAGGAAGAAGAAGGAGGAGAACCAGCAGCTGAATAGTGTCAAACCTTCCTCAAACTTAGTTAAATTCAGAAGGTATGGGTCATGAAACTCTCTTCCTCTCCCCGTAAGATAAAAAACAAAAATGAAGAAGAAAAACCCTAAGAAAAGAATTGATCTAAGACCTAAGCCACCGTGAAGGAAGCTGAAATTAACCAAGAGAACAAGCAAACAAAAGTGAAATAAAGTCAATTTCAGAACATCTAACAAATCATGGTAGAGGGCTGGCTTTAACTAGGGGGGTAATTAATGTGTTCTACTGCGTGATGTTGTTGCTTTGGACTTAATGTGTTCTACTGGGATGATTGTTCTTTGGAATTAATGTGATGTTGTTGCTGGAATTAATGTGTTCTACTGTGATGATTGTTACTCGGAATTAATGTGTTATCTTGTGATGATTGTTCTTTGGAATTAATGTGTTCTCCTGTGATGATTGTCTTGAAATTGATGCTCCCGATTGTGTGTTGCGCAAATGAAATTCATTTACGCCGCGAATCGAACCTCTTGCGGCGAATTGATATTCACGCCGATTTAGGTGTTGCGCGAAATGTATTTATTTCACGAACCGCGAATCTTAAGCAACCGAATTAATATTCACCGCCGATTTGTGTGTTGCGCCGCGAATTTGCTTTCGCCGCGAATCGAACTCTTCGCACGATTTGATATTCGCTTGCCGATTTGTGTTGGCGCGAAGAAATTGTGCTTTCACGCCGCAATCAACTCGCCGCAGTGATTTGCTATTCGTTGCCGATTTGTGTGTTGGCGCAATGAAATTGTGCTGCCACGCGAACCGAACCTCGGCCGCAGGATTTGATATTCGCCGCCGATTTATCGTCGCGCGAAATGGAATTCGTTCGCTGACGCAATCGAACCTCTCCGGCAGCGATTTGATATTCGTCGCCGATTTGTGTGTTTCGCAAATGGCGAATTTGCTTGCCCCCGCGCAATCGAACCTCCCGCCGGGCGAAGTGATATTCGCCGCCGAAGGTTGTGCGTTGAAAATGAAACTATGGCGCCAACAACGGTGTAGTTCTCGCCGAACCGGCACTGGCGACTGGCGAACCGGGCTTTGGCGGACCGACCATGCGATGCCGAACCGTTCTTCCGCCGATTCCTACAATAAGCCTCCTAGGCAGGAATGACTTAAATGCTAATAACAATTTCATGATATGATGGTGTAAAATAGGGAACACTTGAATGTGAACATATGAACTATTGAAATAAGTGTGATGATGAATGTGATTCAAAAATAAAATAAATACAACTGTGCGGATTTGTGACCATTGATGTCTTAGGTGGTGCGGTCGGGATTGGACCATCATCAAGACAGGAACGACCCACAGGTGGAGCAGGTAGGTGACTTGCACCTTTCTTTTTCATACGTTGAATCTTGAAATATTTTAACTTGAGTACTACCATATTGTTAGAACCGATATTAAATTGTCGAACGCTTAATTGTTGATAAAAGAGTGATTAGCTTCGGCTAATGGCATCCGAATGGATGGCCGGGACAAAAGACTGATTAGCTTCGGCTAATGGCGTCCGAATGGATGGCCGGGACAAAGAATGATTAGCTTTGGCTAATGGCGTCCGAATGGATGGCCAGGATGAAGGACTGATTAGCTTCGGCTAATGGCATCCAAACGGATGGCCGGGACAAAGAGTGATTAGCTTCGGCTAATGGCGTCCGAATGGATGGCCGGGACAAAAGACTGATTAGCTTCGGCTAATGGCATCGAAACGGATGGCCGGGACAAAGAATGATTAGCTTTGGCTAATGGCGTCCGAATGGATGGCCGGGATGAAGGACTGATTAGCTTCGGCTAATGGCATCCAAACGGATGGCCGGGACAAAGAATGATTAGCTTTGGCTAATGGCGTTCGAATGGATGGCTGGGTTAAAAAGGGATGATTTCGCTGCCGATTGTGGATCGGCAATGACGCATTCATTGCCGGCTCGGATCGGCAATGACACAGATTCGGCCGCCGATCAGAATCGGCAGACCTAGTTTCATTGCCGATACTGAAATCGGCAATGACGCAGCCTCACGGCCGATTACGGATCGGCGGCCGGTCGATAGTCTTCGCCGATACGTAAAATCGGCGACCGGTTCAGTGCCGATTCCTTGATCGGCGGATGTAGTTCATTTGCCGATTTTAGGATTGGCGGCGACGCAGATTATCGCTATGGAATCCGGATGGATAGCCGGACAAATAAACGACTAGTTTTCGCGAATGGCATTTGAAAACTTGTGTATCTATATGTACTACTAATTGTTACATCAAATACATGAAGAAATTATAAATGGTAATGCTTATTTAATTGCTAGGCAGTGAGTTACCATTATTATTATTATTAAGTATTTGTTTTCTCTTAAATGTTTTGTATCTTTGCAGGACGTCCACACCAACGAGATGTCTAGGATACCCGATACACGGAACCTACTTTTGCAAGGAATTAAGTAGATGCATTCTAAATCACAATGTATTTTATAGGGATCAATGTACTGAATGTATACCTTTTATTAGATCCTTTTTTGTTTAAAATTTGTGATGGCTATTAGAAGGATAAGAGTGCAAACTCATGTCCATGTATATATATTTTTAATATGAACTTCAAATCATGCAACCTTAATATTATGTGTTTGTGTAAGATTCAGCTTTTGAATGAACCGTTGATTGTATGGATTGTATTTTGATGATGTGAGGATTCAAGTTCTTTGATTACCGGCACCATGTGTATTAAATATATATATATATATATATAAAATTTACTATTGTTTTGGGCTTAGAAAGCCGTGTTGTTACAGTTGGTATCAGAGCACTTGGTATGGATCCTAAGGATCATTAATAAATGTGTTGTTGCGATGAATTTCAGGATGGTACGCACCCGACAAGGGACACGAACTGAGCCGCCCTCCTTAGAAAGGAGGGGCATGAACCGAGGTGCCCAAGGTTGGCAAGACGAAGATCCCTTAGATGATACGGCATCTCATGCTCCGATAATACCGCCCGAAACCTTGCAGGGGGAAGATACGGTGGTAGGAGAAGGCCCGAGGTCTCATCAGACAGAGGGAACACCCCCAGTCGCAACGGAGCAGCGAGAAAGATCAGAAGCACAGCCATCTACTGTTCCAACTGGTGTGCCCCCACAATATGTAGATGCAGGACTCCTTGTACAAATAGTTAAAGCAGTGATGGAAGGCATGGCTAGTTCAGCAGCACAAACAACCCCTACCACGCAGATTCCACCAAGACCCCCCTACGACCCAAGCATGACCATGGATAATGTGGTACCACCGTGCGACTAGTCAAGAGTATGAGGGAAATGGGATGTGAACCGTATATGGGGGAATAAGATGCAGAGCTAGTTGGAAGATGGCTCAGGAAGGTAGAAAAGACAATGATTCAAATAAGCATACCCGAGGGTTTGAGGGTAAATTGTGCATCCCGGTTACTATCTGATAGGGCCATGACATGGTGGGAAACAGTTCAGCTGAGGCGTGCGACTGAGACCCTAACTTGGAGTGATTTCAAGACAGAGTTTAAAATTAGTTTTATTCCAAGTATCATCGCAAGGTGAAAGAACAAGAGTTCTTGGCATTAATACAGGGTGATATGTCAGTATTGGAGTACGAAAGGAGATTCCATGACCTCTCATTGTTCGCCCCACATTATGTGCCGACAGAGGAACATATGATTGAAAAATTGAGAGATGGTTTACGACAGGATTTGAGACAAGGATTGATCGCCTTGCGATTTAAATCGGTGAGGGAGTTGATTGAGGCTGCACAAGCTCTGGAGGCATGTATTGGAGAAAGCCAAGTGGGGTATCAGAGTATAAGCAAAAAGAGAGATGGGGACTATTTCAGCGGCAGACCACCGCACCCGAAGAAAGGAAAAAGTGGAGTGTTTGAGCAGCACGGAAAGAAGGGGAGTTTGATATTACCGCCTCACCAACAGTCAAGTGGGAGAATGATGGCGGGACAGTCGCACTCGAGGGCAAACTCTTCAACTGGGACCGGTGACCGCAGGGGAGTTGACTATCCTTTTTGTGTAAAATGTGGACAAAAACACCCTGGGACTGCTCAGTTTCCCCTGGGCGATGCTTTGTGTGCAGAGGAGAGGGTCATAGGTGGAGGAACTGCCAGTATCTTAGCCAAGGGTGTCATTCATGTGGTGGGAAAGGTCATTACAAGAGGGATCGCCCCAAAAGAAACACCCGGACAAGTGCAGAGCTATAGACGGCCCGTCGGACCCACCAGCCATCGATCCACCAAGTTAATAGGCGGTGAGATCTTCTCAATCGGGGCAAACTCGGTCGAGGGAAGCCGAGGGCACAAAATGATCGGACCCCCGTGGAGGGTCTTCCACCGACACAGGAGGCCGTGGTGCGTCGGATGTGGTGGCGGTACACTCATCGTTGAATGATTTTAATATGCATGTATTGTTTGATCCGGGTGCCACCCACTCATTCATTGCTAAGAGAAGTGTCACTAAATTGAGAAAGGAAGTAGAAATAGTAGAGAAGGGGTTTGTAATTGGAACTCCAATGGGAAACATGGTTGAAACAAATGTTGTATATGTGGATGTGGGGGTTAGTTTATCCCGGGTATGAAACAGTAGACTTGATTCCCTTAGAGCTGCATGATTTTGACATAATACTAGGCATGGATTGGTTGAGTAAATACAAGGCACTAATAGATTGTTATGTTAAAATCACATTTTCAAACACCTAAGGGCAGAAAATAACTTTTGAAGGAGAGAGATTTCCCAAACCAATGCTTTAATATCGGTGGTAACAGCCCAAAAACTTTTAAGAAAGGGATGTATGGGATACCTCGCATACATCTTAAACTCTGATGATGAAGGTCCACGCTTGAAGGATATTCCTGTGGTGAAGGATTTCCCAGATGTGTTTCCAGAAGAACTACCAGGACTACCCCCGGAGCGAGAGGTAGAGGTGTCTATAGACACTTTTCCTGGAGTCCCACCCATAGCCCAACAACCGTATCGGATGGCTCCAGCAGAAATGAACGAGTTAAAGACTCAATTACAGGAATTATTAGACAAGGGGTTCATACGGCCCAGTAATTCTCCTTGGGGAGCACCGGTCCTATTTGTAAGAAAGAAAGATGGAACCCATAGGCTTTGTATTGACTATCGATAGTTGAACAAAATAACAATGAAAAACAAGTATCCGTTACCTCGGATAGATGATTTGTTCGACCAATTAAAGGGAGTGAGGGCATTTTCGAAGATAGATCTGAGATCAGGGTACTATCAGATGAAGATTAAAGAAGCGGATGTAGCAAAGACCGCATTTAGAACTCGTTACGGGCACTATGAATTTTTGGTGTTACCGTTCGGGTTGGGAACGCCCGACCCTCTTCATGGATTTGATGAACCGGGTTTTCCAACCATACCTGGATAAGTTTGTGGTGGTATTCATTGATGATATACTGGTGTACTCGAATTCTTTCAAGGAGCACGAAGAACACTTGAGACAAACCTTACAAACCTTGAGAGATCACCAGTTATATGCAAAATTGAGTAAATGAGAATTTTGGCTGAAAAGAGTGATGTTTTTGGGACATGTCATTTCACCAGAAGGTGTTTTTGTCGACCCTCAAAAAGTCGAGCAGCCTTTGAAATGGGAAAGACCGACTTGGTCATCGAAATACGTAGTTTCCGGGGACTTGCAGGATACTATCGGAGATTTATCGAAGGTTTTTCCCTGATTGAAACCCCTTTGACCCAACTTTAACTAGGAAGGATAAGAAGTGGGTGTGGTCGGAAGAATGTGAGGCAAGCTTCCAAGAATTGAAGAGGAGGCTCACCATCGCTCCGGGGCTTAACTCTCACCTAAGGGACCGAGGGTTTTGTGGTATATAGTGATGCCTCGGGGAAGGGATTGGGGTGTGTTTTGATGCAACATGGGAAGGTGATCGCCTATGCATCAAGGCAATTAAAGACTCATGAGGTGAACTACCCGGTGCACGACCCGGAGTTGGCAAATTGTAGTATTTGCCTTGAGGATATGGAGACACTATTTGTATGGGTCTCGAACCCAAATTTTTACCGATCATAAGAGCTCGAAGTATCCGATGTCGCAAAAGGAGTTGAACATGCGGCAAAGAAGGTGGATAGAGCTCATTAAGGATTATGATTGCACCATAGAATACCACCCGGGGAAAGCAAATGTGGTGGCAGATGCCCTCGATCAAAAAAATAAAGCCTCCTTGGGAAGCTTAACAGTGGGAAAGGAGCGGCAATTGGCAGAATTAAAAGAGTTGGGTGCAGATTTGGGAATTGATGCAAGAGGTGGGTTAGTAGCCCAATTATTGGTGCGACCAACGACGAGAAACGGATACTACATGCCCAATTCCATGACAAGGTGGGATCCAAGATTAGGAAGAATGTGGAGGCCGGGTAGAAATGAAATTCCGAGTAGCGGATGATGGATCCTTGATGATGGGACAACGGTTGTACGTGCCTGATGACGAAACAGTCAAACGTATGGTTCTGCAAGAAGCACATGAGTCCAAATTCTCCATACATCCTGGCAGCACTAAGATGTACCGAGACCTGAAACACCTCTATTGGTGGCCTAATATGAAAAGGGAAATAGCTGAGTATGTGTCAAAGTGTGGGATATGTCAACAAGTCAAGGTTGAACACCAAAGGCCTGCAGGACCATTACAGCCATTACAAATTCCAGAATGGAAGTGGGAGATGATCACCATGGATTTCGTGTCAGGATTTCCCAAGGGGAGAAAAGGAAATGATGCGATATGGGTCATTGTGGATCGGTTGACGAAATCCGCACTATTCTTGCTCAGAAAGATGACCAGGCTCGGTGGACAAGCTTGCCAAGATCTACATAAATGACGTGGTACGACTTCATGGGATTCCGGTGTCCATTGTATCGGATCGAGATCCTAGGTTCACCTCTCGACTTTGGCCGAGCATACAACATGCCTTGGGGACAAGATTGGACATGAGCACTGCGTTTCACCCTCAAACGGATGGCCAATCGGAAAGAGTCATTCAAGTCTTGGAAGACCTATTACGGGCATGTGTGCTAGAATTTGGAGGAAACGGGAGGAACACATGGCATTGGTGGAGTTCACTTATAACAATAGTCACCAAGCCACAATAGGGATGGCCCCATATGAAGCCTTGTATGGTAGGAGGTGTAGAACTCCTTTATGTTGGGAGGAAATTGGGGACCTGGGAAGTTATATGGCGCAGAGTTAGTTCAAGTCACCACGGAGAAAGTGAGAATTATCGGGGATCGCATCATAGCCGCATGGATAGACGGGAAGAAGTATGTCGATGTGAGGAGAAGACCTCTCGAAGTTCGAGACGGGGACCAGGTGTTCCTGAAGGTAGCCCCATGGAAGAACATGTTACGATTTGGATTGAAAGGAAAGTTAACTCCCCGTTTCATTGGACCCTTCAAAATCTTACAACGAGTTGGACCAGTAGCCTACAAGGTGGATTTGCCCCCACAGTTAGTCAGGGTCCATGATGTGTTCCATGTCTCCTTGTTAAGGAAGGCTAACGTAGACCTCGCCCGAGTTCTACCCCAGGTCCCAGTAGAGGTCAAGGAAGACTTAACACTGGAATTGAGGCTTAGAAAGCCGTGTTGTTACAAGTTAGATGTATATGGAGATTCAATGTTGATTATCTGTCAGGTTAAAGGGGAATGGCAGACCAAGGAGGAAAAGTTGAGGCCGTACCAGGAATACCTATCCACGCTAGCAAAGGAATTTGAAGAAATTAGATTCACCCATCTGGGAAGGGAGGGGAACCATTTTGCGGATGCTTTGGCCACGCTAGCTGCTATGACTACCATTGATCTCAAGTGCAAGGTACAACCGGTACACATTGATATTAGAAATGACCCAGCTCATTGTTGCTTAGTTGAAGGAGAGATAGACGGACAGCCTTGGTATTACGATATCAAGAACCTTGTGCAAAATCATGAATATCCGGTGGGAGCTTCCAAAACGGATAAGAAAACCTTGAGAAGGTTGGCTATAGACTTCTATTTAGATGGAGAGATTTTGTACAAAAGATCATTTGATGGAACCCTGCTAAGGTGTTTGAATGAGGCAGATGCTAGAAATGCATTACGGGAAGTCCATGAGGGGATTTGCTCAACCCATGCTAGCGGGCATATGATAGCGAGGAAAATCCAAAGGGCTGGTTATTTTTGGATGACACTAGAGAAAGATCAGACGATTATGTCAGGAAATGTCATAAATGTCAAGTTTACAGTGACAAGGTCAATATGCCACCAGCTCCTCTATTTAATCTAATATCCCCTTGGCCATTTGCAATGTGGGGAATAGACGTGATCGGTCCTGTTAACCCAAAAGCTAGCAATGGTCATAGATTCATCCTCGTAGCTATTGACTACTTCACAAAATGGGTGGAAGCTAAGTCATATGCCCACGTAACACAGAACGTAGTGAAGAGGTTTATAGAGAAGGACTTGATTTGTCAATATGGTCCTCCAGAAAAGATAGTGACATATAATGCACAGAATTTCAATGGCAAAATAATAGCGGAGCTGTGTACTAAATGGAAAATCAAGCATTCGAATTCCTCACCATACCGACCAAAAATGAATGGCGCAGTAGAAGCCGCCAACAAGAACATCAAAAAGATTATTTAGAAAATGGTAGTCACATATAGAGATTGGCATGAGATGTTGCCGTTTGCTCTTCATGCATACCGCACTACAGTGAGGTCCTCGACAGGAACTACCCCATATTCTCTGGTGTACGGTATGGAAGCAGTGATGCCTTTGGAAGTAGAAATCCCGTTGTTAAGAGTGTTGATGGACTCCGAATTAAAAGAGGCCGAGTGGGCCAAAATGAGACACGAGCAACTGAACCTGATCAGTGAAAAGAGGATGGCCGCAATATGTCATCACCAACTTTACCAGAAGCGAATGGCCAAGGCATATGATAAGAAGATTAGACCGCGGTTGTTTCGAGAAGGGGATCTAGTATTGAAGAAAATATTGTCGTTACCCGGAGACGATCAAAGTAAATGGACACCAAATTACGAGGGTCCTTATTTAGTAACGAAGGCATTCTCAGGAGGAGCACTGAAGTTAGCTAGAATGGATGGAGAAGACCTAGCCCGACCTGTGAATTCTGACTCTGTAAAAAGATATTATGCTTGATGTAGGCTCCTAAATCAATAAAGCAAAGTTTGGCCATTGACTTCTTTATTTTTTTGCATTGATCTCACAACAATCATTTTTGCGTTAATCCCAATAGTGCATGTCTTGTGTTGTCGCATCTAAAAAGTTTAGCATCGGCTGAACGAATTTCTTCTCTCTATAAAAGCCTAGACTAGAATCACACCCCTACACTAGGGGCAATAAGAGATGTTTTCATGAGAAGTTTTACGTGTTTAAAATGTACGGAAGCCTATAGATTTGAAAACCAAGCTAAAACATTTGACAAAAGCATGACAAAGAGGCAATGACAAGTCATACATTTTGAGAAAAGGACTACTTGAAGAAAGTCAGAGACTTCTTCTCCAAGAATATGATAGGAGGCAACACGAGAGATGAATCCAGCATGCGACTTCAAAAGCAAGCTCAGGTTAAGGAGTCTCATGAACTCGAAGAAGATGATGGGGCCTATGTTTCAAAACCAGGTACGAATGCATGCATGACATCTAATCATAAATCATTGCATATATGTTTTTTGGATCATTACAAGAGGAGTCCTTAATGCATTCCAACAAGATTGGAGACCAAGAAAGAATCATAGTGGATGATAGTAAAGAATCACGGTTTTGAACCATAGTGGATTCTGGAACAACGAGAAGAACAAGAAAAAGAGAGAAAATGAAAAGTTTTGAAACCTGCCATCAGGAAGAACGACATCAATATCAGCTTTGGTAATAAGGAATCACCAGATAGGATTCCAAGTTGTTTTAGATCGCCAGAAAGGATCTTGTATTTTGATATTGGTCAAAGGAGGTCGCCAGAAGGGACCTCGTATTTCAGCTTTGAATAAAAGGAATCGCCAGATGGGATTCCAAGTTGATAGAGATCGCCAGAAGGGATCTCGTATTTCGCTATTTGAAGGTCGCCAGATGGGACCTCATATTTCATGTTTGTTAAAAGGAATCGCCAAATGGGATTCCAAGTTGATTAAAGGAGATCGCCAGAAGGGATCTCGTGTTTCGCTATTTGGAGGTCGCCAGATGGGACCTCGTTTTTCATATTGGTTAAAATAAAAGGAATCGCCAGATGGGATTCCAAGTTGATGGAGATCGCCAGAAGGGATCTCGTATTTCGCTATTTGAAGGTCGCCAGATGGGACCTCATATTTCATGTTTGTTAAAAGGAATCGCCAGATGGGATTCCAAGTTGATTAAAGGAGATCGCTAGAAGGGATCTAGTGTTTCGCTATTTGGAGGTCGCCAGATGGGACCTCGTTTTTCATATTGGTTAAAAAAAAAAAAGGAATCGCCAGATGGGATTCCAAGTTGATTAAAGGAGATCACCAGAAGGGATCTCGTGTCTCGCTATTTGGAGGTCGCCAGATGGGACCTCGTTTTTCATATTGGTTAAAAAAAGGGAATCGCCAGATGGGATTCCAAGTTGATTAAAGGAGATCGCCAGAAGGGATCTCGTGTTTCGCTATTTGGAGGTCGCCAGATGGGACCTCGTTTTTCATATTGGTTAAAAAAAAGGAATCGCCAGATAGGATTCCAAGTTCATTAAAAGAGATCGCCAGAAGGGATCTCGTATTTCGCTATTTGGAGGTCGCCAGATGGGACCTTATATTTCATGTTGGTTAAAAGGAATCACCAGATGGGATTCCAAGTTGTTTGAGATCACCAGAAGGGATCTCGTATTTTGATATTGGTTAAAGGAGGTCGCCAGAAGGGACCTTATATTTCATATTGAATAAAAGGAATCGCCAGATGGGATTCCAAGTTGTTTGAGATCGCTAGAAGGGATCTCGTATTTCGATATTGGTTAAAGGAGGTCGCCAGAAGGGACCTTATATTTCATATTGAATAAAAGGAATCGCCAGAGGGGATTCCAAGTTGTTTGAGATCGCCAGACGGGATCTCGTATTTCGATATTGGTCAAAGGAGGTCGCCAGAAGGGACCTCATATTTCTATTGAATAAAAGGAATCGCCAGATGGGATTCCAAGTTGATTGGTTAAAGGAGATCGCCAGAAGGGATCTCGGATGGAACTCCATGTTCATCATACCGAAGTTAGAACTCAGATGATTGCCAGATTTGGAATCTCGAGACAACTAAGTTTTGATCATAGTTTTGGGTTAAGGAGGATTGCTGTAAGGACATAGTCTCAGGTCCATCAAGCCTTGACAAGACCAGTTTGGGAAGTTCAGTTTTGTTTATCTTTATAAAACTTACTACGCAAAACCCCTGCTTCGTAAGTATTATAAAGAGGGGGCATCTGTTGTAACCCATTTTTGGGTTCCCCCCATAAAATATATATATATAGCCGGAAGAAATTAGAAAAATAATAAGAGGTGGGAGCGCTCAGAAAAGAATCATAAAAATTGACTAAGGAGGTTCGAAAAGACAAGGAGTGAAATTTTTTACAGTATATACTTGAATGAGGAGAGCCCTGTTGGAAGAGAATTTAATTTGAAGAGAAAAGGCCAAAATTGGATGTTTATGGACTCAATTGGATTTTATTGAAGGTTTAATTGAATTTATAGAGGATTTGATTGCAAGATAAATTGATTTTTAAGTCAATTTAGGCTTTAATTGGAAGAAATTTAAGTTCTGGGGCCAAAATATATTTTTTAGGAATTTATTAGGTCAAATCAGGGGCTTAATTGCATAAATATTGAAGTTTAAGGGCCAATTGGGGACTTAATTGAGAAAATCTGAAACCAGGGACCAAATTGGAAGAGGCGCGTAAATGGAGGGGCTGCAATTATTCGGTTCAGGGGCCTAATTGAAGAAATTGAAAGTTTATTAATCAATTGAGGGCTCAATTGCATAAATCAGAGGCCAAGGACTGAAGTAAAACACGCGGCCAACTATGAGGGGCAGAGACCGAAATTGGTAGGGACACAATTGAAATAAACCAAAGATAATTGAGGGCTGATTTGAAATTTGGCGCGTTCTGGCGCCATTTTTAATTGAAACGACGCGTTTTATCCAAAACGACGTCGTTTCATACATAAAAAAAAAAGAAAAAGAAGAGGACCGAACGGTACCGTTTTGAACGGCACTGTTCCCCTTTCTTCTTCTTCCCTGGACGCGATGCAGAAGAAGGAAGAAAAATGGTTTTTTTCTTTAAACCAGCCGCTCTCTCCTCGAGGCCACCAACCCGAAGCCCCACGCCATTGGACCACCGACCGAAGACACTGGCCAACCACCCGCCGCGCGCCTGCCAGAAAGCCGGGGGAGCCGAACCTCGACAGTAGCACCCAAATGGCCGACCAGCCGCCGCGAGACCCGCTCCCCATGCGCCACAGCAAAAGCCACACTCACTTGCTCTATAAATAGCACCCAACACAGCTGTTGCAGGGAGAGAGGAGAAAGACCCGAAAGAGAGAGAACGGAGAGAGGAGAGAGAGAGAAGAAGAAGAAGAAGAAGAACAGAAAGAGAGGAAAAGCTAAAGAAAAAGGAGAAAAAATCAAAGAAAGGGGAGGAAAACAGGAGAGAAGGAGAAGAAACGAAAACAAACCGGGAGGATCATGGGAAAACACTAAAAAAGTATCACCGCCGCCGCCGATTGGAGCCGCCGTCCGTGAGCCAAGACACCGCCACGCCTCATCCACGACCGCTGAACGCGACGAAGCCACCGCCTCCCCCGCACCAGGTCACTCTTCTTCCCCCTCATTCTTGTATTTATTTTTCTTCTTCTCTGCATGCAGAACGAATAGCGTTCTGCATGCAGGGGCGGGGGGAAAATAATTCTCCCCGCCCGTTTTGGTTGCTGGGCCAGGCGGATCCTGGCCCAGCCTTGCCTTCTGGGCCGGGCTTGGCCCAGAAGGGGATATTAGAATTCAATCTTATTTAGAGATTTCTCATGTTTTTGTGAACTTTATTTTTCTTTGTTTTTTTTTTAATGTTCAGTAAACCTAAACTATACACACTCACACAAATACGACCATGAATAATTAATTAAAACTTGAAGTTTATTATGCAGGAGAAACATTGGTTCGGCGTTCTACACTTGGCATTCCAATGCATTGGAGTCGTGTTTGGTGACTTAGGCACGTCTCCTTTGTATGTGCTGGCGAGCACCTTTCCCAATGGTATCCAAGACCCTGATGACATTTTAGGAGTCTTATCGGTCATTATTTACTCAATCCTCACCATCACAGTCGGAAAGTACACATTTATAGTCTTATCCGCCAACAATATTAATGGAGATGGTAAGCTTAAATGTCATTCAATAGTCTATATTTTGCTTTTTTTTTTATACATACGTTAAATCCTTGCACTTGATCCCTCTAAGTACCTTTTGTTCATCTGCATCTTTTGTTATTAAAATTATAGTTCAATTATGAAAATAATCAATATAGTAATATGTCAGTTGAATCAAGATTTGTACTTAAATTTGGCATAATGTTAAACATTTTTCTTAGTGGTGGCTTTCGTCATTGCTAATAATTTGTAGATTTATTCTAGATATTTCAATATTGGAGATGTGTGTACATGATTTTTAAGTTTCCATGGATAATTAATCATAATAACATATAAATATGAAAATAAAATATACAGTATAGTACAAAAAGTATAACTGGAAATTTCTAGAAGGTGCACACAAATAAACCCTAGATCTAGCAAAACAAATAAATAATTAAAAATAAACAAGTAAACAAAACACAAGATTTTATAATTTCAAAAAAAATTAAAATCCTAACAACAAAAATTAATTTCAATCAGATCGTGAATAAAATCTGTAAAAATCATAGATGAATCCAAGCACACCTTAGAAAGAGATTAAAAAGAAATACATAGCTGAACTTGAGAGTGTGTTGTTCACCGACGAGCTGGAAATTAGCGGAGACAAAAACAAGCATGCCACTAGCAGGACCAGAAAGCTGGCAATCAACGGTGGTGATGAGATGCTTACACTGCTGGAAAAGAAAAGCAATAAGTTTAGCAATGATATTCTGAAATCCTATTAATTTTGATCAAATTGTTTTTTTCCCAAAACTGCAACGCAATAACCTAAAATAAGAAATTTTGGTAAATGGATCATCTCTCCTAGTTCAACGTGGTAAAAAGTAAAGCAGACCTGCATATTTGACTTCACCGTTTTATGATTTGTAAAGTGAGCGTTGGTGAATTCCGTCCCTCCATCACATTAAAAGGATTTCATTTTACAGTCAAATTGATTAATTACATTTTTGTAAAAATTATGACTGTAAATGATCAGTTTGGTTTGGTTTAAAAAATATAAATTAAATCAAATTAAAAAATAATCAAACTAAACTAGTTTAGTTCCATTCGAGTCTTTTTTTTTAAATAAAAACCAAACCGAACCGAAAATGATCACCTCTAAGTTGTGGTTGTCATGATATTATTATCACTGTTATTTGAAAGGCTTTTGAAAATTTTTGATTAAATTAAAATTTTAATTAAATAGTACAGACAATCATTGATGAATTGAAAAGTCGTCGATAATATTTGGCAGTTTCTGAAAATTTTTGATTAAATTGAAAATTTTAATTAAACATTACAAACAAAATCACTATAGAATGGTTAAAAATATTAATATTTAATTTTCCGTCAGTAAAATATCCTAATAAAAAAAACTAGAACCCCTCATTTCACAACAGACACACCTCTTCTTCTTTTTCTTCTCCTTATGTAAAAAACACCAACATCCCTTTCTTTCTTTCTCTTCTCTTCTCAACTCATTTTTTTCTCCACACTTAGGTATGTCTTCTCTTCTTTTCTGTTTTTTTAATTAACATACTTTATGAATTTATTTTTTCTTTTCACTTCTCAGCTTCACTTGCAACTACATTAAGGTAAGATTTTTCTTCTTTCTTATTTTTTTTTGTATTTTTCTGCATCATATTTGTTTTTATTTATTTATAATTTTTTATGTTCTTAATAAGTGTGTGAATGTTGTTATAAAATTTGTTTTCATATAAGATCAATTTTATTGGATTTTTTTTTTTCGATTTTGTTGTTAAATTTAAATTAAATTATTTTATTTGTTACTAGATTATAGATTCTGAAATAGGTCTTCTCAAGTATTTATTTTTATGTGTTATTTATTTGTTGCAAATTTGTTTGAGTTGATTTTCTTCTCTTTTTTTCCAAGCAACTTAGTTCATGAGTTTTAAGAAGTGTTGATTTATAATAATTTAATTATCTTCTAATTTTGTTAGATAGATTTTTTAAAAAATATATTTTTAAATAATCACCGATAGAATTACATACGATATTTCTGTCAGTTATATAACAAGTTTTCCGAGGAAAATACCAACAGAATAAAACGAGTAATTTTTCTTACAAGCTTTACCCGTCAGTAAATCCATCAATAATAATATTTTTTTATTACCAACAAATCAAAAAATTACCAACAAGAGTTTTACTGGCAAAGCATTTTCATCCGTGATCTCGTCGGTAGATTAATTGTCAATAAAATGATAGTACAAATAATAAATAAAAAATTCAGTCAGTAAATATAAAAATTTTGGTAGTGTCCTTAATATTTTCAAACAAGAAAAAAAGTTTGGTACATTTTTTACATTTCCTTTATTAGTAAGTGCTTTATATAATTTTTTTTGTTATAAATTAGAAAATGTTAGCTTTTGATGTGTTTAGTATTGGCCCGTAAGAGAAAAGGGAATATAGATATATATAATCATGATCAGATCCAAATTAAGTCCGTCCATTTTATATTATTAGAAAAATATTAGTTTTTATTATCAAAACAATTTTTTGTCATCTTTCTTCTTATATAAAGTAATTAATTATTATCCAAATTAAGGACAATCATTCTATGTTATTAGAAAATACTAGTTTTAAATTTTCTATCATCTTTCTTGTTATATAAATGAATAAATTGTTATCTTAACATATCAACAAACTCAAAAGGAAAAACCTTAAAAATGACCTTCAACTATATAAATAGTCATAGTCTCGATTTTGTCATCCAAAAAGTTGAATGAATTTTGACTTGAGTTTCAAAAGTTTTCAGTTAAATAATCTTTCTATCCATATGTGACTGAATTCTATCCAAATTTTCTTACACACACACACACACAAATGACCAAATACTTTCGTAAAGGAAGATGACGATGACAAGGAATGGGAAACACCAAAGGTTCTAAAGAATTATAGATATATGCAGAAGGTGAAAGTTGGTCAATGTAAATATAAAAAGAAAAGATGTTGCAGTTTTGGAAAAGTAACAATTTGATCAAAATTAATAGGATCCTAGAATATCATTGCTAAACTTATTGCTCTTCCTTTCTAGCAGTGCAAGCATCTCATCACCACCGTTGATTACCAGCTTTCTGGTCCTGCTAGTAGCATGCTTGTTTTTGTCTCCACTAATCTCCAGCTCATCGATGAACAACACTCTCTCAAGTTCAGCCATGTATTTCTTTTTAATCTCTTTCTAAGATGTGCTTGGATTCATCTGTGATTTTTACAGATTTTATTCACGATCTAATTGAAATTAATTTTTGTTGTTAGGATTTTAATTTTTTTTTTTGAAATTATAAAATCTTGTGTTTTGTTTACTTGTTTATTTTTAATTATTTATTTGTTTTGCTAGATCTAGAGTTTATTTGTGTGCACCTTCTATAAATTTCCAGTTATACTTTGTTAGGTGTAAGACGTGCATAACGTTTCTGGATTACTGGTTTTTATACAAAAAAAAAACTCAAATGGAACTAAACCAATTTAGTTTGAATTAATTTTTAATTTGATCTAATTTATATTTTTAAAATCAAACCAAACTGATCATGTACAGCCGTAATTTTTACAAATATATAATATTAATCAATTTGACTGTAAAATGAAATCTTTTTAATGTGATGAAGGGACGGAATTCACCAACGCTCACTTTACAAATCATAAAACGGTGAAGTCAAATATACATGTATGCTTTACTTTTTACTGCGTTGAACTAGGAGAGATGATCCATTTACCAAAATTTCTCATTTTAGGTTAAAAAAAAGCTTACAGAACAGAGCTTACGCCGGCCTCATCAATGCTCTTTCTATATTTGGTGTCACGCGGTGCAGATTCATTGATGGGTTCTCCTTCTTACCGTTTAATCAAATTATGTTTGATTTCAACCCTTGACTGTTTAGCCTCGAAAATATATATAAAAAAAAGTTGCTAATGTGTTATCAACTTTTCATACTATACTGCATATTTTATTTTCGTATTCATATGTTATTATGATTAATTATCCATAGAAACTTAAAAACCATGGACACACATCTCCAATATTGAAATATCTAGAATAAGTCAACATTGGTTGGAATAAATCAATTATATACCTACAAACTATTAGCAATCTAGATTCAGACAGGTGACGAAAGCCACCATTAAGAAAAATGTTTAACATTATGCCAAATTTAAGAATCAAACATAATTTATGTTGTCATTACTCAAAAGAAACATTAAAGAAAGACAAAAAGAAGTTGGGAGTTATACTGGTGTTTCTATTTTTTTGAGATAATATTATCATCAAAGTAATTAAATCCATCCTGGTGCATGATTCTCCTTAGACTTATACTAATGCCCATGTCTAGAAAGCATCAAAATCAACAGCACCTCATAAATTGTAACATAGCACTAATCTAACTTACCAACAACTAATCAACAATTAACAATATCATGACAACCACAACTTAGAGGTGATCATTTTCGGTTCGGTTCGGTTTTTATCAAAAAAAAGTAACCAAACTGAATTTTTTTAAAATAAAAACAAACCGAAACCAGTTCAAACCAACCGGTTTCGATTTGGTTTTTTTGGACAAAACCGGTTCAAACCAGTTTGGCTCGGTTTGGCTCGGTTTTTTTTCCCGGTTTTGGCTCTGTTTGGTAGGTTAATAAACACTAGATAATTTCACTGTTCATCATAAAAAAGCACAAAGCAATAAATATGTCATAAATATAACTTACAGCAGCTGACACTGCACGTATCTCCCTGTATGATTCAACTTCATCTGGAAAAGTCTGTTCAAGTTCCTCCACTAAATGCTTGCGTAAACTCTATAAAATCAATGGTTATATAATGAATTTTATCAAATACACTCAAAGCAAATTGTACGCATGAATATCTAATGGAATACATATTGCACAAATACATCCAGAGAAAACAACATATCATAGTGGGAATCAAAGAAGTACCTTGAAGGCATCAGTTTTTTCTTTGGTGACTTCATTTTTTGTGATGCAGCTGTTTATAACACCCCTTGTGAATTCATCTGGATTCTTCCCATCATCAATCAAACTAAGCACAAAGCAATAAACTTGCTATCAGTTTGCCAATACATATATGTTCAGAACATTAAACAAACACTAACGTTTTCCAAATGCATCCAAAATCCTAAAACTGAAAACTCACCAAAAAAAAACTGAAAATCTAGCTCCAAAATTCCATTACTATATTACAGTTAGCAAGAACCAGATCATAAAATTTTAAAAATAAAAATAAAAAACAGTATAGTGAAAATTAATGAGTTCTACGCGAACCCTGATTGTAAAAGCAAACAAATGACCAAAAAACTTTACTTTAAAAAAATGAAACTGGGATTGCTTTACCTGTTGAAATTGGTAAGGGATCTCTGTTGCTTTTGGGTTTTCAGCAGGGAGAGCGATCTCTGTCGAGAAGGAAACAAAAGTTAGTTCTTTTGCTCACATGCCGTCTACATTTTATCTACATTGAACCACACGTTGCTCATATGACTGGGTTTTGGGCAAACCTCTTATAAGTCCCTACCCTTTGAGGTAAATCTTGATTAGCTCTCCATCCTAATTTTCATCTCAATTAGGTCCCTAATGTATGCATGAATTTTTAATCAGATACTTCTTTCGCTTTTAGTCAACAAATGAGTGATCACATGAAGTTTACATAACTTTTCCATAAAACAACTAGTGGATTTTTATTTGGGGACTTCATTATAAACATTGAAAGAGTTGCAAAATCTCGATGATATAATTTTTTTTTTAATAAATCTATGTAAGTTATAGGCTCAAGACACTTAAGAGGTGTTTATAGCCATTAATAAAATGGCTAAATAAGATGAGAAAGACGAGCAATAAATATAGTATCAAATAAAACATGAATCAAACAAAATTTTAAAAACTTCTATATTAACCCATGAGCATAATCAAGAGTATAAAATTAAAAAAACTAAATTCATTCAAATGATTTGCGACATCATTCATCTTCTTATAAAAATATGTGTAAAGTTTATAGAAAAAATAATATTACAAACATTTAAAATGTAATTAAAATCACCTTGTAAGCAAGTCTCATGATATTGTTTTTCCTTAATTCAAGTAAGTAATGACATTAAATATTCCACAATTCAACCTTTATAAGATGTATAGAAATAATTAATATTTAATTGAAGAGCTTTTCAAATTGTCAAAACATCAATCACATTAGATTTCTTTATACATATAAAACAAAACAAGACACATAAGCATAGTTTTTAGAAATCTGCAGCCATTTGAACCAGCGAAACCAATCCAAACTCATTCATTCCTTCCAGGCCCTGAAATTTACCCACATAAATTCCCACCAATTAATATCATTCTCCCCTTTACAAGCTAAACTTGGCAATATCAAACACAAAAGAAATAGCCTTATACAAGTTTTACCATCTTGGAGACAGATTTAGAGATAGTTATGGCAGCTTTGGCCCTGACTCTGGGGTTGGAATGGCTAACATAAGGACGGAGCTTATTGAGCAAAGGCAGAGGAGTCACGGATTTCACCATTGCATTCAGTGCTCTATCTGCTTCTTCACACACAAACCTTTTGTCTTGAGAAGCTTTCAGTAGTAGTTGCAACAACTGTGCAACCACATTAAAATTCAAGCACATTAACCATAATTCTAAACAGAACCCTCATGAACATAATAAAATTAAAATGCAAATTAGGCAACAAATTACGAATCGAAGAACAAAAGGTCCCCAGTCCTCACCAAGTTATCAAATGCATTAATAGTAGAGTCAAGCAACTGGTCACCAAAGACCTTGAAAATATCAGATGAAGCCATGATAGATGTCTTGCACAAAGCACTTCTTGGATTCTTCATAGCTTTCACCGCTACTAACATTACCTTTTCCCTATAATAACATATGTAGCCACAACCCCATTATCAGAACACTTGAAAAACTGTCAAATATGCCAAAACGATTCAAAAAAAAAAACAATAATAATACATACAAGATTGGCAGCAAGAGCAACGAATGATAGAGTGCAAATCTCCTAACATCATTCAATGACTCGCAAACCTTTTATCCAATCCTTTGAATCTAACTCTTCTACTAAACCCTGAAAAAAATAAAGCAAAAAACACAAAAAAAAACCCAAATTTATTGATACACACACAAACAAAAACCCTCAAAGTCTAAAGTAAAATGGCATCTGGGTTTGGTCTAAAATTAACGAAAAGATCCAAAAAACATTTACATTGATCTTGGATTCAGGATCTGAAATGGGTTCAAGATTCTCAGAAGAGATGTAATCAATAATCGGATCTGCAGAAGGAGGCAATGATTCAGCTGTCTTGTTTTCTTCATTTACACCCAATTTGATAGTTTCTGGTGGCAGTAGACGAGCGTTGTCAATGGGTTTCGGTGATATTTTTGACCAAGTATGACTGTGAAAGAGAAACTGATATTTGCAATGAAGGAAGAAGGGGTTATTTGTTTATTTAAATGTGAGTATGATTGTGAGTGAGACAAATAAAGAAAGAGAAAGGTAGAGATTTTTTTTTTCTTTTCCGGTTTACCCTACTGCTGGAATTGGTTCGGGGTTAGCATATTTGTTTTTATATTTAAAATATTTTAAAAAAAAATATTTTTTTATTTTTATATCATTTTAATATTTTGGTATCAAAAATAAATTTAGAAAAATAAAAAAATATATTATTTTAATATATTTTTAAATAAAAAATACTTTGAAAAACAATCATTATCACAATACTAAACAAACTCTTAGTAGTTAAAATTTTTCAAATTTTGGCATTGGTATCAATTTTATAAAACCAGTATAAAGTTGATTCAATAATCCAATAACTTGGGATTCAATCTAAATCAGGTTTCATATCAAATTTGATGAAAATTGAATGGGCAACCAATAAATCATATAAATATATGAATTAGTGAACGCGGTTAAAACTCAAGTGAGACCTAACTTGGCTAAGATAGTGTTTGACGCTGTGACAATAATTATTTATTAAAATGTTTCGCTTGAAAATGCATCATAATAATATATTTTTTTATTTTCTAAAACTTATTTTGACATCAGCACTTTAAAACGATTCAAAAACACCAAAAAACAATTAATTTGAAGAAAAAAATCATTTTTTTTTGCAAAAGCACGGCCAACCACGTTGCCAGACATGATCTAAAAAAATCTAAAATGATGTTATTTAGTATTAACTCAAGTCAATCTTGGTTGACTTACTCAACTTGTGACCTGAGAAGTAGAAAATTTCTCATTTTCAATTTTTTTTACACCTACAATACTAATTATGTGTTTGGTAATATGGTATAAAATTCTTTTTAAACATGCTTTTTAATTTAAAATATATCAAAATAATATTTTAAAAAAAATAAATAATCTTAATATCATTACATCAAAACTATTTAAAAATATTAATTTAAAATTTATCAAACAAAAAACAAGAATTACTACGAGAAGCGCGTGAGCTGTGCACGAGTCCTGTGCCAGCGTATCGTTTTGTTGGATTTGTTTAGACGGTATCAGGAAACCACATGGTCCTGTTATTATAAAAGTGGTCAATATCCATTCATAACCCAATGGCAATTTGTCATATAGAATTTAATTTTTTTCTGTTTTAATTTCTTGAACTCTGGACTATTTTTTTTAAAAAAAAAATCAAACATTGATTTAATTTTTATTATCTTACATCTCTTACTTTGGACTATAAGTATAATATTATTTAGTTTTTTTTATAGTATAGTTTATTTTAAATGTTGATTTGATTTATATCAGATCCACATTTATTTTAAAAAATTTCAAATCCTATCAAATATTCTATCCCCTGGCTTTTTTTATATCTATAATACTTTACTTTTAAATCCTATTCCCTTAGTATTTTATCTCTAGATTTTTAAATGCAGCCTAATTCTGTGTTAAATCTTTAATACAATTATTAGCTAACAAATGGAGAATAAAAACACTTGCGACGGCAATTTGCAAAATAAGAAAAGAAAAGAAAGAAACTGATTTACGACCGCAATTTCTTAACATGCATGCATAGCGGCAATTTCTTAATCAACTCGTGATTCTTCACATGTTTAATAAAATTAATTAATTGCTAATAAATATTAAAATTAAAAAAAAAATAAAAACTAAATCCAGGATGAGAGATAAATATAAATTAAGAGATGAACAATTCTATTCTATTTATTTAGTTACATGTCAATATCTTTTAAGAAAAATAATAATTCTAATTCTATTGAAACAAAATCATTTGCCAGCATAATTTCTTTTTTTCTTATATAATTTTTTTTCTTTCTATGATTTTAATTAAACAAAAATAAAAACAATTAGAGCAATCATCAAAGAAATTTAGAGAATTTGAAACAAGGATAACAAAGTCATCTTTCAAATTAAAACCCCCATCATTTTATTAACATACTGCTTTTTCTTTGAGAATTCTTTGACCAAAATATATGTTTTTCAAGACAACATCTCATAATAAATATAAAAGCAAGATTAAATTAAAAAATATAACCGTGTGATAATTTCTATTAATATATTAAAAATACAAAAATATAAACAACTCACGAGTTGTTGTGAGAAGCATTTTGGTAATTTTATTTAATTTAACCGAGGCTAGACGAAGATTGAGTTTCAAACTAAACCGGGTGGTAGGTAACTTAATATCATCTAAATATGACTCAATTAAACCTAGTTTGGTTTTAAAAAATAAAATTAAGACAACATTGTAATATATTAAAACTTCATAAATTTATTAAAATTTCTCACTACACGTGAAAAAATATATTGTAGGAAGAAATATATATAATATATATAGGCTATTTTTTATGGGAAAATAAAAACCATGTCAACTTGACTTGATTACTTAATAATTTTATTGGCTAAAAAAATGATATGATTTAGAATTTATTGATATATTAGGTACCTATTAAGGTGGCCAAAAAGAGAAGGAATGAGGAATAGAAATTTAATTAAGATTATCGAATGGGGACTTTTTATGAGATTTTCTCAAATCTTTTTGAATTCATGCTATCGTCTTTGTTAAAAAAAATTCTTTTAAAATGAATTTTTATTAAAAATTATTGTATTGATATTGATAAATATATTTTTAAAATCATTTGCGTGGTAAAATTAGACTAAACTCTAAATCCATCTATCAGGAGGTAAAGGCTTGGACTGGTCAAAATTCAAATGATTTTTTTTTTATAGATTATATTAGTTAGGTGGCCCGTGTTACGCCGCGGGCTCACCTTTTATTTTCATAGAACATTGGGTTCTAATAATAACAGGACCCAAGGCTATTTGGATCCTACACATGCAGGATCCAAATCTATTTTGAGCCCTGCACAGTTAATGATCTAAGGCTATCTTGGGTTCTGCAGCATGCGGGGCCCAAGGATAGTTGGGTCTTGGCGTGTCCAAGCGCCACATGCACGCTGGGGGTGTGGCCAGCTCCCAGGCAGACAGCCTAAGCTCCACGTGTGTGCTGAGGAGTGCCCACCCAAAGGCTGGAGCCCAAGCGCCACGTGTGCCCAACACTGAGGTACAGCCCACGCGCCACGTGGGCGCAGGGGTGTGCCAGCCCCCAGGAAGGAGCCAAGAGCCACGTGTCCCCACGTGGTTTTTCTTTGATAGTAATAACATTTTTTTAAAATTTATTAATGATAATAATAATAATAATAATACTAATAGTAATTTTTAATTTTACCTTTAAATCAAATCTTTGGTTATTTTCAATATTAAGAATAATTTTTTTCTAATTTAGTAATTATTTTATTAATAATATTGATTATTATAAAATATTAATATTTATAATACAAAAAAGTAAAATTTTTAATATTAATACTTTTGATTATAGTAAAACTTTGAATTATTATAAAAATAATAAAATTAGGACAAAAATAATAATATCTTTGAGATGAATACTTTGTATTCTAGGAAAAATAATAATATTGACATCACAAATTATAATATTTTTTTATATTAATACTTAAAATTGTTGAATATTTTTAATAATACTACACCGTAGGCTCACTTTTTATTTTCATAAAAAATGTCATAAAAAATTATAATATAAATAATAATAATTTCTTTTAAATTTATTAATAATTTTATTAATAATATTAATTATAAAAATAATAATAATATTTTGAATCTTAATACCCATGAATATTGAGTCTTGATAAAGGACCCAATAAAATTGGGTCCTTACACTAGACCCATTGATCATGGATCCTGACGACCAACCCATTCCCGTTGAGTCCAAAGCCATGACCCAAGCTCAACTTGTCACCAACCAAAAGTGAGAGCCCAAGGGCCACGTGTACGCTAGGGAGTGCCCAACCCAAAGGCAGAGCCCAAGCGCCACGTGTGCGTAGGGTGTGCCCAACCCCCAGGCAGGAGCCAAGCACCACGTGTCCCCACGTGCTTTTTTCTTCGATAATAATAACAATTTTTTAAATTTATTAATGATGATAATAATAATACTAATAGTAATTTTTAATTTTACCTTTCAAATCAAATATTTGGTTGTTTTCAATATTAAGAATAATTTTTTTCTACTTTAATAATTATTTTATTAATAATATTGATTATTATAAAAATAATAATATTTATACCACAAAAAAGTAATAATTTTTATATTAATACTTTTGATTATAGTAAAAATAATACTATTCATAACACAAACAATACTATTTTTAATACCAAGACTATTTAGAACATAAATAACAATATTTTTTATATTACAACTTTGAATTATTATTAAAATAATAATATCTTTGAGATGAATAATTTGTATTTTAGGAAAAATAATAATATTGACAACGCAAATTATAATATTTTTTTATATTAATACTTAGAATTGTTGAATATTTTTAATAATATTACGCCACGGGTTCACTTTTTATTTTTATAAAAAAATGCCATAACAAATTATAATATAAATAATAATATTTTCTTTCAAATTTATTAAATATTTTATTAGTAATATTAATTATAAAAAAATATTTCTAAAAGAAATAATAATATTTAGAATATGAGGACCCATGAACATTGAGTTTTGATGAAGGACCCAATAGAATTGGGTCCTTACGCTAGACCCATTGATCATGGGTCCAGATGACCGACCCCTTCCCTTTGAGTCCGGTGCCCTGACCCAAGCGTCACTTGTCATCAACCCAACACAGCCCAAGCGCCACGTGTGTAGCGGGGAGTGCCCAAGCCAAAGGCAGGAGCCCAAGTGCCACGTGTGCGCTAGGGAGTGCCCAACCCAAAGGCAGAGCCCAAGCACCACGTGTGCGCTGGGTGTGCCCATCCCCCAGGCAGGAGCCAAGCGCCTCGTGTCCCTACGTGATTTTCTTCGATAATAATAACAATTTTTTAAAATTTATTAATGATGATAATAATAATACTAATAGTAATTTTTAATTTTACCTTTCAAATCAAATCTTTGGTTGTTTTCAATATTAAAAATAATTTTTTTCTAATTTAGTAATTATTTTATTAATAATATTGATTATTATAAAAATAATAATATTTATGACACAAAAAAATAAAATTTTTAATATTAATACTTTTGATTATAGTAAAAATAATAATATTCATAACCCAAATAATACTATTTTTAATACCAAGAATATTTAGAACATAAATAACAATATTTTTTTATATTAAAAATTTGAATTATTATAAAAATAATAATATTAGGACAAAAATAATAATATCTTTGAGATGAATACTTTGTATTCTAGGAAAAATAATAATATTGACAACGCAAATTATAATATTTTTTTATATTAATACTTAGAATTGTTGAATATTTTTAATAATACTACGCCGTGGGCTCACTTTTTTATTTTTATAAAAAATTATAATATAAATAATAATATTTTATTTCAAATTTATTAATTATTTTATTAATAATATTAATTATAAAAAAATATTTCTAAAAGAAATAATAATATTTAGAATCTTGGGACTCATGAACATTGAGTCTTGATGAAAGACCCAATAGAATTGGGTCCTTACGCTAGACCCATTGATCATGGGTCCAGATGACCGACCCATTCCCCTTGAGTCTGAAGCCCTGACCTAAGCGCCACTTGTCTCCAACCCGACGCAGCCCAAGCACCACATGTGTGCTGGGGAGTGCCCAAAGCGCCACGTGCGCATTGGGGAGTGCCCAAGCCAAAAGTGTATTTTCAACGGTGGCCGGAGGAGAAAACTGTCGGCAACGAAAACTATCTAGAAGGGTATTTTCCCAGAAATTTTCCTCCCGTGATATCTCTCAAACGGGGACTGATATAGAAGATCCCTCCGGTGACAATGTACATGACATGGAGGAGAACAACATATCTAAATATCGTTTTGATCCAACGGTGGAAGATGAAGTTATAGTTGTCGGATTTTTTGCCATCAATATGTCTTCTCTCCAGCCTCTCTCTAAACTCTCTCTTGCTCTTGCAAGTCACTCTAAGATAGAAAATAGAATGATATTTATAGTGCTATCATCTTATTAAATGCACATTTATCCCCACCCCTTTTTATCATTTGTACATAAACTCCTAACCTTCTGTTCTTTGAATATTGACCTCTTTTGGTCTTACGTATTCATTTTGTCCCCACAAATATTTTTCTTTTCAACAATTTAGTACTATATTCACTTTTCATTTCATTAATTTCACTATTTTTATCTTAATTTAGGTTTCTTTAATTTAATTTAATCCATTTTACTATTGCTTAAATTTATCATATTTTAATAACCCAGAAAAATTTTAACCGGGGGTTTACATTAATAACATGATTTTTTTCTAAAAATATTTTTTAAAACTATATGAGAAAAAAATAGACTATAAAAAAAAGTCAAGTTCAATTAAAGAAAAGAAAACAACCTACCATGTTGAGGCAACTTGAGTTACCTTGATAAAACCCATAAACCATGTTAACCTCATATAAAGGTAAAATAAAAGGAAGCAAATTACAAAGTTAAATTCTCAACAATCTCAATTTTAAAAGATGAAATAGACAAAAAAAAATCGTAACAAATTTTTTTTTTAAAGAAAGCAAAACACTGTGGATTATTAAAATAATTTGTGAACAATGGTTTTCCCCATATCCTTTAATTTTTCTTTCTTCATAAAGTTTAATAAACTAATTTGTCTCTAAAACTATTTTTTTTAACTATATGAGAAAAAAATAGACTATGAAAAAGGCAAGATGAATAAAAAAAACCCACGAAATCCATAAAAAAAGATACCCCACGAAACTTATAAATCAGTGCAACCCGACTTACCTTGATACTTGCAAAACCATATTAATCTTATAGAAAGGTAAAATAAAACGAAACGAATTATAAAGCTAAAATTTTAATTATTTTAATATTAAAAGATGAAATCTATAAAAATATATATGTAAAACAAAATCATAACAAAAATTTAAAAGGAAAAAAAAACACTTGGGTAAAATAAATTTATAGTCCTTGCTGCGTATGTTCAAGCTTTTATTTTAATTAATGGTACTAGTTGCCTAATAGCGTTCACTTCCCTGTTTATGTGTTGGATATATATATATATACTAAAACTACTCAGTGTTTCAATGCATTGCACCTTTCATGGATCCCTTTGTGCGATCCACAGTGAAATGTTGAACTATCTTTTTTTTCTTTGTTTTTTTTTTTCGTTTTTTATGCCTTTAAGGGTTTTTGTTTTGCCTTTTTCTTTGTGTTTTTTTTCTTTAATAATTTTTTTTTGTTTAATTTAGTTTGTTAATGTTAAATTTTTTTATTTAGTTATTAGACTTTCATAACACGGATCCTGGTTTTGACGAGTTAACCTGGTTTGACGAGTTAACCCGAAATTTTGTTTTTTGCTTTTTTTTCTTTTTAATTAATTTTTTTTCATTTAGTTTAGTTTGTTAATGTTACATTTCTTTCTATTTAATTATCAAATTTTCATGACACATATCCCAGGCTTGATGGGTTAACCTGGTTTGATGGGTTAATCCAGTTAATTCTGGGTTAGCATTTTTTTTCTATTTAGTTATCAAACTTTCATGACGCGAATCCCAGGTTTGACGGGTTAACCTGGTTTAAAGGGTTAACCCAGTTAATTCAGAATTTTTTTTCTTTTTCTTCATTAGTTTTTTTCTTCTTGTTGGTTTTTTTTCTTTGTTTTTTTTCTTTTAAATTAATTTATTTAATTATCACACTTTTATGACACGACCTTGCAACTAGACCCACTTCCAAGGCTCTTGGGTTCAGTGTTGCAGCCAGACTCACTTAAACTTGAGTCATGGAAGTTTAAAATTATTATTAATATTATAAATATTACTCTTGGGTTAAGCGTTGCAGCTAGACCCAAGGCTCTTGGGTATATCTTTGCATAAAGACCTAACACTCTTAGATCTTAGCATTTTTTTGATATTTTTTATGAAAGAAAAAAAAATTAACCCGTGGCGTATGTTTTTGTTTTTTTTTTCTTTTTTAAGCCTTTTCTTGTGGACCGCATAGGCTGATCCTGATAAAAAAAAGTTGATGCCTTTAGTTTATTTTTTATATCTTTTTTCATTGTTTTTTTGTTTTTTAATTGTTTTTTTTTAAAAAACTGATATGTTTAATTTTTTTTTCTATTTAGTTATCAAACTTTATGACATGGATCCTAGGTTTGACAAGTTAGCCCAGTTAATTCTAGGTTAACCCGTCAATTTTTTTTTTCTATTTAGTTATTAAACTTTCACGATACGAATCCAAGGTTTGACGGGTTAACCTGATTTGAAGGGTTAACCCAGTTAATTCAGATTTTTTTCTTTATTTTTTCTTTTTAATTAATCTATTTAATTATCACACTTTTATGACATTACTTTGCAGCCAGACCCACATCTAAGACTATTGGGTCTGGTATTGCAGCTAGATCCACTTAAACTTAACTCGCGGCATCACGCGGGTCATCTAACAAGTGTGTGTGTGTGTATTCTCTCGTGTACTAGCATTTTAGTAGAGTTGCGTCCCCACAAAAAGCTTTTGTTTGTGGAAGTTTCTGCCATTTGGTTGGTAAGGGACTAGAGAGGCAATTGCTTACTACCATATTGTAGGTTTATTATGGTTATTTTGTGGAGATTTATTTTTTATTTAGCATAAAAAAATAGAAAATAAATAATATAATTTAACAAGTTGTATGTATCATCTATGATTAAAAAAAATAATTATATCTTTGTTTTCTAGCAGCACCAAAAAAAATACAGAGAGAATTACATTATATCTTTTATTCTTTTAGGCAATGACTGAGTTATATTACTTTACAAAATTGTGGGTTATCTTTCAATGATGTGGTGGATAAAAAATTATATCACTTGATTTTGTTCTAATATAAAATCATAACTTTATTTCATATTTGTTGATTAATTTGCGCGTCATTATGGTCAAGTATGAGAAAAATGGTGTTGATAATAAGTAAATCAAAAGATGGTTTCCAGTAATATTATTACCTCTCTGCACACAGAAATTATATATAGGGAAGAAAACTATCCGAGGTAATCTATAACATGCATAAATGTCTATTGATATGCTAATGTACAATGATAGAATATTTCCCTTGATTTTTTGCATGATATCTTGCCTTATTGGTGACAGATTCTGCTTTCTTTACCTCTTGTTGGCTCCATTGATTGATTGAAAGCATGTGAACACATTCATATGATTATTACCCTAAGATGTACGGAATATGAGACAATATGATTTTTAGATTGGTTTACCATCACCTCTTTACCCTGAAGATTCAATTTTCTTTCTTATTTTCTTTTTTCCGGGCATAAAGTTGAAGTCGAGAATTGGAGAAAAATATGGATTTTCCAGTGATCACGCACATACTTTGTGAAAGGAAAGGGGTGGCCAAGGTTGTTAAAATCGCGATTTTGACACGGCACGGAAAGTACTAAACAAACTCGAATCGTAAAATCGTAAAATCGTAAGGAATTTTAAAATACATAAAAAAAAATTTCGATTAATTCAGTCCTATAATACTGAAATGGCTTTAAATTTAGTCCAATTCAACATTTTTCAGTCCAATTTTCACCCCATTAATTTAATTTAATTCAGTCCAATTAATTCAGTCCTATAATACTAAAATGAGATTCAATTTAGTCCAATTCAACAGTTTTCAATTCAATTTTCACCCGAGTAATATTTAGTCCAATTCAGTCAAGATATATAGTATATACTGTGGCATTCAATTCAACAATTTTCTCACCCGATCAATTCCATTCAATTCAACATTATACATATACAAATTACAGGACCGGGCAAAATGAATTACAGGGTAACAGACTAACTAATCACCGGACAATTAACACTTAACAGGGCAAAATACAAATCTATTACAGGGGCAAAATCTACTACTGCAGTGATGATGATGAAGGCAAAATGAACTTACGGTGTCGCCTGCTGCTGTTGAAGATGATGATGATGAGCTGAACGACTGCTGGTGAAGAGGCCCGATGTCGCCTGCTGTTGTTGAAGATGGGAAAGAAAGGAGATCGTTGCCGGCATGCCGCTGTTAATGAAGATTGCAGAGGAAGCCCGAAGCCGTGAGTTGTTGAGGAGATTGTCGTCGGCTCGTCGCTGTTAAAATCACGATAAACAGAAAAGGAAGTCGCGACCGTGAGCACTGACGAAAGAAAAGGAGTGAAGACTGGAGTCACTGACCGCGAGCATTGTCACTGACTGCTTTTATGGAGGATGGAGATCGTTGTCGCCGCTTTTGTGGTTGCCGATTAGGGATTTGTTCGGTTGGAAAGAGTATTTTGTGCGTTGTGATTTGTGAAGATTGAAGACAGTGAATTGATTCCCTGAAGTGAAGAGAGTCGCGTGAGTCTGTGACTGTGCAAGAAACATCCAATAGGCACCTGACAGCTGGACATGAGGGGGGGATTTTGTTTCAGCACCTCATTTTGGCATAATCGCAAAATCGGTCCTGAAATCGCGATTTTGTGCGATTTCATCCGATTTTTGCGATTTCACCTGATTTCAACCCGATTTTACTTATTTTTGATTTTTTCAAGCGATTCAACACGTAAAGCATGTTTTGACTCGTAAGTACGATTTTACGAGTCAAAACGCGATTTTAACAACCTTGGGGGTGGCCATTAATTTTCTTCCTCCTAACACTTTTTATCCCCATACTTTGTTAGTTCAAGAGAAAAGAAAAGGAAAAACATGTCCCTTGCCCATCAAGTTGGGTTTAATTATTGAAAAATGTGCATAGTACACTTATTCCTTGAGATGCATTTAGCAGTCCCACTAACAGAGGCATATCGTAAAGTCACACTTTGCAACGGATCCAGGATGACCGGCTCCGCCTTGGCACATTTCGCGACACAATTCAGGATAACATATTCTAGTTTTGAACAGTTTTTTACATCTTTTTGCTTGGACGTCTTGAACCATTAGTGCAATTGCAAAAGCAAAATATAATTATTCATTACTTTCTTTTTCACTATTTTTTAAATATAACTATGTTGAATAATAAAAAATAAAATACTATTTTTCAACGTCAATTGAGATAAAGTAAAACATACATACCTGAGAAAATAAGTACGATGATGAAGAACAAGTTGAACATGAGCTTAGTCATCCCGTTATGAAGATCTAATGACAACTACAATAAAATTAAGAATAATTTATAAAATAAATATCAAGTTGGGGTGGGTGCTATTTATACTGCGAAAGGTTCACAAGTTTAACCCTTTTAACATATCATTGATTGATTTTAGTTTATTCATAATATGCTATTAAAAGAAAGTTCATATTTGTTTTTTAGGTTCTTCTAATATCCTTAGATAAATTTTGTTTTCAATATAACTGTAGTTTATATATATATGGTAGGGTATTTATTCCTACCAGATTAAATATTGTATCAGAGCCTACTGGGATCTGGGTAGGAATAGTATCATAAAAGTCAGTATTCTTAGAAAGAACAAGAGACCATTAGACTATAGGTATGAAACTGAATGGTGTAAGTCCTGTCTGAGTTTTAGGGCAATAAATCCATATAACCTGCAGCCTGTTTCCTAATTTATCTTTCATTTCTAAGGATTCCGTCTTTCATAGGACTACTTCTATTTTGGCTTCCTCTATCTCTGAATCTTCTAAAAGCAGAAGAATAGTACAAAGTGAAGAAATAACTATTGAAGACTTTACAAAAAAACATTGATGATTGGAAAATTCCAAAAATTTCTCATACTCAGATTTATCAAAAATCTAAATATGATATTTTCAAAACAGATTTTACTATCAAAACTGAAGAAAGAGATATTCAACTCACAAAACCTTTTGAAACCATTCAACTCCTCTCTTAAAAATCCTTACAAAAACATCTGGCCCGAAATTATAAATATATACATGTTGGCCTTGTCCAGGTCGGAATAAAACCCCTTACAAAGGAAGGCTTAAACACCTCAATTCTAGCTGTCCTCCGTGATGCTAGATTTCAAAACTTCCAAGACTCCCTCCTTAGTTCTATTGAGTCTAGCCTTTGTAGTGGTCCGGTATCATTTGACTGTTATCCAAACATAACCATATCCCTCAAAGACAAAAACATCTTGCAAAGTATGCTACTACAAATAAAGACCCATAATTATGACATGCTCGAAGGATCTATCCCTGTTGCTCTCATATTCAAAATCCATTACAAAGCCATGTTCTCAGCCTTTGCCAGCAAACACAAATTCCAATCTCAAAAAGGAGAAACACTTCTCCTACAAACAGATTTATCTCGCTCAAACACTGTTGTCCCAAAAGCAATCCAATGGAAAGACATATCCCTACCAGAAGATTGGATCCTCGAAGATGCAGCACCATTAGAACTACCACCACCACCTCAACTCAATGTCCAAATTAAAAATATTACATAATGCACAGATGGAAAAGTCAAACTGTCTTTCCACCGACACTCTACAAGTTCCAGATTCTCAGAAACCTCTTCATCTTCCAGTACAATAGATCTGGGAAGAATTTCCAAAATCCCTTCTGTTATCAATATCCCTTATCATGCAAACCTCCCTAGAAAATCCACATCTGACATCCCTTCTACCAGTTTCCAAAATGCAGACTATACTATAAATATACCAAAACCAGTTTATACAGACCTTGAGCAACCATCTCCTCCAACTTCACCAACTTTTGCAGCTGTTACTGAAAACATCCAAAATGAGCTGAATGTTTTGACTTCAGAAAAGTATTTTGTCAAAAACAAACCTCTTCTCAAAAGTGATTTTTATGGTGATCATAATATGGAAAAACGATCTTGGTTTTTTCAACATTTCCTCCAACAGAGGAATGATATTCAGAAACAATTTTATGCTTACATTGAGACCCATAACGTGCAAATTTTATTATTTGATTGGTTTGAATTCCATTATGTTTCAGCACAACATATTGCATATCCATTTGCATCCATTAAACATGCATGTCCTATTACAACCCGTTCAAAAACCCCTACATGGACCCTCACCAGTGGAACAACAATTGAGTCTGATCATCCACCTTTACGCAACCTACAACTTTCCCATAAAGATCAAACAGTTGATGCAGCCCCATACAAATTACTTGGTGAAGATACCCTTACAAATACCAAACATATTATCCAACAAAATAATCTTACAAATACCAACCTCCATACCATCGGTAAACAGCTTACCAGATTGGAAAAACAAATACAAAAAAACCCAGCCCACTTCATAATTGATAAAACCCCAATCGACCTTAAACTCAAAAACCTAGTATTCAAACCATATCAAGTTACTCAAACGAGCCAAGCACAAATTCAAGAAAATCAACCTAATTTTCTTCGAGCCATTAAAATACACTTACAAAACCTTGACCGGACAACCCTGACTGTCCCAGACACACCTCAACAATCTAACCCTTCATCCTCTACAAATCAGGTTAATACTCTCCAAAATAACCCCGTATCACCCTCTGATACAGACACCATTCACGAACAACCTCTTCAACTAAACAGACTCACTTGGCAAGCTCCCAAAACAACCATTGCTCCAGATATTTCCATATCTACTAAACCAACTGCCATCAGCCAACATAAATATAATGCATCTTCCCTCTATGAATGGAACATAGATGGCATGTCTGAATATAATATCCTAAACACTTTCCAACAAATGACCATGGCAACCAATGCCTACAAAACCCAAATAGGAACCTAAGACAAAGCCATAGCTAAACTTCTTATTGCAGGCTTCTCTGGCCCGCTTAAAGGATGGTGGGATTACCATCTCACTGAAATGGATCACCTACATATTCTAAACTCTGTACAAACCTATGAAGACCAAACACCTATCCTTGACCCTTCAGGAAACACCATCTAAGATGCTGTGTCTACCCTTATCCTTACCATCTCCTTGCATTTTGTTGGAGATCCTTCCCATTTGAAAGACAAAAATGCTGAACTTCTCTCCAACCTCCGGTGTAAGAAACTCAGTGACTTTCAGTGGTACAAAAATACCTTCCTTACTCGTGTTATGCTTCGAGAAGATTCAAACCAACCATTTTGGAAAGAAAAATTCCTTGCAGGCTTACCAATTCTCTTAGGAGAAAAGGTCCAAAACAAGATCAAAGACACCTTTACCACCAAAACCATACCATATGACTAGCTTACATACGGTGAGCTTGTGAGCTTCACACAAAAAAAAGGTCTTAAGATCTGCCAGAATCTCAAACTCCAAAAACACCTAAAGTGGGAAACGAAACGTACCAGGCAAGAACTTGGTAATTTCTATCATCAGTTTGACCTTTCCATCAAAAAACCCTCCTGCAGTGGAACCTGTGCACAACCCAAAAAATATTCGAACCATAAGCCTCCTTATAAACGATCGGCCCATAAATACTGACAACAATTTTATCCCAAACCAGATCAACCTTACTATAAAAAGCCCTACAAATTCAACAAACCCCACAGACCTTTCCAGTCAAAACCCAGCCTTTGCAAAGGGTCCCAGATCATTTGATCAAGTATCCAAACATAACCATATCCCTCAAAGACAAAAACATCTTGCAAAGTATGCTACTATAAATAAAGACCCATAATTATGACATGCTCGAAGGATCTATCCCTGTTGCTCTCATATTCAAAATCCATTACAAAGCCATGATATATATATATATCAGAATCTATTGGAATCTGGGTAGAAATAATGATTTAATTTACAGAAACCCAAGTGAGAAGAGAGCGCCTTAGTTAATAGGTGAATACTACTGAATGGTGTAAGTCCTGTTGAGCGAGTGAGCGTATAGGGCAGTGAACCATATAACTTGCAACCTGTTTTCTAAACTATCTTTTCAAACTATGGATTCTGTTTTTTACAGATCTATTTCTATTTCAGCTTCTTCTACATCTGAAACCTCTAAGAATAAGAGAATTGTACAAAGTGAAGAAATAACAATTGAAGATTTTACAAAAAATATTAATGATTGGAAAATTCCAAAGATTTTCCAAAAACAGATTTATCAAAAATCTAAATATGACATTTCAAAACAGATTTTACGATTAAAACTGAGGAAAGAGATATTTGGCTTACAAAACCTTTTGAGACTACCCAACTCTTCCAAAAATCCCTACAAAAACACTTAGCCATAAATTACAAATACATCCATGTTGGCCTTGTCTAAGTTGGGATAAAACCCCTTACAAAAGAAGGGTTAAACACCTCCATTCTAGCTGTCCCCTTCGAGATGCTAGATTCCACAATTTCCAAAACTCACTCCTAAGTTCCATTGAGTCTAGCCTCTGCAGCGGTCCAGTATTGTAACGACCCAGCTTTTTCAAGGCCAAAATCGATGGAATTTTTTTTTTTACTTTTCGCAATGACATTTTGTGAATTAGTCTTTATGTTCCTTCCTTATCATGACATCATAGGGATATAGTTCTCATAAAACAACATTCTCATACAACAGATGCCCAATACACATGTCTATAATATTATATTTTCATATTCATACATTTACATTACGTCATATTGACATACCTGTGTGTTTGCATTCTTGTTCCAATCTCGTTATCAACACGAGTTTATAATAGACAATCTTACACAACTAGTACTTTCTTTCATACGATCCTCATGTGATTTCACAACATAACATCCTCATAAAAGGAAATACCACATAAATGTATTCATAGGATCGTGTCTACATGTTTGCACATCCCCATCTGTGCTCCATTACAATTTCCATTACAAGTCCTTATAAAAGTGTCGAATGGCAAATATTCAACATAACAACTAAGTCATACTATTACATTGCACCTTTCAAAATATGTGAACATGTGGAACGGGCTTTTCTATGCACCTTGATTGTGTGATGTCCCTGTTACAAAACAACATGGATACAAGAATTGTAAATAATCTAACATAATAATAAACATCTAGAAGTACATTGTCGTTGCTTTTTGTTATTAACTTAGAACGGGAAGATTCCTTCTTATATACATTGTACATCTCTTATTATTTCATTCACTGTACTTTTCTCACTTACACACCCCAACCTCTCCATAGGGTTGTGGGGTCGAAGTTTAACATCGATCGGGGTTAAATACTTCGTCTTAACCCGGTCATCCACCTTGGATACTTATAGCCGTAGCTAATTGCAACATTTAAATTCGGCCATCCGTCTCGGATGCCATTAAAAAAAACTAATCACGAAATCAACCCCCGTCATTCCTATATATACCATTAACCAAAGCTATATATATATATATATAAGATCAATTCAACCATCCACCACAGATGCCATTAGCCAAAACAAATCATCAAACGCAACCCGGTCATCCATCATGGATGCTATTACCCGAAGCTAATCATCAATCACAACCCGATCATCCATCTCGGATGCCATTAGCCGAAACTGATCAAACATTTGTCCCGGTCATCCATCTCGGATGCCATTAGCCGAAACTAATAATCATTTATCCTGGTCATCCACTTAGGATGCCATTAGCCGAAGCTAATTGTCATTTATCCCGGTCATCCACTTAGGATGCCATTAGTCGAAGCTAATCAATTAATTGTCTCGGTCATCCATTCAGATGCTATTAGCCGAAGCTAATCAAACATTTGTCCCGGTCATCCATTCGGATGCCATTAGCCGAAGCTAATCATCATTTATCCCGGTCATCCACTTAGGATGCCATTAGCCGAAGCTAATCAATTAATTGTCCCAGTCATCCATCTCGGATGCCATTAGCCGAAGCTAATCAACATTTATCCCGGTCATTCACTTAGGATGCCATTAGTTGAAACTGATCAACAATAACAACCCGGTCATCCATCTCGGATGCCATTAGCCGAAACTCATCATCAATCACAACCCGCCCATCCATCTCGGATGCCATTAGTCGAAGCTAATCATCATTTATCCTGGTCATCCATTTAGGATGCCATTAGCCGAAGCTAATCAACATTTATCCCGGTCATCCACTTAGGATGCCATTAGTCGAAACTGATCAACAATCATAACCGGTCATCCATCTCAGATGCTATTAGTCGAAGCTAATCATCATTTATCCCGGTCATCCACTTAGGATGTCATTAGCCGAAACTGATAAACAATCACAGCCTGGTCATCCATCTCGGATGCCATTAGCCGAAGCTAATCATCATTTATCCCGGTCATCCATTTAGGATGCTATTAGCCGAAGCTAATCAACATTTATCCCGGTCATCCACTTAGGATGCCATTGCCCGAAACTAATCAACAATCACAACCTGGTCATCCATCTCGGATGCTATTAGCCGAAGCTAATCATCATTTATCCCGGCCATCCACTTAGGATGCCATTAGCCGAAACTGATCAACAATCACAACTCGGTCATCCATCTCGGATGCCATTAGCCGAAGCTAATCAACATTTATCCCAGTTATCCACTAAGGATCCCATTAGCCAAAACTGATCAACAATCACAACCTGGTCATCCATCTCGGATGCCATTAGCCGAAGCTAATCAACATTTATCCCGATCATCCACTTAGGATCCCATTAGCCGAAGTTAATCAATATTTATCCCGGTCATCCACTTAGGATGCCATTGCCCGAAACTAATCAACAATCACAACCCGGTCATCCATCTCGGATGCTATTAGCCAAAGCTAATCATCATTTATCTCGGTCATCCATTTAGGATGCCATTAGCTTAAGCTAATCAAACATATATCCCGGTCATCCACTTGGGATGCCATTAGCCAAAGCTAATCAATTAATTTTCTTGGTCATCCCTTTCGGATGCCATTCGTCAAAGCTAATCAACATTTATCCCGGTCATCCACTTAGGATGCCATTAGCTGAAGCTAATCAATCAATTATCTGGTTATTTATTCAGATGCCATTAGCCGAAGCTAATTGAATAATTGTCCCGGTCATCCATCTCGAATGCCATTAGCCGAAGCTAATCAAACATTTGTCCCGGTCATCCATTCGGATACCATTAGCTGACGCTAATCATTAACCAATTAAATGTTCCAAATACGGTTTATGAGATCACTATAACATGGTAATATCCTTTGAATTGCTCATTCAAACGATTCATAACAATTTAACATTCACTGTAACATAATAGTAGACCCTTCGTGATACTCGTAGAAACGTCCTGTAATAGTTTAACATTCAATAAACACGATAACAAATCCTTTATAATACACAAACAAACATTCCATAACAGTTATCATTCAGTATAACACAACAGTACACCCTTTATATTACTCATCCAATCATTCATGCCAGTTAATGATCAATATAATACAACAATAGATCCCTCATAATACTCATACAACCATTCATGATAATTAACATTCAGTATAATACAACGGTAGATCCTTTGTAATACTCATACAACCATTCATTATAATTACATTCAATAAAATACAACAGTAGATCCTTCGTAATACTCATACAACCATTTATCAGCAGCCCAAATTTATAATAGCCCAATCAACATCTCATAGTCAGTTTAATATTCATTGCAATGTAATAATATATCCACTTCAAACAAGTCATTTCAGAACATTAACATTTTCATCATCGTCTCAACATTCATCAAGAACTCGATCAACATTTCATAGTCATTTTGACAATCATCAAGAATTCAATCAGACACTTCATTGTTGTTTCATCATTCATTAAGGATTCAATAATATATCATCATAAGTAAATCATTTCAAAACATAAACATCATACGAGAAGAAGGTGGAAAACACCTACCTGTTCCACTTGTGATTTGTCCTTTTCCTGACGATGGTTCGATCCCGGCCGCATCACCTAAGACATCAATACCACAATTCAATATATTTGCATCCTTAAATCCCATTCATCACCATACTTATTTCAAGAATCCATATGTTCACATTCAAGTGTTCCATAAATTACACCATTATACAATGAAATTGTTGCAAGCATTTGATTCATTTCCTAAGAGGCCTATTGCAGAAATCGGCAAAGAAAAACCGACTCATGCAGCCGATACTTCGATGTGGCGAAAACCGTTCACCGCAGTCGCGCAATTTGGCAGAGAAAACTGGTTTGCTGCAAGCTGCCCAATTTGGCAGCCAAAACTGTTTCGCTGCTAGTGCCATAATTTCGGCATCGAATGCTACTTCACTGCAGCCAACATGTTTTTGACAGCGAATGTTACTTCACTGAGGATGGAGTAGATAATGACCGATAAGACTCCTAAAATGTCATCAGGGTCTTGGATACCATTGGGGAAGGTGCTCGCCAGCACATATAAAAAAAAACATGCCTAAGTCACCAAACACGACTCCAATGCATTTGAATGCCAAGTGTAGAACGCCGAACCAATGTTTCCCCTGCATAATAAACTTCAACTTTTAATTAATTATTCATGGTCGTATTAGTGTGTGTATATAGTTTAGATTTACTAAACATTTAAAAAGAGAAAAAAAAAGCTCAAAAAAACATGAGAAATCTCTAACAAAGACTGAATTCAAACCTAAACACACAAGAGACCATTAGAGGAGTTTAGGAATTGTGAGCTCTTATACGTACTAACTTAGACAAAAACAATACGAGAAAGATAACAAACACATACAATACAAAATTTTGTCGAATAGGACACTGCACAAAAACTCTAATTAAGTACAAAAGACATAACACGGTGGGCGATGCATCTTGAGTCACCGATGCTTTTTTCGGTTACCTCTTCTTGAATTTCTAGGAGTTCTACGATATGATCTGTAGCTTCCTCTAGTACCTATGATGAAAAGAGAGCATTTGAATAATCAACAGTAAAAAAGCATTAATATATTGCATATTTTGTATCCAGAGATGAGATGTTTTATTCATGTCAATAGTTTCTAATAACAACCAGAGATGTATAAATGTTTAATGCCTGGAAATTGAGTTAGTGACTAAAAAAGAGAAAAAAACATAAAATATTACATCTTTGATAAAAAAAAATCCAAGTAAAAGCTGTATTTTTTCAAACCACGACGTAAATATATTTTTATACTTTCCCAATCATTAAAAATATTTTTTTTATCAATAAAAATACCAAGTACCTACTGGAAAGCATAAAAGTTTGTTAATATAATTATTAATAAATTGCCTTAACTGAATTCATTCTATTTCTCTTCCTTATGTATTTATTATTCTAGTTTATAATTAACTTTTGTAGTTTATCGAGAATGAAATTCCCTTTTTATTTTTTTTATATATATTCATGGAAAAAAGAGAGGTGATGTTACTAAATCAATTTAGTGTCACGTACATGAAACTAGAGATTTAAAAGAAAAGTTTGTGACCATATAAGATATCTAATCATAGAAACATGGGAGAAGATAAAATAGAGATCGAGCTGTGAATCCTTCTTTCTATCAACTTTTATTGACTCGTACATGTCATGTCACGTTCCGGCATGGAAAAAAGTACGAGGATATACTTCTCATTAGGTATGTTTAAAAAAACCGAGTAACCGAGAAAACCGAACCGAGATGAAAAACCGATTAAACTGATTTTTAAAACCAGAAATCTTTCCGGTTCGGTTCGGTTTCGGTTTTACCACTGAAACCGGTGAATCAAACCGGTCCACCCATAAAATAAAGTTAAAATAAACCTAGTATAAATAATATAGTAAACCAACCCTAAATGACATTACATGTGAAGCCGCCGCCCACACCAGACCAGAGAGTCTTATCGCCTTCTTTCTTTCCCCTTCAATTTTCATCCTCTTTGCCTCTTACCCCCTGCATCTGTCTTTTCTCTAGCCGATCAATAAGTAAATAACCCACATCTCCGCATCCATCTAGTATACTTACAGCCGAAAAAAAACCTGAACAAAACCTTTTGACGTCTCTCTTCACTTGCAGCAGAAAGAGGTAAAGTTTACTATTTATCCATGTGTTAATTCTGGCCTTCTTGTGCTTGTAAGTTGTACTTGTAACATTTGTTCCATTAGAGATCTCTGACCTCTGCTTTTTCTTTTTTATCCTCTTGCAGCTAGGGTTTTTACATCTTTCTTCAGGTTCCCCCCCTTTCCCCGACCCTCTCTACTTTCTGTTGATTTGTGTTGATATTGAGTTATTGATTGCTTTGTTTAGCCTTGTTAACTTTAATATGTATCGGTTTATCTTGATTGCTTTGATCTGTATTATTAGTTTTTTTATCTGTATTATTAGCTATCAATCTGTTTTCTATTGTATCAATTCTGGCAGCAAGTTCATTCTGTTTTATTCTGGCTGTAAGTTCATTCTGTTCATGTATGATCTATTAAATGTTAATTGTTATATCTGTTCATTGTTCAATAATAAGTTCAAGTGAAAACATGGTTGTCGGGTGAATCTGTTGTATCAAAATGAATTTGAACAGTGTTCATAGCTTTATTCTGGCAGTAATAAGTTCATTCTGTTTTATCTTGATTGATTTTCATTTATGATCTGTTATAAACCATTGGTCCATTACAGTGTACACCTTGTTTGAGATGGTTAATCAAGATAATTGGTTCATTCTGTTCATTGGTCCATTACAGTGTAAACCATTTATGTATTATCTGTTATAAACCATTGGTTCATTTTGCCTAGTCAGAATGTTAGGTTCATGTTAGGTTCATTTTGTTAATTGGTCCATTACAGTATGCAGGTTTTTTAGAATAGAGAGGTGACAGATGCCTTTTTGCAATTATATGAACCTAATATGATGCTCAACTTCTACTTGATTCTTAATTGTAGTCAGATGTTAATTCATGTTGTTGCTTTCTTAATTTCAGATGGATAATGGGAAAGATCCTACATCAAATGAGTCAAATCCTTCAAGTTCAGAACCAAATTCTTTGCCTATTTCAGTTCCAGTTACAACCTCCAGTACAAATAGCAACACTGAAGAAGGTAATCCACCTTCTAGATGTAATAAAAGAAAAACATCTCAAATTTGGGATCATTTTAAAAAACTAGATGGTAATTCTAAAACTCCTAGGGCTGCATGTAAGTATTGTGGAAAAGACTAGGCATGTCATACTATATTTAATGGGACTAGTAACATGTGGAGTCATCTAGGTGTATGCAAAAAATTTCCTTTTGTCATTGATCGAAAACAAAAAACTTTAGTTTTAGAACCTAAGCCTAAAATAGAGGGGGGTGATAATGGAGAGGAAAATTTGGTGACTGTTAAGGCAGTGGGTTATAATTATGAAGAGTGTAGGAAAGCCCTTGAAAAAATGATTATACTTGATGAGCTACTTTTTAACTTTATAGAAAACCAAGGATTTAAATCATTTTGTAAAGTAATGCAACCTAGATTTGATGTTCCTTCTCGTTTGATGATTTGGAGAGATTGTTTGAAGATTTATTTAGTTGAGAAGGAGAAATTAAATAAAGCTCTTAAGAATCAAAGTTTATGTTTAACAACTGATACTTGGACATTAATCCAAATTATTAATTATATGTGTTTGACTGCTTATTGGATTGATGAAGATTGGAACTTGAATAAAAGAATTCTAAACTTTTGTCAAGTTTCTAATCATAAAGGTGAAATCATTGGCCAAACGATTGAGAGTTGTTTATTGGAATGGAGAATTGATAAGATTTTAACAGTTACTGTAGACAATGCAAGTTCAAATAATTTGACAATAAAATATATGAAAAGAGTAACAATTGGATGGGCAACTAATATATTGTCAAATGACTTCATGCATGTTAGATGTTGTGCACATATTGTTAATCTTATTTTATGTGCGGGATTGAAAGATATTGATGATTCAATGGTTAAAATTAGAAATGCAGTAAGTTTTGTTAGATCTTCTCCTTCTAGACAACTTGTTTTTAACCAATGTGCGGAGAGGTTGAAAATTAGGAGTAAAAAATATGTTTGCTTGGATGTTGCAACTAGATGGAACTCTACATATATGATGCTAGATGAGGCTGTTAAATTTGATGTGGTTTTTATGAGGTTAGAAGAAATCGATCCTAGGTATTTGAGTTACTTTGAGGTTGATTCAAAAGGAAAACAAAAAAACTTAGGTCCTCCTACTTTAGAAGATTGAGAAAAGGCTAGATCTTTTGTCAAGTTCTTGAAATTATTGTACACGGTTACATTGAATTTTCTGGCTCTTGTATGTGACATCTAATTCTTTCTTCCATGAATTGATTTCCATGCACACAAGCATATCTCAACTTTGTAGAAGTGAAGATGTTTATGTAAGTCAAATAGCCAAGAATATGATGGCAAAGTATAAAAAATATTGGGGGGATCAAGATACACAAAACTTTTTGTTGTATGTAGCTATTGTGTTAGATCCACGTTTCAAATTGAAGTATGTGAGATTTTGTTTTCAAAGATTGTATGATGTTGAAGAGGCTGAAAATTTTACAATTAAGGTTAAAGATACTTTGCTAAGGTTGTTTGAGCATTACATGAATGTTGATAAGAATGTTGAGGTTGTTCATAGTGTTGGAACTATTATAAATGAAAATGTTAATGTTGATTTAATGGTGGTAAATGATGATATGTTGGATGACTTAGCTTCTCAATTCAAAAAACATTTAGAGGAAGAAGGCGATGTCCAAAAACAAATGAGGTTGAGAGGTATTTAAGTGATGATTGTGAGGATCCGAATGATTTTAAATTAGATATTTTGAGTTGGTGGAGGTGTAATGCTATAAAATACAAGATTCTTTCTAAAGTGGCACAACATGTGTTAGCCATCCCGGTATCTACAGTTGTTTCTGAAGCAGCATTATCTCCATCGACAATGCAAGCACTTGTTTGTTCTTAGAATTGGTTGAGTTTAGCACCAATTCCAATCAACATTAGAACCTTCATGGATTATATTGAAAATTCTGAGATGATTGAGTAAGGTAATTTCTCTTACAAATTTAAATATATTTATTTTATAATATTGTTTATTTACATATGTTTAGTCTAACATTTTAATTTATGTTTTTGTAGAATTTGATAAAAGTTTAAAAATCTCAATTGATTGTTTGTAAGTAGTATTGGTGGCTTGGTGTAATCTTGGAATATAATTGTTTTTGGTAATTAATTTACTTTACCTTGTTAATTCCCCTTAAAATTTAGCATACTTAATTCTTTCAATAGTTGAACTCTAATATGTTGCTAATTTGCTTATGTTTTTTTATAGCATTATCCTTGCTGGAATTTTTGAATGCTACCATTGCTGGAATTTTTGAATGCTAGTGTTGCTGGAATTTTTTCTTCAAACTATGTTGGATGTTTATGATAATTTATTGCTAGTTGCTAATGTATCCGCTTGTTAATGTTAACTTTTCTAGTGCGAACAGACTTTTAATTTGAGGTGTTCAAATTTGATCATACATTTTGCATATTGCATTGATTTAGCACTTTGGGAAGCATATTAAAAGTCAGCCAATTTGCATCTCTGTCAGATTTTAATTCATGTCTAGATTTTAATTCATATTAAAAGTCAGCTAATTCATATTAAAAATCAGCCAATTTAATGTAAGGTTGCTGTAATTTTTAAAGCTCAATTTTAAATCTGAACATTATAAATTTTTAAAAGCTGAACATTAGGTTAGTGTAAATTTTAAAGCTCAATTTAATGTAAGGCTAAACCAATTTAAAGAAAAAAAAAACCCATATATGATGGGATTAGGTTTCCCGGTTTTTTCCCAAAAAAACTGGATTTAACCGAACCGTTCCGGTCCGGTTTGAACCGGTTTCCAGTCCGGTTCGGTTAATTTTTTACAAAACTATTGTAATTTGGTTCGATTGGTTTTTTGAATCTAAACCAAACCGAACCGAATTGAACCGTGAACACCTCTACTTCTCATTGTTAAGAATCTTGTTACATCGGTATTTATTGAGCCAATTTGATTTTATTAAAATAGAGTAAATGATTAATTAATGTTGACTGATCTATATATCTACAACTTCAAATATTTAATTATATAATAGATGTTATATATATATAGAGGGGGGCTTATTAAACATTAAAAATAAATAAACAAAAAAAAGTTCATGCAAAAATCTTTAAATAAGACTGGAACTCAAAATTAACAAACAAAAATATATACCTCTTCTTGAATCTCTTGTTCCCATCCCTCTACATGGGGTGCCTCTTCTTGAATATGTGGGAGTTCGATACCATGATCCTACAATATGGACATGACATTATTAATTAATGGTATTTTGAGGAATAAATGAAAAATGATGTAACCTGATAAGAAGCCATCTTGATCCTCTTGTGCCTCAAGCTCAGTTTGAGTTTTGTACTTTAAAGTGAGTCTAGACATTTTTTATTTCAAGCATGTCACACATGAAGTATGTTATTAACCACGCCAAAGAAATTGATCGAGAAGCAAATAAAATTGAAAGATGAGATTTACTTCGGATGGGGTGAGAGAGAAGTTGCCTGTTTTTTTTTTCCTAATTAGTTCATGTTTCGAAATTTGAGTTTAAAAAATATTTATCACATCCTTTTCTCAGATTTAAGTTTAGGATCCATTCGTACCTAGATCCTAGTAGCGTCTATTAAAAAACAAAAAATCAATTACGATGAGATTTAAAACATCTAACAAGTTTTAGAGGAATTAAAAAACAGAAAAACTCAGGTATGCGTGAAACAAATTTAAACATAATCTAGGAATTAAATTGCAGATATACGTGATTTTATGTTCCAAGACAAAATGAAACTTTTTATTTGAATGACTGCAAAGATGTTAAATACTAAAAATTATTTGAAGAACGGATGTTTTAGAATTGTATATCAGTATTCTACACATTCCACATACCTGAATTAAGAAATCAGAGACAGTAGTCAAGGAGAACATCAGTTGAGTAGGGTGGATGAGAGAGAAGTTGCTGAAATGGCTGAACCAGAAGAACCTAATATTGTTGAAGCTAATGACAGTACGGTTACTAAGAGTGAAGCGGTGGCGAAGACTTCAAGAAGAAGAAGAAGAAGAGTGGAAGGACTGCTCAGGAAAAGAATGATTAATTTGGATAAGATTCTTGTAGAGCTATAGGTGAGGGGACACCTACTTCGAAACCCTCTGCACCACCTCCACAAGAGGAGAAACCTAATGCTCAGCCCGAACCAGTTGCAGTGCCAGATGCTCGGGCTGAGTAGAAGAGTGAAGAAGATAAAGGAACAAATACTTGCTAGCTAATGCAGGCGATGCTGTCCTTACTGCAGACAGAGATAGTGCACCTACAAAACGGCCCAGGTACCAGCTTATAACAAGTCAAAACCAGCTCGCCATCAAGCAAATTGTATCCAGATAGAGCGAGGAACATGTAGAAGCTAAAGGAAAAGAGAAAGAGGAGCCAGAAGAAGTGCAATGATGAGGTGGAAACCGTAGAATTCATATCAATGCTAGCTAGGCTTAACAGAGTATATTTTGCTCTAAACCAACGAAACAAAGAATGGAGAGGTCTGTCTTATTCTATATACGACAACTGCACAATAGAACAATTGGTGATAAAGCAAATGAATTCGACACTAACGTCTAACAAATGTAAGCAATACCACTTAAAAACTGTAGTGAAGTCATAAACCACATCAAAAAGAAAATATTAATAGCGAAATTCATAAACTTTAGACATGACAATTGACAATAAGCAAGTCAAAAAATTGGCACAAAGCCAACAACAGGAATTAAGGCTTATATTTCATAATTCACCATTATTCCCATCGGTACAATGATTCTATATTTCTTTCAATAACTATGAACACTAAATTACCAATCTTTATTGCATCCAAGCACCAAAGAATTAAACTTTCACAAAAAGAAGAAAAGGTTGATAAAAACAGCAATGACCCATTATTCAAAACCGTGAGATTCTCAGCTAGAAAGTGAGTTTATAAATCAAAAGCATCGCAGTGAGACTGGACAAGAAAAAAAATGTTAAAAACACAAGAAAATACATACTGGAGAGTGAATTGGGCAAGGCATTGCTTATTGTAATTTCACTAGAAGAAGAGAATCTTTGAGGAGATAAATGGGTTCTCCTCAGAAACTTAGCTGCCAGTTGTCTCATATGCATCCCTCTCTGTCAACTATATAGAAAGCGGTTTTGTTGGGTTTGCACTGAAACTACTGTTGTGCTTGTTAAACCCAGTGTTAAGACTTGAGACCTTGGTAGGGGCTTGTTTGGCTTCAAAACAAGGAAGGAAAACATAATATTCTGCAGTGCACCGAGTGGAAGGATTCTTCTAGACTTCTTTTCTTCTTCTTTTTTTCTCAATATCTTTTCACTTCAAGTTTCAAAATCGTAAATGTAAAATTTTTATAATTAATAATAAGTCTTTTTTTCAGTTTTACTTGTAATTAATAACATGTTGTGTTTGTTTAATATTTTATTCAATGAAATTAAAAATAAAAATAAACTCAATATATAATTCATATAAAATTCTACACAATTTTATACTTTTTCATCAAAATCTTTTATATAATTAATTTTTACTTTCCAAGTGAATTTCATTTTTAAAAACATGATTTATTTGACTTTCCATTTTTTTGAATAAAATCTTATTATAATTTTGATATCAGGTTTAAACAAAAAAATAAAAAAAACTGTCACATTCCAGTAAAAATCCATGGCCAAGAAAGGGAAATTAATGTTTGAAACGAACAAGAAGCACAAGGAGAAAGTGAGGGGATACCACAGATGAGCATAAAAATAAAAGGAAACTGAAGAAGCTCCACCGTGTTTTGAGCAGAGAAGAGGTCATCAAGAGGACTATTACTAGCGGTGGCGGCAGTAAGCTTAGAGCAAGGAGGAGGGGAAGCAAGGACATGCTCTTGTTGGTGATGATACACACCGAAAACTGTAACGTTGCGGCAAAAATCCATGGCTAAGAAAGGGAAATTAATGTTTGAAACGAACAAGAAGCACAAGGAGAAAGTGAGGGGATAGCACAGATGAGCGTAAAAATAAAAGGAAACTGAAGAAGGCCCACCGTGTTTTGAGCAGAGAAGAGGTCATCAAGAGGATTATTACTAGTGGCGGCGGGAGTAAGTAAAAGGAAACTGAAGAAGGCCCAACGTGTTTTGAGTAGAGAAGAGGTCATCAAGAGGACTATTACTAGCCGCGGCGGCAGGAAGCTTAGAGCAAGGAGGAGGGGAAGCAAGGACATGCTCTTGCTGGTGATGATACACATCGAAAACTGTCACCTTCCGGCAAAAAAACCATGGCCAATAAAGGGAAATTAATGTTTGAAACAAACAAGAAGCACAAGGAGAAAGTGAGGGGATAGCACAGATGAGCATAAAAATAAAAGGAAACTGAAGAAGGCCCACCGTGTTTTGAGCAGAGAAGAGGTCATCAAGAGGACTATTACTAGCGACGGCGACAGTAAGCTTAGAGCAAGGAGGAAGGGAAGCAAGGACATGCTCTTGCTGGTGATGATACACATCGAAAACTGTCACCTTCCGGCAAAAAACCATGGCCAATAAAGGGAAATTAATGTTTGAAACGAACAAGAAGCACAAGGAGAAAGTGAGGGGATAGCACAGATGAGCGTAAAAATAAAAGGAAACTGAAGAAGGCCCACCGTGTTTTGAGCAGAGAAGAGGTAATCAAGAGGACTATTACTAGCGGCGGCAGCAGTAAGCTTAGAGCAAGGAGGAGGGGAAGCAAGGACATGCTCTTGCTGGTGATGATACACACCGGAAACTGTCATTTTCCGGCCAAAATCCATGGCCAAGAAAGGGAAATTAATGTTTAAAACGAACAAGAAGCACAAGGAGAAAGTGAGGGGATAGCAGAGATGAGAGTAAAAATAAAAGGAAACTGAAGAAGGCCCACCGTGTTTTGAGCAGAGATGAGGTCATTAAGAGGACTATTACTAGCGGCGGCAGCAGTAAGCTTAGAACAAGGAGGAGGGGAAGCAAGGACATGCTCTTGCTGGTGATGATACACACCGGAAACTGTCACGTTGCGGCAAAAATCCATGGCCAAGAAAGGGAAATTAATGTTTGTAACCAACAATAAGCACAAGGAGAAAGTGAGGGGATAGCAGAGATGAGAGTAAAAATAAAAGGAAACTGAAGAAGGCCCACCGTGTTTTGAGCAGAGAAGAGGTCATCAAGAGGACTATTACTAGCGGCGGCAAAGTAGCTTAGAGCAAGGAGGAGGGGAAGCAAGGACATGCTCTTGCTGGTGATGACACACACCGGAAACTGTCACGTTGCGGCAAAAATCCATGGCCAAGAAAGGGAAATTAATGTTTGAAACAAACAAGAAGCACAAGGAGAAAGTGAGGGGATAGCACAGATGAGCATAAAAATAAAAGGAAACTGAAGAAGGCCCACTGTGTTTTGAGCAGAGAAGAGGTCATCAAGAGGACTATTACTAGCGACGGCGACAGTAAGTTTAGAGCAAGGAGGAAGGGAAGCAAGGACATGCTCTTGCTGGTAATGATACACACCAGAAACTGTCACGTTGCGGCAAAAATCCATGGCCAAGAAAGGGAAATTAATGTTTGTAACGAACAACAAGCAAAAGGAGAAAGTGAGGGGATAGCACAGATGAGAGTAAAAATAAAAGGAAACTGAAGAAGGCCCACCATGTTTTGAGCAGAGAAGAGGTCATCAAGAGGACTATTACTACCGGCGGCGGAAGTAAGCTTAGAGCAAGGAGGAGGGGAAGCAAGGACATGCTCTTGCTGGTGATGATACACATCGAAAACTGTCACCTTCCGGCAAAAAACCATGGCCAATAAAGGGAAATTAATGTTTGAAACAAAAAAGAAGCACAAGGAGAAAGTGAGGGGATAGCACAGATGAGCGTTAAAATAAAAGGAAACTGAAGAAGGCCCACCGTGTTTTGAGCAGAGAAGAGGTAATCAAGAGGACTATTACTAGCGGTGGCGGCAGTAAGCTTAGAGCAAGGAGGAGGGGAAGCAAGGACATGCTCTTGCTGGTGATGATACACGTCGAAAACTGTCACCTTCCGGCAAAAAACCATGGCCAATAAAGGGAAATTAATGTTTGAAACAAAAAAGAAGCACAAGGAGAAAGTGAGGGGATAACACAGATGAGAGTAAAAATAAAAGGAAACTGAAGAAGGCCCACCGTGTTTTGAGCAGAGATGAGGTCATGAAGAGGACTATTACTAGCGGCGGCGGCAGTAAGCTTAGAGCAAGGAGGAGGGGAAGCAAGGACATGCTCTTGCTGGTGATGACACACACCGGAAACTGTCACGTTGCGGCAAAAATCCATGGCCAAGAAAGGGAAATTAATGTTTGTAACGAACAACAAGCAAAAGGAGAAAGTTAGGGGATAGCACAGATGAGAGTAAAAATAAAAGGAAACTGAAGAAGGCCCACCGTGTTTTGAGCAGAGAAGAGGTCATCAAGAGGACTATTACTAGCGGCGGCGGCAGTAAGCTTAGAGCAAGGAGGAGGGGAAGCAAGGACATGCTCTTGTTGGTGACGATACACACCGGAAACTGTCACCTTCCGGCAAAAATCCATGGCCAAGAAAGGGAAATTAATGTTTGAAACGAACAAGAAGCACAAGGAGAAAGTGAGGGGATAGCACAGATGAGCGTAAAAATAAAAGGAAACTAAAGAAGGCCCACCGTGTTTTGAGCAGAGAAGAGGTCATCAAGAGGACTATTACTACCGGCGGTGGAAGTAAGCTTAGAGCAAGGAGGAGGGGAAGCAAGGAGATGCTCTTGCTGGTGACGATACACACTGGAAACTGTCACGTTGCGGCAAAAATCCATGGCCAAGAAAGGGAAATTAATGTTTGAAACGAACAAGAAGCGCAAGGAGAAAGTGAGGGGATAGCACAGATGAGCGTAAAAATAAAAGGAAACTGAAGAAGGCCCACCGTGTTTTGAGCAGAGAAGAGGTAATCAAGATGACTATTACTAGCGGCGGCGGCAGTAAGCTTAGAGCAAGGAGGAGGGGAAGCAAGGACATGCTCTTGCTGGTGATGATACACACCGGAAACTGTCACGTTGCGGCAAAAATCCATGGCCAAGAAAGGGAAATTAATGTTTGTAACCAACAACAAGCACAAGGAGAAAGTGAGGGGATAGCACAGATGAGTGTAAAAATAAAAGGAAACTGAAGAAGGCCCACAGTGTTTTGAGCAGAGAAGAGGTCATCAAGAGGACTATTACTAGCAGCGGCGACAATAAGCTTAGAGCAAGGAGGAGGGAAAGCAAGGACATGCTCTTGCTGGTGATGATACACACCGGAAATTGTCACATTTTGGCAAAAATCCTTGGCCAAGAAAAGGAAAATAATGTTTGAAACGAACAAGAAGCACAAGGAGAAAGTGAGGGGAAAGGAAAGAAAGAAAAAGGGAAATGGCCCAGTGTTTCAACGAGAATAGCCCTTTTATGGCCTGAGTTTTCTGTCGGCATAAAAAGGTAAAGAAACAATCAAAGTTACAAACTAGCAGTAGTTTTTTTTTTTAAAATTGACACAGTAAACTTAAAATTTTAAAAGAATAATACTGCTCAAAAAAAAATGATGAAATATTATACTTTAACCATTTTTAGGTGTTTTTTTTTTTTTGGCTTCAGTAGGATCATTCCTTCCCAACCACCATACCTCTAAAAGAACTATACACAGAAGGTGCCTTGATAGCTATGGTCTAAGGCGTTATAGTACTTCACCTAAGTAGTGTTTTCTAGGTCAATGGGATGTTGATAGCTACACCCTCGAGATAAAATTACTCAGTTTCCTGCAAAATACTTATCAATTTCGGAACATTTTTTATAACTTGATTACTTATTGCATTTAATTTTAGGTCACCAAACATCATATAAATGCATGGTTGGGCTTGAAAACTCATTTTCTAACCATCCTAAAACATAAAATTGTTTTTAATATTAATACATTAAAATTATTTAAAAATATAAAAAAATATTAATTTAAAATAAAAAAATATAAAAATTTTTCAAAAACACTTTTAAAATACAATGCCAAACAAAAACCGTGCATAATATATATATTACACATGCTAAATGTTATGTCATGGTGAAGAAGGTAAAAAAATGTATACTATATGTTTATTTTCCTGTGTGCTAATATGCATCCCTTTAAAGTCTCTAAACAAGCCACATATCCCACACCCACTTGGTACCTCTGATTGTCATATTTGGGAAGGGCTGTTGGGAGAGTTTAAATGAATTTAAGAACCCAAACAGCCATTTCTGTGTGTATTATACACACACAAATTAAAGACTGAATTACGCACTTCATGAGAAATTAAAGCCCTTCACGTGAAAAGTGATCGATTGAATAACTTGGGCTGTCATTGTCACCTAAGAAAATTAAATGTCGAAGCTCATATTGTTAATTCTCTTTCTTTTCTTTAATTTCTTTGGGTGGCCATGTAGTGTTTGTTAATGAAGGGTCCTCTTTGCCAAACCACGAAATTCTTTCCAAGGATTTTGCTTTTACATTTTGCTTTTAGGTAAAAAGTTAGAGATTAGTGTTTGTGTGCAATTTCTTCCGGACATGGCTGCCAAGTTTACTATAAACATCTATTGTGTTTGATTGCTATGTGTTCTATACATTAAATTGTCCATAAAATTAGAGCTGTGATAGGTAAAAAAAAACTTGAGATGACAAGCACATATTATTTTCCTAAATACCCCTTCCCCTTCCACTTTTAGATTCATTTAATTAATATGTTATTTTTAAACATGAATTGTACATGTGTATGTATTAAAATAAAAATAAAAATCAATTAATATCTGGTTACCAAATTTTTTTTGTTAAGATTTAACAATAAAATAATAAATTGTGGCGTTTGGTTAGTGTTTTAGATCATGAGAGATAAATACAAAAAAAAAACAACATCGTGTTTATTTAAAAAGATAGAAACAAAAATAAAAAATAAAATAAATATGCCTATAAAATAGTTTCAGAATGAATTTTTTATATTTTGTTCTGCGTCAATAACAGAACACTATATTGCCATGATATAGCAACCCATGGGGTCTTACATTGTAATCTTTAAGTTTAGTCTATGGTACCATCAAGATTCCCAAACCAATGGAACCCAAGAATTGCGAGAAATCTCTGGTTTGAGATGGTCCATATCATCGAGATTCATTACTCTATAATTTGCCAGTATCAACTAGGGGTGTTCACGGTTCGGTTCGGTTCGGTTTAGACTCAAAAAACCAACCAAACCGAATTTCTGTATGTTTGATAAATAGCAACCGGACCGGACCGGAAACCGGTTCAAACCGAACCGGTCCGGTTCGGTTAAATCCGGTTTTTTTTGGAAAAAACCGGGAAACCTAATCCCTTATTATATGGATTTTTTTTTGGTTTTTTTTAAATTTGCTTAGCTTTACATTAAAAGTCACCTGATGTTCAATTAATTCACAGCAACCTGATATACCTGATATTTGGTTAATTCACATTTTCACAGCATTCAATTAATTAAAAGCAACCTGATGTAAATGAATTAAATCAGATGCAAATTGGCTGACTTTTAGTTTTAATATGCTTCCCAAAATGATAAATCAATGCAAGATGCATGATCAAATTAAACATCTCAAATTAAAATTTTGTTCGCACTAGAAAAGTAAAAATTAACAAGCGAATACATTAGCAACCAACAATAAAATATCATAAACATCCGGAAAAAATCCAACAACACCAGCATCCAAAAATTCCAGCAATGATAATGCTATAAAAAAAACACTAGCAAATTAGCAAATTAATTAGAGTTCAACTATTGAAAGAATTAAGTATGCAAAATGTTAAGGGGAATTAACAAGGTAAAGTAAATTAATTACCCAAAACAATTATATTCCAAGATTGCAGTAGTTACAAACAATCAGTTGAGATTTTTAAACTCTCACCAAATTCTACAAAAACATAAATTAAAATGTTAGATTAAACATGTAAATAAACAACATCATAAAATAACTATATTTAAATTTGTAAGAGAAATTACCTGACTCAATCATCTCAGAATTTTCAATATAATCCATGAAGGTTCTAATGTTGATTGGAATTGGTGCTAAACTCAACCAATTCTGACAACAAACAAGTGCTTGCACTGTCGATGGAGATAAAGAGCTTCGAAATGGATCTAATATACGACCGCCAGTACTAAATGCTGCTTCGGAAACAACTGTAGATACCGGGATAGCTAACACGTGTTGTGCCACCTTAGAAAGAATCTTGTATTTTGTAGCATTACACCTCCACCAACCCAAAATATCTAATTTAAAATCATTAGGATCCTCACAATCATCACCCAAATACCTCTCAACCTCATTTTTTTTTGGACACAACCTTCTTCCTCTAAATGTTTTTTGAATTCAGAAGCTAAGTCATCCACCATATCATCATTTACCACCATTAAATCAACATTAACATTTTCATTTATATTAGTTCCAACGCTAGGAACAACATCAACATTCTCATCAACATTCATATAATGCTCAAACAACCTCAACAAAGTATTTTTCACGTTAATTGTAAAATTTTCAGCCTCTTCAACATCATACAATCTTCCAAAACAAAATCTAACATACTTCAATTTGAAACGTGGATCTAACACAACAGCCACATACAACAAAAAGTTTTATGTATCTTGATCCCCCCAATATTTTTTATACTTTGCCATCATATTCTTGGCCATGTTACTTACATAAACATCTTCACTTCTACAAAGTTGAGATATGCTTGTGTGCATAGAAATCAATTCATGGAAGAAAGAATTAGATGTCACATACAACGAGCCAGAAAATTTCAATGTAACCGTGTAAAATAATTTCAAGAACTTGACAAAAGATCTAGCCTTTTCCCAATCTTCTAATGCAGGAGGACCTAAGTTTTTTTGTTTCCCTTGTGAATCAACCTCAAAGTAACTCAAATACCTAGGATCGGTTTCTTCTAACCTCATAAAAACCACATCAAATTTAACAGCCGCATCTAGCATCATATATGTAGAGTTCCATCTAGTTGCAACATCCAAGCAAACAGATTTTTTACTCCCAATTTTCAACCTTTCCGCACATTGATTAAAAACAAGTTGTCTAGAAGGAGAAGATCTAACAAACCTTACTGCATTCCTAATTTTAACCACTGACTCATCAATATCTTTCAACCCCGCACATACAATAAGATTAACAATATGTGCACAACATCTAACATGCATGAAGTCATTTGACAATATATTAGTTGCCCACCCAATTGTTACTCTTTTCAGATATTTTATTGTCAAATTATTTGAACTTGCATTGTCTACAGTAACTGTTAAAATCTTATCAATTCCCCATTCCAATAAACAACTCTCAATCGCTTGGCCAATGGTTTCACCTTTATGATTAGAAACTTGACAAAAGTTCAGAATTCTTTTATTCAAGTTCCAACCTTCATCAATCCAATGAGCAGTCAAACACATATAATTAATATTTTGGATTGATGTCCAAGTATCAGTTGTTAAACATAAACATTGATCCTTAAGAGCTTTCTTTAATTTCTCCTTCTCAACTAAATAAATTTTCAAACAATCTCTCCAAATCGTCAAACGAGAAGGAACATCAAATCTAGGTGCATTACTTTACAAAATGATTTAAATCCTTGGTTTTCTATAAAGTTAAAAGGTAGCTCATCAAGTATAACCATTTTTCCAAGGGCTTTCCTACACTCTTCATAATTATAACCCTCTCTTTAACAAATCACCAAATTTTCCTCTCCATTATCACCCCCCCCTATTTTAGGCTTAGGTTCTAAAACTAGAGTTTTTTTTTTCGATCAATGACAAAAGGAAATTTTTTGCATACACCTAGATGACTCCACATGTTACTAGTTCCATTAAGTATAGTATGACATGCATAGTCTTTTCCACAATACTTATATGCAGCCCTAGGAGTTTTAGCATTACCATCTAGTTTTTTAAAGTGATCCCAAATTTGGGATGTTTTTCTTTTATTACATCTAGAAGCTAGATTACCTCCTTGATGTTCTTTGTTTGTCTTTGGAGGTAGTGACTGAACCGGAATAGGCAGAGAATTTGGTTCTGAACTTGAAGTATTTGACTCATTCGATCTAGGATATTCCCCACTATCCATCTGAAATTAAGAAAACAACAACATGAATCAACATTTGACTACAATTGAGAATCAAGCAGAAGTTGAGCAATGAGCATCATGTTAGGTTCATATAATTGCAAAAAGGCATCTATCACCTCTTTATTCTAAAAAACCTGCATACTGTAAATTACACATGCAATGGACCTGAAAGTCTGTAATGGACCAATTTCAATTGCAAAAAGTCTGTAATGGACCAATTTCTATTCTAAAAATGAAGGAAAGAGCAAGCAAAACCCTGAAAGTCCGTGGCATTTACACATGCTAATCCAACACATTTTACTCAATCAAGGCCTCAGTTTCATTAACTTATTCAGATTTTCATTGAATTATTTCACTCCCCTATATGGATTCTCACGCAATCTCTCTCTTATATAATTATTAGCACTTAGCAGGACTAAACATTTAACAGATCATACATGAACATTGAACAGAATGAATTTATTGCCAGAATAAAACAGAATGAAGTCATCAATATATAGAAAATAGAATGAATTTACATACTGCCAGCAGCCCAGAATTAATACAACAAAAAATAGATTGATAGCCAAACAAAGCAATACGGATAAATCAACAAAATTAACGGATTAATAGTTATTAGTTAATAATACAGATAAAAAAACTGATAATACAGATCAAAGCAATCAAGATAAACCGATACATATTAAAGTTAACAATGCTAAACAAAGCAATCAATAACTCGATATCAACAGATTCAACACAAATCAACAGAAATATTAGAGAGAGAGCCGGGGAAAGGGGGGCGAACCTGAATGAACACAAATCAACAGAAAAATGTAAAAACCCTAGCTGCAAGAGGATAGAAAAAGAAGCAGAGGTCAGATCTCTAATGGAACAAATGTTACAACTTACAAGTAAAACTTACAAGCACACGAGAATGAACACATGGATAAACAGTAAACTTTACCTCTTTGACTCTTTCTGCTGCAGGTGAAGAGAGACGCCAAGGGGTTTTGTTCGGGTTTTTTTTTCCACCGCAAGTCTACTAGATGGATGCGGAGATATGGGTTGTTTACTATTGATCAGCTAGAGAAGAGAGTCAAGAGATAGATGCAGGGGACAAGAGGCAGAGAAGATGACAATTGAAGGGGAAAGGAAGAATCGAAGAAGGATGGTCTGGTGTGGGCGGCGGCTGAAGAAGTAAATTGCAATGTTTTTAGGTTTAGGTTTACACTTTACACTTTACTGTAACATTTAGTATTTATAGTAGGTCGTTCTGCTGCCTTTCAGCCTTTGTTTTTAATTTTTTATCGGCAGCCGGTTCGGTTCACCGGTTTTGGTTGTCAAACCGGAACCGAACCGAACCGGAAAGAATTTTTGGTTTTAGTAATCGGTTTAATCGGTTTTTCATCTCGGTTCGGTTTTCTCGGTTAATTTTCCATCGGTTTTCTCGGTTTTTTCGGTTATTCGGTTTTTTTGAACACCCCTAGTATCAACATGCATGAGTCTTGTCTCATCTATGATATTTCTATATTTGGTGTGTTTTTTTTTCTACCGTTTAATCAAATTATGTTTGATTTCACTGTTAGCCTTAAAAATACCAAAAGAAAAAAGATAATAAAAAAATTGAACATATATGGAAAGGTAATGGTTTGAAGCTTGAACTACGGAAAGCAAAGTACTTTTTATTTCTTAATTTGATCAAGTTAACTGTCCCTTCGGTTATCATATATGGAAGGCCGGTTTTCGCTTTCCTCCTACTAGCTGATATTGATTGATGTGAGATAATAAATCAATTATTACATATGACCAGAAGCTACAAGCTAATCGTCTCGAACTAGTCAATGAACAAGACAAATTTATGTATTAATTTCTCCTACAGGAATCCATGGAAAGATCAACGTTTTTTTTTTTTTTTTTGTTGTTGAAGTTATGTACTAGAGATAGTAAGGGAGAAATCAACATGCACGTGGTTCTGATTTTTCCATTTGGGACAAGTAGGGAAGTCATGATGCCTGTTGTGTTAATCAGTCTCTTTTAGAGTTAGAAGTGTGTGTGTGTGTGTGTAATGGGGTATAACATTTGGGTAAAAAAATTCAGGTCCCGTAAATGAAAAAAATTTGGCTAATTTACATAATTAATTATAATAGTTATCTAAATATATAATTAACAATTTAATCTATGTTTTTGAAATTTTCAACTTAAAACTTGTAATGTTGTCACCTATTAACTATTGTGATAATCGTACGGAATAATGTACCATTGGGAATTAATTGTGTGCCGTTAGGGCTAATAACATGCATAAAGGAATCAAAATTCTTTGTTTACAGCTACGAGAGAAATTTGATCAAGGGAGTAACAATTTATAATAATTGTTTTTTTTTTTTAAAAAAAAAACTAAGTTTCATATTGAACACTTATATACAAATCATTGTAATCCACGATGTAATTTTATTTTTTTTTCTGTTTTTTTCTTTATAAATCTACATATTGGTCATTTCATTTGAATTGTTTTTTTTGGTCTTTTGACATTGAAATAATTCAAGTTTGGACTTTAAAATTATTTTATCTGTTTGTTTGGTTCCTGAATATCATACACGTAATATAAATAATAAAATAAAATTATTCAGGAGTCTTTAGAATCCTGTTAGAAAAATCTAATTAACTGGAGATTTTATCTTCTTTGGCTTTTAATAATTCTTTAAAGATTAGATTATCGCAAATCACAAGTTATCCAATTGTCCGGTCTCTAATGGTAATCCACACGAACTACCAGTGAGAAAATCATAAATCTCTATTTAGGATAGAGAGATTGTTATACTTAAAATACTAACTCTTTATTTTGTGACTTACGTAGTTTTTCTATCTCACATATAATCATTAAAAATAAGAGGCATAACTTAATATTTATAGAGAAATCTGAAAAACCCTATAAATGGACAAAATATCAATTTTTCTTTTAAATAATATTTATATATTAATTCAGGATAATTTTAGAAATTAACTTAATCAAGTTTTTATTTAATTTTTCTAGGTCCAGAAGTATAATCCGTTTTAAATGGCCATGGTCGATTTAAGTAACTACTAATGAATGCTCTTTTGGCCATAATCACGTCTTACTTTAAGAGCAATTTGGTAAAGAAAGCTACTCCGAACTTAGCCTAAAGATGGACATAATTTAACGTTTGCAGGGCTATTCTCTTTATGTTTTCAAGTCTCTTTTCCCACCAAACTGTTGCTGTCCTTCTTAAAAGCCTAAGTCGTGATGAAACCCTTGTGCAACTTTACCTGTAAAAGAGGTACTTGAATGGCGACAAATGACCTAAACCAAGACAGCTTTCCTGCCCTTATTTATGCAAAGAGACACTGCGTACTCTGTAAATTACACATGCTAAATGTTATGTCATAGTGAAGAAGGTAAAAAAATATATACTGTATATGTTCATTCTCCTGTGTGCTAATATGTATCCCTTTTAAGTCTCTAAACAAGCCACACATCCCACACCCACTTGGTACCTTTGATTGTCACATTTGGGAAGGGTTGTTGGGAAAAGTTAAAGGAATTTAAGAACCCAAACAGCCATTTCTGGGCTTGGCTCTACAATATCATTTTGTCTCTTTAGTTCGTAAGAGGAAACACCTAGGCTACATGATCAGCACCCACATGGTACGTGGATAATGACTGTCATATGAGAGGAAGATAAACAATTACACATTATATATTTACATCGATGATGGGTGGATTGGAAGGTGATTTACTTTGGATCTATAGAGGTTAAAATGATCATCACTTGTGTTGTAATTTAATTTTGATTCATTGGCTTTTTAATTTAATTTTACAGGGTTTAAAATGTCAAATTAAAAGATCAGAGATTTATTTCGATGAAAATGTGATTTGTCAAGTTGCGTGAAAACTAGGGATTACAATGTACTTTTGTCATTCTATCCTTATCTTCAAGATAATCCTTGTCTTCAAGATAATCATTGTCTTCAAGATAATGATAGTTATCCACTTTCAAATTTGATTCTTAATCAAATTCAAACTTCAAAAAAGAGAATGAGTTTGATTGAAACTTTGTTTTTCACATGCGAAGGGACTCTAGCACTATAAATATAGACCTCAGTGTATGCAAAAAGGGGGGAACAATTAGAAGAAACTTGGAGAGAGGCCATCACAAAAAAAACCCTAAGAGGAGACAAGATAAAAACACCCTATAGGGAGACAAACACAAAAAAACCCCAAAAGAAGGCCATTACAAGAGAGAACCAAAAAAAAAAAAAAACAAGAATAGAGGGAGGAGAGACCGAAAAGAGGAGGAGGAGAGCATTCTCCAGTCGGTGCCTACACTGTTACCTTCACCTTCAGCTTCACCAGGTAAAGTCTTCTTCTCTCTGTTTTAGTGTAATTGTTGCAAGAAAACAGTGCAAAGGTGATTAGTGTGCTGGACCTGGGCTTTAGGCTCAGCCGGCCCAAATTATGTTTATTAAGGGTGTGTTTGGCAACCTGGGCTTTAGGCTCAGCCGGCCCAAATTATGTTTATTAAGGGTGTGTTTTGCCAAACACACCCTTATGCCTTGGGCATAATTTTTATGTCTATTTTAGTTTCATATTTGGCCAAGCGAGCCCCCTTTTGACATCAAAAAAATTCTAAAAATATTTGGGGATCTTTGTTGATTTATTTGTGGGCCCCTCACACTTTGATTTATTTTTTTCTTTGCGTTTTGTTTTTTTTTTTAAGTTATGTGCTCAATCTATGGCTTATCATTGTTAAAAGCAAACCTGTCGTGCAATGTTTTTTTTTTTTTTTAATTTCCATCTAGAAAGAGCAAATAATAATAAAGGATAAACAAGAAAAAAATGACATAGAAAATTTCTTCTTCAAATTTATTTTTTGCGAAAATATTCACTGACGCTAGAGTCAGGAGTATCGTATTTTTTGGATTTGTGTGATATTTACCAACGCTAGAGTTGGAAATATTCGTAGGAATTGTTCACTAACGCCAGAGTCAGGAACATGAAAGGAAGAATAAAAAAGAGAAAAAGGAGAACAAATTCTTAGCAATTTTAGACAAAACCAGCAATGCAGCCTGCCTTTGGTAGGACGCTTAAGAGGTGATAGCATCTTCCCTTTTGTATAACCAGTCCCGTACCATAGAATCTCTGTTGATCAGTTAGGGTTCCTAGTGACCATAATACTAGGTGGCGACTCCTTGAACAAGACCTTTTCTCCTAAAAGAACAATAAGCCAGATATATGTTCCTTTTCTAATTGAGATTAATTTTTAATCGGTCGCCACGATGTTCGAGTGTGACAACATGTATGGTTCCTCTATAATCTTTCTTCATTCTAGCTCTAGTTTTTTAATCTATCTAGGATAGATATATGTGAATTGTCGCAAAAAAAATTTTAGAATCTAATTTTTATTTAATTATATAATAATATAATTATAAATTTATAGGAAATATTACAAAAAAATATGTTTTTTCATTATCACATGTATACGGCGTCGCGACGAATATTCCACTTCATTCTAAATGTGTATATCTATCTTTATCTGGCAAATATGGGAAGACAAGAAAATCTAGTCTTTTATCGTTGGAAAATGGAATGGAGAAGTCGCCACCTAGTATTTTGGTTACTAGGAACCCTAAATGGTCTCAGAGATCAGGTACGGGGACTGGTTGCGTAAAGAAAAGGTATTAGTATCTCAAATACGCCCTACCTAAGGTAAGCTGCATTGCTATATTGTATGATAAAATCTAAGGTCTTTTTGTGTTTTCTAGTTGTTGGTATGGTTTAAGAAAAGTCCTCCTCGGTAAGGAGATCCTTATCTTATCGGGTAATTCTGACCTCAACATAAGAATTTAATATCTGGAATACGCCTTACGTATAAGGCCGTAACCCTAGATATTAAAAGAAAAAAAAATAATTTTTTTGAAAATTTTGAAATATTGGCCTAGTTCCCGTGGCTTTAATAAACTGGTTATTAGAGCCAAAATGCATACTAATACATATATAGTTTTTTGAAAATTTTCTCTTTTGTATGAAAATATGATGTGATGATTATATATATATATATATATATATATATATATGTATGTATTTTGGAGAGACTAGGCCATATGCATTAAAACAAAACATTTTATTTTTATTTTTTTTGATGTCTTGACGACAACCGTGTATTTTAATACTGGATTTGTATCTTTATGGTATAAAAATACAAACCAGTATTAAGTAATTTTGATAAAAATATGCAGGAAAATCAACAAATTTTTTAAGGATTTTTTAGAATTTTGAAAACAAAACATTTTTTTATTTTTATATTTTTTTGATGTCTTGACGAAAACCAGCTATTTTAATACTGGATTTGTATCTTTACGGTAAAAAAATACAAACCAATATTAAACAATTTTGATAAAAATATGCAGGAAAATCAACAACTTTGTTTTTAAGGATTTTTGAAAAAACAAATTTAATTTTTTTATATATCTATATATATAAATAATATGAAAACAAGATAATATATAATATATAATATATAATATTAGGTGGGTTTGGGCCGGCCCAACTAACTAACTAGGCCGACTTCAACCCAAAAGGGTTGGGCCAATCTCGGCCCAACAGTTCTCTTTTTAATCTGGGCTAGACCCGGCCCAGACATCACGGCTGGGCCAGAATTACCCTGGCCTAGAAAACAAAATGGATGGGCCAAAACCAGCCTGGCCCATGGAAAAAAAAAACCCATCAACGCTAAGCCAGAATCAACCTAGCCCCGCAACTAAATTGACGGGGGGGGGGGGATTATTTTCCCCCTCTCATCCTCCTGTATGCGGAACACAAGTCACGAAAGAAAACAATGAGAGGGAAGAAGGGTTACCTGGTGCGGAGGGGGCGGTGCCTGGCTGGTCTGACTGCTTCGCTGGTGGTGCTGCGGTGGAGGCCGGTGGCGTTGTCATGGCTTACGGACGGCGACTCCCAGCGGTTGTGTAACTGTTTCAAGCGGCGGAGAGAGAGATTCTTCCTCTTCCTCTCTCCTCTAGTTTTTTTTTCTTTTTTTTTTCTTTTCTTTCTCTGTTTCGTTTACCAGTGGTTATCCCCTTTGTCTTCTCGGTTTGTTTCAAAAAATTCCCTCCCCGGTTTCAAACTTCCTGTGTTCTTTCCTTCCTCTCTCTATATTTCATTTCCTCTCTTTCTATTCTCTCTGTCCTCTCTCCCTTTCGGTTCGTTTTTTCTCTCTCTTCGGTTCGTTCTCTCCTCCTCCTTTTCTTCCTTTTGCGTGCTGGCGTTGAGTCTCTATTTATAAGGCCAAGGCATCGGGGGCTCTTTATTGCTGTGCATGGGGAGCAGGGCAGCGCCAGGTTGGTTAGTGGGCGCAGCTGGCAAGGCACGACGCCCCTGATTTCTCATCATCAAGGTGCATGGGGCTTCAGGTCTTTCGCAGGGCACAAGGCTCGCAGGAATTAATGAAGAAAGAAGAAGTAAAATTGTCTACCTTCCCCTGCTGCACGTCCAGGGGAAGGAGAAAGAGGAACAGTGTCGCTCAAAACAACTCTATTCTGCTCACTTTTTTTTTCTTTTTTTTTTTAACATGAAACAGCGTCGTTTTATACAAAACGCGTCGTTTCATTTAAATATGGCGCCAACATATTCGTTTCCAAATCAGTCCTTAATTTATCCTTTGTTCTTTTAAGTCCTCAAAATGTAATTTTGATTTTAAGAATTAATTCAATTGCATCCCTGCCAATTTCAATCGCCGCCCCTATAGTTAGCCGTCTTTTTCACTTTAGTCCTTGGTTTTGAATTTGTGGATTTTGACCCTCAATTAATTAATAAACTTAAAATTTCTTCAATTTGGTCCCTAATTCAATCAATTAAAACCCCTCTATTTACGCACCTTTTCCAATTTGGTCCTTGGTTTTGGATTTCTTCAATTAAGTCCCTAATTGGCCATCAAACTTCAATATTTATGCAATTAAACCCCTGATTTGACCAAATCAACTCTAAAAAATTATAATTTGATCCTAGAACTTTAATTTCTTCCAATTAAAGCCCAAATTGACTTAAAAATCAATTTTTCTTGTAATCAAACTCTCTATAAATTCAATTAAACCTTCAATAAAATCCAATTGAGTCCATAAACATCTAATTTTAAACTTTTCTCCTCAAATTAAATTTTCTTTTCCAAGAGGGCTCTCATCATTCAAGAATATACTATCAAAATTTCAATCTTTGTATTTTTATCCTCCTTAATCAATTTTTCTGACCATTTTCTGAGCGTTCTCGCCTCCTATTATTATTAGTTTTAATTTCTTCCAGCTATATATTTCTTTATTTATTATTATTTTATTATTATTATTATTATTATTTTTATTTTTATTATTTTTTTTTTTTTATATTTTTGTGTGGGGACCCAAAAATGGGTTACAATAGATGCCCTCTCTTTATAATACTTATGGAGCAGGGGTTTTGCGTAGTAAGTTTTATAAAGATAAACAAAACTGAACTTCCGAAACTGATCTTGTCGAAGTCTGATCGATCTGAAACTTTTTCTTTACATCAATCCTCCTCAACCGAAAAACTATGATCAAAACTTAGTCATCTCGAGATCCCAATTTGGCGATCCTCTGAATTCTAACTTCGGTTCGATTAACATGGCATTCCATCCAAGATCCCTTCTGGCGATCTCTTTTAACTAAAAATCTATATTTGTAGCTTGGCCAACCTGAAATCCCATCTGGCTATTTCCCTTAGCCAAAGCTAATATCGTTATTATAGTTGGGTTAACATGAGATCCCTTCTAGCGACCTCCTTTAATCAAAACCAAAAAACTATATTTGTAGCGTAGTCAACCTGGAATCCCATCTGACGATTCCCTTTAACCAAAGCTGAAATATGAGATCCCTTCTAGCGACCTCCTTTAACTAAAACAAAAAAATTATAGCTCAGTCAACCTAGAATCCCATCCGGCAATTCCCTTTAACCAAAGCTGAAATATGAGATCCCTTCTAGCGACCTCCTTTAACCAAAGCTGAAATATGAGATCCCTTCTGGCGACCTCCTTTAACCAAAGCTGAAATATGAGATCCCTTCTAGCGATCTCCTTTAACTAAAACTAAAAAAGATCTATGTTTGTAGCTTAGTCAACCTGGAATCCCATCTAGCAATTCCCTTTAACCAAAGCTGAAATCGGTGTTGCAGTTGGGGGAACCTAAGATCCCTTCTGGCAACCTCCTTTAACCAAAACCAAAAATCTATGTTTGTAGCTCGGTCAACCTGGAATCCCATCTGGCGATTCCCTTTAACCAAAGCTGATATCGATGTTGCGATTGGGTTAACCTGAGATCCCTTCTGGCGACCTCCTTTAACCAAAACCAAAAAATCTATTTTTGTAGCTCGGTCAACCTGGAATCCCATCTAGCGATTCCTTGAAATCGATGTTGCGGTTGGGTTAAACTGAGATCCCTTTTGGCGACCTCCTTTAACCAAAACCAAAAATCTATGTTTATAGCTCAGTCAACCTGGAATCCCATATGGCAATTCCCTTTAACCAAAGCTAATATCGGTGTTGCAGTTGGGTTAACTTGAGATCCCTTCTAGCGACCTCCTTTAACCAAAACAAAAATATATATTTTTGTAGCTCGGTCAACCTGAAAACCCATCTGGCGATTCCCTTTAACCAAAGCTGAAATCGGTGTTGCAGTTGGGTTAACCTGAGATCCCTTATAGCGACCTCCTTTAACCAAAACCAAAAATCTATATTTGTAGCTCGGTCAACCTGGAATCCCATCTGGCGATTCCCTTTAACCAAAGCTGACATTGGTGTTGCGGTTGGGTTAACCTGAGATCCCTTCTGGCGACCTCCTTTAACCCAAAACCAAAAAATCTATTTTTGTAGCTCGGTTAACCTGGAATACTATCTGGCGATTTCCTTTAACCAAAACTGATATCGGTGTCGTTCTTCCTGATGGCAAGGTTTAAACCTTTCTTTTTTCTTTTGAAAATTTCCTAATAGGTTCTTCTCACTTTATTATTGTTCCAGAATCAAAACTGTGATTCTTTGCTATCATCAACTCAATGATTCCTTCTTTGTCCACAATCTTGTTGGATTCCATTAAGGATTCCTCCTGTAACAATTCAAAAAAAAACATTCATACAATGATTTATGGTTAGATGCCATGCATATTCTTACCTGGTTTTGAAATATAGGTCCCAACATCTTCTTCTATTTCATGAAACTCTCTCTTGACATGAGCTTGCTTTTGAAGTCGTATGCTGGATTCATTTTTTGTGCTGCCTCCTTTTACCTATCATATCTTTGAGAAGAAGTCTTCGACTTTTTACAAGTAGCTTTTTTTCAAAATGTATGACTTGTCATTGTCTTTTTTTTGTCATGCTTTTGTCAAATGCTTTAACTAATCCTTTTCAAATCTACGGGCTTTCATCCCGTTTTAATCACATAAAACTTTTCCTGAAATATCTTTTATTACCCCCAGTGTCGGGGTGTGATCCTAGTCTGGGCTTTTATAAAGTAGAAATTCATTCTGGTTCAAAAAGGGACCACCAACAATAAACTCTTTAGAGAGTGAAGGGATAATGAATTTTTCTCATTTCAAAATGCACATTGTTAGGATTGATAAACTCTATTTTTTTCTTGAAAGAAATTTACAGGTGATTATAAAGTGACCACTAACCATTTATCAATTTATTTTGCTATCTAGAGGTAGGGTTGTACTTTAGGGTTAGCTTTTCTTAAATTTCATCTTTGACCGTTTTATGATACCTTCCTTGTAACCACTCAACCTTGTTTAAAAAGTGCATAATCTCATCATTTATTAAAAAAAACGGTGGGCTCAAAGACAAACACAAAATCTAGCTGACATCATGAGCCTTGATTGTCAACTAGAGAAAATAAAAGCAAACAAAAGCAATGATAAAAGCATGTTTAGCCAAATAAAATTGGTTTACATTTTGAAAACTACTGGAGCTTCTTGGATCAACCTGTTTTGAAACTTCTCACCCTGAGCCAACTTGCGCACAAAGGTCTTGGCAGAGACTTCTTCTAGTGTGTGGACAGCCAGTTGTGGTAGTGCTTTATCTTCCTATCCCACCTGTGTTTTCTTGTCATCTCCTTCGATCTCACCTTCTTCCATGGTGTTTACATTCATCATTGACAATTCTTGACCAAGGTTTTCCAATCCTTTATCCACTATTACTTGCGGCATGACTAGGCAATGGATTTGAATTGATGTTTGGTGTGTCTTCAAATGACACCCATCCTATCTTGATGAGCTCCAACAACCTTTCAAGACTATGCCCGGGATTACCAACATGGTACTCGCAAGTTAAATCGAGCTTGTACCAGATAGGGAATGGTGGTTGTAATGGTAATGTGGGGATAAGAGATATTTATCCAATGCTCAGCAGTTTGGCATACATGTCTTTCAAAGGCATGGGTAATGGCGGTAGTTGTTCTGAAATGTATCTTGCATTTGGTCTTTGGTGGTTGTTTGACTGGTTATTATTTTGATTAAGGGAAATAGGTTTGCTAAAGTTCATGTGGGCAACATGAGAGTTATGTATTTGTGGGTTGTGTGAATCCACTCTCTTGCCCTTGTACCCACCTTCCAAGTTATTAATGTCACCTTCCATTTTTCTTCCAATAAAACCCTTCATCTCTGATGGCTCAGCTATTCGTCCAGCTTTAATCCCTGCTCTATCCTTTCAGCTATGCGTACCGCATCGTAGAAATGCTGAGATGAGCTACCCATTAAATGTTCATAATAAGGTGCCTTGAAGGTATTGGCAAACAAGGTCACCATCTCTGTTTCTATCAAAGGGGATTGGACATGCATGGCCTTATCCCTCCACCTTTGTGCATAGGCCTTTACCGACTCTTGGCTCCTTTTCTCCATTGACATTAGACTTGTTCAATCTGGAGCGATTTCTAGGTTAAACTTGTACTGCTTAAGGAAAGCCTCCACCAAATCTCTCCAGCTCCTGATCCTAATGCTGTCTAACCTCATGTACCAGCTCAAAGCAGATCCTGCGAGACTATCTTGAAAGAAATAGATTAGCAATTTATCATCACGGATTACTTCTGCCATTTTGTTACAGTAGGCTCGAAGGTGAGTGTTTGGGCATTCCAAACCGGTGTACTTAATGAAATCTGGTATCCTAAAATCCTTTTGCACCACGATGTTTGGTACCAAACATACTTCAGCTGCTCGTATAGGGTCAAACCAGTCATTACCCTCAACTGCTCTTAATCTTTCTTTTAAAGCAAACAACTTGTCCTGGTCCATCAAACTTGGAGACCTATTATCCGGGGTTCCCTCCGCTGTTAAGTCCACAGTGATTGGAGCATGAGTTGGCTGGATAGGGGTGATGGGCACACAATGTCGTTCATTGGCCGAGTTTGCCCTCTGGTTTTGGGATGCTTGAGGGATGTGAGCTGCTAGCGCTCCTTCAGGCGGTTGTGCTGATGTTCTTTCCCCATTCTTAGCTCTTAGAAATTGCTCGAGTAGGTCGGTCAGTCGAGCAACTTCATTTTTTACGGATTCTAACTCGGTCTGATAATGTGACTCTAAGTGAGCTCTTTCTTCATTCTCTATCCTTGATCTGGACCGGGTGTGGTGGAGTTTGGATGTGGGACCTATGTTTCATGATCTGGAATGCATATGATAAATTAAAAACAAATGCGTGATGAGAATATGATGCACATGCAATATGTTTTTTTTAGAGCTGATTCATGACTTTTGTAATTTTTTAGGCAAGATTTCTGAGTCGAACTGATTGCTGTAAATGAGGGTTTGCCAAGTTCTTATCATAGTAGCTTACTAAAACACATTAGAAAGAAAGATAGGTACTTAGTCATGATTTTAGCTCAAAAACCTATATTGGTGAATTTAACATTATTAACCATGATGCAAATAAAAGTAAGATACATAACCTAAGGACAAGCTCTATTTATAAGTGAGAGTGGGTAGGTTTTCTATCTGGTCTTGAAGGGGTCTCATATCTTCCCAGTGACGTTCTTTGTAAAGACAGTATGGGGGCATTACAAGGAACAGTTAAGGCACGTATACCCACCATTACCAAGCAGGCACTCAGATATGAGTTGGGTGTTTCACGCATCTGAACCCTGACCAATAGTCTTAGGGCAAATTGTTAATCCCCCACTTAACTTAAGGCTTGTGTGTGCTTCTCAAAATCGAAAGTAAGTGATACATGAGATAGTTTTATACAATGCATGAACAGTATGCGTAAAAAAGATAAAAAGCATATACGCAAATAACAAAAGGAAAGACATATTAACAATAAACACACGAAAACACAAACAAATCAGTCAAAAACAAAGCTTAGTCTACAAGGTCCCCAGTGGAGTCGCCATTCTGTCGCACGTGTACGGCGTCGCGGCGAATATTCCACTTCAATCTAAATGTGTATATCTATCTTCATTTGGCAAATATGGGAAGACAAGAAAACTAGTCTTTTATCGTTGGAAAATGAAATGGGAGTCGCCACCTAGTATTTTGGTCACTACTAACCCTAACTGGTCTCAGAGATCGGGTACGGGGACTGGTTGCGTAAAGAGAAGGTATTAGCACCCCAAATACGCCCTACCTAAGGTAAGCTGCATTACTTTATTGTCTGATAAAATCTAAGGTCTTTTCATGTTTTCTAGTTGTTGGTATGGTTTAAGAAAAGTCTTTTTCGGTAAGGAGATCCTTATCTTATCGAGTAATTCTGACCTCAACACAAGAATTTAATATCTGAAATACGCCTTACGTATAAGGCCGTAACCTCAGATATTAAAAGAAAAAAAAATAATTTTTTTGAAATTTTTGAAATATTGGCCTAGTTCTCGTGGCTTTAATAAACTGGTTATTATAGCCAAAATGCATGCTAATACATATATAGTTTTTTGAAATTTTTCTCTGTTGTATGAAAATATGATGTGATGATTATATATATATATTGGAGAGACTAGGCCATATGCATTAAAACAAAACATTTTATTTTATTTTTTATTTTTTTTTATGTCTTGACGAAAACCAGGTATTTTAATACTGGATTTGTATCTTTACGGTATAAAAATACAAACCAGTATTAAGTAATTTTGACAAAAATATGCAGGAAAATCAACAAATTTTTTAAGGATTTTTCAGAATTTTGACAACAAAACATTTTTTTTATTTTTATATTTTTTTGATGTCTTGACGAAAACCGGCTATTTTAATACTGGATTTGTATCTTTACGGTATAAAAATACAAACCAATATTAAGCAATTTTGATAAAAATATACAGGAAAATCAACAACTTTTTTTAAGGATTTTTCAGAATTTTTTTTCATTTTTTATATATATATATAAATATATAAAAACAATATAATATATAATATATAATATATAATATTAGGTGAAATTTGGTTTGGGGCCAGACCCAACTAACTGGGCCGGACTCAGCCCCAAAAGGGTTGGGCCAATCTCATGCAAAGTTCTCTTTTTAATCTGGCTGGACCCGCCCGGACATCACTACCGGGCAGTGATTAGCCTGGCGTAGAAAACAAAATGGCTGGGCTAGAACCAGCCTGGCCCAGGGAAAAAAAACCCATTAACGCTGGGCCAGAATCAGCCTGGCTCAACAACTAAACTGACGGGGGGGGGGGGATTATTTTCCCCCTCCCATCCTCCTGCATGCAGAACGATATTCGTTTTGCATGCAGGAGGGAACATAGCAAACGAAAGAAAACAATGAGTGGGAAGAAGGGTTCCCTGGCGCGGAGGGGGCGGTGCCTGGCTAGTCTAACTACTTCGCTGGCGGTGCTGCGGTGGAGGCCGGTGGCGTTGTCGTGGCTCACGGACGGCGACTCCCAGCGGTTGTGTTACTGTTTCAAGCGGCGAAGAGAGAGATTCTTCCTCTTCCTCTAGTTTTTTTTTGTTTTTTCCTTTTCTTTCTCTGTTTCGTTTACCAGTGGTTGTCCCCTTTGTCCTCTCGGTTTGTTTCAAAAAATTCCCTCCCCGGTTTCAAACTTCCCATGTTCTTTCCTTCCTCTCTCTATATTTCATTTCCTCTCTTTCTATTCTCTCCGTCCTCTCTCCCTTTCGGTTCGTTTTTTTCTCTCTTCGGTTCGTTCTCTCCTCCTTCTCCTCTTCTCCCTTTTGCGTGTTGGTGTTGAGTCTCTATTTATAAGGCCAAGGGAGTGGGGGCTCTTTATTGCTGTGCATGGGGAGCAGGGCAGCGCTGGGTTGGTTGGTGGGCGCAACTGGCAAGGCACGGCGCCCCTGATTTCTCATCATCAAGGTGCGTAGGGCGTCGGGTCTTTCGCAGGGCACGCAGCTCGCAGGAATTAATGAAGAGAAGAAGTAAAACTATCTACCTTCCACTGCTGCACATCCAGGGGAAGGAGAAAGAGGAACAGTGTTGCTCAAAACGACACTATTCAGCTCTCTTTTTTTCCTTTTCTTTTTAACATGAAACGCGTCGTTTCATTTAAATATGGCGCCAGCATATTCGTTTCCAAATCAGTCCTTAATTTATCCTTTGTTCTTTTAAGTCCTCAAAATATAATTTTGATTTTAAGAATTAATTCAATTGCATCCCTGCCAATTTCAATCGTCGCCCCTATAGTTGGCCGTCTTTTTCACTTTAGTCCTTGGTTTTGAATTTGTGCATTTTGACCCTCAATTAATTAATAAACTTAAAATTTCTTCAATTTGGTCCCTAATTTGATCAATTAAAACCCCTCTATTTACGCACCTTTTCCAATTTGGTCCTTGGTTTTGGATTTCTTCAATTAAGTCCCTAATTGGCCATCAAACTTCAATATTTATGCAATTAAACCCCTAATTTGACCAAATAAACTCTAAAAAATTATAATTTGATCCTAGAACTTTAATTTCTTCCAATTAAAGCCCAAATTGACTTAAAAATCAATTTTTCTTGTAATCAAACCCTCTATAAATTCAAATAAACCTTCAATAAAATCCAATTGAGTACATAAACATCCAAATTTGAACTTTTATCCTCAAATTAAATTTTCTTTTCCAACAGGGCTCTCATCATTCAAGAATATACTGTCAAAATTTCAATCTTTGTATTTTTATCCTCTTGAATCAATTTTTCTGACCTTTTTCTGAGTGCTCTCGCCTCCTATTATTATTATTTTTTTAATTTCTTCCAGCTATATATTTATTTATTTATTATTATTATTTTTATTTTATTTTTATTTTTATTATTTTTTTATATTTTGGTGTGGGGACCCAAAAATGGGTTACAACATTCATCATAATTATCTTATCTAATTTATTTTAAAAAATGTACCAAACCACTTAAGCCACCCAACATTGATTTTCAGTAAAATATTAATGAAGGAAATTTACTAAGGCGTAAAAGAGATGTTAAAGCAAAGGAAAATGAGTATATAGAAGTGATATTGAAGATAACGAGGGACAATATAAAATAAGAGTGATACCTCCAAACTTGCAAACGGTCGAGACCCCCTCAGACATTATCATTGCAGAAGGGAGCGCATGTGCTTTTTGCTGTTGTCTCTTGAGCTTTTCTTTCATTTTTTTCTTAGCCTTCAGAAAGATATGATATAATAAACAACAAATCATCAACAACGATAACCCTGCTCGCAATCACACTCCCCTTTCTTTTTGTCTCCATTATTTTACTTAATGTGCAAACCAAGACTATATGATAAATAATGGACATGAAAAGATAAGGTCAAATTACATGAAACTAACAAAATGAAATTATGATGACAAATTTATGAATAACAATGCAAATTTATGCGAGTAATATAAAATATGAAATAAACTAAATGAAAGCAGTAATACTAAAGAAATTTACTATCCACACTAAAAATTAAGTCAAACAATGATAGAACCTGAAAAACAAAAAAAAAAAAGCAACACAAATTCTCAATGACTAATTTTCTTTCCCTAGCTCTTGGCCAAACTCCAAAATGTTGATTTTTTTTTTTGGCAACAATCAAAATTTTCAAGATCAAGCCCTCCCTTTTTTTGTATACCAATTCGGCAATCAGAAAAATAATAATTCAAGAACACACTTTTTTTATGTATATATTGTGGCAAGATCAAGAATTCAACAAGAACACTACCTTATGATTTTGTGTTCAACAATTCAAGAGGATGCAAGAAATTATTTTTTTTAGTATATGTAGCCAAAACTAATCAAGAAAAATCAAGAAATAAAAGATAAAATTGAAGGATATAACATGTGATTAGATCTGCTATGATAGCAACTGATGTGAACCCTGGCGGAATTGAATGAAATTCATGAACTCAAGATCTATCTAATCCAAGTTTGCTGAAAATATGATGAGCTTATCATAATGGAAGACCTACTTCAAGGCAACAAGACTATAAACCAACTCAATCACAATGACTACACTTGGAGACTAGCAAAAGGAATATAAATTCACAACAAAGATTGGTCAATTCTTTGAAAAGTTGAAAGTTCAATCAATAACTAAGATTGACAACCAAAGGTTGGCAAAATCAGAATATTATTAGCAAAAAAAAATGTGCTGAAAATTATTCGTAAGAGTATTTATACCCAAAGCCAAAAACCCTAGTTTCCCTAATGGGTCACATATAAATTCAATTTAAATAACAATCAACTCAAGCTAAAACTAGCCCAAACTAATTAAAATAAATAAAATAAACAAGTCTAAAATCCAAACAAGTGTTTCCTCACAAAATAAAAAAATTTTAATAGCTCAACTAATTTAATAAGACAAGTTCAGTTATTTCCATATTCTGTCTAACAGCAGCAAAACCCAACTTTAAACGGATGGTTCTCTCTCATATTAAATAATTAGAAGGCATGTCATATACCGTTGGAAAGGTATAAAAATCTAGTATCCAACCCAACTAGAATCACCTTAAAATTCGACATGTAGCTCCAGTTATGATCAAAACGGTAGTGAAAGGTCAAACGGACCGAATCTAGTCTTCTTCTCCCAATCCTTGTGTAATGGTCTTGATTCCACTAACAAGCCCCTCTTGAACATGAATTAGATTAATCACGGCTTGCTCCTCATTATTAATATCTTCTTGAAGTTCACCTTAGCCCATGTATTTTGAAGAAATCCATTAAAAGTCTCTTTGAACCTCTTAACTCTAAGCCTTATAACTGGACCAACCGGAACCTCCAATGGATCTTTTGGTGCTTGGATCGCATCATTCCTTAATAAAAACTTAGATGAAGTTGTCTATTTGCAGCAACCACAAGATTTTGTGGATTCCATATGTCAAATTATATTTGCAGGTTGAAAAAATCTTTATATGGACTTAAACAAGGACTTGGTACAAATGCCTTAATGCTTTTCTAATGGATATTGGCTTCAGAATATTAGTAGCATACTCATCCTTGTTCCTATTTCATCAAGAAAACAATGTTTTTTATGTCATTGTTTATGTGAATGACATTGTTATCACAGTCAATAGCACTCAAATGATACAGTCATTCATTAAAGTCCTCTTTGAGGAATTTTTCTCAGAGATAGGTGATCTGAAATATTTCATTGGTTTGGAAATTAGAAAGCATGGTGATGGTATTATTCTTACTCAACAGAAGTATCTTCAAGATCTTCTTCAGCTTACAGAAATAGATGGAGCTATGCGTGTTCACATACCAATGCTAGTTGATTTTCATCTCTTACCAGACCAAGAAGAGCCCTTACATTATCCATAAATTACAATATGCCCGTCTTAATAGGCTTGATCTTGCATTTTCTGTCAATAAAATGAGTCAGTATATGTCAGCTTCAACAAATGCACATTGGCAAGCATACAAGAGGGTGCTGCGATATGTGAAGGAGACTATTTCCACTACTCAATTGCAAATCTTCACAGATCCAGATATACTGGTGGTTTTGCAACCTATTTGGGAAAGAATTTGGTAGCCTGGTCATGTAAGAAGCAATAAACTATCGCTAGTTCCTCTACAGAGGCTGAGTATAGGGCTGTTGCAAATGCTGCAGCTGAAACAACGTGGCTAACTTTTGTTCAAAGGGAACTAAGATAGAAACCACTTACACCAACTGTTATTTAGTGTGACAAACATGGGAGCTGCCTACTTGGCACTTAATCTAGCTTTTAGGGCACGCACTAAACATATTGAGTGCGACTTTCATTTTGAAAGGTAACAGTGTCAATCAGGTCAGATCACAGTAAGACATATCTCTTCCAAAGATCAAATAACTGATCATGTGTTCACCAAGTCCTTGTCCAGGAGCAGGTTCACTGAACTCAAGAGCAAGCTACAAGTTCTTTGACAATCCCTCTAGCTTGAGGGGGGGTGTTAACAGATACATCTCACAGCAATCAAGTCCAGGATTATAGCACAGCTAGCAGTCATGACCATGATTCTAGCACTTACAGCATCAACAATATAAATAGACTTTATTGTGTAAATATCAGTCAACTTTTGTAACATTCATAGAACATCTAGATTAGCTAGATCAACGTGATTCATTTCCTTTATAAATGTACACTAAATTGTATCAATGGGAATTGAGCTTGATCCTCCGAACTTCTTTCTATATATATGTATGTGTGTGTATATATATATATATATATGTATGTATGTATGTATGTATGCATCAATAGAAAGAATAGGAGACAAATTTAAGGGCGTGCCTAGTGTGTGTGCCATGAAGAACATGAAGCAAAAAAAACCGAACCTTCTTTGTTTTTCAAAAGGTACCGTGCGTGTGAAAAGTGGTGCGACATAAGGACAAAAGCAATAGGTGAATATTTTTTTTGGTAACAATATAGAAGAATTGTTTGCTTTTTTGCTTAGAGATGCCGACGAATAGCAAAATGATATGGCTAGAATCGTGGGGGAACATGCTACGTGGGGGAAAAGGAATCAAGACCTGGTCTTGGTTGCAATATTTCATTCTGTTGTTTTAAAGTTTTTTCTTGATAAGTTGGGAGTTCATGAGTGCTCATGACCACGTGTGAAGTGGAGCAATTCCATGATCACATAGTGGAGCATACTCCTATTTTTATGTTAGTGCAGTTGTTATTTACTTGTAACTCTCTCGAACCTTAAGCCTATAAAAGCTATGGTATACGATTGAGATGATTATGAAGAAAATAAACCTTTCCCTTTAAACCTTTTTCTTTCTCCTTTACAAATTCTCTTTGTGTAATTGTTATACATCAATTGGTATCAGAGCCAGGTTAAGCTCATGGAGACACGAGCTAAAACAAACACGGAGTTTCGAAGCGAGGTGAACGAGACCTTGACTCGTCATGAGTCTGGAATCGACCAAGCCAACAACAACATCATCCAAGCCAACAACAACATCACTCATATCAACCACAACATTGATCAAATGAATGCAACCCTACAAACGGTAGTGGCTGAGTTACATGCCCTTCGTTCTATCAACATCCAGAATTTTGTTGAACGAGACATAAACTCATTTTCTCAAGCTGAAACATCAAACCACCGAAACTCAACACAACCAGACCTATTCATATCCACCCAACCTGTCATCCGAAATTTATCACAACCTGACATCTCCCATTCCAACCAAATTGCCGACCGAAACTACACACAACTCAAACTTTCATTTCCAAGATTCAATGGGGTAGACCCAAACGGATGGATATATAAAGCCGAGCAGTACTTTGAATTCAAGAATATCCACCATCAACAAAGAGTTCAGCTAGCTTCCTTCCACTTGGAAGATAATGCCCTCCAATGGCATCGTTGGTTAAACAAATTCAGGGGACATCTTAATTGGGCAGAATTCACCCAAGCTGTGCTGCATCGTTTTGGACCAACAGACTATGAAGATCCTTCAGAGGCCCTCACTCGCCTTAGACAAACCTCCACTGTCAACATTTATCAAACAGAGTTCGAGAAGCTGTCCCAGCGCATTGATAACTTGCCGGAGAACTACTTGGTTGGTTGTTTTATAGCAGGGCTGCGTGACGAGATTCGATTGGACGTCAAAGTTAAACAGCCAAGAACACTACTGGATGCGATTGGAGTTGCCAGATTGGTAGAGGAGCGAACCCAGCTGCAAAGAAAATCCACCTCAGTTTTTCGAAACATAGGACTACCAGCACACCAGAGAAACAACCCTAGCACATCAGTCGGGCTCTTGGGACCACCACCCATCACTAAACCGAACCAGACTTCACCAGGAGATTTTAAAAGGATTACCAGCCAGGAGGCCAAAGATCGGCGAGCAAGAGGCTTATGCTTCTATTGTGATGAAAAATTCGTTCCAGGACATAGATGTCAACGTCCACAACTCTTCATGATCGAGGACAGTTCCACCGGTGGGGAATTACAAGTTGATGATAATGTAGAAGAGTTACCAGACATGGAACCAATTCCGGAAATCTCTTTCCATGCAATTTCAGGAACTAATCACCCCCAAACCATCCGAGTGATTGGTAAATTGAAAAACCAAGATATTACTGTCTTGATTGATGGGGGCAGCACACACAACTTCCTCGACCAATCTGTGGTATCAAGGTTGGGGCTGCCAGTGACGCGTGATAAAAAATTTCAAGTTATGGTAGCTAACCGTGAGAAGATTGAGTGTAACGGACGATGTTTGGGCCTTACGATGGTCATTCAAGGGTGCACCATACAGGTGGATTTTTACGTGCTTCCAGTGGCCGCTTGTCAGGCAGTACTAGGGGTTCAGTGGTTAGAGACCCTTGGTCCTATTGAAACGGACTATCGGAGACTGACAATGAGTTTCCATCAAGATGGAATCACCAGAATATTCCAAGGATTATGTCAACCTCCACACACAGTCTTACGTGACAAAGAGCTTGCAAATTTGGAAGGCTTGGGGTTCTTTTTACAAATTGTGCCAGTTGAAGTAAATGAGAAATTCACAGCTCATCCAAATGACCTTACACAACTCCTCACAAAGTTCCAACCAATTTTCAATGCACCATCAAGCCTACCACCAAAACGACCACAGGATCATCACATCCCATTACAACCGCACCAATCCCCTATTAGCGTCCGACCTTATAGGTACCCACATTATCAGAAAAGTGAGATTGAGAAGATGGTAAAAGAATTTTTAGAATCCGGCCTCATTCGTCCCAGTTGTAGTCCATTTTCGTCACCAGTACTTCTTGTCAAAAAGGCTGATGGGAGTTGGCGCTTTTGCATAGATTACAGAGCTCTTAATCATATCACAATAAAAGATAAGTATCCTATTCCAGTCATCGACGAACTTCTGGATGAATTGCACGGTGCCAGGTACTTTTCGAAACTTGATTTGCGTTCAGGATACCATCAAATCAGAGTCAAAGAGGAGGATATACCAAAGACCGCATTCCGCACACATGAGGGCCATTATGAATTCGTTGTGATGCCATTTGGCCTCACCAACGCTCCAGCCACCTTCCAAGGTCTTATGAATGACTTATTCAGGCCTCATTTGCGGAAATTTGTGCTGGTGTTTTTTGATGATATTTTGGTATATAGTCACACATGGATGGATCATCTTTCCCATCTCCACACAGTACTACAAATCCTGTCAACTAATCACCTGTTTGTCAAAAAATCCAAATGCCATTTTGGAGTCATGCAGGTGGACTATTTGGGACACTTGATCTCACAGGAGGGAGTGCAAGTGGATCCGGCAAAGACCAAGGCTGTGAATGAATGGCCAATTCCGACCACGGTCAAACGCGTCAGAGGATTCTTGGGATTAGCTGGGTACTATCGTAAGTTCATTAGTGGCTTCGGCGGAATCGCAGCCCCACTCACCCGATTGCTGACAAAAGACGGATTCCATTGGAATCTTGAGGCAGCCGTGGCCTTCAATCAGCTCAAGCAAGCGCTGATGTCTCCCCCGGTGTTACGCCTACCAGATTTCACACAACCTTTCATTGTTGAAAGCGATGCATGTGGGATAGGAATCGGTGCCATCCTAATACAAGCAGACCGTCCGATTGCTTTCTATAGTGAAGCCCTCAAGGGTTCGTCACTCGCTCTGTCAACATATGAGAAAGAAATGTTGGCCATTGTGAAAGCTATCCGTAAATGGCACACATATCTCTCGGGCAAACCTTTTATTGTGAGAACCGACCAGCGGAGCTTAAAATATTTGTTAGAACAGCGAATTACAACTCCCACTCAAGCACGTTGGTTACCAAAAATCATGGGATATGATTACATGATTCAATACAAAAAGGGAAAAGAAAACCAGGGAGCTGATGCACTGTCACGGGTTGCTGAATGGACTTGCTCGGCCATCTCCATGCCAGTAGCCGATTGGTGGTCTATTCTCCAACAGGAGGTATCCCAAGACCCCTTCTTTTTGCAGTTTGAGAAACAGACTTCAGCTCAGGCTCAACCACTTTATTTTAAACGTGATGGGGTTTGGTACAAAAAGGGACGAGTGTGCTTGAGCCCTTCCTCATCTCTGCTTCCTGCCATTTTGGCAGAGCATCATGCCTCTCCGATTGGGGGACATTTTGGTTACCACAAATCTCTCAGTCGTCTCAAAAGAAGTTTCCTTTGGCCAGGGCTGCATACCTCTGTTAAGGAGTATATCATGAACTGTGATGTCTGTCAAAGATGCAAGTATGAGAACACAAAACCAGCCGGCCTACTCCAGCCATTACCAATCCCACTATAGGTATGGACTGACATTTCTATGGATTTTGTTGAAGGATTACCGGTCTCTCAAGGGTTTACTGTCATCATGGTGGTGGTGGACCGTTTGTCTAAATACGTTCACTTTGTTCCACTAAAACACCCTTATACGGCATCCTCAGTAGCTAAAGCTTTCATTGATCACATTGTTCGCCTTCACGGAATGCCGAAATCAATCGTGAGTGATAGGGACAAGGTATTCGTGAGTTCGTTCTGGAAAACTCTATTTCAATTGCATGGGACCAGCTTGAAGATGAGTTCCAGTTACCATCCACAAACCGATGGACAAACGGAGGTTATTAATCGCACATTGGAGCAATATCTACGTTGCTTTACAAGTACACAACCCAAAAAATGAATGGAATGGTTATCTTGGGCTGAGTACAGTTACAACACTTCAGTGCATACTGCTACCAAAATATCCCCGTTCGAGGCTGTTTATGGTGTGCCTCCCCCATCTCTGCTCTCTTATGTTCCGGGAACCACTAAAATACAAGCTGTAGATGACCTCCTCCACAGTAGAACTGAACTGTTGCAGGATCTGCGCCTCAATTTGAATGTTGCCCGGGATAGGATGAAACTTCAAGCGGATCAACATCGTAGGGAAGTGGTCTTCAATGTCGGGGATCACGTTTACTTGAAGCTTCAACCTTACCATCAAAATTCAGTCAATTTTCGGCGTTCTCTCAAATTATCCCCTCGTTATTTTGGGCCCTATCGAGTGTTAGCTAGGATTGGTCCAGTTGCCTATCGGTTAGAGTTGCCTATTGGTTCTTTGATCCATGATGTATTTCACGTTAGCCTTTTAAAGCGACATGTGGGAACTGCCCCTCCAGCCTCTCCAGTTCTTCCTCCTGTTTCGGAAGCTGCTACACTGCTACCTCAACCAGAGGTCATACTTGATAGACGTATCATTCAAAAGGGGCGGTATCGTCCAAGAACAGAGATCCTAGTTAAGTGGTTGGGCGCTCCAGTCGAAGACGCTACTTGGGAGAATCAATGGCGTTTTTCGCGTTCATATCCCGCGTTTATCCTTGAGGACAAGGATTCTCCAAGTGGGGCGGAATGATATGGCTAGAATCGTGGGGGAACATGCTACGTGGGGGAAAAGGAACCAAGACCTGGTCTTGGTTGCAATATTTCATTCTGTTGTTTTAAAGTTGTTTCCTGATAAGTTGGGAGTTCATGAGTGCTCATGACCACGTGTGAAGTGGAGCAATTCCATGATCACATAGTGGAGCATACTCCTATTTTTATGTTAGTGCAGTTGTTATTTACTTGTAACTCTCTCGAACCTTAAGCCTATAAAAGCTATGGTATACGATTGAGATGATTATGAAGAAAATAAACCTTTCCCTTTAAACCTTTTTCTTTCTCCTTTACAAATTCTCTTTGTGTAATTGTTACACATCACAAAATAACACCATCTTATTTTTGCTTGAACTTTTCCATACACGAGAAAGAAAGCTACGATTTGATACACGAATATTGAGGTTTCTCTCTATGCTTGTTTTTGGATGTTACGATCACGGAGAATTGTGGTATTCGAAGTGGTGGTTCTTAGGGTGATTTTGGGATTCACAGGACACGAAGATTATACGAAGTTCTCGATTTAGTAGTGAGACGGATTTTGATAGAAAGGTATTTTCTTGTATTGAAATTACCAATATTATGTGTATCCGAGTTCACAAAGAAACTCGAAGGATTATATTGCTTTCTTGATTATAGTGCATTATTCCGGAGTTGGTCCCGTGGTTTTTTCCCCTCTATCGATTTTGATGGGTTTCATGTAAAATTTGTGTTCTTATGGTTGTTTCTTTATGCTTGATTTATTTTTATGATCTTGTATAATTTGGTTATTAAGCTTGATTAATTTCGCAATGCCTAATTTACATGGATTGGGATCAAATTCCCAATATTTTGTATCAGAGCTTTAGTTGTTTGGATTTGTGTAAATTAGATGGCGGACAATGTTTCGGGACTAGCCAAGCTAGGCAAGACTGATGTAGCTTGGAAAAATTTGCACAGGAAAGCTGATGGAGCTATCAAAACATGGGTGGACTAGAGGATGTTTTTGTTGGGTTTTCTGAATAGCATATACATAGTGAAAATGATAAAATAGAAAAAATAATCCAGGAGTCTCTAAGATCTTATTAGATAAATTTAGAGGTATTTAAGGATTTACCTGCTTCGACTTTAAATAATTATTTAAAAGCTAGGTTGTCGTGAACCACAAGTCGACTAATTGTCCGGCCTCCAACAGTAATTCATGCGAATCACAGTGAGAAATCTTTTAAATCCTTATTTAGAATATCATAGGGATTGCTTTGCCTAGAGTGCTAGCTCTAATTTTGTGTTTTATGTAGTTTTTTCTGTAAAAACTTTTTGACATAACTTTTTTTCTCACACAAAATAATAGGCTTAGCTTTTATATTTATAGGGAATCTTAAAAACCTATAAATGACAAAATATATATTTGCCCCTTAAATAATATCCATATATTATTTAAGGATAATTTTATAATTTTAATTAATCAAGTCCCTACTTGATTATTCTAAGACTAGAATTATAATCCTTGAATTAAATATTTTCTAGTCCTTAATTTCTAAAATATATTTTAATTAAGTCATACTTAATTAAATCATCCCAGTTTAATTTCTGACTAATGATTTTTAATGTATGTGACCCATTAACTTCCTAATATGTTGGTCCAAATATAAATTATAATTATAATTAAATAGAATTAAATAATTTAATTTATTATCAATTCAACAATTTATTAATTTATATTTGAAGATCAAGTGTATGGTCTAGCAATGTGTCATGATCCCTCAAATATTAGAAAAATTATTAGTGGTTTGACTTAACTTTTTAGTGACTGGTTTTTCAGTGTAATTAATATCTTTTCATCAATAATATTCTGATTTAACATTGAAGCATGAAGTATGTATGCAATGTTAAATCATATTTGTTCTCTATATAATAGTTATTGATCATTGAAATAAGATTTAAAACTCTTTTCAAATCTCATTCCACCTTGGCCAAAGAACTTAGTCAATACTATTTGAGAACAAATAAAATATTTTTTCTAATTCATTTAGGATGATGAATCCTCTCTTAATCACTCAAGTACCTTCATATAATTCATGTTATATCCAATGTCTGCCCATTTGTTACATTTATGAAGATAACATGTAACAGGATCAAAGCGTAACAATCTCTATATAAGATAATTTCGTGATCTCAAGTCTAAGGATCACTTACACAATCGTCACGCGAGCCTTTCCATTGACATAGATGATCTCTCCATATGGAATTCTCATGCGGGTCAGTTCAGTTTACATGTCTTATGACAAACACCTATTAGTTCTAGGTATCTCTTATACCTCAACTTACGAGAACAACTGCTTTCTTTCATAAAAAAAGAATATAATATGTATCAGTCTCTACAACTCTAATAAATGTCTAGTATTTAAGAGAGCATTGCCCGGGAACATTTTAGAAATAATGTTTTGATGCAATAGAAGTCCTATAATTATAACAACTTTATAATTTTATTTGCAAAGTATTTTTGTTCTATGAACTTTATATTTACTTTTGATTCATTAATCTAATATTATATGAATATTAAAGATAATTTTAAATTTTTATTAATAATAAATATATATTTACATTAATATAATAATATTACGTGTAATAAATCGATTCGATTGACTACAAGAAATATTAAACTAACAATTTTACCATATTGCTAAAGAAATGGATGCCCGAGTACTGTGGAAAAAATTAAAGAAAATTTATGAGAGGAAAATTGCATGGAACAATGCTTTCATGATGAGAGGCAAAGCTTGTTATAAGTTGTACAAGATAAAAAGTACAGCTGCACAAATCTAAGCTTGAAATAAAATGGGTTTTGCTGGAAATGAGGAAATACTGCTTCTTTATTTTGAATTTTCTGTCTAGTTTGATTGATTTGGGCTAATAGGGTTTTGTTAAAATGAGTAAAGCTTGATTGTTATTCCAACAACCTTGTAATCAACTAATTAGTAAAAATGTAGCTAAGTAATTTATAAATGAGAGGTACCAAGTTGATGATTATAGTTTATTTAACTGCTAGGTTATTCTCGCAACCAATTTTTGTGCAGATTGTTTTAACATGACCAAGTAGAAATCATCAATTCCACCAACACCTCAAATTAAGGGAAGACTTGATTAATATCATGACAAAAGCTGAAAAGGATAGGCTCTGATATAAGAAAAGGGGAGGGTGATTTGGTCAACTGCTTGTTGCATTGTTCTGTAAGCCAAACTATTAGAATTAATTGTGACTTTTCACATTTTAATTTAGCTAATATCACTCTTAATTCTTCATAGGTAAAGTCAATTGCTTAATTATATACAGCACAAGCCTACAATAGATCATGTGAATTTGAATGGGTAAAGGCTGAAGGTGTCCTATAAAAAAAATAATGATACCTCCTGATGGATATTGTGTATAGAACATAAGATGGTAAATACTAATTACAATGCTTTGTGGTAAGATCAAAATTTTATTTAAGTTGCTGATATACTTCTGGTTGGACTCTTGATCGTGGCGCGGTCTATGTCTAATCTTGAGAATTATAAGTGATGGTTTGTTTTTGATGCCATGTGCCTGCAAATTGAATGCAGGATTACACTTTTGGATTTAGTACCGCTCAATCTGCCAATTCAAGTCTCCAGTGAGTCCTTGCTCATGCTTCTTTGTCTTCAAGCTCATAAGTTCTATTTCAAGCCGGGGGGGCTTTATCTTGCAATATTTATCAACTCACTACTAACTTTTTAGTTATACATAATTTGTACTCTGTCCTGGTCTTATATAATTGTATTATAGGGTTTTCATTTGTGGTCGTTGAAGGTGTGGTTTCATTTTGTTGTTGCCGGTCCACCATATTATATTCATTTGATTTTTTCCCAGGTGTCTAAATGCAAGTGACATGTTGAAGAAGGCAAGTTTGGTGCTGGCATTTTTTTTGTTGACTAATAATGCATTAAGCAGGAGTGACTACAATATTTTTTTTAATTAATGTGGGTGTCTGGGCCAGCTTACGCGCATCTCGACTAATCCCACAGATCCTGAAATTAATAACTATATAAACCTTTAGTGGCCCTGAGCTTTGTGAGACTCGAACTAGTGACTTTTAGAAAACAAATTTAGGACCTGACCAGTTGAATTATATCTCTCAGGATTTGTGCTACAACTTTTTGTTACTAGCATTGTGGTATACCAAATGCAAACATTGATTAGATCCTTTTGGCATCTTTTTATGGCTAGGATTATGATGTATCATGCACAAGTTTACTTAGCGATTTACAAGAAAAAAAATGTTATACTCGAAAATATATACCCTTTGTTATTATATAAAAATTTGATTGAGGTTGCAGCGAATTTATGTCTTAATGGTTTTAATTTTTTTTAATTTATTAGTATAAGCAGAAAATTGCCAATGCACAATAGCTCATAAAAAAAATTGCATAATATAAAATAAGGGCTGAAAAACTTTGGCCATAAAAGAGAAAAATTTTGTCTCTAAATGCATGTGTTCCATGACAAACTGGTTTGTGGCAAAACCAGTTCATCATTAAATATTATCAATTGAGCTGTGATAATTCATCTCTTTTAGGGTGGGGGGGGGGGGATAAATTATCTTGTGGCCATCCCATTTTGCCACTACAAGGCATCCCCCATTGTGATGAAATCGACTTCCGCCAGAAAGAGCTATAAGGGTGCACTTTCAGTGGCAACCTTGTAGCACACCAAAATTTTGACACGAAAGCTCTTACATGGTCAAAACTTGATAATTCGATCAAAACTCATGATTTAAATCTTGAATCAGTTCCCCGACCGGATTTAAAAACACTTCACTCAAGATGATTGAATTAAATGCCAATGGAACTTACATGACCCTCACATGGGCTGGAGAGATAGATGGTTGGGTTTGTACTATGGTCCGGCCCATGAGAGACCATAGCATAGCTCAGGATTAATTGAAATAATAATAATAAGAAGAAGAAGAAGAAGAAGAAAAAGGGTTTGGTCTTTGGAATGTCGGCTATATATAAATATATGCATGCATAGAAGACAAATTTAAGGGTGTGCGCGCCGTGAAGAATAAGAAGAAGAAAAAACAAACTGTTTTTCGACATGTACCGCGTGGGTGAAAGGTGGCGCGGTATAAGGAGAAAAACAGGTGGTGATTGTTTGCTTTTCTGCTCATAGACGCAGACGAATAGCAAAATAACGCCATCTTATTTTTGCTTGATTTTTTCCATACACAAGAAAGAATGCCACGATTTGATACACGAATATTGGGTCTCTCTCTCCGCTTATTTTTGGATGCTACATTTACGGAGTCTTGTGGTATTCAAAACGGTGGTCCTCACAGAGTTTGTGCGGAGTTGCCAAGTTTTGTGGTGAGATGGATTTCGATAGAGAGGTATTTTCTTGTATTGAAATTACCAATATTTTATGTATTCGTACGTGTTCACGAAGAAACTCGGAGAAATGTATTGCTTTCTTTGATTATAGTGGATTATTTCAGAGTTGGTCCTATAATTTTTCCCCCTCTATATATCAACTTGGAGGAGATTCCACGTAAAATTTGGTTTTCTTGTGATTGTTTCTTTCTACTTGATTTAGTCTTGTGATTTCAAATAATTTTGGCTATCTTGATTAATTTTTCGAAACCTAATTTACACGGATTCGGATTAAATTCCTAACAATGATTTTTAATGGAGCCCAGTTCAATCAATGTTGAGACGTCAATAATGATATATATAAAAAAAGAGAGGGTATATAAAATACCTCAATGAATATGAAATGCATGAGTAAAGATCCATAGAGCAGCGACCATTTTACCAGTACTTATTGTCAAAAGAACATTATGCACGCCCGTAAAAACTATATAAAGAAATAAACAAACAAACAAAAGAGCATATTATTAAAAGACAATAACGTGTTTATAATTCCTTTAGTTATTTTTATTTTTTTTAGTAAGCTGAGATTTTTATTAATGATTGATTAAATACTTGAAAAGGGAGAAATACAAAGAAAATAGTGAACCAGGCATGCAACTACTCCTGCAACGGATATAACCACTGCGCGCCAAACGAAGACCATGCCAGCAAAAAGAGAGAAAAACAGACCCTCTACGGTGGTTTATAATTCCTATTCATTACATGGACGGAGGACGATATGGGATGGGAATTAATATAAGATCATGCTTTCTTCTAGTTGGGGAACTATAATGCTCCTCCATATCAAGAGCTTCTGGTGTTACTCCATTTGGAAGTTTCCAATCAAAATGGTATAACAGTTGCGCAAGAGCCACCTCGACATTATCCAAACCAAAGTTCATTCCTGGGCAGATTCTCCTTCCAGAACCAAATGGGATGAATTCAAAATTGGCACCTTTATAATCAACGGAGCTATCTAGGAATCTCTCAGGATGGAATTTCTCAGGTTCGATCCAATAATTAGGATCCCTTCCAATAGCCCATGCACTAACCATTACTAATTTGCTGTTAGCTTCTATGGCATATCCGTGAACTTCACAACTATTGACGCATACTCTTGGAATGAAAGGTCCTGGAGGATGAAATCTCAAAGTTTCTTTGATAATTAGCTTCAAGAAATTCAAATTTACGATACTTGATTCATCAACATTCTCAATAGTACCCAATACTTGCCTCACTTCTTTCTGTGCCTTGTCCATTACACTTGGGTTTTTCATCAATTCCGCCAGTATCCATTCCAAAATCGTTGATGACGTTTCACTCCCACCAATAAACATCTCCTGAAATAAGACTAATTAACGAGTTAGCTAGGTTCAAATATGTGAAATTTCAATAGTTTTAAGTAAGAAGATAGATTTGATGCTAGCTAAATACAAAGACAGATTGGAAAACAGATGCCTGGGCTGTATGCCTCACGTTAGACCATCTTTAGAGAATCATGGTGTGTGTGTGTGTGTGTGTGTGTGTGTGTGTGTGTGTGTGTGTGTGTGTATAGAAATTGATTTGTGCAACTTTAGACGTGTAGATATGATATACATGGAAAGCCAATCATGCATGAGTCTACTAACCAGGATAATTGATTTGATGCTTTCTGTTTTAACTTTAAAGTTTCCATCATCTTGGAGATTCAGAAGCACATCCAGAAGATCATCCCCTGCTTCAATTTCATTTTCACCTGTCTTCTTCTCTACCCTGCTGGCTCTACGTTCATTTATAATGTCTCCAAGCATCTGATCCGTTTCTTCATGCAACCTCTGGAGGCTAGACGTCATGGTACTGATCATGTGTAGTCATCTAGCGGAAGGGAATATGTCTACAATATTCACACCTCCTACTGCCTTTGTCACTTGTTCAATAATGTGTAAAAATCGAGCTTTGTTTTTGCATTTCTTACCAATGCTTGTTCTTGTAATAATTTCATTTGACCAATCCCAAAGCAATTCCCTGAGGTTGATCGGTGAACCTGCTTTCGAACGGATGGAGCTGATTAAATTTGATACCTCTTCTTCCCTGATTGATCTGAATGAGAGTTTACGTGTTGCACTAAATAGCCCCCATACGCATGCTTTTCGCATTAGTTTCCAGTGGTCTCCAAATTTTGCAAATGACATGCCCTGGCCATTGTAATGCATGATTTCTGAGACAAGGAGAGTTGGTCTTTCAGCAAAGTTGATTTGCTGCGTCTTCAACACTTCTTTTGCTGCGTCTGTTGTAGAAATAATAACAGTAGGAACTTCTCCAATCTGAATTTGCATGATTGGTCCGTATTTCTTGGCCCAATGCGCACAGAGATAATGGGGCCTTGTTGCAGAGCTAGCTAGCTGATGGATGTTTCCTATTAAGGGTAATTTCCATGGTCCCGGAGGTGGTGTACGAGTTGAGTCATGGCCTTTTGATTTCTTCCCTAATCTCAACACAACGAAGACAAGGAGAAGGAAGCCCAGGACAAGGGGAATTTCCTGCTGCATGATAATGAGAAGGGATAGGAATATTAGCTAATCAAAATGTAATCGAAGTGGCGTGGCTATATAATTCAACAATTTGATGCAACCGTAACTTAAAGATAACACAATTTTTATAAATTTGTGGTCCACGTGGTTCCAAGTCAATAAGTGAGGAATCCAGATTTGGACGGCCAAAAAATTTTATTTCAAAAAATTAGAAAAAGGTTTTGTAATTATAAGCAAGGGTGTTAATTCTGTTCTGTAATGGCTCAGATTTTCAAAGCCAAAACAACAATAATTTAATTTTTTTTATAACATTTCAGGAATTGTTTCCACTCATTATCGAGGCTCGATCTATATGTCAAACATCAATCAACATTTCATTAACAACAATTCTTAAACACACATAATATTACGTTTGAATGATTAGAAGCTCACATTATACGTACATAATCATAAGTTTACACCCTTATACTACTAATAGATATCATGAAATTAAACAAGAGTATCAAACAATAGATACATGTTTAGTACACTTAGTTCATACAAAATACATCGTGATTTGAAATACGACTACATGATTCTTTACAAAAGTAAGTTCTCGTGTAATGGGGTTTCTAGGCACCTTATTGGTGAGACGTCCCTGCTGCAATACAAATATTCACAAGAATTATAAACAATTAATAGCAAGCAATTAAATGGTTTAATGAAAGTATTATAAACAATTAATAGTAAGCAATTAAATGGTTTAATGAAACTATTAATGCTATTCTCCATATAAGGCATAACAAGTGTAGTTCTTTCATTTACTTGGTATATACTAATCATAGTACACATGATCACATCAATTCTTGAAACTAAGTCATAACTCCTAGATCTGGCTATCCTCGTAGGATGTCGTTAGTCGAAGCTAATCATTTAATCATCTTGATCATCCACTTAGGATGCCATTAGCCGAAACTAATCATTTAAGCATCCCGATCATCATTTAATCATCCTGGTCATCCACTTAGGATGCCATTAGTTGAAGCTAATCATTTAATCATCCTAGTCATCCTTTTAGGATGTCATTAGCTAAAGCTAATCATTTATTCATTAATAATTACTCCCTTGACAATTTGGTATTTATGCTAACACGATATTATGACATTCATAATAAAACATTTCATAAATTAGCATTATGAAAGCGGAAGATGAAAACCACCTACTTGTTCCACCTGTGGGGTGTCCTTGTCCTAATAAAGGTCTGATCCTAGTCGCACCACCTAAAACATCGATGGCCACAAATCAGTACATTCATATTAAGTAATTGCACAACTTTTCACCATGCATATCTCAAGTATACACAAGTTCATATTCAAGTGTTCCACATATTACAACCACATAATGTAATCATTTTAATTATTGGACCCATTCAAATATGTAATTCTGCTAGGGAAAGCTGTTTTGCCAATAACGCATATTTATCAGCGGATTAATACACTGGAACACGAAATCATTAGTGGACTGATTTGTTAGAACACAGAATTGTCAGCGAACTGATTCGCTGGCGACACTGCGATTTGACAATGAAAACTGATTCGCTGCAGACACCACCATTTGGCAGCAAAAACTGATTCACTACATACACCACCATTGAGCGGTGAAAACTAATTTGCTGCAGACAACACAAGTCGAAAGTGAAAACCTGATTCGCTACAGACACTATAATTCGGCAGCGAACACCTGATTCACTACAAACAACACAATTCGGTAACGAACACTAATTCGCTGCAGACACCATAATTCAACAGTGAACATTGATTCGCTGCAGACAACACAGTTCGACAGTGAACACTAATTTGCTGCAGACACCATAATTCGGTAGTGAAAATTGATTCGCTATAGACAACACAATTCTGCAGCGAACACTAATTTGCTGTAGATACCATAATTCGGCAGCGCATACTGATTCACTGCAGATAACTTAATTCGACAGCGAAACATCCATATGCATTTTTGTTCCAACACACAGTTTGTTATTAGAATCCATTAAAATCACATAATTTCAAGCATGAACAACTACATGCAATTCAGTTCCAGCACACAGTTTGTTATTACAGTCCAACAGAATCACATAATTTCAAGCATGAACAATTACATGTATTTTATCACACAATGTATTATGGCTAACCCTTCAGCTATGGCTGACCCTCTTCCATGTTTTGTTCATTCCATTTATTTATTTTTCTTTGTTAAATGTTCTAGAATTTGGTCCCAATTCGTCTCTATTTTCTTGTTCTCCTAGTTGATTTCGGTTTCCTTCACAGCTAGCCTAGAAGTCCTACGTCAATTTTCTTAGGGTCTTCTTCTTCATTTTCAGTTCTAGGGTCTCAAGAACAAGAGGAAAAAAGTTATATAACCCATACCTTTCGAATCTAAGTAGTTTTGGGGAATGTTTTTTAGTATTCTTTCTCTTCTTCTCCCGGTTCTCCCCCTTCTTCTTCTTCTTCTCTCGGTTTCTCCTCTTTCTATTGGTTTTTGCCTATCGGTTCTAGCTCTTTTCTCCTTCCCTCTAAGTAGTTGTTCAATCTCCTCTCAAGTTCTCAACTCTCTATCTCTCAGACGTTCAAAGAGGCACCTACAGCTAGCTTGGTTTAATTTTTGATGGGAATGAGGAAGAGAAGAGAAGAGAAGCATGCAGCTGAACATGCAACTGTTGCAAACAGATTTTAGAAAGAGGAAGGGTCACCTTCTCTCTTCTCCTTATATTTATACCCCCTATTAAAGGGTTGGGGTGTTTAGGTGTTGGATTAAGTTTGTTCTTGTCCCCCTTTTGGTTATTCCAAGACTGGTTTCCCCCCTCTTAAGTCCTTAAGGCAGGCCATTTTGCTCCTCTAAACTATCACTTAGCATGAGTGGCCTTTTACTTAGATTTCTGTTGGGTATTACAGCCATGAATGACACATGAATTTGTCATTGCACATAACCATTATTGACTTATGAATCATCACCGAAAACTGAGTTGTTGCAAGTCTAGTTGTGTTGTCTGCAGCGAATCAGTGTTCGCTGCTGAAGTTGTGTTGTTTGCAGCAAAAGTGTGATTTTCTGCCGAAAGCGTGTCGGCTACATCGAATTAGCATTCTCCGTCGAAGTTGTGTTGCTTGCAAGGAATTAGCATTCGCTGTCAAAGTTGAGTTGCCTGCAGCGAATTAGCATTCGCTGTTGAAAGCATGTTGGCTGTAGTGAAGTAGCATTCCTTGCTGAAATTGAGGTGCCTTGAGCGAAATAGTTTTCGTTGCCGAATAGTGTGGCGCCTACAGCGAAACAGTTTTCGCTGCCCAATTATATGCCCGACAGTGAACCAGTTTTCGCTGTCGAATTAAACGGCCTGCAACTAACCAGTTTTCACTACTAAATTGTATGGCTTGCAGCGAATCACTTTTTGCTATTGAATTGTGTGGACAACAACAAATCAGTTTCGCTGTTGATTTTCTACAATAAACCCCCCGACAGAAATGACTTGAATGCTTGTAACAATTTCATTATATGATAGTGTAAAATGTGGAACACTTGAATGTGAACATATGGAATCTTGAAATAAGTATGGTGATGGATGTGATTTAAGGATGCAAATGTACCGATTTGTGGCCATTGATGTCTTAGGTGGTGCGGCTGGGATCAGACCATCATCAAGACGAAGACAACCTGCAGGTGGAGCATGTAGGTAATTTTCACCTTGCTCTTTCATAATGTTAATTTATGAAATGCTTTATCATGAATATTACTATATTGTGTTATTACAGATACCAATATGTCAAAGGAGTAAATGTTGATGAATAAATTATTAGCTATGGCTAATGGCATCCAAAATGGATGACCAGGATAAATGTCAAAGGAGTAAATGTTGATGAATAAATTATTAGCTATGGCTAATGACATCCAAAATGGATGACCGGGATAAATGATTGATTAGTTTCGGCTAATGGCATCCTAAGTGGATGATTAGGATAAATGATTGATTAGCTTCCGCTAATGGCATCCTAAGTGGATGGCCAAGATAAATAAATGATTAAATTCAGCTAATGGCATCCTAAGTGGATGACCAGGATAAATAATTGATTAGCTTCAGATAATGGCATCCGAATGGATGGTCGGGATAAATAAATGATTAGCTTTGGCTGATGGCATCCTAAGTGGCTGACAAGGATAAATAATTGATTAGCTTTGGCTAATGGCATCCAAATGGATGGCCGGGATAAATGAATGATTAGCTTTGGCTAATGGCATCCTGAGAGGATGGTTAGGATGAGTAAATGATTACCTACAGCTAATGGCATCCGAATGGATGGCCGGGATAAATAAGTGATTAGCTTCGGCCAATAGCATCTAAAGTGGATGACTGGGATGAATGAACGGTTAACCTCGGCTAATGATGCCTTAAGAGGATGGTCGGATTTAAAAATTATGAGTAATTGCAAGAATTGATGCATTCATGTGTACTATGAGCTGTTAATGCTACATAGGAATACTAGGAATACTACATCTCAAACATGGAATAATGTTAATGCTTCATTAAGTTACCTGACTGCTTCTTATTAAGTAACTATATTCTTATAAATATTTGTACTGCAGCAAGGACGTCACACTAACAAGGTGCCTAGGAAACCCAATACATAGGAACCTACTTTTGCAAGGAACCATGTAGTTGCATTTTAAATCACGATGTATTTTGTATGAACAAAATGTACTGAATGTATAACTATTATTAGATGCTTTTGTTTAAATTCGTGATGACTACTAGTAGGATAGGAATGCAAACTCACATCTGTGTATGTTTATTTTTATGCAAACTTGTAATCATGCAAACATAATATTATGTGTATATGTAAGAATTACTTTTAAATAAGATGTTAATTGATGTTGATGTATGGATTGTATCTCGATAATGAGAGGAAACAGATTCATCGAATTCAGATATGATGTTGTGTCAAGTATGTATATATACAAAAAAAAAAACTTTTGTAAAGATGATAAAACGAATGTTATGATGATAAAATGAACATGCATGGAAAGTACCATATGTATAATGAATAAATATGGATTTACTATAACATTTGGCTTGAAGGAAACCTAACCAAAGACTTCTTTGTGATTCAGGAGGAGTGACCAGGATTGGATCTTCTGTTAGAAGAGGTCATGAGATAGGCAGAGCAAGTGCGTGGTTTTCCCTCTCCTTTACACTTATGCAATTTAAAATCTTTATAATGAATGCAACTACAATAACGTTATGTTCAATGTAAATAAAGTCTGGCATATTAATGAGATTAGTTTCGGCTAATGGCATCCGTGATAGGATTGTTGGGAAGTGAATTATAAGATTAGCTTTGGGTAATGGCATCCATGATAGGATTGTCGAGAAGTGAATTATAAGATTAGCTTCGGCTAATGGCTTCTGTGTTAGGACTGCCGGGAAATGATTATGAGATTAGCTTCGGCTAATGGCATCCGTGATAGGATTGCCGGGAAATGAATTATAATATTAGCTTCGGCTAATGGCATCCGCGTTGGGACTGCTGGGAAATGATCAGTAAGATTAGCTACGGCTAATGGCGTCCATGTTAGGACGTTCAGGAATGATCGACAAAGCTTGATTCATAAAGGGTATCCATGTTTGGATGACCTAAGGAAATTGATAAGTATAATTACTTAAAAATGTCGAAGTTGGACTATGCAAAGTTGAAGATCTAGTAAACTCAATTAAACAAAGTTACTAGGTCCATGCAAGAAAATAAAAGTATTCAACTAAGGATATGTAAAATTTGAAACTAAAAAAATAAAAAAAAATAAAAAAAAGAAGGGAGCGGGAAGAAGATAGAGAAGGAAAGACTAATTATTAATAGCAAATTGTACAGCAAGCTATCTCAATATTTGGAGACTAGTGGAGACAAAGGCAAAAAGCATCTTGATATCATGATGTTTGCGTTGGTGCACATTGGTATTATCCTTTGTTGGAATCGTAGTGGGCTTGCTCAATATATTCTTTATATTTCTCCATTTTCAATTGGAGTAATATTATACAAACAAACAAATCATACAAAAATTCTATACAAATTGATATGTTAGTTAATTTTCGGCAAGTTTAATCAACTAATTACATTCATGATTAATTTTCATTCAAGTTTAATCAAGCTAATCATAAATGATTAGCTTTAGCTAATGGCATCCTAAATGGATGGCCGAGTTGCATTGATGATTAGCTTCAGCTAATAGCATTCTAAATGGATGGTTGGGTTGTGTTGATGGCTAATGGCTAATGGCTAATGGCATCCTAGACGGATGGTCGAGTTACGTTGATGATTAGCTTTGGCTAATGCCATCATAGATGGATGGTCGGGTTGCACGAATGACTAGTCTCGATTGATGACATCCTAGTGGGATGACCAGGTTAAATATGACGATTAGCTTTGGCTAATAACATCATAAATGGATAGCAGAGTTGATTATGATGATTGGTATCAACTAACGGTATCCGTAAGATGACAGGTTGGTTTTTGTGATTAGTTTTGGTTAATGACATCCGAGACGGATGATAGAGTTTGGACGTTGCGATTAGCTATGGCTAAAAGCATCCAGGATAGAGGACCAGGTTAAAGTGAAGGAATTAACCCTGATCGATGTTTAAACTTTAGCTCTACAACTCATACAAAGAGGTTTGGGCGTATGAGTGAGAATAATACACTTAACAAAATAATAAGGATTGTACAATGCATATGAGAAGTAAAAGAAGGAATGCACCCATTTTATGTTGATAACAAAAAATAACGATAACGTTCTTCTAGTTGTTTATTATTATGTTTAGATTATTTACAATTCTTGTATCCATGTTGTTTTGTAACAGGGACATCACACAATCCAGATGCATAGGAAAGCTCGTTCCACGGGCTCATATACTTTGGAAGGTACTATGTAATAGTATGTTTTAGGTGTTATGTGTTTGATAAGAACGAATGAATTAGTTGAATATTTGCCATTTGACACTTTTGTAAAGATTTGTATCGAAAATTGTAATGGAATACAGATGTGAAAGTACGATCTTGTAAACATGATGTGGTGAATGGATGTATGTGATCTTTTTTTTATTACAATAAACCCTAAATACCGTTGCGAGAATGTGTATTGTCACTTTTATGGGATGTTGATTTACTTTACCCTATATGGGTTATGCCTTGCTAATGAATGAAATGTATTTATAAATTTACAGAATGATATTGTGAAAAACATCGAGAACCTAACGATTTCCAAAAAAAAAAATCCACTCATTTTGGCTATGAAAAGTCGAGTCGTTACAATCTCGGTTTCATGTCCTTCAACATTGAATTTGCTTTTTATTGGGTTCCCTCTGCCTCATAACCTGAGAATAGTGCTTAACGGGTTAACTCATATTGACTTGACTCATTTTTTGTGTCATTTTTTTAATTAAAGTTTTTACAAATTTCATCATTCAGCATTGGCTCTAACATGATCGATTGAAAATTGAGCTTCATAATTTATTTTAATTTGCTCTTTATGAGGTTATCTCAGTCTCATGACAAGAGTTGTGGATTTGGCAAGTTAATCCGGGTTAAATCAAGTCTTTTTTTTAATTTTATTTCTACGAGGTTATCTCAGTCTCATGACTTGGGTCATGAGTTTGACGGATTGACTTGAGTTATTTTTTATGTTCTTTTTTTAATTGATTTTTTTTAGTCTCATCATTCAATATTGAACTTATTAGGAATTGAACATTTGTTTCAATTTTCTTTCTATGGGGTTATTTCGGTCTCATGACTCGAGTCGCGAGTTTGACAAGTTAACTCAGGTTGCTTTTTTAGGTCTTTTTTTAATTGAATTCACTACCAGAAATTCGCTAAATAGCAACGGATTTACCAATGGAATATTTCTGTCGATAATTTGAGGTCGAAATTCCCGACGGAACATATTCCTTCAGTAATGTCGTCGGTAGTTACCGACGGAAATTTTCCGTCAGTAGTTACCGACGGAATTACGGACGGAAAAGTTTTCGTCGTAAAAAAAAAGGGGGTCGCTGATGTGGAGGTTTTGGCAGGTTATTTTTTCAGACGAAATCACCGACGGATTAAAAAAGACAGCCCGTACAGCGACCGCCGTTTATATTGCCGATGGAATCACCGACGGATTTGAAATGGCAGATCCGTATGGTGACGTGTTGATTGTTCCGTCAGAATCATTGACGGATTCACCGACAGAGTTTCCGACGGTGAAACCGTCGGTAAAAGTTAATATATGTCCACTTTACCGACCCTCTCCTCCCCTATTTCTCCTTCTTCTTCCTAATCCCAACTCTCTCCATCTGCAAACAACCAGCCCCCCTCCCCCCCCAAACAAAAACCTCCCTCATATCAGCACAACAAGTTATATTTCTTGAAGTTTTGTGGTCACAGCATCCGTGTTCTGATTTACCGACGGATTTTATCAATTTTTGTAAGTAATTCTATCTTCTTAAGTTTTAACATTTAATTAAATATCAATTTTTTTTTTTAGTATATGTATTTTGTTAGTAAATGTACATATTTTATTGTTATTTCTCAAACAAACTTGTAGTATATGAATGTATAATTCTATACCTGTTATGGTTTGTTTTAGATTTTGTAAGATTGTATTTGTTTGTAAATTGTTAAAACTTTATGGAACTACCAAAGTACATGTGCTGTTTTTAAATAATTAATAGCTTACTTAATGGGTCCGTTTAAAGTTTTATCAATGGTATTGCGGAGTGATAATTTCTGTAAATTTATATATTTTAATTTGTATGGACGTTGATAAATGATAATGAATATTTAATATTTATGAGAAGTTGTGATTGGTTTGTTGGATAATCTCGAGGTAAAGTAATATTTTTGCAAGTTTATTTACCTAACTTAGTTAATTAATACATGATGTCATCATAATTTTATAGAGGTTCGATATAAATCATGGATGATCGTTCATGGATGTATCAAGATTCACCCCAAGGATTGCGGAGGATAGATTATTGTAACGGGGTTCAGGGTTTTATTAATTTCGCAACATCTATTCCTAGAAATTTTACTGGAGGCGGTATTAGGTGTCCATACAGGAAGTGTCAAAATAAAAAGTATCTGCATCCAGATGTTGTAATGATGCATCTTCTACACAAAGGGTTTATGGAGAATTACCAGTGTTGGTATGCACATGGAGAAGTATATGTTAGTGAGAGGAGAATGGAAGAAACGGTGGTTGGGTCTACTTCTAGTGCTAGCAACGTGCATGAAGCGGCAAATGACAACACTAATCCTTACAAAAATATGGTTATGGATGTAATGAGAATGAATCAAGGTAATGTCAGTCAATGTCCAATCATAGAAGAAGAACCTAATGTAGATGCAGCTAGGTTTTTTGATTTGTTGAAAGATTCTGACGAACCATTATGGGATGGTTGCACGAACCACAGTAAATTATCGGTCGTAGCACAGGTGTTCACCATCAAGTCAGATCACGGGTTGAGTGAGGCCGGGTATGACAAGATTATTGAATGGGCAAGAAGCATTTTACCTGAAGAGAACAGGCTGAAAGAGAACTTCTATGCTGCGAAGTCCATGATGAAACCCCTCGGTTTAGGATACCAGAAAATTGACATGTGCCCTAACTTTTGCATGTTATACTACCTTGAAAATGTTGAGATGACCGAGTGCATGACATGCGGCATTCCCGTTACAAACCTAGAACTGACAGGGGAAAGACTCTAGTGGCATATAAAAAACTTAGGTACTTCCTGATCACACCTAGACTACAGAGGTTATTCATGTCACCAAGGACTGCTGAGCACATGACATGGCACCAAGCACACCATGCAGTTGATGGAGTGATGGTTCATCCTTCTGACGGCGAAGCGTGGAAACGCTTTAACAGTGTTCATCCTCACTTTTCAGCTGAATCAAGGAATGTGCGTCTTGGGTTGTGTACAGACGGATTCAACCCATTTGGGTCATTTTCTACTCCTTATTCTTGTTGGCCGGTCATACTCATAGTTTATAACTTGCCACCGGGAATGTGTATGAGGCCGGAGTTCATGTTTTTATCTACTGTCATACCCGATCCAAGCAGCCCGGGGCAGAATATAGATGTTTGTCTTCAATCGTTGATTAATGAGTTGGCGTAGTTGTGGTCCTCCGGAGCTCTAACTTATGATATATCGAGGAAATAAAATTTTCTTATGAGGGCGGCTTTGATATGGACTATCAATGATTTTCCAGCTTATAGAATGCTTTATGGTTGGAGCACGCATGGGAAACTCGCATGCCCATACTGCATGGAAAACAACAAGGCATTCACGCTAGCAAATGGAGGTAAAGCTTCTTTTTTTTACTATCACCGTCGCTTCTTGCCACTTAATCACAGGTACAGAAAGAACAGAAAAGATTTCTTTGTTGGCAGAGTTGAAAAGATGGTGCATTCCCACGTTTTTATGGTGAAGAATTGCATGATGTTGTCTCAGAGTACGGTGACATTGTGTTTGGCCTTCAATCATGTAAGCAAAAGTTTCCTAGTTTTGGTTTGACCCATAATTGGGTAAAGCGAAGTATCTTTTGGGAGCTTTCTTATTGGAAGACCAATCTGCTCCGCCATAACCTTGACGTCATGCATATCAAAAAAGAACATGTTTGAGAACATTTTCAACACCGTCATGGATGTGAAGGGGAAGACAAAGGACAACATCAAGGCTAGATTGGATATAGCTTTATACTGTAACCGTAAAAATATAGAGTTGGTTTATGATGAGTCACGGGTCGCAAAACCAAGAGCAAGCTTCGTGTTAAAGAAAAACGCACAACTGCTAGTCTACAAATGGCTTAAGAGTCTGTGTTTTCCTGATGGACATGCATCGAACATATCAAGGCTGGTTAATATAGAGGACTGCAGATTGTATGGAATGAAGAGTCATGACTGCCACGTGTTTATGCAAACACTCATCCCATTAGCTTTTCGTGATTTGTTGCCAAAAGGAATATGAGATGCACTCACAGAGATCAGTCATTTCTTCAGAGATATATGCTCCAGCAAGTTGAATGTTGATCACATTGAGAGGCTTCAAACGAATATCGTCGAGACACTATGCAAACTTGAGATGATATTCCCTCCATCATTTTTTGACTCAATGGAGCATCTCCCTATACATCTACCGTCCGAGGCCAAAGCTGGAGGACCGGTCCAATATAGATGGATGTACCCATTCAAACAGTTAGATATTACAGTTGCAATGTAATTCATATATAAAAGTATTTTATATGTTTTTCTTAATTGAAAATACTTGATTAATATTTCAATGCAGGTACTTGTTTAATCTCAAGAAAAAGGTTAAGAACAAGACGCATGTTGATGCTTCGATATGTGAGGCCTATATTGTTGAGGAGATCTCAACATTTATCTCGTACTATTTCGAACCTCATCTGAGAACGAGAATCAATCGCATTCCACGGCATGATGATGGCGGTGAAGTGCTTTCCAGTGGGAACTTGTCAATATTCTCCAATACTGGACGACCCACACCTAAAAATGTCGTAAGAGGAAGATATTTGTCGGAAATAGAGTTCAAACAAGCACACAACTATGTTCTATTTAACTGTGATGAGCTGAGACCTTTTATTCAGTAAGTTTATACTAATTAAACTTTGTTAGTAATATACTGTTAATTATATATTGTAATATCATACACTTATCATCACTTGTAGGCAACATCGACAATATTTGTTATCCAATAACTCACAGCTGACCGAATCCTAGATCTTTCAATTACAAGATGAACAGTTTGCCACGTGGTTCAGAACACATGTAAGCACTATCACAAACTCATTCTAGCTTGCAAAATTACTGTACGTATGCATGTCATTACGAGATTCTTGTTCATTTACTGTTTATTGATGTACATTACATACAAGGTTTATCAAATGGGAAGGAGTGCGCCTAAGTCATTGTCTTCACTAAGCCTGGGGCCTGAAAGAAAATGTAAGTGCTACAATGGGTATTTTGTCAATGGATATGTTTTCCATACTGAAGAATACGGGCAAAGAAGAAAGACATACAACAACGGTGTTTGTGTTAAGGGATCCACTAGTAGTGAGTTAGAAGTTGACTACTATGGTAGATTAGAAGAGGTCGTCGAACTGCAATATCATAACGAATAGAATAGAGTGTTTTTATTCAAATGCTATTGGTATGACACGACTGACAGAGGAATCATAGTTGATCCGCACTATGGTCTGGTCGAAATCAACTCAGAAGCTAGACTCCGCAACATAAACGATGTCTTTGTTTTCGCAAAGCAATGCCAACAAGTTTATTACACATACACCCCTTCATTTAGAAAGGATCGATCAAGAGTGGATTGGTTGTCCGTTTTAAAAACGAAACCTCGGGGTCGTGTCGAGGTTGTTTAGGATGAGAACGAAGACACAAGTGTGCGAGATGAAGTCTTTCAAGTTAGTGAGCTGGTTGAACCATATCGAGTTGCTCCTTCGATTGAATTGGAAGAAAATTCAAATTTTCGTGTTTTCGATGATAGTCTTATTGATGTTGATGCAGAGGAGTTGAATGTTGTTTTGAACTCTAGCGGACAAGCAAATGTGGATGAAGAAGACGATATCCATATTGAAGATTGTGATGAGGGTGATGACAATTCAATTGATGAAGAAGAAGAAGAAAATTATGACTAACAATCAAATTTAAGCCCTGTGTAAAACCCTTTCTTTCATGTAATTTAGATTATGGATGATATATTTTGTAACACGAAATATTTATTACTTGAAATAATTACTTGAAATGCCACAATCACCGACGTCCATACCGACGGATATATATCCGTCGGCATTTCACAGAGAGTTTGAAAATAATTACTTGAAATGCCACAATCACCGACGACATTACCGATGGATTAAGTCCGTCGACATTTCACAGAGAGTTTGAAAATAATTGCTTGAAATGCCACAATCACCGACGTCCATAATCCATCGCATTTCACAGAGAGTTCGAAAATAATTGCTTGAAATGCCACAATCACCGACGACTATACCAACGGAGATAAGTACGTCGCCAAGTTGTCGGCGGATCAATTTTACCGACGCCATTACCGACGGACCGCGCGAATTCCAAAGGGTTATGCATTAAATGCATCTCAGCTCGCCGACGGAATTACCGACGGACCACGAAAAAATATGGAGGGTCATTAAAAATTTTGGTGCGAAATTCAAAATTTACCGACGGATTTTGGACACTTCACCGACGGAATAAATTAAAATAATAATTAATTTTATATCCATCGGTGAATCCGTCGGTAAAACTGCCATATAAATCCCCCCATCCACCGTTTCAGTTCATTTTTTCTTCTCCTCAGCATTTCACCGATTTTCTCCTTTGTTTTTCACCGATTCTTTTCCTCTCCGTTCTTCAAAGGTTTCACCAGCAATCTCTAGCAATGTTTCTCGTGAATCTCCATCAGTTTAAAAGGTATGTATGTTTTTTGCTTTAAGGGTTTTTTTTTGCTATTTGTTTTTGGTATGTTTTTTGTTTTGGTGTATTTTTTGTAATGTAGATAAAGTCTATAGTTTTTTTTTTTTTTTGCATAATTCATTGTTAAAGTCTATAGTTTTTTTTTTTTGAATTTATTGAATATTTTTTATTGTTGTATTGGCATAATTATTATTAGTTAATTTGTTGAATATTTATTGTTAATGTTGAATTTACCATAGAATTAGTAATTGAATATGTTTGAATAATTATTAATTTTATTTTGATTGTTATTCTAGAGTTTTTTTTTAAATTTATTGTTTTGTTGTATTGGTATAATTATTGAATAATTTTTTGAATTGTAATTGTTAATGTTGAATTTACCTTAGTATTAGTAATTGAATATTTTGGAATAATTGTTAATTTTACTCTATTATTGCATGATTTATGTTTAATTTTTTTAAAATTAATTTTAATTGTTAGTCTATAGTTTTTATTTATTTATTGAATATATTTTATTGTTGTATTGGCATAATTATTGAATAATTTGTTGAATTGTAATTCTTAATGTTGAATTTACCTTAGGATTAGTAATTGAATATGTTGGAATAATTAGTATAGATTGGGTCAATTGGTTGTAGCTTTTGTTAATATGTGCAGGTTTGTGGATTTGGGTAGTATCCGGTATATGGGAGGTGCTGTCGAATTTTTTTTTAACATTTGAATTTAATTATATAATTATTGTATAAAATTATGGAGATGCGTAGAATGAAAACCAGAGCTGGTCACTCACGTCACGTCCGCAAACTAGTTCGTCTAGCAAATGATGATGATATTTCCTTAGGTGCATCTTAAGAAGAGGCACCTACACCACCTGCACCGTCAACCGATGCTGCCTCTTCCAGCGGTACTTCACAGTGCAGAGGCAGCATGCCTTCGTAGCGGAATCAATTTACCTGCAAGTACGAGGCACAGTGGAAGGACGACCTTTCAATGTAAGTTTGTTAAGGTTTAATTTTTTTTTAAAAAAAAATTACAACATAATTTATGAAGTAATCACTATTTAATTTATTTCATTTATTTTCAGGTTCACAAACATTGAGGCCGCCCGAGTAATATCATCAGAGTTTAAATCGTCGATGGAGATTCCATTGTTTTAATGGAGTCAGATATCCAAGCATCCTGAATGGATGCCTCAAATCAATGCATGGTTTGGCAGATTTCAGGTTGGTGTTAATTTATAATTTTCAGCTTATTTCTAATAAATTATTAATATAATTGTAAATAAATTATTGTTTTTATTTAAACTTGTTTATTTATACACAGCACAAATTCTGCCGGGATAATGAGCATAATACTTTTGTGAGGAGGGTGTGGGAAAATCACGCGGCAACTAGGTAAGATTGAAAAAAATACAAGATTTTTTTAGACTAAAATTTATGTTTCGAAATGTAATTTTTGGTTGCATGAAGTAGGTTGCGTGATTTTTGGTATGAAGCACAGAAAAGGGCAAAAAAAACCGCGAGAGATAGGGGTTTCCAAGGCTAGAACGATGTTGCGGCTTGGAGGGATTTCAAACCGATATAAATCCCGAAAGATATATGGCAGCACTATCTTGAGCACGTGACGTCTGAGCGGTTCACACGACGCTCACAGTCCGGTGCTGGCAACCGGAATCGGCCAATTCATGGCTCGGTGACAACGCACACTGGCGGCTCCGTTTCGTTTGCTGCACATGCGAAACAGATGGTAAGATTAATTTAAATGAAATATATCGTTAAATTAAGTTGTTGTTAATATATCTTTTTTCATTATAGGCTGCGTCTCTTGGACGTGAGCCGAGCCCGATGGAGCTGTTTATGGAGACGCACGTGCGGAGTCAAGACCGCCAAAAAGGGGCGCAACAGTTCGTTGATAACCGTGCTCAACATTTCATGGTATGTTTGTTCGACCATTTTATTTTGTAAGTTATTATGTAAGTTATTATGTTTATTGAATTGAATATGATGATTACTTTTTTATTTTATTTTCAGGAGACCTATAATAATCGGTTGAGGGAGAGATACGGGGACGATATTTTGACCCATCCGGAATTCGATCCGGATTTGTGGATGGAGGTTGGCTCGTTAGGTGGACCCGATAAAAATCGGGTTTACGGGCTGTCCAACACTACGGCCGACAACTTGCGGTCGACCTGTAGTGTTTCAACCGTTGGGAGCTCCCAATCAACACCGAGCTCCCAATCTAAGGAGTTCGTGGCCTTGCAGCAACACACGGCTCAGCTCACCGAAAAATACGACCACCTATCAGCGGAGTACGCACAACTTAAAGCGTCTCATGCACAACAAAGAGCGGAGTCTGAGCAAATAAAAGTGTCTCAAGCACAACAAAAAACGGAGTATGAACAACAAAAAACGGCTTATGAACAACTTCACGAAATGGTTATGAATATGGCAAATAGTGGAACATGTGCGCCTAATCCTTTTTGGCCATATAACCACCAGCCTCCTCCTCCAGGATCTCCTCCAGCTCCACCTTTATATTAATTTGTAATAAACATTATTTACCTTTAAAACTTCATTTAATATTTTTTTTGAAACATATTAAGTTTGTAATGAATATTATTTAACTTTGTTTTTTTTTTTTATGTTTAATATAAATTTTACTTGCATAATTGGTTTGTATTACAATTAATTTATATAGTTTTATATTATATATCCTAAATAATTTTTTAAAAACAAATTTAGAAAAAAACTATTACTAAGGATTTTACCAACGGATTCATTCGGTCGGTATTTTAAACAATCACCGACAGACTTACCGACGGAATTAATCCGTCGGCATTTAACAGTAGCTGCCACACTTACCGATGAATTTACAGACGGATATATTCGGTCGGTGTTTCATACACTCACCGACAGCTTTACCGACGGTTATTAGTCGTCGGTAAATCACGATATCACCGACGGAATAAAAATCTGTCGGTATATTTCAAGCGGGAATCTTTTTTTTGGCGCGCAAATTCCGTCTGTAAAACCATCGGCAAATGGTTTTTTTGTTTTGCCGATCGATATAGCGACGGAATGGGGAATCACCGACGAAAGGAAAGCCGACGGACGTAATCCGTCGGTGATGACATCGGTAAAAAAATCACCGACAAACTTCTAATCACACACCGACGGAATTTGTCCATCGGTAAAACTGTGAAATCTTGTAGTGATTTTTTTTTATTTTCATTCTTCAACATTGGGTTGATTAGAAATTATGTTTTTTAATTTGGTTTCTATGGGGTTATCATAGTCTCATAATCCAAGTCAGGTATTTGACATGTTAACCCGGATTCATTTAAAAACATTAGCTATATCTAAATATCTTTTTTATGTTCATGGAAAATTTGACCCGGCTCGCAACGTAGCGCTGGACAATAATCTAGTAACTAATAGAAGAATAAACATATGTATCAACAATGTTTTTATGAAATACGCACATCCCGAAACCAACAATTAAAACCAAAAAAGGAATACCAAAGCGGCAGGCATTTAGATTGTGAAAATATGGGGTATATCCTTGTGATTACTCTAAGACTTGTGGAACGATTTGAATCGATCGATACGATTCCACAAACTTCACTAAGAGGGAAGAATGCTAAACTCCAATTTTTTCCTTTTTTTTTTTTGTAATTATGTAAAGTCCATGGCTATTCTAGTTCACGAAATGGTAGTGGATATTTCCATATGTCATTCGCCTGTCAGTTCCATGGCTATCACAACTCATTTTTACTAGGAAAAATTATTAGAAGTCCATGACTATTATGGTTCACGAAATGACAATGGATATTTTCAGACTTCATTCGCCTCCCAGTTCTATGGCTTCACAACTCATTTTCACTAGGGTTAATCATTAGAAGTCCATGGCTATTATGGTTCACGAAAAGGCAACTTTATTCGCCTGCTAATTCCATAGCTATCACAACTCATTTTCGGTGTTTATTGAGAATAATTCTTTCAAGTTTAGCATTATGAGAGAACACCCAGCATTTTTAGTAAACTATATTTTTTTTATTATTTTCACAAAGACAAATTTATTGCTCCATCGCTAGCCCCCGCGGCATGGCTGCAGCAAGCTAGTAGAACCCCTAAAAGAAAGCGTTCGGCACACTCTTCTTTAAAAATGGGCATTTTTTATTTATGGACTAAATTGAAGAACCTCAACAAGCTAGGACAAAAACGTCCATAAAAAAGTTCACATATTTTAATAGCAACAAAATTTTTTGTCAGCTTCCTCAAATTTTTTGCCTTTTGTATAATAGACATGCTTGTGTGTGAGACTCACGTAAAATTCTCATGTGTCCCCCTATAATTGTCCAGCCCCAGAATCTGCTACCTTGCCAGAGGACCACATCATGTACCATGCCCACGTCATCATAATCAAGCAAATGAAATCTTAGAAATATCCACAAACAAACACACGCGCCAGGCGACATCATTGAAATCAAATTTCTGCCAGCTGAAAGCAGGGACTACTCGCACTCCCATTCAGTCCAAACACACGCGCCCATCATCATCAGTGAAATTAAATTTCTGCCAGCTAAAAGCAGGGACACATCACTCTCCCATTCAATTCTCGTCCAAAAACACCATGGCTGGACCACTAGCATTTCTCTTTCACAGATGCAGTGTATACACACACACTAATGATTTTCCCAAGTGAAAAGGATGAGTTCTGATAGCCATAGGGGTCCATCATATAGGTCTTATCTACTCCTTTTATGTGTGTGTGTGTGTATATATATATATATATATATATATGAACGTAAAATCATTGGCTGCATCTGTGAAAGAGAAATGCTAGCGGTCCAGCCATGGTGTATCCTGGTTCAAGAAAAAATTATCAAGAGAATTGAATGGGATAACGATTGGTATCTACTTTTAGCTGGCAGAAATTTAATTTGGAAGCCCATTTTTAAAGAAGAGTCTGCCAGACGCTTTCTTTTAAGGGTTATATTCAAAGTTGTTAAACTCATGAGTTGACTCGTAAAATCGTATGATTTTACAAGTCAATACATGCTTAACGTGCAAAATCACTTTAAAAACTTGAAAATAGATAAAATTAAGTGAAATCACGAGTTTGAAACCGTTTTGATGATTTTAACAAAAAAATCATATACTGCAATATTCCAGGCTTCCAACACGCTACATCAACACTAGCTACAATACACACCACATACAACATTTACCCTAATCTCTTCCTCTTGATCTCAGGCTCTCAAATGATTCAACAATTAATCAGCCACCATGAGATCAACGACTTCCTCTTCATCAACAACACTTTTCTTTTTTCCCGTCATCAACACTTGAACAACTTTCTCTTCAATCTTCACTCTTCATTAACAATGTTTTTCTTTTTTTCTTATTATCAACGATATCCTTTTCAGTCTTCACTGAATCACTATTCATCAACAGGTAATACTTAATTGCTTATATTGAATTTTAGTATAGAAAATGCAATCAATATCATAGTTAAAAAATCATATTATAAAAAAAGCAACCATATAAAAAAAGTACAATCCCACTGTCCAATGTTGAATCAATTCATTTATCATTCAATCCTAATAAATAAAACAACTTTTGTACAGGACAATATTATTACATGCTCATTATTTATTAGAATTTAATATTATATATTTTTAAGAACTTATACTTCTTACTTATTTATAACCTATCTCATGGATATCCAGGTTAAACTTGATATATATGCGACATAAAAAACAAAGATGTAGGATTTCTTAAAAAAAATGTTTTATAGGATTTGTTAAGAAACATGTTTTACACTTATTAGTTGCTTTGATTCATTTCTCAATAATTAAATTATTTGAGTAAATGATTTTTTCATTAACAATTCAATATTTATATTAATCATTTATACACATCAGTTTTATTTAAATGGGTTCGGCAAGTTTAATAAACTAATTACATTCATGGGTTCCATAGTTAACCAACAAATGCATGTCACATAAGTTTGTATGGAAATGTAGTATAATTAGTTTGTTTGTAAATCATTTTTGTTTTGATTGTTTAATCATCATTAATAAATCTCAGCATATAAGATGATGATGATATTGTTGATAAATATCTTATTGTCTTATAATAAAATGAATATTTATTTGTTTATTTTGGTATAGTTCTTGGTAATGTTCTTCGGACAATATATAATGCACAATAAGTAATAGTCAAATGCTTAGTCTATGGATCATTACTCATACATTTCATAAACAATGATAGATAACATAATGTCATCCATTTTATTTAAATAAAAATCGTACAATGGAATTGTAATAACCCAACTTTTTCAAAGCCAAAACAACATTTTTTTTATCACCATATCATTCTAGAAATTGATAAATTAACGTGCACTCATTATCGTGGCACAATCCATATGCAATAACATCACTTGACATTTTATAAGGAGTAGTTCTCACATATACACAAAACATCACATTTGCATAAATACAAGTTTACATCATAATATATGTACGTAGTCATAAGTGTGCATACTTAACTAACAATAGTCATTATGAGTTTAAACAAAAATACCGAGTAATAGTTATACATTAATACATTTTGTTCATACAAAATACATCGTGATTTAAAATGCGACTACATGATCCATTGCAAATGTAGGGTCCCGTGAAATGGGGTTCCTAGGCACCTCGTTGGTGTGACGTCCCTGCTATAGTACAAATATTTACAAGAATTATAAATAATTAATAATAAGCAAATAAATAGTTTAAGGAATTATTTTTTGTTTAAAGCATAAAGATCGTAGTTCTTTCATTTACTTGGTACATATAAAACATAATACACATGAACGCATCAATTATTAAAACTAACTCATAACTTCCCAATTCAGCTATCCTCTCAGGATGCCCTTAGCCGAAGCTAATTATCAATCACAACTCGGTCATTCGCTTCAGATGTCATTAGCCAGAGCTAATAATCTATTCATCTCGGTCATCCATTGAGGATGCTATTAGCCAAAGCTAATTGTAACAACCTGGCTTTTCCAAGTTAAAAAAATGGTAATTTTTTTTCTACACAACATCATTCCGGAAATCGATAAACCGGTTTCCACTCATTATCGAGGTACAATCCATACACTAATCATCAATCGACATTTCATTAAAAGCAGTTCTTACATATGCACATAATCTTCTTTTGCAAGAAAATTAACAATATTAGCAAACCAAGGCATTGTAGCAAAAAAAAGTAAAGATTCATCAGGAAAGTAATCATTGATTGGTGTGATGTCAAATATCGAATCTATTGTCAATCTTGAAAAATAATCCGCGACAATATTTTCAGTGTCTTTCTTGTCCTTGATTTCTTTCTGAGAATAAAGCATTTGCAAATCTTCAGATTCATTGAAATCAATTTTACTCAAAGTAGTTTCAAATTGATCATTAACCAACTCTTCAATAAAATCCACTTCCTGTAAATCATTATCATCTCCAGGTTGCTTGCAAATGTTAAAAACATTCATTTCCAATGTCATGTTTCCAAAAAATAACTTCGTCAGTCCATTCTTACAATTAATCAATGCATTAGAAGTTGCAAGAAATGAATGCCCTAAAATAACAGGAATTGAATTACAGCTTCAATAGGTTGTGTATCCAAGACAATAAAATCCACAGGAAAGATGAATTTATCAACTTGTACTAACACATCTTCAATTATTCATCTAGGCACTTTTACAGATCTATTAGCAAGTAAAAGAGTTATAGAAGTTGATTTCAACTCACCTAGATTGAGACTTTGAAAAACTAAATATGGAAGTAAATTCACACTAGCTCCAAGATCAAGTAAAGCTTTTTCAATTTTTTGTTCTTTAATAAAGAATGAAATTGTAGGACAACTAGGGTCTTTATATTTCAAAGCATTATTGTTTTGAAGAATGACATTTACTTGTTCGGCTAAAAAGCCTTTCTTTTTCACATTCAATTTTCTCTTCACGATGCACAAGTCTTTCAAAAATTTAGCATAAGAAGGTACCTGTTTAATAGCATCCAGCAATGGTATATTGATGCTTACCTGTTTGAAAGTTTCAAAGATTTTAGAATTGTGATTAATAATTAGTACTTAAAAGTGCATTTTTATCAAGGTTTTATATCATCATTTTGCACTTGAAGTATCAATAACTCCTTAACTAAAGCATGTTTTATAATAACATATCTAATAATATAAGATACCTTTAATTTATGGTAAATGTTCATCTTAAATACAGGCCTATCACATAAATGAAAGAATTGATTGATGAGTTAAAGTACTGAAATTGAAAGGACAAAGAGATGGCCAAACTTAGAAAAGAGATGCTGGTGCAGTCCAAACTGGAACACTGTTCGGTAATTGAGTCATATCTGGAGCTATAGATCTTGGATTTAGGTCCATTTTATATGAATGGAAAGATAAGACATAGGCCTACAACTTTTATGGGAGCCCAAGATTTAAAAAGGGCGTTTTCAAGTCCAAATTGTAGCAACAACAGAGAAGTCTGAATCTGTCCTGCAGCCTGCACAATCGCTTGTGTTCAGCCCATATCTCGAGTTCTAGAAGTCCAAATGACCTCATATTTTTTTTCCTGGAAAGCTGAGACAATTTCCTAGAACCTTCATAGGAGAATCTGTTCAAATCCTAACGTTATCAATGTTGTTTTTGGCAGACAAGAAGATAAGGATTGTCATCAAGTCAAGATGTGGCCACCCACTCATCAATTAGTCAACAAATCAATAGTTCTGAATTTTGGCCTATAAAAGGAGGCATTTGCCATGTATTTAGACATCTTGGTGTTCAGATCAAGATCATGCTCTTGCTCTCTCTTTATATTTTGTAATGCTTAAGTTTTGCTTATATTAATTTCTTGCTTATGCTTTTTATTTCCTTTCCTTGTTTATTTATGTTTCTCTCTTTCATTATGTTTAGCTAAGTTAATTATGTCAAGGTGAAAAAGGGTACACTAATGGTGTAAGAATAAGTATAGTATAAACTTGACATGGACCTTAATGTTGGATACTAACATGCTTTATATTTGTTATCTTGTTCACTTTTAATACTTTGCTTGTTAAATGGTTAATCTAGATTTATGTTGTATAACACTTGGTACAACAAATACTTGGCACTTTCATAGCCCATACTGTATGGTATAACCGACAACTGAGCTATGAAAGGAACTTGATTTGTTGTTAACATAAGTTATAATCATGAATGCCTGACAACATTTACAAGTATTAGCATTATTCGAATAAGATAACTAATGTAATCATGTTAACAATTTATAATCTGATTGGAACCTCCTTTGTGTGTGGTTTCCAATTGAATAATAAGAGTTTATACTATACTTGTTCGAAATACCATTAGTGGATCCTCTAACCTTGACATTTGTTGTTATCATTGTTTAATCCTTACGTTAATCTTCCATCTCAAAGTTCTCATCAACTTCTTCTTCTACTTAATCTTTATTATTATCATTATTAATAGTATTATTGGTATTATTATTATTATTACTACTACTATTACTATCACTACAACATTATCCAGTTTTACTGACGGACTAATTCCGTCGGTGACAGCAATGACATCCGTCGGTGAAAACCATACCGACGGACTCACTGACGGAACACGTCCGTCGGTATAACAGTTGTCGGTAAATCCCATTTCCGTCGCTAATTCTATAGCAAATAAAATAAAACACCCACCGACGGACACACCGATGGTCTTACAGATGGATACGCGCGCGCCAAAAAAAAAGTTTCCCACGGGAACATTACCGACAGAATAAATTCGTCTGAAATTTCAAGGGTAATTACCGACGGCATAATGATGGCATGGCTGGTAATTTTGTTGCAACTCTCTGTGTAATACCGACGGATAGTATCCGTCGGTAATTATGGCATGGCTGGTAATTTTGTTGCAACTCTCTGTGTAATACCGACGGATACTATCCGTCGGTAATTATGGCATGGCTGGTAATTTTATTGCAACTCTCTGTGTAATACCAACGGATATTATTCGTCGGTAATGTCGTCGGTATTTAATCGCCGACGGATAATATCCGTCGGCGATTCCATCGGTAATGATGGTAAGGATGGTAATTGTTCGGCAACTCTCTGTTAAATACCGACGGATATATCCGTCGGTTGGTATTTAAAATATATATAAAAAATAATTTATTGATTGTAAAAAACCTTAATAAACAAATAAAAATGCATTAAACATTAAAAATGTAAAAGTAATGTTAAATAATATTCATTACAAATTTAATGTGTTTAAAAAACAAAATTAAACTAGAATAGCGGCGGAGCTGGAGGAGGAGGCGGAGGAGGAGGAGGCTGGTTGTTCCCTGGACCATACGGCCAAAAAGAAGCTACACAAGTATCGTCACCCATCTTTGATCTCATCTCCATGACTATTTGACGGAGCTCATCATAATTCGTCGAGAGTTGTTGATATTGTTGTTTCAACGCAATGAACTCCTCAGACTGGGTGTTCGAGCATCGATGGAGAGCTTCCAACAGTTGAGACACTACGAGTCGAACGCAAGTTTTCAGCCGTAGTGTTGGAGAGCCCGTAGACCCTATTTTTATCAGGTCCACCAGACGATCCCACCTCCATCCACAAATCTGGATCGAAATCTGGATGGGTCGACGGATTGTCCCCATATCTCTCCCTCAACCGGCTATTATAGGTCTCCTGAAAAATTCCATCGGTAAAAAAATCATCAAATGCAATTCAAGATGCAATTCAAGAAAATAATAACTTACAAAATAAAATGAATGAACGAACATACCACGAACTGCTGAGCACGGTTGTCCACGTAATCGCCGAGCACGCTTGTCCACGAACCCCGCACCCCTTTGACGGTCTTGACTCCACACATGCGTCTCTAGAAACAGCTCCATTGGACTCGGTTCACGTCCAAGAGACGCAACCTGTAAGGAAAAAATAGGTTGAAAGTTAAATATATTATAAGGAACGACAAATTAATTAACGATATATTTCATTAAAATTAATCTTACCATCCGCTTTGCATGTGCGCTGAATGGGACGAATCCGCCAGTGTGCGTGGTCACCGAACCATGAATTTGCCGGTTCCGGTTGTCAGCGCCGGACTGTGAGCACCGTGAGAACCGCTCTGAGGTCACGTGCTCAATATATGCCGTCCATATTTCCCTCGAGATGAATGGCGGTTTGAATTCCTGCCAAACCGCCACCTCATTCCATCCTTCAAGACCGTTATCCCTCGCATGTCTTTTTGATTTTTTTTTGGTGTCATACCAAAAATCACGCAACCTACTTCCATAGTAACAAATTAGAATTTAAAACATAAAATTATAAAACAAAAATAAATATTATTTTCGATGTTACCTAGTTACCGCGTGATTCTCCCATACCCTCCTCACAACATTGTTGTCCGCCCTATCCCACTCAAATTTGTTACTGTATATAAATAATTCAAATAAAATAAAAATAGTACAAGATATAAAATTATAAAAATCATTTATGAAAAATAAGCTGGAAATTAAAAATTAACACTGACCTGAAATCGCTTAAACCATGCATCGATATTAGGTTTCCACTCAGGATGTTTGGAAACCTGGCTCCATTGAAACAATGGAATCTCCATCGATGATTTAAACGCCAATGTTATAGTCCTTGCAGCCTCAATGTTTGTGAACCCGAAATTAAATAAAAGTAGTAATTAATATTAATTAGTTGTTCATAAATTATGTTATAAGTGTATTAAAAAAAACTAAAACCTAAACAAACTTACATTGAGAGGTCATCCTTCCATTGTGCCTGGTACTTGCGGGTGAATTGACCCGTTGGGAAGGCACACCGCTTCGACTGTGGGAAACCGCGCTAGAAGAGGCAAGATCACAAGTTGGCGAGATTCCTCGCCGTGATCAGCCCCCTAAGGATACGTCCTCCTCGCTGCTAGAAGAACTAGCTGCAACCGTCTTCTGACGACGTGCTGTAGATTTCATTCTACGCATCTACACAAATGTATACGAATAATTACATAATTAACTTCGATTATTTAAAAAAAAAAATTCGACAGAGTCTCCCCTGTACTGGGGGGTCCCAAGTTGTCGACAAAATCATATTACACTTCCAATTTTATTTCACATCTCGATCCAATCATCCTGGATCTCAACCCAACTCATCATCATCAACACAACATTTTATTCAATAACATCATATAGAATTACAACTATGAACATTCATTGTTAAATTGGTACTTAGAGTTACAAACATTAGATTAAAGTCATACATTCAAATTTACGGATTAATATTATATTTTTAACATAAATTCAACAATAACAATTATAGCAATACAAAAAATAATATCCTAAATTAAGATAAACTAATTAAATGCAATTCTATATATATAAATTAACATTTTTAAAATAAATCAACAATAACAATTATATATATAAATTAACATTTTTAACATAAATTCAACAATAACAATTATAGCAATACAAACAATAATATCATAAATTAAGATAAACTAATTAAATGCAATTATATATATATAAATTAACATTTTTAAAATAAATCAACAATAAAAATTATATATATAAATTAACATTTTTAACATAAATTCAACAATAACAATTATAGCAATACAAACAATAATATCATAAATTAAGATAAACTAATTTAATGCAATTCTATATATATAAATTAACATTTTTAAAATAAATCAACAATAACAATTATATATATAAATTAACATTTTTAACATAAATTCAACAATAACAATTATAGCAATACAAAAAATAATATCCTAAATTAAGATAAACTAATTAAATGCAATTCTATATATATAAATTAACATTTTTAAAATAAATCAACAATAACAATTATATATATAAATTAACATTTTTAACATAAATTCAACAATAACAATTATAGCAATACAAACAATAATATCAAAACTAAAAAACTAAAATTAATAAATAAAATTAAAAAACTAAAAAACACTACACAACACACAACATAAACACAAAACAAACAATACACAAAACTAAAAAACATTATATCAATTCAAAATAAATTTGGGAATAAAAAATGCTTACCTTAATAATGTGTTGAATTTAAGATTTTATCTACAAACAATATACAAAACAAAGAACACAAAAAAAATTAATCATAATTAAAATAAAAAAAATACAAAGATAAAGAAAAAAAATACATACCTTTTAAAACTACGACCAAAACAATAAAATCCTTCTAAAAGCTAAATACAAACAAGAGAAGAAGAGAAAGGGAGAAGAGAAAGGGAGAAGAGGAGAAGAGGAGAAGAGAAAGGGAGAAGAGGAGAAAATGAACAAAGTGGGGGGGGGGGATGGCGGTATATAAAGCAATATTTCCGACGGAATTACCGACGGAAATTAATTGCTGTCGGTGGAATTACATTCCGTCGGTAATTCCGTCAGAAATTAATTGAAATGCGCACCAAAAAAGTTCGAAAATCCCGCCAAACTTTTCGATCCGTCGGCACCTCCGTCGGAAATTCCGTCAATAATGGTGCAGACGGACACGTGTCAGACATGCGTGATCCATCGGTGATGCCGTCGGTATGTGACGTCGGGAATTCTATCGGTAATGGTGCAGACTGACACGTGTCAGACATGCGTGATCCGTCGGCAATACTGTCGGTATTCGTGCAGACGGACACATGTCAGACATGCGTGTGACAATCCGTCGGTGATGCCGTCGGTTTTGATGTCGGAAAAGCCGTCGGAAATCCGTCGGTGAATGTGGCAAAATCCCGTAATTTTTTTGCAACTCTCTGTGAAATACCGATGGGTTATATTCCGTTGGTATATCCGTCGGTGATAAGGTAAATTTTTCTTATTTTTTTTATGTAACCCTCTCAAAAAATCTTGAATTGCAATCTTATAGCACACACAACACAATAACAATGGCTGACCCTTAAAGAAGAATAAATATTTCATGTTTCAAATTATTACATTATAAAAATAAGGCTTTATAACATGTTTAGTTAGTCGGAATTTTCATCTTCGTCCTCTATTGAATTGTTATCATCAGCTTCATCGCACTCTTCAATTTCGTTATCATCTTCTTCAACAACATTCTTTTTTCCACTAGTAGAGCTTAGAACAACATTCAACTCCTCTGCGTCAACATCAACAAGACTATCGTTGAAAACACGATAATTCAAATTTTCTTCTAAGTCAATCGACGGAGCAACTCGGTATGGTTCAACCAACTCACTAGCTTGAAAGACTTCATCTATCACACTTGTGTCTTCGTTCTCATCCTGAACAACCTCGACACGACCCTTGGGTTTTATTTTTAAAACGGATAACCAATCAACTCTTGATCGGTCCTTTCTAAAGGAAGGGGTGTATGTGTAATAAACTTGTTGGCATTGCTTTGCGAAAACAAAGACGTCGTTTACGTTGCGGTGTCTAGCTTTTGAATTGATTTCAACGAGACCATAGTGAGGATCTACTCTGATTCCTCTCGCCGGTTGTGTCATACCAATAGCATTTGAATAAAAACACTCTATTTTGCTCGCTATGATATTGCAGTTCGATGACCTCTTCCAATCTACCGTAGTAGTCAACTTCAAACTCACTAGAAGTCGATCCCTTAATACAAACACCGTTTGTATGTCTTTCTTCCATGCCCGTATTCTTCAGTATGAAAGACATATCCATTGAAAAAATATCCATTATAGCACTTGACTTTTCTTTCAGGGCCCAGACATAGTAAAGACAGTGAAATAACAGCACTACCTCCCATTTGATAAACCTAGCTTGTAAATTAAATACAACAATAATCAATAAACGGATATTATGTAACATTGACTACAATTAATTACATTGCAAGAGATAATGAGTTTGTGATAGGACTTACATGTGTTCTAAACCATGTGGCAAATTGTTCATCTTATAATTGAAAGATCTGGGATTCGGTCAACTGTGAGTTATTGGATAGTAAGTATCGTCGATGTTGCCTGCAAGGTTGTTCCAAATTATATGAGTGTATGGTATCACAAAACATAAATAGTACACTCTTGACAAAGTTTAAGTCGAACATCTACTTACTTAATAAAAGGTCTCAGCTCATCACAGTTAAATAGGATATAATTGTGTGCTTGTCTGAACTCTATTTCAGACAAATATCTTCCCCTCACGGCATTTTTAGGCGTGGGTCGTCCAGGATTGGAGAATATTGACAAGTTCCTACTTGAATGCACTTCACCACCATCATCATGCCGTGGAACACGGTTTATCCTCGTTCTCAAATGAGGTTCGAAATAGTAGGAGATAAATGTTGAGATCTCCTCAACAATATACGCCTCACATATTGACGCCTCAACATGCGCCTTGTTCTTAACCTTTTTTTTTAAGATTGAACAAGTACCTGCATATATATATATATATATATATATATTAATAAAAAATTATCAATTAAAAACATTAAAATAAAAATAAAAACATTTAATTATAAATGTCATAGCAACTGTAATATCTAACCTCTCGAATGGATACATCCATCTGTACTGGATCGGTCCTCCAACTTTTACCTCAAACGGTAAATGTACGGGTAGATGCTCCATTGAGTCAAAAAATGATGGAGGGAATATCATCTCAAGTTTGCATATTGTCTCGACGATATTCTTTTCAAGCCTTTCAATGTGATCAACATTCAACTTGCTAGAGCATATGTCTCTGAAGAAATGACTAATCTCCGTTAGTGCATCCCATATCCCCTTTGGCAACAAATCACGAAAAGCTAATGGGATGAGTGTTTGCATAAACACATGGCAGTCATGACTCTTCATTCCATATAATCTACATTCCTCCATATTAACCAGCCTTGATATGTTCGAGGCATGTCCATCGGGGAAACGCAGACTCTTAAGCCATTTGTAGACTAGTAGTTGTGCGTTTTTCTCTAGCACGAAGCTTGCTCTTGGTTTTGCGACCCGTGACCCATCACAAACCAACTCCATATTTTTACGGTTACAGAACAACGCTACATCCAATCTAGCCATGATGTTGTCCTTTGTCTTCCCCTTCACATCCATGACGGTGTTGAAAATGTTCTCAAACACGTTCTTTTCAACGTGCATGACGTCAAGGTTATGCCGGAGAAGATTGGTCTTCCAATAAGGAAGTTCCCAAAATATACTTCGCTTCACCCAATTATGGGTCAAACCAAAACCAGGAAACTTCTGCTTACCTGATTAGAGACCAAACACAATTTCACCGTACTCTGACACAACATCAAATAATTCTTCACCGAAAAGACGCGGGGGTGCAACATCATTTTCAACTCTGCCAACAAAGAAATCCTTTCTGTTCTTTCTGTACCTGTGGTTATGTGGCAAGAAACGATGGTGATAGTCAAAAAAAGAAGCTTTACCCCCGTTTGTTAGCGTGAATGCCTTGTTGTTCTCCATACAATATGGACATGCTAGCTTTCCATGCGTGCTCCAACCAGAAACCATTCCATAAGCTGGGAAATCATTGATAGTCCACATCAAAGCCGCTCTTATAACAAAATTTTCTTTCCTCGAGATGTCATAAGTCAAAGCTCCAGAGGACCACAACTGTGTCAACTCATCAATCAACGGACGAAGACAAACATCTATATTCCGCCCGATCGCTTCGGACTGGTATGACCATAGATAAAAACATGAACTCCGCCTCATACACATCCCCTGGGCAAAGTTATAAACCGTCAGTATGACCGGCCAACAAGAATAAGGAGCAGCAAATGACCCGAATGGGTTGAATTCGTCTGTACACAACCCAAGACGCACGTTCCTTGATTCAGCTGAAAAGTGAGGATGCATACTGTTAAAGTGTTTCCAGGCTTCACCGTCAGAAGGATGAACCATCACTCCATCAACCGCATGGTGTGATTGGTGCCATGTCATATGCTCGGCGAATCCTTGGTGACATGAATAACCTCTGCCGGCCTAGGTGTGATTGGGAAGTATCTAAGTTTTTTATATGCCACGAGAGTCTTCCCTCTACCGGGCTTCCGGGTTTGTAACGGGAATGCCCGCATGTCATGCACTCGGTCATCTCAAGCATTTTCAAGGTAGTATAACATGCGAGTTAGGGCATATATCAATTTTCCGGTATCCTAAACCGAGGGGTTTCATCATGGACTTGGCAAAGATAGAAGTTCTCTTTCAGCCTGTTCCTTCAGGTAAAATGCTTCTCGCCCATTCAATAATCTTGTCATAACCGGCCTCACTCAACCCGTGATCTGACTTGATGGTGAACATCTGTGCTACAACAAATAATTTACTGTGGTTCGTGCAGCCATCCCATAATGGTTCGTCAGAATCTCTCAACAGATCAAAAAACCTTACTGCATCTGCATTAGGTTCTTCTTCTACGATTGGACATTCCCTGACATTACCTTCACTCATTCTCATTGCATCCATAACCATATTCCTGTAAGGATTACTGTTCTCATTTCCAACTTCATGCATGTTGCTAGCACTAGAAGTTGACCCAACCACCTGTTCTTACATGCTCTCATCAGGAACAAATAGTTCTCCGTGAGCATACCAACATAGGTAATCTTCCATGAACCCTTTGGTTAGAAGATGCATCGTTACAACATCTTGATGCAGAAACTTTAAATTTTTACACTTCCTGCATGGACACCTAATACCGCCATCAAGAAAATTCCTCGGAATAGATGTTGCGAAATTAATAAAACCCCGACACTGTATTACAATAATCCATCCTCCGCAATCCTTGGGGTGAGTCCCGATACATCCATGAACGATCATCCATGACTTCTATTGAACCTCTATAAAACATAACAAAAATATTGGTTTTCCCCGACATTATCCAACAAACTAAAACAACACTTATGTTAAATATTCATTATCATTTATCAACTATCAACGTTCATACATACAAATTTATACATATATAAATTTACAGAAATCACAACTTTGAAATATAATTGATAACAATTAAACAAGACACTTAAACAAGCTATTAATTATTTATTTCATCACAACGACACATTTAATTCGGTGTAATTCAAACAAAATTTCAACAATTTACAAACAAATATAATTTGACAAAATCTAAAACAAACTATAACAACTACAAAATTATACATTCATACTATAAGTTTCTTTGACAAATAACAATTAAACAAGTACAAACGTTAACAAAATACATATACTAAAACAATAAAATTCACAATTAAATATTAAAACTAAAAAGGATAGATTTACTTACAAAAAAAATGATAAAATCTACAAGAAACGGATATTGTGACCACGTACAAGATATAAGAAACTTGAGTGCTCGTGTTGAGAATATATAGTGGAGAGTTTGGGATGGGTGTTTGGCTGCAGTTTGGGAGGGGAGCTGCAGTTTGGGAGGGGAGAGGTGGGATGGGAAAGAAGAAGAAGGAGAAACAGAGGAAGAGAGTGTCGGCAGATGGGTGCATATAATGGTTTTTTCCGACGGAATCACCGACGGAAGTAACCCGTCGGTGATTCCGTCGGTGACAGTGCCACGTCACTGTACGGCTATCTCAGTTTGAATCCCTCAGTAATTTCTGTCGGTAAAATCGCCTGATGTCACCACGCCGTTGCATATTTCCAGACGAGCTGTATACCCCATCGACGAAACTGTCGGTATATACCGACGGTGTCGCTGACAGATTTATTCCGTCGGTATATACCGACAGATTTTGAGACGGAATTATTTCTGTCGGTATATATTACCGATGGAAAAATTCCGTCGGTAATTCCGTTGCTTTTCTCCGGTTTTCTGGTAGTGTATTACTATTATTAGTATTACTACTACTACTACTACTACTACTACTACTACTACTACTACTACTACTACTATTATTATTATTATTATTATTATTGTTATTGTTGTTACTATTGTTGTTGTATTATTGTTGCTTATAATTTATACAATTAACCTCCTTGTGGTTCGACCCCGGTCTTGCCGGGATATTTATTACTTCGACACTCCTGCACTTGGGAGAAGACATCAATCTTTTGGTCGTGTCAAGTTTTTGGTGCCGTTGCCAGGGAGGTAAATTCTTGTACAAATTATAGTATTTATTTTATTTTCTCTTTTCACTTTTTGTGTATCTAACTTTGTTTCTTTTGTTTTGTTTCTTTTTCTTTTACTTTCTTCTTCCTTTTATTCTCTTCCTACACGTGCATGAGAGTGTGGTCACGTACATTAAGTGGTATACTTTGTAGGGTATCCTCATGATTTTCAGAAAATATGGCCGAAGAAGATAACCAATCGCTTCATAATGAGAATAATGAGAATATTCGGGTTAGAACACTTAGAGACCACATGAATCCCATAAGAACAAGTGCACCCTCATGCATAGTTTTTCCCCCTGATGCATCTCATTTTAATTTTAAGCCAGGCATTATTCAACTTTTACCTTCTTTTCATGGTTTAGATTTAGAAAATCCATACTTGCATTTAAGGGAATTTGAGGAGGTCTGTAACACCTATAATGACTCAAATTGTAGCATGAACACCATTAGGTTAAAGCTTTTTCCTTTTTCATTAAAAAATAAAGCTAAAACATGGCTACAAAATTTAAGACCAGGATCTATTCGTGCTTGGGATGAAATGCAACAACAATTTTTAAAGAAGTTTTTTCCGTCCCACAGAACAAACTCTTTTAAAAGACAAATCATCACTTTCACTCAAAAACCAGGAGAAACATTTTACCAATGTTGGGATAGGTATCGAGACTTGCTTAATACTTGCCCGCATCATGGTTTTGAAACATGGAGATTGGTTTCACATTTTTATGAAGGATTAACTCCTAGAGATAGACAAATGGTTGAATTGATGTGCAATTGAACTTTTGAGGATAAAGACCCCAATGAAGCAATGGAGTATTTAGACTTGCTAGCTGAAAATGCGCAAAATTGGGACACTACAGGCACTTATGAGGCACCAAGTAAAACCCAACCTCATACATCTAGTGGAGGTATGTACAACCTTAGGGAAGATCATGACCTTCAAGCTAAGTTTGCATCTTTAGCTAGAAAAGTCAAAGCACCAGAATTGAAAAAGAGTGGTCAACTAAAATCTGTTCAAGACATTGGGTGTCAAATCTGTGAAACCAATGAATATTCAACCAATGACTGTCCAACTTTGCCTTCTTTTAAGGAATGTCTCCATGAACAAGCCCATGCTTTAAACAGTTTCCAAAGGCCCACTCATAACCCATATTCGCAAACATACAACCCTGGTTAGAGAAATCACCCAATTTTTAATTAGAAGAGTGATAACAATAATGCACAAACTTCACAGCCACCGTTTCAAGCACACCATAATTTCCAAAATTCTCATGGATATGCACTTCCTTATGCTCCACCTCCTAGAAGAAATCTTGAGGAAACATTGCATGCATTCATTGAAAAGCAAGAGACGATCAACACTCAACTTGCTCAAAGCATGACAGATTTTAAAGATACTCTTGCAAAATTGACATCTGCTCTCAGTTTCCAAGAGAAAGGTAAGTTTCCATCTCAAGCACAACAAAATCCCAAGGGGCAATACAATGTGAATGCAAGTAGTTCTGGAAGCCAACATATGGATCAAGCCAAATCAGTCATTACTTTTCGCAGTGGTAAGGTTATTGAAAAACCCATTCTTGAACCTTGTGAGAAAGATGATGAGTCAATCTATGAGGGTAAGGAAGGGGTTGAATCTGAACATTGCAAAGAAAAGACTGATTCTTCGCCAACACTTCCATTTCCTCATGCCATGACCAAACAAAGAAAAGTCAATCACAACTCTGAAATCTTTGAAACTTTCAAGCAGGTAAGGATCAATATACCTTTGTTAGATGCTATTAAACATGTTCCTTCTTATGCTAAATTTTTGAAAGATTTGTGCACTGTGAAGATAAAACTGAATGTGAAAAAGAAAGCCTTTTTAGCCGAACAAGTAAGTGCTATTCTTCAAAACAATAATGCTTTGAAATATAAAGACCCTGGTTGTCCTACAATTTCATGCTTTATTGGAGAACATAAAATTGAAAGAGCTTTACTTGATCTTGGAGCCAGTGTGAATTTACTTCCATATTTAGTTTTTCAAAGTCTCAATCTAGGTAAGTTAAAACCAACTTCTGTAACTCTTTTACTTGCCGATAGATCTGTAAAAGTGCCTAGAGGAATAGTTGAAGATGTGTTAGTACAAGTCGATAAATTCATTTATCCTATGAATTTTATTGTCTTGGATACACAACCTGTTGAAGCATGTAATTCATTTCCTGTTATTTTAGGACATCCGTTTCTTGCAACTTCTAATGCATTGATTAATTGTAGGAATGAATTGATGAAGCTATCTTTTGGAAACATGACATTGAAGATGAATATTTTCAACATTTGCAAGCAACCTGGAGATGATAATGATTTACAAGAAATATATTTTATTGAAGAATTAGTTTGTGGTCAACTTGAATCTACTTTAAGTAAAATTGAGTTGGATGAATCTGAAGATTTGCAAATGATTTATTCTCAGGAAGAAATCACGGATGAAAAAGACACCGAAAATGTTGATGCGGATCTTTTGTCAAGAGTGACAACAGATTCGACATCCGATATCACACTAATCGACGATTACTTTCCTGATGAATCCTTACTTTCTCTTAGTTCAATGCCTTGGCTTGCTAAAAATATCAATTTTCTTGCAACAGGAGATTTGCCAGCTCACTAGAGTACCGAAGACAAAGGAAAGTTTTTGAACGAAATGAAGAACTTTTATTAGGATTACCCTAACTTATTCAAATATTGTCCTGATCAAATATTTCAAAGATGCATTCCTGACAATGAGGTAAGTAGTGTCATTAAACATTGTCATTCTGAAGCATGTGGGAATCATTTCTCGTCACAAAAGACAGTTGCGAAAATCTTTCAAAATGGATTTTATTGGCCCACCATATTTAAGGATACGCATGTATTCTGCAAAACTTGTGGAAATTGTCAAAAAGTTGATACTGGTCAAAAAGTTTTGCTTTATAATTCTCGACTCCATTTATTTCCTGGAAAGCTAAGATCAAGATGGAACAGTCCATTTATTGAGAAACATGTGTATCCTTATGGGGCCTTTGCTATTGAGAATCCAAAGAATGACAATGTTTCTAAGGTAAATGGACATCGTTTGAAAGCTTACTTTGATAATTTTCCTAGTGAAAATGAATCCATTGGTTTGAATGATCCTGTAGATAAAGGTTGATTATTTTGTTTTTCTCACATTGTTTTTGTGTTTCCTTTTGGTGTGACTCTTGTTTTGCTAGTCCTTCATCCTAGTTAAATGGCAGATAACGGTACTCCGTGACTTAAGTCGGTTCTTTCAGTTTCCCATAATAACTGATATTTGTATATATTATGCAATTCTTGGCTCATTCTCCCTTCTTTGAATCTCTTCTCCAATTCTCATTTGAAAATGGACACCACTCTTGAAAAATTGAAAAAGTACTTTCCCGCTCTGCCTCAGAATGCGATTATAAAAATTTACCGTGCTAGGTGTGCAAGATTGAGATTGTTAATGAATCATGGAATTCCTGAAGATATTCGCTGGCTGATTGAAGCAAAGGTTCGATTATCAGGTGAGTCCTCTAATTCTTTCATTTCATACATGCCTGGAATAGGTAAAAGCACTTTTGCAAAAAAATGTCATGCAAAACAACTGAAAGTCTGTCATCGATGTGCCAGATGGACTTGTAATGCAACATGTTGTTCTTTAGGAATGGTATCTGTAAACCGTGAAGATAAAATACAATTCATTAAGGATGGCCTGAGTAAATGGTCTTTAGATAATCTTCTATTAACCCTTGAGACGTATCCTAGTGGAGATGTGCATCGTGCTATTCATGATTTATGGCCACAATTCCATAGAGAACATGATCGACTTAGTCTTGAGAATCTGACTATAAAAGACCCTGTTTGCTAGTTTTTAAGAAAACTGGATGGGAAGCCTATCCCCGACCTATAGAGGGCGTTTAAGCCGTTCTTGGACGTAAAACCAAGGGAAGATGTGAGCCACAATCACAACTACCTGTACATACACATGCTTTTTCAAAATAAATAAATAAATAGAAAGAGAGAGAGAGAGAGAGTGTGTGTGTGTGAGACTCCAGCTGGCCTACATATAGGTGGTATGATTGCATCTTCAATTTCTCATCTATAAAATCTTCTCTTCCTTCCTTTCATTTCTACTCAACCCATACATTTAACAAATATAGATGTGTGTAGAAATGACAGGTTCCTCAAGTCATCACATCAGCAATATTTGTGTTTTTGGTGGATCCAGTCCTGGGAAAGAAAAAGAGTTTTTAGAATCAACAAATCATCTTGGTCAGGTATTAGCTGAGAGAAAGATTCATTTAGTGTATGGAGGAGGCAGCCTTGGGTTAATGGGGGGTGTGTCAATAGCTGCATTTTTAGGAGGAAGTCAAGTTTTGGGGGTCGTCCCCACAGCTTTAGCAAAAAGGGACATCATTAGAAAAACAATTGGAGAGGAACTGTAGGTCTCCACAATGTTTGATCGAATGAATGCAATGTTTAACCATGCTGACGCCTTCATTGCTCTGGGTACATTGGAAGAGATCTTTCATATTTCCTCTTGGGCCCAACTTCACATTCACCATAAACCTATAGGTTTGCTCAATATTAATGGTTTTTATGATAATTTGTTGTCTTTTCTTGATCAAGCTGTGGAACAGGAATTTCTAACATTTTCGGCACGACAAATCATAATCTCTGCTACTACTGTTGAACAATTGATCGACCACCTACAATCTTTCACCCCTGTAATTGATCCTTCCATGAGTCGCATAAATTGGTCAACTAAGGAAAGCCGTAAAAGGCTTAGATTGGATTTGAGCCTTCGTTTGTGAATCCTCGTGTCTTTTGGTTTTATTATTAGCATATTATTTTGTTTTGTTATTTCTTATATTTGTTTAAGTGTGTTTCAGGTTTGTCAGTGTTCCTTGTTTTAGGTGATGTCTTCTATACTCTATCTTTCTATCTTATGACATTGAGGACAATGTCTCGTTCTGGTTGGGGGGAGAGGGTAGTAGTTGACATTAAAAAAAAAAACTAACTTACTAACTGTTTTTGCTATTATTAAAACCATTTGACAAAACTGTTATTACTAGGATGGCAGAGTAAGGGGAAATTTTAGTGACTCTTGAGACGCATCTTTGTAAACATTTTCCAATTGTTATTTGCAATATTCATAACAAGGCCTATTAGAATACTTCTTGAAATATTCAGGTTTACAAACTCTCGCATTGTTATCACTTGATTCTGCTCATATACTCATTTAACAAGTATTCTTAAACCTTCATTTTCACACACACACACTTTAACATATGATTGTGGGTTGCACATTGGATTATTACATTATTTATGTTCTTTTGTTAAAGGTAACAACTAAGGGATAGGGATAGTATATAATTTGCAAAAAAAAAAAGAAAAAAAAGAGAAAAAGAAAAAGAAAAGAAAAAGAAATTGATGATAATAAAAATGTAGATAAGTTTGGTTTCGTAGCCTCCCTAACCTAAGCAATTAAGCCCGAAGGGGTGTTTTAACACCTAATACCCTAAAGTCAACTGACTTGGGAGCTATTGGCCCAAAGCTTGTTACATGGGTTAAGGAGAAAAGCTTAAGGGAATCAAACATTGCACTATCTACGTATCAGTATTTGCAACCCGAGTTACTAAGCTCGTAGGGGTGTCTCAACACCTAATGCCCTAAGACCAACTGGTTTGGGAGTCATTAGTCGAAAGCTCGTTACATGGGTTAAAGATGCATTGTGTTTTAAGTTATATGTATACATATTAAAAAAAAAAGAGAAGAAGATAATAATCCCAACCCAAGGAATTTATCCTTAAACATTTAGAACAGAATATTGTTTTCCTCCAATAAAAGCCCCACCATCTATGTTTTCATACATTAAGCACATAAAAAGGAAGGTTTATTAATATCTTGTTTAAGAGGTATTGAGCAGATATATAAACTTAATGAGAGTTTGTTTATCTGGATAGATTAATGGAAGTTGAATGATGAATGCCTTGCTTTGTGGAATTTGCAAATTATTTTTCTATTTTAACGCTTTTATTACTAGGGACTAGTAATAAGCTAGTTGGAGGGTGTGATTAGTAATTAAAAGTGTATTTTTATCAAGGTTTTATATCATCATTTTGCACTTGAAGTATCAATAACTCCTTAACTAAAGCATGTTTTATAATAACATATCTAATAATATAAGATACCTTTAATTTATGGTAAATATTCATCTTAAATGCAGGCCTATCACATAAATGAAAGAATTGATTGATGAGTTAAAGTATTGAAATTAAAAGGACAAAGAGATGGCCAAACTTAGAAAAGAGATGCTGGTGCAGTCCAAACTGGAACACTGTTTGGTAATTGGGTCATATCTGGAGCTGTAGATCTTGGATTTAGGTCCATTTTATATGAATTGAACGATAAGACATAGGCCTACAACTTTCATGTGGAGCCCAAGATTTAAAAAGGCCATTTTCAAGTCCAAATTATAGCAACAACAGAGAAGTCCGAATCTGTCCTGCAGCCCGCAGAATCGCTCAGTTGGTGTTCAGCCCATATCTTGAGTTCTAGATGTCCAAATAACCTCATCTTTTTTTTTCCTGGAAAAGTTGAGACAATTTCCTAGAACCTTCATGGGAGAATCTGTTCAAATCCTAACGTTATCAATGATGTTTTTGGCAGACAAAAAGATAAGGATTGTCACCAAGTCAAGATGTGGTCACCCACTCATCAATTAGTCAACAAATCAATAGTTTCGAATTTTGGCCTGTAAAAGGAAGCATTTGCCATGTATTTAGGCATCTTGGTGTTCAGATCAAGATCATGCTCTTGCTCTCTCTTTATATTATGTAATGCTTAAGTTTTGCTTATATTAATTTCTTGCTTATGCTTTTTATTTTCTTTCCTTGTTTATTTATGTTTCTCTCTTTCATTATGTTTAGCTAAGTTAATTATGTCAAGGTGAAAAGGGTACACTAATGGTGTAAGAATAAGTATAGTATAAACTTGACATGGACCTTAATGTTGGATACTAATGTTGTTACTCCATTTTGGACCCCACGTGTTGGAGACGGTGTATACCTCTTTTGAACAGAGTGTAGGAGTTTAGCTCATATTCGCCAAAAGATTGAAAAAAGCACAGAAACAAATATTTGGTTTTTTTGAAACCTTGTGTTGAATAAATCCCTCAAAAGTGGCACTAAAAAAAGGCTTGGTTCTGCTGCTGCCGTAATTTTTTTGTTCCAACTTAGGCCCTGATTCTGACTGGGCTTCATGCAATATTTGACCATCCCTAGCTGAATTATGTCACTCATGACATGGTGAAGAATGGATCTACACCTTTATTGGGTCCTAGGGCTCACTGTTCCTATGACAGACTCTCAGTCGAACTAGGATGTTTGGCATTGTTAGTTTCCTGATTTTAGATCGGGAGACCCTTTCTAACCAACCAGATTGTGGCCCGATCATGTCCATTAAAACGATTATATCTTGCCTTGAATCCTTCGTGAAAGTTGTAGTCCTACACACATAGATGAATTTTGGCTTTTGAATCGCTGGATTCCGATATCAGAAACTCAAGATATGGATGTTTGAATATCTAATGAGAAAATGAAATTTCTGCCGCATGTTTTTGGCTACCTGCAAACATAATATTAATTATATATAAAAAGAGAGCAGAACCCGAAACAGTGTCATTTTGAGACATTGTTCCTCCCATATGCATGTCGCTGCCCGAGACGCTCAGGAGTGGGGAGCAGCACAGGCGTGGGAGCAGCGCAGGCGTGGGAGGAGCTGCAGACGTGGGAGCAGCGCAGGCGTGGGAGCAGCGCAGGCTGCCCTGGCTTGGTGTCCCCTGCTCCCCATGCGCATGCTGCTGGCCCCGCTCCCCCTTCACCTATATATACTGTTATTAGCAGCTACCGTTTTTTTTTTGGTTTTTTTGAGAGGAGGGAAGAGGAGGAGAGCAGTTGTGAACAGAAGACAGTAGGGAAGAAAGAAAAGAGAGAACAAAGAAGAGAAAGAACAAAAGAAAAAACCGAGAGAACCAGGAGGAGGCTGAGGGTAGGAGAACGGGAGGAGATTACCTTGAGTCTATCCTACCTTGTCGAACCGGGGCTTGCAAAGACTCTATGAGGTTTTTGAAAAGTTCCCAACGGCAAAAGAGAGGAAGGCTTGCTTTGGTTATCAGAGGTAATTAAAAAGGCAGAAGCTTGTCCACCAGTTGTATCTCATTTTCTGTATTTAAATGTGCAGGATCCGCAGGTATGAGTCTTGACTTTGTTTTTCTTTAACATATGTAAAGCTATTTGGTTGGTCTTCTTTTCTTTTCAAAATCTGTTTTCTGCTTCTGTTTGGGACGTTCATTTTCCATCTCAGCAACAAAGTTGTATGCTTGCCCACATGTTCCTCCCATGCCTTTGAGTTTAGCTTGTTATTTATGTTAGAGCTGCGTTTTTTCTGCTGGTTACTCATACGGTGACTCATTTAGAAAGAAAAAAAAACGAGAGAAGGCCCTCTTCAGTTGAGGTGATGTTTCGGTTGGTTCTGGAGTGTGTTTTCCTTCCTATTTTTCTTCGAAAGAGAGATAGCTGGCCATTTGATTTGTTGTTTCTGTTTTAGCGTCTCCGATATACATGATGAAAAGCATGCTCTTTCGGTTCTTTCATTCTTGGATAAAACAAACCATGGCAGTATCAGAGAATAGAAAAAGGGTAGGCGTGAACAATGTTTTCTGTAGGTTCTGGTTTCATGTTTTTTTTCCCCTCTGTTTCTTGTAGAAATGAGATAATATACACTGTGTTTTGTAGTATCAGCATTTACTATGTATTCTTTCCTGCTGTGTGAAACGAGCGTGGCATTTGTTTAAAGATCAAGAAAAGAATGCGGGGTGGGGCATGGCTTCTGTTATAGGTTTCAGTTTCAGGACTTTGTTGTTTTTGGTGCCTGCGGAATTGTTTTGTAACGAGGAGACTTGTTTCAGACTTTAAGCTTTGATTAAACTGTAACCTCCCGCACCGTGCATTTTTTTGCTTTGTGTTTGCACTGTTCAAGTGAAATTTAATTCACTTGAACAGTAACGTGGTCTTTTGCATGCAGTTTGGGGTACTGTGCATGTGCACAGTAACTGGAAAATTAATTAACGTGTCACTGTGCAGAGGAACAGTAACCAGTCATGTGGTTTGGGCTGGGCTGCGTCCAGCCCTGTAGAAAGTAGGCCCATTTTATTTTTGGGCTGATTTCAGCCCATTTTTCTTTTGGGCCGGGTCTGACCCATTCAAAAAGTTTTCTTCAAAGATGTATTTAAAAAAATCTGTGATTTTCTGCAAGGTTGTATTTTTGTACTATAAAGATACAAGTCCGGTATGGAAATACCCGGTTTTCGTCGAGACATCAAAAAAAATATATAAAAATGAAAAAATGTTTTGTTTTCCTGCATACGACCAATACCCTAACATTGTTTTACGTTTTTTTATATAAAAAACAAATATTTGAAGTTTTGAAAATGTGTTTTCGCATGGATTTCTTAAACACACAACAAAAATCATTTTTCTTGCATTTCTGGATTTTACAACATGTTTGTAAAACTCCAAAGGGTATTGGCCAATATTCCAAAAAATATAAAAATTTTTTTGGGGAAATTCATCTATTATTCACCGCTAATGTTTGGATAAAGAAATCCTTAAAGGACGAATATCCAAAATATTATTGGGAATAATTTGTTATTATTCACTGTTAATATTTGGATAAAGAAACCCGGAGTGGTAAATATCCAAAATAATTTTCTAGGAATAATAAATCCGCACAAATCCTTGAAAGAAGCCTTGATTATAATCGAGGACATTTCAATTTTCTTTACTCCATGGTTTACTAGACAAATATTAACACCAAGGAACATCAACACCATAACAATTATAAGGCAAATCAAACACCAAGCAGCTTACCTTAGGTAGGGCGTACTAGGGGTGCTAAAACCTTCCCTTTACGCAACCAGTCCCTTGCCTTAGAATCTCTGAAAGACCAGTTAGGTTTCCTAGTGACCATAATACTAGGTGGCGACTCCCTTTTTCACAACAGAAAGACCCCAACATCGAATCCCCGCTACGAAGGATGGGTCGCCGCGACGTCGAGCTCTCGGGAGGGTGCGACAGGATGGCGACTCCACTGGGGACCCTAGGACTAGGATTGGTATTTTGTTTGTGTTATGCCGTGTGTTGTTGTTTTCTTATATGAATGATACTTTGTTTAAAAGCTTTAGCATGCATATTTACATCTTGTCATGCATGGTATATCAGATATGGATATATATTTTATTGCACCCTATCATGCATCACTTGTATTATTACTATCTTGTCGAGAGCACACACATTAAACTTTAAGTTAAGTGGGGGACTAGCAGCTTACCTTATGACTTGAGTCAAGGTTTAAGTTTGTGTAAACCCCAACTCTTTGCTGAGTGTTTAGACTGATAGTGATTGGTACATGTGCCATCCCACTATCTGCTGAACCCCCATATTGCCTTTACGAGGGCGATTACTGGGACAACAAGAGACCCCTTTTTAGAGACCAAGTAGCAAACCTACCCTATGTCTCACATAAAGGAACTAGAACCTACCTTTAGGTTGTATGCTCCATAATATCTTTTGCATCAAAACAAGTCTAAACCTAAGGCATTTTGAATTGCAGGACTTGTGAACGAAATGGCCACCATTGCTAAATTTTCCATCATAGAATATGGGAAAAATTCTGAACTGTCACAATTGACTGAAGGAGACTGCCTTAGAAGCAATGCTAAGAAACTGTCACCAATCAAGAACCTGAATTGCATTATGAATGAGGTGAACAAGTTAACGACTCACTTTCAGGATATGGATAAGGATGCATTTTTTAATAAATACGGACGTTTGATGGAAATTGCAAGGGTAGAAGTTTTAAACCCAGCTGTGCGAGCCATAATTCATTTTTGGGATCCAGACTACCGGTGTTTTTCTTTTGGAAGCATAGACTTATGTCCCACTATGGAGGAATATGGATTGTTGACTGAGTTTCCAAACAATCTGTATCAGATTTATTTGCCTTTGAGATCGGACAAGATCATCCCCAAATTGCCAAAACTGCTCAGAATCTCCAACTTCGAAAAGTTTTTTGAAAAGAATGCTACCGGTCTGAAATGGAGGATGCTAGAAATTGAACTGGAAAAGAAGTCAGGATTAGAAAAAGAGAGATTGATTGCTTGGGCATATTTGGCCTTGTGCTGTTCCCAAGTCAGACAGGTTTAGTGAGTTTGGAGGCCGCTGCTGCTTATGTAGAGTATGAGAATACACAAATCAATCCAGTGGCTGCTATTTTAGCTGAAACCATCTTGACGCTTAATCATTGTAGGAGGACCGGAAAAGGGGCAATGAGATCTTTCTTGCATTGTTGTATATCTGGATGGTTAGCCATATCGAAACAAAAAAACCTGTCTTCAATAATTTTTGGTGGTTCACCCAAAGACCCCTGAAGTTAGTAGAAGAAGAAGAAGAATGGGGAGATCTAGACAACCAAGGTTGGGTTGACAAATTAGAAGGTTTGCCTAATAGTGGTTTTAAGTGGAGAGCCCCATGGGTGACGACATTGAAAGTCCTAATGAGTTGTGGACAAAGACGTTGGGTACCATTGATAGGGATTACAGGTTATGTGAGTTATGCTCCTGCCCTGGTGGTAAGGCAGCTTGGGGGCATGCAGTTTGTTCTAAGAACTATAGGAATTGCTCAATTCTTTGGTTTGTTCAAAGATCCCATTGCACAAGAAGTTTTGGAGATCATCAAACAAGATTGGAAGCATCTGGTTTTGGTTGAGATAAGGTTTAAAGGGTCCAAGTGCAAGCGAAGGGTATGCAAGATGGAGAGACTTAGCTGCTTTAGCCATGCCTTGTGTAGGGGTCAAATCTCCCCAAATTGTAGAAGAGTCTATTAAGAGGAAAAGGGTCAATAATGAAGAGGAGTTGAGAAGACAAGTGGAAAAACTTCGAACAGAGTTGAGCAAAAGCAGAAAAGACAAGGCAATGTTGGAAGAAATGATGCTAAAAAAAGATAAAAGGAGAGCATTTCTAGATGAGCAAATACAATCTAGAGATACGCGAATAACAAAGCTTGAGTTAAAGCTAGGTGAGGAGAAGATTGCTAGGGAAAGGAGTGAGGAGCTAAGAGAGATGAGTTTGGATTGGATGCAAAGTTGCTCTGAACTTGAAGCTATGGAGATTGACTTTAGCGATTGCCAAGGAAGTGCAGAATATTTCCAAGAAAAATTTGCACAAGTCCAGTTTGAATTGATGGATAGGATTGAGAATTATGAGGATTTGAACAAGAAATATATGGAGTTGGAAAACCATTCGATGGGGATTGCAAAAGAAGAAAGTAAAAGGAAAGATTTTGAAGCTGTTGAAACAGAATTAGCGATTAGGAAGAATGAGATAAAAGTTATGAGGATAAAACTTGACAAGGAACGTGAAAAGGTGAAGTATTTGGACGAGAAGGTAGTAGCAATGGAAAAACACAAGGATCAAATCGACGCCAACAACACTGCGTTGAACAGAACCAATATGTTGCTCATAGAAAAAATGACCAAGACAGATGAGCAAATGGATGAAGCTGTTGCACATGCTCGAATTATTAGAATCAATGCACGGAATGTGGGAGGGGACATCATGCGCTATCGCCGAAGCGTAGCTGAAACCGATGCTTTTCTAGGGAAGATTGAGAACCGCGGTTTTACCTTCTTACCTTTGGCTAGAGAGTTTGTGGAGGAAAGGGGTTAAAGTATTTTGTATTTCCTTTTTTAATGTAATAAACTTATCAAGCATTAATGAAAAGGGCGTTGACCCATCTTCTTATGCAAAATCTGTCTCTTGGTGAATATGATTCAAGCAAACGACTTGAAAGGCAGTACTCCTAGCAATGTGATGAGAACCTATGTTTATAAGGTGGTGGCTATTATTCGTTTATAAGAAGAGTGCATCCATACCCAATGTACAAAGAATTCTCAATCATGCATTTTCTCATACATCTATGCACGCATTCGCAGATTAAGAAACATAGGTCCCCCTTCTAAAATCCACAACACTCGACAAAGAAAAAGAATGGAAAACGAAGAAAGGTCACAACCAGAAGCCCAGTACCAAAGGGAACTTGAAGGAGTTCGAAATGATGTGGCACACCTGACCAGTTTGCTTGAGCAAATGTTGAGAGCCAAAGATGGTGAGGGAACGTCTAATCAACCTGATGAAGCACCACCAGCAGCTCAAATCCCTGTCGCACCTATAGACATAGGGCCAAATACACCACATAAGCAGCATCCTAATCCCACTCAGCCCATCCAAATCCCTATTACAATGGATTTGACAAACGAGGATCCACAGGACGTCAGAGTCTCTGATCATGTTGGGTATGATAAATGGACTGCCCTAGAGGAGAGGCTAAGGGCAGTTGAAGGGAATGATTTATTTGACCCAATTAGGGCCGCTGAAGTATGTTTGGTACCTAACATCATAATTCCAAAGAAGTTCGAGTCTTGGGAGTTTGTTAAGTATACCGGAATGGAATGCCCAAAGACCCATCTTCGTTCCTACTATAACAAGATGGCAGAAGTTATCCACGATGATAAGTTGCTAATTTACTTCTTCCAAGATAGTTTGACAGGATCGGCCCTCAGCTGGTATATGAGGCTGGACAACGTTAGGATTAAGAAATGGACAGATCTGGCAGATGCTTTCTTAAAGCAATACAAGTTCAATCTTGAGATTGCTCCCTGATTACCATGGAGAAAGGAGCTCAACAGTCCGTGAGGGCTTATGCTCAGAGGTGGCGAGACCAAGCTATCAATGTACAACCTCCATTAATAGAGACGGAGATGGTAACACTGTTTGCCAATACTTTTAGGGCCCCATACTATGAACATCTTATGGGTAGCTCAGCCCAGCATTTCTATGACGCTGTGCGAATTGCTGAAAGGATTGAGCAAAGCAAGGAGTCCGAAGTGGGAGAATTGCGGAACCTATAGAGAAGAGGGGTTTTGTTGGGAAGAAGAAGGAAATTGAGGTAAATAACCTAGAAGACAGTTATAAAAGGAAAGGCAAAAACTACCAAAACTATTAAACACCTACCTCCCAAATCACTAGCATCAACTTTTCCAAACCCTCCGTCCCAAACCAACCCCATCAAACAAAATTCCCCACCAATAACCAAAACAATTACCAAAGGAGAGACAACCGACAACTAGAAGAACAATTACCGCCTTTGCCAATAACCCTAAAGGAGTTATATGCCAAGTTGCTAAGTATTGGGCAGATAGCTCCCTTACCATTACCTCCTATGCAACCGCCTTTCCCTACCTGGTACAACCCCGAGTTGACTTGTGAATACCATGCTGGTAATACGGGTCACAGCATTGAGAACTGCGTAGCTTTTAAGAAGAGGGTATCGCAGTTGATCAAAATCAGATGGGTCACTTTTGAAGATTCGCCTAATGTGAATTCGAACCCTCTACCCAAACATGCTGTAGGTGGTAGTGGAGTGAATACTATGGAGGTCGGTAGCAAAGGGAAGGTGCTAAGAGTGACCATGGCAAGGTTGTATGAAATGTTGGTACAATCTGGACATTTGGAGAAACCATCTGAACATTGCATAAAGGAAGACGATTTTTGCCCATTCCATAAAAAGAAAGGGCATCACATTGATGAATGCATTGAGTTTCATCAAAAGGTTGTGAGAATGCTGACTTTAGGAGAGTTAAAGATTGAGGCTATAAAAGATAATGAAGAGATAGAGATGATAGAGAATTGGGGGAAATGTAGAGTCCAATCAACAGCTAATGGGCTCTCAAAATTGGTATTAACTAAGCCCTCATATGCAAACAAAGTAGACTATGGGGCGATGCCTGGAGATTATGGTTATACCTCGAATATCGAAACTCCTTTATCATGGTTCCAAAATGAGATAAGTGGGCTAACTCAGAGTGGTCGTTGTTTCACACCTGAAGAGGTAGAAAAGCAAAGAAAGGCTAAGGGCAAGGAGGTGTTGGACCTCGATAAAGAGCTTGAGGTAAATAAACTTGTAACTGAGGAAGAAATAAATGAGTTCCTGAAATTGATGAAGCATAGTGAGTACTGTATAGTGGATCAGTTGAAGAAGACCCCTGCCAAGATCTCCATCATGTCATTAATACTCAGCTCCGAGCCCCATCGTAATGCTTTGCAAAAAGTATTGAATGAGGCCTACGTACCCCAAGATATTGAACAAAAGACTATGGAGCATCTAGTAGGGAGGATCCATGCTGCCAATTATTTATATTTTACAGAAGATGAACTTGACGCTGAAGGAACTGGGCATAACAAGGCCTTGTATGTCACGGTCCGATGCAAAGACTGTCTCATCGGCAAAGTTCTTATCGATAATGGCTCGGCCCTTAATGTGTTACCAAGGCATATGCTGGATGAAATGCCGGTAGATCCCTCACACATGCAACCCAGTGTGATGACGGCTAGAGCATACGATGGCTCGCCAAGGCAAGTGATAGGGACAATTGAGGTCGAACTAGCTGTGGGTCCACAAGTCTTTCAAGTAACCCTTCAAGTGATGGATATCCACCCTTCTTATAGTATGTTGTTAGGAAGGCCATGGATACATTCTGCGGGAGCTGTCACCTCCTCACTACATCAATGTTTGAAGTACATTGCCAATGGTGTTCTGGTTATTGTTAAGGCTGAGGAGACTATATCAATGGTAAGAAATGTCGCGGTTCCATTCATTGAAGCTGAAGATTGTAAGAATGGAAACCTTCATGCATTTGAGGTTGTGAATACCGAGTGGGTGCCCGAGAACACTGTGGTGAGGAAGCCAGGAATCTCGGAGGCCACCAAAATGGCCGCTAAAAGCTTTTTGAAACACAAGATTCCTTTCCCATATGACATTGAGAAAGGAAGGCTTGAATGGATGGATATAATCAAACTGAAAGTGCAAGCGAGGTTTGGGCTTGGATATAAGCCGAAGAAGGAGGATTACAAGCGAGCTGCTGGTGCAAGAAGGGAGAAGAGAATGGCTAGGATTGAAGGAAGGAAGCCTGAAGAAGAAAGCTTAGCCATCCCTCCAATCAGGATTTCATTTCCAAAGGCTGCATATGTGATGCAGCCTGATAAGGGACATGGAAACCTCTTTCAGAAGCTCTCTTTAATGAACATAAACACTCTGGAGGAAGACCAAGTCAAGAACATTGCTGAAAAAATTGAATCTGGAAGAAGGGATGAAAAGCTGCCACAATTAACCATCCACACGTTGGAAGAAGTCACCGTCAGGACTTTCGTTCGAAAGCTGGCCGAAGGAGAAACATTCCAGAATTGGGAGACCCAAGAAGCTCCATTGGTTTTCAAAATGTAATCAACAATGATTTGTTGGATTATAATTTTATCTATGTTGTTTGCCCTTTTCTATTTTTGTTTTTGTTTATTGACAATCGAGGCTCAAGATGTCAATTGGATTTTATTTTTTTTGAGCCAATCTTTTCCTTTTAATGAGATCATCCATTTTCAAAATTCATCTTGATGTCTTACTATGCATTTACATATCACTTTCCGCTTTCAGGAACCCTGAAAGCGGATCCTCCACAACAACACCTGCACTTTACATTGAGAATGAATGGCCAAACTTTAAAGAATACATAGTAGCTGTAGAAGATGAGGAATGGGAGGAGAAAAACATATGGGAATTCACAAAATTAATAGAACAGCACGAACAGGCTTGGAGGCCCGCTAAAGAGGAACTTGAAACCATAAATGTAGGTAATGAAGAAATCAAGCCAGAGCTGAAAATAGGGACTTTGATCACTCCGGAAGAGAAGGAAGAGTTGATTGCACTGCTTCGAGATTACGTAGATGTCTTTGCCTGGTCCTACGAAGATATGCCTGGTTTGGATACGGACATCGTAGTACATAGGATACCACTGGTGGAAGGATGCAAGCCGGTTAAGCAGAAGTTAAGGAGAACTCATCCGGAGATCTTAATCAAAGTAAAAGCAGAAATTGAAAAGCAATGGAATGCTGGTTTTTTGGAAGTAGTCAAGTATCCACAGTGGGTGTCAAACATAGTGGTGGTACCCAAAAAGGAAGGTAAAATCAGAGTTTGTGTGGACTTTAGGGACTTAAACCGGGCTAGCCCTAAAGATAATTTTCCTCTACCACACATAGATATGTTAGTTGATAATGCAAAGCACGCTTGACTCCACATATTCCTTTATGGATGGATTTTCAGGCTACAATCAGATAAAAATGGCGCAAGAGGATAAAGAGAAGACAACCTTTGTAACACCGTGGGGAACATTTTGCTACAAAGTCATGCCATTTGGTTTAAAGAATGCTGGGGCCACCTACCAAAGGGCTATGGTGACTTTGTTTCATGACATGATGCACAAAGAGATTGAAGTATACGTGGACGACATGATTGCTAAATCTAGAGAGGGAGAGAATCATGTCCAAATATTGAAGAAATTGTTTGAAAGACTAAGGAAATATGAGTTGAGGCTTAACCCGGCAAAGTGTTCGTTTGGGGTGAAATCTGGGAAGTTGTTGGGATTTGTGGTGAGTGACCAAGGGATAGAAGTAGATCCCGACAAAGTAAAGGCTATTCAATCTATGCCACCTCCCAAGACTGAGAAAGATGTGAGAGGTTTTCTAGGAAGGTTGAATTACATTGCTCGGTTTATATCTCAATTAACCACGACTTGTGACCCGATCTTTCGTTTGTTAAGGAAGAAGAACCCTGGAAGTTGGAATGAAGAGTGCGAAGAGGCTTTCGAGAAAATCAAGCAATACTTGTTGGATCCGCCCCTGCTTGTTCCTCCTGTGCCAGAAAGGCCATTGATATTATACCTAACGGTAACAGAAACAACAATGGGATGTGTGCTTGGGCAACACGATGAAACCGGAAGGAAGGAAAGGGCCATTTATTACCTGAGCAAGAAGTTCACGGAATGTGAGTGATTGTGCATCAAAAGTATCATTAAGTCTCTTATTTTACATATGTATTTATTATTTTTATTTGGGTTTTTTTATAATAATTGATGTGCTTTTTAGTAATGAAGTTTCTTTTAATGTCTCGATAGGTTTTTGGAGCTTAAATGAATTATTTCAAAAAAATTCAACGTCGGAATTCGGAACAAAGAATTGAAGAGAAATTTAGTTGAAGATTGAAGCAAATCTTGGTTCAAATAAGTGCTCCAAATTTGCCCCAAAAATCAATTCTAGTCCAATTCTAGAAAAGAATATCATATGATCTATTTCAAGCCCAAACATGCCTTATGTTGTGTGCAAACTTCAACCATCAAACACTCAAGGTTTCAATGTCAATCTTAGCCCAAATAATAGGTACATTTGTATCCTTATTTGATGCTTAAATTCAGCCCCAAATCACCCTCCAAATCAGCCCAAACACAATCCATGATCCTACATGTCCACACAATAAATAACATTTGATTTATTTGGGTAATTCATTGATCCAAGAGGGCAAGCACATGGATGGAAAGCTGGAGGGGACATTGTGACATTATTTTGGGTCAAAAGAAGAAAGAGACAACTCATAAAGGAGGAAGAAAAACGTGCACCAAAGTGTTCTCCAAGCTGGCCTGGTTTGATTTTCCAGAACACCTTTCGGTGTTTTGCCCATAACTTTTGACTCAGATGTCCAAATGAGCTGTTCTTTAATGATCTGGAAAGCTAACAGAATGGTCTATAAATATGTCTCTAATAGCCATCTTCAAAGGATGCTTCTAAGGGGGTAGAATTTCTGTCCTTAGAGTCAGATTTGTGTCCGAATTTTTACTGCAATTGTGTTGTGTTCTTCTTTATAGATTTCGGTTCTTTAGATTGTAAAACTTATTATTTCAGTTTGATTTAAGTTATTTCATATTTATTAAAGTGTTATTACATATAATCATGGTTGGCTAATCTCCTTCTTGGATCCAAATCAAGGATGATGGTGGTTGAGGTGAGTTCTTTAAGATATGAATGAATCTTAATGTCTATCTTTTCATTTTCTTCATGAATGTTTATTATTGCAAAGAAATTTTAGAAATCATTTAGGTAATGTTATAATCTTGAATTTTTATGCACAAACCTTAGTTTTGGTATAGAGATTGCTTGATTCAATGTCTTACTTAATATGAAAGTACTTGTTCATTCTTAAGCAATAATCAATCTTCATCTTTTTAAACTTCATTGTAATATCTTCCGATCTAATATCACCATCGTTGATATTAGGTTGAGTTATCTTATATATGTTGAAGGAATCACCAATACATCACCATTAAAATTGATTTGGACCAAGACTTACTTTTTCTTGTCATTTAAAATCTATTTACACTTTTTCATCTTTGAAAACAAATTCATCAATTATTTTCAACCAAGTTATTGTTAATTTAATTTCTCTTGAGTTTTTTTTGTTACCTAGCTTAATTTCCAGATCTAGCTCTCTGTGGATATGACCTCGATCTTACCGAGTTAATTGCTACATTGTACACTCGTGCACTTGCGAGTTAAAACAAGCCGAACATAAAAAGCGGTCAAGCAATTTTGGCGCCGTTGCCGGGGAGCTAGCAAGCAAAGGTAACAAATTTATATTTGATTATTGGAAAACAAAAAAATACATATAAATAAAAAAATAAATGGTCGGTTTTACCGCCTAAAAAAAAATTTGACCTCAACTTTTTGGATATTGGATTGTGGACTAGATTATTAATTGTTGGATTTTGGTTGGTTCAACCATTTTTCTTTTATTGTCTATTCTAATTAGTTTCTAATATTTATTGTTTATATTATAAGACTGGTTTTACCGCCTCTTGTTTATTTTATTTTATTTTGCTGTTATTATTTTTCTTATATTTATTGTCTGAAGTGCTTGGCCGGTATTACCGCCTCTTGTTCATTTTATTTTATTTTGTTGTTTTGTTGTGATTATTTTTCTTATATTTATTGTTTGAAGTGCTTGGCCGGTATTACCGCCTTTTTATTCATGCTTGTTATAATTATCTTTTAATGTTTATTGTTGTTAATATTGCTTATTAGTTGGAGAAATTCTTAATTTGTTGTATTTTTATTTTTGAGCTATTACTTTATCTTTTACGTTTCATTTACTTTTATTTGCAATCTTCTTTTTCTTTTTCTTTTTCTTTGTTTTTCCTTTCCTTTCGTATTCATATAATTGTTATAGTATTATTTTTTTTTATCATGGCTAATGTTGAAGATGTAGAGGGTGAAGGGAGTGTTCAAGGTAATGGACCTCCACAATTCAATGATCAACCTAATTTTCGAACTCTTAGAGAGTATCTTCACCCGGCTAGACAAAGTACACCTTCGTGTATTATCTTACCTCTTAACCAACAAGCTTTCAATTTGAAACCGGGCATGATTCAACTTCTTCCCACATTTCACGGTATGGATTCTGAAAATCCATACATACACATTTACGACTTTGAAGAGGTATGTAATACTTTTATTGATAGAACATGCACCGAAGAAACTATTCGTCTTAAATTGTTCCCATTCTCTCTAAAGGATAAAGCCAAGCTTTGGCTAAACTCCTTGCGTCCTAGGTCTATAGGTACATGGAGAGAAATGCAAGCTGAATTTTTGAAAAAATACTTCCCCACTCATAGGACGGCAGCCTTATAACGTCAAATGATGAATTTTTCTTGTAGTCCAAATGAGTCATTTCACCAAGCTTGGGAAAGGTTCAAAGACTTGTTAAATGCATGCCCCCACCATGGTTTTGAGATGTGGAGATTAGTGAGTTTCTTCTACGACTCTCTTACCGCAGATTTTAAAAAGCTAGTGTCAACCATGTGTAATGGTGAGTTTTATGACAAAGAACCAAGTGAAGCCTTTGATTTCTTTGATCAATTGGCTGAAAACACAAAGCAATGGGAGACTTCTCTCCCACTTCATGTTGAGTCTAGAAACACCATTTCTCATTCAAGTGGGAAGTTCCAATTGAAAGAGACTGATGACCTCAATGCTAGATTAGCCTCATTGGCTAGGAAAGTAGAGTCTCTTGAGATTAAAAAAGTGCATGTCATGAGTGAACAACAAGAGGAAAGTTGTGTTGTTTGTGAGAGCAAAAGGCATAGGACAACTGAGTGTCCTACCATTCCAGCCTTCAAGGAAGTGCTATATGGCCAAACTTCTGATTCAAGTAATGTTAGAAAGCCATTTTCAAACCAAGTAGGCAATCCCTACTCTGAGACCTACAATCCTGGATGGAGGAACCACCCAAATTTTGGATGGAGAAATGAGGGTTCTTCAGTACCTCAAACATTTCAACCTCCACCCCAACCATTTCATGCTTCCACACATAACACATACCAACCACCTCATAAGAGATCCCTAGAGGATACTCTTCAACAATTCATGCAAACACAAGGAGGAATCAACAACCAAGCTTACAAATTTCAAGACTAGACCAATAGGACCTTAGATGACATTCGAAGTCAACTAACCAAGTTGACTCAATCACTAAGCATTCAAGAGAAGGGAAAGATTCCAGCTCAACCAATGCCAAATCCTAGAGGTCAGGTACACATGAGTGAATCCTCATCTAGTGAACCTTCAAACCATGAACAAGTCCAAGCCATCACTACCCTTAGAAGCGGAAAGATTGTTGACAAAGCTATAGGTTTTGAGATTCCTAGAGGTTTTGTGAAGGAGAAATCTAAGGAAAGTGAAGAGGAAATCAAAACACAAGTGACAAATGAGAGTTTGAGTGACAAAGAAGGTGAGATAAATGAGAAAGAGATGAGTGAGAAAGGAGATGATTCAAGAAAAATTGGAGTCAAAGTGAGTGATTTAGAATTTGTTCCTAGAGCACCATTTCCACAAAGGTTAGGGAAACCTAAACATGATCTTATGAACTCAGAAATCTATGAATTGTTCAAACAAGTGAAAGTCAACATTCCACTCCTTGATGCAATTAAACAAGTCCCATCTTATGCAAAGTTCCTCAAGGACTTATGCACAGTCAAAAGGAGATTGAATGTGAAAGAAAGAGCCTTTCTAACTGAACATGCTAGTGCCATCATCCAGTTTAAGACCCCTCCCAAATACAAAGATCCTAGTTGTCCTACCGTTTCATGCATTATTGGAAGTCATAAGATAGACCAAGCTTTGTTGGATTTAGGAGCAAGTGTGAATTTGATACCCTACACTGTTTACGAACAGTTAGGTTTAGGAGAAATCAAGCCTACTTGAATCACCCTTCAATTAGTTGATAGGTCAATCAAGATTCCCAAGGGTATTGTTGAAGATGTGTTGGTCCAAGTAGATAAATTCTACTTTCCTGTTGATTTTGTAGTGTTAGACACCGCACCTATTCAAGGTTCTAATGCTCCCATCCCAGTCATCTTAGGTAGACCTTTCCTAGCTACATCCAATGCTTTAATCAACTGTAGGAATGGGGTGATGAAATTGTCTTTTGGGAACATGATTGTGGAGATGAAAATATACAATGTCTCTAAACAAATTGGTGAACATGAGGACATTAGAGAGGTAGATTTGATCCAAACAGTTTGTCAAGAACACTTTGAGAGAGAGTGGATCAAGGATCCATTTGAGAGAACTTTAATTCATGATGAAAGATTTTGTTCTTTGGAATGTGTTGATGAGGAAGTAAGAGAACTCGAGACTTATTTAGATCCAATGCCTATTATGTCAATAGGTCAATGGACCCCATCGTTTGAGCCTTTGATTTCACCCCAAGTGAAAGCTGAGGCATCTCTTGTCCAACCCTATAAACCAGAAAGGAAGCCTTTACCAAGCGATCTTAAGTATGCTTTTCTAGGGGAAGATGAATCATATCCTATTGTGATTTCATCAAAACTTAGCATAGAGCAGGAACAAGAACTTTTAAGAGTGGTGAGAAAACACAAAAAAGCAATTGGGTGGACTATTACTGACTTGAAAGGAATTAGCCCTCTTTTATGTACACATAGAATCTATCTTGAAGAAGAGGCTAAAACTGTGAGGCAAATGCAAAGACGATTGAACCCAAACATGAAGGAAGTAGTAAGATGTGAAGTGCTTAAGCTACTTGATGCGGGTATCATTTACCCCATTGCAAACTCAAAATGGGTTAGTCCAACCCAAGTTGTCCCAAAAAAATCTGGAGTCACGGTAGTGAAGAATAAAAATAATGAGCTAGTACCAACTAGAATCCAAACTGGATGGCGTATGTGCATTGATTATCGTAAGTAGAACATGGTGACTAGGAAGGACCATTTTCCGCTTCCATTTTTAGACCAAGTGCTTGAAAGAGTAGCCGGAAGAGCTTTCTATTGTTTTCTTGATGGATACTCAGGTTACAACCAAATTGAGGTTTCTTTAGAAGACCAAGAAAAAACCACTTTAACTTGTCCTTTTGGTACCTATGCTTATAGAAGAATGCCTTTTGGCTTGTGTAATGCACCAGCCACTTTTCAAAGGTGTATGATGAGTATCTTTAGTGACATAGTGGAAAATTTTTTGGAAGTTTTCATGGATGATTTTTCAGTTTATGGGGATTCTTATGAGTTGTGTCTAATGCATTTAGAAAAAGTTCTTGAAAGGTGTGAAGAGAGCAATCTTGTACTCAATTGGGAGAAGTGTCATTTTATGGTGACACATGGCATTGTCTTAGGTCACATTGTCTCTTCAAAAGGGATAGAGGTAGATAAGTCAAAGGTTGAAGTCATTCAAAAATTACCTACCCCTAGGACTGTGAAAGATGTGAGATCCTTTTTAGGACACGCTGGTTTTTACCGAAGATTCATTCATTCTTTTAGTACCATTGCCAAACCATTGTGTAACTTGTTGTCACAAGATGTTCAATTTGATTGGACATCAAAATGTCAAGAACCTTTTGAAAAGCTTAAAGGGTTGTTGACCACTGCACCAATCATGCAAGCTCCTGATTGGTCTTTACCATTTGAACTGATGTGTGATGCTAGTGATTTTGTGGTAGGGGTTGTTTTAGGACAAAGAAAAGATAAGAAGCCTCATGTCATTTATTATGCTAGCAAGACTTTGAATGATGCTCAATTGAATTACACTACAACTGAAAAAGAACTTTTAGCTGTAGTATTTGCATTGGACAAGTTTAGGTCTTATTTGGTTGGATCTCTTGTTATTGTTTTCACTGATCATGCAGCATTGAAATACTTGCTCACAAAACAAGATGCCAAGCCACGTTTGATTCGATGGATCCTCTTACTCCAAGAGTTTAACCTTGAAATTCGAGATAAAAAGGGAGTAGAGAATGTAGTGGCTGATCATTTGTCCCGTCTTTCAAGCTATGAGACCACAATTGATGAATCTCCAATAAATGAATTCTTTGATGATGAAAATTTATTTTGTGCAGTGCATCGCTTTCCTACATTGGCTCTCCATGGTATGTTTGACATAGCAAATTACCTAGCCACAAGTCGATTCCTTCTCATTGGTCTAAACTTGACAAACAAAAATTCTTGCGCAACGTAGCGTCGTTTTTTTTTGGATGACCCCTACCTATTTAAATACTGCCTCGACCAAATTGTTAGGCGGTGCATCCCCGATCATGAAATTCCAAGTGTAATTAATTTTTGTCATGCATTAGCTTTGTGGTGGGCATTTCTCTTCCAAGAAAACCACCGCCAAGATCTTGCAAGGTGTGGTTTTTATTGGCCCACCATGTTCAAAGATGTCCATGCCTTCTGTGTTGCATGTGACCGATGCCAACGACTAGGTAACCTCACTAGGCGTAACATGATGCCCCTAAACCCCATTTTTGTTTTGGAAATATTTGATTGTTGGGGGATTGATTTCATGGGACCTTTCCAAGTTCATTTGGTTACCAATTCATCCCTTGTAGTCATGATTATGTGTCTAAATGGGTGGAGGCCATTGCATCTCGAACCAATGACCATCGAGTTGTGGTCAAATTCTTGAAAGAAAATATTTTCTCTCGTTTTGGCATGCCCCGGGCTATGATTAGTGATGGGGGTAAGCATTTTTGTAACAAGCCTGTTGGGATTTTGATGAGAAAATATGGTGTAATTCACAAGGTCAGTACCCCCTATCATCCACAAACTAGTGGCCAAGCTGAGTTGGCAAATAGGGAGATCAAGAACATTCTAGAGAAAACAGTCAATCCCAACTGTAAAGATTGGTCCCTACGACTAGTTGATGCTTTGTGGGCATATCGCACTGCTTATAAGACCTCTTTAGGAATGTCTCCTTATAGGCTAGTTTATGGAAAGCCTTGTCATCTCCCTGTTGAGATTGAGCACCGTGCATATTGGGCCATCCGGCAATTCAATGACAATGAAAATGAGGTTGGCAAAAATAGAAAGCTTCAATTGGATGAATTAGAGGAGCTGAGAAATGATGCATTTGAAAATGCAAAAATTTCAAAACATAAGATGAAAGCTTTGCATGATAAACATATTTTTAGAAAATCCTTTCATGTTGGTCAAAAGGTTCTATTGTATAATTCATGGTTACATCTCTTTCCTGGGAAGTTGAGGACAAAATGGATTGGTCCATTTGTGATTAAATCCATCTCTGAGCATGGTGCATTTGAGATAGAAAATCCTAAGAATGGAAATGTTTTCAAAGTAAATGGTCATCGATTGAAACCTTATCTTGAAAACGTTGTGGTCGAAAGTTGAGACATTGGATCTTGAAGATCCAATACCATTGTAGTATCAGAAGTAATGAGTTTTTATTTTTCTTTTTATTTTTATTTCATTTTTATTTATTTATTTATTTTTCGTTCTTCCATCTCTTATATTTTCTTGTTCATGCATTAGGGACAATACATTATTTTAAGTTGGGGGGGGGTGTGAGGTTCTTTATTTAAAAAAAAAAAAACAAACATCAATGTTTTTTTTTAGTTGTGATATGCAGGTAAAAAAAAAAATCAAGCAAGAAGTCAGCTCATGTCCAATTCAATCAGACATTCATCCTTGAGAACAAAAGGGGAGTAACAGTTTTCTAATTTTTATACTTTTCTTCTCTTTCTTTTTTTACATTGAGGATAATAAAAAACTTAATTTTAGATATTTGATTATGTTGAATGCTTGAGATAACCATGCTTGTTAAAAAAAAAAAACTTGCATTCGTATGTGAATGAGACTTGTTTAGAATCAACATTATATTTTTGGATTCATTATTGTGTTGAACATTGCATGCTTTAATTCGGGATAGATAATATCTTATAAAGCAAGATATAGCATACTTTTTTCTTAAGATTATTGAAGTACATTTTTCCTTGTAAAAGTTGTGTGAGTTGTGTGACTATGCATGAAAGATGAGTGTGATGCTTTACTTGTGATCATCCCTTTTGATCTAGTCCTAAACAAGGTTTAAGTAAATAGAGTAATCATTATTACACAAATGTGTACAAAGTTCTATCTACTCCAATGTTTTGAGTTGCTCAGTAACTAGGGGTATTCATCACAAATGTTTATCTTTACGTCAAACGGCAGCTTGAAATATGAGTATGCAAAGCACTTTAAGTTTGTGACTTTGTGAGTAACCGGGTGCATTCATCACAAATGTTTGTATTCGCGTCAAAAGGGAAGTGACCACTTAAAGAAAAAGAATAAATAATATAAAAAAAAAAGAAAAGAAAAGAAATATATAGATACTTCTCTAGTTTGCTACCTTGTTTGTAGTAGTGAGAAGGGAAGATTACAAGTTGAGTTTTCGTGTGAATCAATTATGTTGGTTGCATAATAAATACGATTAAATTTGGAATTTTGTATGGATGTTTGATTTAGAGAATGTGAGTATGCTTATTTTTCTTTATTTGCTATTGTGTACACTAAGTTAAAGATACCAATGTTTGCATGATAGGTCCTTTAAGTGTGATGAGTCGAGCCTAATTATGTTGTTATTATTCTTTTTATTTCAAAGGTTTTATGTTTTGTTTTGCTTGAGGACTAGCAAAATCTAAGTTAGGGGGTGTGATTGTGCATCAAAAGTATCATTAAGTCTCTTATTTTACATATGTATTTATTATTTTTATTTGGGTTTTTTTATAATAATTGATGTGCTTTTTAGTAATGAAGTTTCTTTTAATGTCTCGATAGGTTTTTGGAGCTTAAATGAATTATTTCAAAAAAATTCAACGTCAGAATTCGGAACAAAGAATTGAAGAGAAATTTAGTTGAAGATTGAAGCAAATCTTGGTTCAAATAAGTGCTCCAAATTTGCCCCAAAAATCAATTCTAGTCCAATTCTAGAAAAGAATATCATATGATCTATTTCAAGCCCAAACATGCCTTATGTTGTGTGCAAACTTCAAGCATCAAACACTCAAGGTTTCAATGTCAATCTTAGCCCAAATAATAGGTACATTTGTATCCTTATTTGATGCTTAAATTCAGCCCCAAATCAGCCCCAAATCACCCTCCAAATCAGCCCAAACACAATCCATGATCCTACATGTCCATACAATAAATAACATTTGATTTATTTGGGTAATTCATTGATCCAAGAGGGCAAGCACATGGATGGAAAGTTGGAGGGGACATTGTGACATTATTTTGGGTCAAAAGAAGAAAGAGACAACTCATAAAGGAGGAAGAAAAACGTGCACCAAAGTGTTCTCCAAGCTGGCCTGGTTTGATTTTCCAGAACACCTTTCGGTGTTTTGCCCATAACTTTGACTCAGATGTCCAAATGAGCTGTTATTTAATGATCTGGAAAGCTAACAGAATGTTCTATAAATATGTCTCTAATAGCTATCTTCAAAGGATGCTTCTAAGGGGGTCGAATTGCTGTCCAAAGTTAGAGTCAGATTTGTGTCCGAATTTTTACTGCAATTGTGTTGTGTTCTTCTTTATAGATTTCGGTTCTTTAGATTGTAAAACTTATTATTTTAGTTTGATTTAAGTTATTTCATATTTATTAAAGTGTTATTACATATAATCATGGTTGGCTAATCTCCTTCTTGGATCCAAATCAAGGATGATGGTGGTTGAGGTGAGTTCTTTAAGATATGAATGAATCTTAATGTCTATCTTTTCATTTTCTTCATGAATGTTTATTATTGCAAAGAAATTTTAGAAATCATTTAGGTAATGTTATAATCTTGAATTTTTATGCACAAACCTTAGTTTTGGTATAGAGATTGCTTGATTCAATGTCTTACTTAATATGAAAGTACTTGTTCATTCTTAAGCAATAATCAATCTTCATCTTTTTAAACTTCATTGTAATATCTTCCGATCTAATATCACCATCGTTGATATTAGGTTGAGTTATCTTATATATGTTGAAGGAATCACCAATACATCACCATTAAAATTGATTTGGACCAAGACTTACTTTTTCTTGTCATTTAAAATCTATTTACACTTTTTCATCTTTGAAAACAAATTCATCAATTATTTTCAACCAAGTTATTGTTAATTTAATTTCTCTTGAGTTTTTTTGTTACCTAGCTTAATTTCCAGATCTAGCTCTCTGTGGATATGACCTCGATCTTACCGAGTTAATTGCTACATTGTACACTCGTGCACTTGCGAGTTAAAACAAGCCGAACATAAAAAGCGGTCAAGCAGTGAGTCTAGGTATACTGTGATAGAGAAGCTGTGTTGCGCACTGACATGGGCTGCAAAGAGATTACGTCAGTATATGTTGTATCACACTACATGGTTAATTTCCAAATTAGACCCGTTGAGGTACATTTGTGAAAAACCCTATCTATCTAGCCGAATTGCAAGATGGCAAGTTCTATTGGCTGAGTATGACATAGTATATATGACAAGGAAAGCTGTGAAAGGGAGCGTTATTGCCGATCACCTAGCTGACCATGCTATGGAAGATTATGAGTCATTAGACTTTGACTTTCCCGATGAAGATGTGCTTGCAATCGAGGAAGAGAAATCAGATTGGTGGATTATGTACTTTGATGGTGCTGTAAATGCATGTGGTAACGGAGTGGGTGGGGTGATAATCTCTCCTGATAAGAAGCAGTATCCGGTTTCAGTCAAGCTACAGTTTGGGTGCACCAACAACACAGCTGAGTATGAAGCTTGCATTCTTGGTTTAGAGGCTGCATTGGAGCTAAACATCAGAAAGATAGATGTGTATGGAGACTCAATGCTGATCATTTGCCAAATAAAAGGAGAATGGCAAACCAAGGAAGAGAAGTTAAGGCCTTACCAAGAATACCTGTCTAAGCTGACTGGAGAATTTGAGGAAATAGAGTTCACCCATCTAGGAAGGGAAGGAAACCACTTTGCAGATGCTTTGGCTACACTAGCATCTATGGCCAAAATAGACTTTGGGCACAAGGTACAACCAGTACACATCAATATCAGAAATAACCCAGCTCATTGTTGCTCAGTCGAAAGAGAAGCGGATGGAAACCCTTGGTACTATGATGTCAAGAATTTCATCCAAAACCAGGCATATCCCATGGGGGCATCCAAAATCGACAAGAAGACCTTGAGGAGGTTGGCAATGGATTTTTATCTTGATGGGGAGATTTTGTATAAGAAATCATCCGACGGGACTTTGTTGAGATGTTTGGATGAGTTTGAGGCAAAAAGCGCATTACGAGAAGTCCATGAAGGGATTTGCTCAACCCACGCTAATGGACACGTAATGGCTAGGAAGATACAAAGAGCCGGTTACTTCTGGATGACGTTAGAAAAGGATTGCATCGACTATGTCTGAAAATGTCATAAGTGCCAAAATCAACGCCCCTCCAGCTCCTCTATTTAACTTGACATCTCCATGGCCCTTCGCAATGTGGGGAATTGATGTGATTGGACCTGTAAACCCAAAAGCCAGCAATGGTCATAGGTTTATTCTCGTGGCTATCGACTACTTTACAAAATGGGTAGAAGCCGGGTCATTTGCTCATGTGACGCAAAAAGTAGTGAAGAAATTTATTGAGAGAGATTTGATTTGTCGATATGGTCCACCAGAAAAGATTATCACTGATAATGCCCAGAATTTCAATGGCAAGATGATAATAGAACTCTGTGCCAAATGGAAAATCAAGTGTTCCAACTCTTCGCCATATAGACCAAAGATGAATGGTGCGGTAGAAGCCGCTAACAAGAATGTCAAAAAGATTATTCAGAAGATGGTAGTCACCTATAAGGATTGGCATGAGATGTTGCCATTTGCCCTTCATGCGTATCGCACCGCAGTCCGAACCTCGACAGGAGCCACCCCGTACATGTTGGTATATGGAATGGAGGCGGTTATGCCTTTAGAAGTGGAAATCCCTTCATTAAGAGTACTGGTAGACTCTGAGCTGGAAGAGGTAGAATGGGAAAAAGTTAGATATGAACAGCTGAATTTGATCAGTGAAAAGAGGATAGCCGCAATCTGTCATCATCAACTTTACCAAAGAAGGATGGCCAAATCATACGACAAAAAGGTTTGACCTCAAGGATTCCACGAAGGAGATCTTGTACTGAAGAAAATATTGCCTTTACCAGGAGAAGATCAGAGTAAATGGGCGCCGAACTATGAGGGCCCTTACGTGGTTGACACGACCAAAAAATTGATGTCTTCTCCCAAGTGCAGGAGTGTCGAAGTAATAAATAACCCGGCAAGACCGGGGTCGAACCACAGGGAGGTTTATTGTATAAATTATAGTTAACAACAACACAATAACAACAACAATAATAGTAGTAGTAATAATAATAATAATAATAATAATAATAAAGAAGGAGAAGTTGATGAGAACTTTGAGTTGCAAGATTAACGTAAGGATTAAAAAAATGATAACAACAAATGTCAAGGTTAGAGGATCCACTAATGGTACGTCAAACAAGTATAGTATAAACTCTTACTAATCAACTGGAAACCACACACAAAGGAGGTTCCAATCGGATCATAAATTGTTAACATGATTACATTAGTTATCTTATTCGAATAATGCTAATACTTGTAAATGTTGTCAGGCATTCATGATTATAACTTATGTTAACAACAAATCAAGTTCCTTTCATAGCTCAGGTGTCGGTTATACCATACAGTATGGGCTATGAAAGTGCCAAGTATTTGTTGTACCAAGTGTTATATAACATAAATCTAGATTAACCATTTCACAAGCAAAGTATTAAAAGTGAACAAGATAACAAATATAAAGCATGTTAGTATCCAACATTAAGGACCATGTTAAGTTTATATTATACTTATTCTTACACCATTAGTGTACCCTTTTCACCTTGACATAATTAACTTAGCAACACATAATGAAAGAAAGAAACATAAATAAACAAGGAAAGGAAATGAAAAGCATAAGCAAGAAATTAATATAAGCAAAACTTAAGCATTACAAAGTATAAAGAAAGAGCAAGAGCATGATCTTGATCTGAATACCAAGATGCCTCAATACATGGCAAATGCCTCCTTTTATAGGCCAAAATTCGGAACTATTGATTTGTTGACTAATTGATGAGTGAGTGGCCACATCTTGACTTGGTGACAATCCTTATCTTCTTGTCTGCCAAAAACGTCATTGATGACGTCATAATTTGAACAAACTTCAATCATGAAAATTCTAGAGAATTGTCTCATCTTTCCAGGGTAAAAATTTGAGATCATTTGGACTTCTAGAACTCGAGATATGGGCTGAACACTGAACAGTGTCTGGGCTGCAGGACAGATTCGGACTTCTTTGTTGTTGCTGCAATTTGGACTTGAAAACAGCCTTTTTAAATCTTGGGCTTCACATTAAAGTTGTAAGCCTATGTCTTATGTTTCCATCCATATAAAATGGACCTAAATCCAAGATCTGCAGCTCCAGATATCACCCGATTACGAGCAGTGTTCAAGTTTGGACTACACCAATAATCTCTTTTCTATGTTTGGCCATCTCTTTGTCCTTTCAATTTAAGTACTTCAACTCATCAATCAATTCTTTCATTTATGTGATAGGCCTGCATTTAAGATGAATATTTACCATAAATTAAAGGTATCTTATATTATTAGATACGTTATTATAAAACATGCTTTAGTTAAGGAGTTATTGATACTTCAAGTGCAAAATGATGATATAAAACCTTGATAAAAATGCACTTTTAAGTACTAATCACACCCCCCAACCAGCTTATTACTAGTCCCTAGTAATCAAAGCGTTAAAATAGAAAAACTATTTGCAAATTCCACAAAGCAAGGCATTCATCATTCAACTTCCATTAATCTATCCAGATAAACAAACTCTCTTTAAATATATCTGCTCAATACCTCTTAAACAAAATATTAATAAACCTTCCTTTTAATGTGCTCAATATATGCAAACATAGATGATGGGGCTTTTATTGGAAGAAGACAATATTCTGTTCTAATGTTTAAGGTTAACTTCCTTGGGTTGGGATTATTATCTTCTTCTTTTTTTTTTCTTCTTTTTTTTCAATATATATACGTATACTTAAAACACAATGCATCTTTAACCCATGTAACGAGCTTTCGGCTAATGACTCCCAGACCAGTTGGTCTTAGGGCATTAGGTGTTGAGACACCTCTACGAGCTTAGTAACTCGGGTTGCAGATACTGATACGTAGATAGTGCAATGTTTGATTCCCTTAAGCTTTTCTCCTTAACCCATGTAACAAGCTTTGGGCCAATAGCTCCCAAGTCAGTTGACTTTAGGGTATTAGGTGTTAAAACACCCCTTCGGGCTTAATTGCTTAGGTTAGGGAGGCTACGAAATCAAACTTATCTACGTTTTTATTATCATCATTTTTTTTGTTTTTTTTTGTTTTTTTTGTTTTTTTTTGTTTTTTTTTTTTGCTTTTTTTTTGCTTTCTTTTTTTTTTTTTTGCAAATTATAGACTATCCATAACCCTTAGTTGTTACCTTTAACAAAAGAATATAAATAATGTAATAATCCAATGTGCAACCCACAATCATATGTTAAAGTGTGTGTGTGAAAATGAAGGTTTAAGAATACTTGTTAAATAAATATATGAGCAGAATCATGTGATAAGAATGCGAGAGTTTGTAAACCTGAATATTTCAAGAAGTATTCTAATAGGCCTTGTTATGAATATTGCAAATAACCATTGGAAAATATTTACTAAGATGCGTCTCAAGAGTCACTAAAATTTCTCCTTACTCGCCATCCTAGTAATAACAGTTTTGTCAAATGGTTTTAAAAACAAAAGAAGTTAGTTGGTTTGTTTTTTTTTTTTTTTTTTTTTAATGTCAACTACTACCCTCTCCCCCCAACCAAAACGAGAAATTGTCCTCAATGTCATAAGGTAGAAAGATAGAGTATAGAAAACATCACCTGAAATAGCGAACCTTCACAATCCTGAAACACACTTAAACAAATATAAGAGATAACAAAACAAAAAGATATTATCCTATTAATAAAACCAAAAGACATAAATTTTTACAAACTAAGACTCAAATCGTAGTTGTGATTGTGGCTCACATCTTCCCTTGGTTTTACATCCAAGAATGGCTTAAACGCCCTCTATGGGTCGGGGATAAGCTTCCCATCTAGTTTTCTTAAAAACTGGCAAACAGGGTCTTTTATAGTCAGATTCCCAAGACTAAGTCGATCATGTTCTTTATGGAATTGTGTCATAAGTCCTGAAATGCACGGTGCACATCTCCACCAGGATATGTCTCAAAAGTCAATAGAAGATTATCTAAAGATTCCTTATGTTTTGAAATAAATCCTGAGTTTTGACAATTTTCACAAGCTTTGCAGAACACATGTGTGTCTTTGAACATGGTGGGCCAATAAAATCCATATTGTAAGATTTTTGCAGTCGTCTTTTTTGACGAGAAATGAGTCCCACATGCTTCAGAATGACAAAGTTTAATGACATTACTTACCTCATTGTCAGGAATGCATCTTCGAAATATTTGATCAGGACAATATTCGAATAAGTAAGGGTCATCCCAATAAAATTTCTTTACTTTGTTCAAAAACTTACCTTTGTCTTCGGTACTCCAATAATTTGGCAAATCACCTGAGGCAAGGAAATTGATATTTTTAGCAAACCAAGGCATTGGACTAAGAGAAAGTAAGGGTTCATCAGGAAAGTAATCATCGATTGGTGTGATGTCGGATGTCGAATTTGTTGTCACTTTTGACAAAAGATCCGCATCAATATTTTCGGTGTCTTTTTCATCCGTGATTTCTTCCTGAGAATAAATCATTTGCAAATCTGCAGATTCATCAAACTCAATTTTACTCAAAGTAGATTCAAGTTGATCATGAACTAATTCTTCAATAATATCTACTTCTTGTAAATCATTATCATCTCCAGGTTGCTTGCAAATGTTGAAAATATTCATCTCCAATGTCATGTTTCCAAAAGATAGCTTCATCAGTCCATTCCTACAATTAATCAATGCATTAGAAGTTGCAAGAAACGGACGTCCTAAAATAACAGGAAATGAATTACATGCTTCAACAGGTTGTGTGTCCAAGACAATAAAATCCACAGGATAAATGAACTTATCGACTTGTACTAACACATCTTCAACTATTCCTCTAGGCACTTTTACGGATCTATCGGCAAGTAAAAGAGTTCCGTGAAGTTGGTTTTAACTCACCTAGATTGAGACTTTGAAAAACTGAATATGGAAGTAAATTCACACTAGGTCCAAGATCAAGTAAAGCTTTTTCAATTTTATGTTCTCCAATAAAGCATGAAATTGTAGGACAACCAGGGTCTTTATATTTCAAAGCATTATTGTTTTGAAGAATAGCACTTACTTGTTCGGCTAAAAAGGCTTTCTTTTTCACATTCAGTTTTCTCTTCACAGTGCACAGATCTTTCAAAAATTTAGCGTAAGAAGGAACCTGTTTAATAGCATCCAACAAAGGTATATTGATCCTTACCTGTTTGAAAGTTTCAAAGATTTCAGAGTTGTGATTGACTTTCCTTTGTTTGGCCATGGCATGAGGAAATGGAAGTCTTGGCGGAGAATCAGTCTTTTCTTTGCAATGATCAGATTCAACCCCTTCCTTACCCTCAGAGATTGACTCATCATCATTCTCACAAGGTTCAAGAATAGGTTTTTCAATAACCTTACCACTGCGAAGAGTGATGACTGATTTTACGTGATCCATATGTTGGCTTCCCGAACTACTTGCATTTGCATGGTACTGCCCCTTGGGATTTTGTTGTGGTTGAGATGGAAACTTACCTTTCTCTTGGAAACTAAGAGCAGATGTCAATTTTGCAAGAGTATCTTTGAAATCTGTCATGCTTTGAGTAAGTTGAGTGTTAATTGCCTCTTGCTTTTCCATAAATGCATGCAATGTTTCCTCAAGATTTCTTCTAGGAGGCGGAGCATAAGGAGGTGCATGTCCATGAGAATTTTGGAAATTATAGTGTGCTTGAAATGGTGGCTGTGAAGTTTGTGCATTATTGTTATCACTCTTCCAATTAAAATTTGGGTGATTTTTCCAACCAGGGTTGTATGTTTGCGAGTATGGGTTATGATTGGGCCTTTGAAAACTGTTTAATGCATGGGCTTGTTCATGGAGATATTCTTTAAAAGAAGGCAAAGTTGGACAGTCATTGGTTGAATGTTCGTTGGTTTCACAGATTTGACACGCAATGTCTTGAACAGATTTTAGTTGACCACTCTTTTTTAATTCAAGTGCCTCGACTTTTCTAGCTAAAGATGCAAACTTGGCTTGGAGGTCATGATCTTCCCTAAGGTTGTACATACCTCCACTAGATGTATGAGATTGGGTTTTACTTGGTGCCTCATAAGTTCCTGTAGTGTCCCAATTTTGTGCATTTTCAGCTAGCAAGTCTAGGTATTCCATGGCTTCATTAGGGTCTTTATCCTCAAAAGTTCCATTGTACATCATTTCAACCATTTGCCTATCTCTAGGAGTTAACCCTTCATAAAAATATGAAACTAATCTCCATGTTTCAAAACCATGATGGGGGCAAGTATTAAGCAAGTCTCGATATCTATCCCAACATTGGTAAAATGTTTCTCCTGGTTTTTGAGATAAAGTGATTATTTGTCTTTTGAAAGAGTTTGTCCTGTGAGATGGAAAAAACTTCTTTAAAAATTGTTGTTGCATATCATCCCACGCCAATGGATCCGGTCTCAAATTTTGTAGCCATGTTTTAGCTTTATCTTTTAATGAAAAAGAAAAAAGCTTTAACCTAATGGTGTTCATGCTACAATTTGAGTCATTATAGGTGTTCTGAGACCTCCTCAAATTCCCTTAAATGCAAGTATGGATTTTCTAAATCTAAACCATGAAAAGAAGGTAAAAGTTGAATAATGCCTGGCTTAAAATTAAAATGAGATGCATCAGGGGGAAAAACTATGCATGAGGGTGCACTTGTTCTCGTGGGATTCATGTGGTCTCTAAGTGTTCTAACCCGAATATTCTCATTATTCTCATTATGAAGCGATTGGTTATCTTCTTCGGCCATATTTTCTGAAAATGATGAGGATACCCTACAAAGTCTACCACTTAATGTACGTGACCACACTCTCATGCACGTGTAAAAAAAGAATAAAAAGAAGAAAGCAAAAGAAAAAGAAATAAAACAAAATAAACAAAGTTAGATACAAGAAAAGTAAAAAGAGAAAATAAAATAAATACTATAATTTGTACAAGAATTTACCTCCCCGGCAACGGCACCAAAAACTTGACACGACCAAAAGATTGATGTCTTCTCCCAAGTGCAGGAGTGTCGAAGTAATAAATAACCCGGCAAGACCGGGGTCGAACCACAGGGAGGTTTATTGTATAAATTATAGTTAACAACAACACAATAACAACAACAACAATAGTAGTAATAATAATAATAATAATAATAATAATAATAAAGAAGGAGAAGTTGATGAGAACTTTGAGTTGCAAGATTAACGTAAGGATTAAAAAAATGATAACAACAAATGTCAAGGTTAGAGGATCCACTAATGGTACGTCAAACAAGTATAGTATAAACTCTTACTAATCAACTGGAAACCACACACAAAGGAGGTTCCAATCGGATCATAAATTGTTAACATGATTACATTAGTTATCTTATTCGAATAATGCTAATACTTGTAAATGTTGTCAGGCATTCATGATTATAACTTATGTTAACAACAAATCAAGTTCCTTTCATAGCTCAGGTGTCGGTTATACCATACAGTATGGGCTATGAAAGTGCCAAGTATTTGTTGTACCAAGTGTTATATAACATAAATCTAGATTAACCATTTCACAAGCAAAGTATTAAAAGTGAACAAGATAACAAATATAAAGCATGTTAGTATCCAACATTAAGGACCATGTTAAGTTTATATTATACTTATTCTTACACCATTAGTGTACCCTTTTCACCTTGACATAATTAACTTAGCAACACATAATGAAAGAAAGAAACATAAATAAACAAGGAAAGGAAATGAAAAGCATAAGCAAGAAATTAATATAAGCAAAACTTAAGCATTACAAAGTATAAAGAAAGAGCAAGAGCATGATCTTGATCTGAATACCAAGATGCCTCAATACATGGCAAATGCCTCCTTTTATAGGCCAAAATTCGGAACTATTGATTTGTTGACTAATTGATGAGTGAGTGGCCACATCTTGACTTGGTGACAATCCTTATCTTCTTGTCTGCCAAAAACGTCATTGATGACGTCATAATTTGAACAAACTTCAATCATGAAAATTCTAGAGAATTGTCTCATCTTTCCAGGGTAAAAATTTGAGATCATTTGGACTTCTAGAACTCGAGATATGGGCTGAACACTGAACAGTGTCTGGGCTGCAGGACAGATTCAGACTTCTTTGTTGTTGCTGCAATTTGGACTTGAAAACAGCCTTTTTAAATCTTGGGCTTCACATTAAAGTTGTAAGCCTATGTCTTATCTTTCCATCCATATAAAATGGACCTAAATCCAAGATCTGCAGCTCCAGATATCACCCGATTACCGAACAGTGTTCAAGTTTGGACTACACCAATAATCTCTTTTCTATGTTTGGCCATCTCTTTGTCCTTTCAATTTAAGTACTTCAACTCATCAATCAATTCTTTCATTTATGTGATAGGCCTGCATTTAAGATGAATATTTACCATAAATTAAAGGTATCTTATATTATTAGATACGTTATTATAAAACATGCTTTAGTTAAGGAGTTATTGATACTTCAAGTGCAAAATGATGATATAAAACCTTGATAAAAATGCACTTTTAAGTACTAATCAGTGGTGAAGAAAGCATTCTCGGGAGGAGCTTTGCTGTTATCTAGAATGGATGGAGAAGATCTAGTTAGGCTAGTGAATTCTGACTCTGTAAGGAAATATTACGCTTGATGTATTCCGTAATCTCCCAATCAATAAAATAAAGTTTGGCCAAGAATTTTCTAAACCTTTCTTCATAAAAAGCATGATCTCATAGCATTTGAAATCTTTTATTTAAACAAACTCTTTTCTTACACATGACTAAGGAGATGACTCCATCAATTGGAGAGACAAATCAAATCAAAACTTGACATATTTTTTCACACCACACTGGGGGCAAGGAGCGCACGAAGTGCACATAGGGGCCCAAAGTTAACCAAAGCCCAAAAAGGGGTATCATCGTAAAAACTTCTGAAAAAGCATCTTTTATGGGAATTGCTAATTGCATTGAAAGTTTCAGTTTTCATGAACAAAACCAAATCTTTTGAGTTTTCCTTTTAAAATAATAATAAAAGACAATACTCAATGGAGCAAGAAAGGGCCCCAGAAGAAACCAAAGATCTCTTCACCAAGAGGATAGGAAGTGTAGCGCGTGGAATATATTTTGGTTCGAAAAGGTCAGGACATGCAAATAAATGGAAACAGGAGCTCAAGACGGCTACAACGGAAAGGGGGACCTATGTTTCCAAAATAGGTAACAAAAGCATGCATATTATACTGTCATAAACATTAACCTGGCAGGAAAGGTGGCGAAAGCCAAACTAGTTCCAAGTTTTTGGGAACCACTGAGATACAAAATCTAAGGTCAACGGAACTGCGGAGGAGATTTGTGAACTAACACTGCTTCATTCCTTGAGGTAAGATGATTTCTTTTTCAAAACGGGCAGGTCACCCGATATTGAGACCACTTTTTAGAAAAAACATGGAGTTTTTCTAAAAAAAAAAATCTTATAATGGGCAGGTCACCCGACATTGAGACCACTTTTTTTTAAAAAAAAAAGAGCGTGGAGTTTTTTCTAAAAAACCTTATAACGGGCAGGTCACCCGACATTGAGACCACCTTTTAGAAAAAGCATGGAGTTTTTCTAAAAATCTTAAGATGGGCAGGTCACCCGATATTGAGACCATTCCTTAGAAAAGCGTGGAGTTTTCTAGGAATTTTAAGAGGGGCCGGTTACCTGATATTGAAACCGTTTCTTGGAAAAGCGTGGAGTTTTCTAAGAATTTTAAGATGGGCCGGTCACCTGATATTGAGACCGTTGCTTAGAAAAGCGTGGAGTTTTCTAAGAATCTTAAGATGGGCAGGTCACCCGATATTGAGACCATTCCTTAGAAAAGCGTGGAGTTTTCTAAAGAAGTTTAAAAGGGGCCGGTTACCTGATATTTAAACCGTTTCTTGGAAAAGCGTGGAGTTTTCTAAGAATTTTAAGATGGGCCGGTCACCTGATTTTGAGACCGTTTCTTAGAAAAGCGTGGAGTTTTCTAAGAATCTTAAGATGGGCAGGTCACCCGATATTGAGACCATTCCTTAGAAAAGCGTGGAGTTTTCTAAAGAAGTTTAAAAGGGGCCGGTTACCTGATATTTAAACCGTTTCTTAGAAAAGCGTGGAGTTTTCTAAGAATTTTAAGATGGGCCGATCACCTGATTTTGAGACCGTTTCTTAGAAAAGCGTGGAGTTTTCTAAGAATCTTAAGATGGGCAGGTCACCCGATATTGAGACCGTTTCTTAGAAAAGCGTGGAGTTTTCTAAAGAAGTTTAAGAGGGGCCGGTCACCTGATTTTGAGACCGTTTCTTAGAAAAGCGTGGAGTTTTCTAAGAATCTTAAGATGGGCAGGTCACCCGATATTGAGACCATTCCTTAGAAAAGCGTGGAGTTTTCTAAAGAATTTTAAGAGGGGTCGGTTACCTGATATTGAAACCGTTTCTTAGAAAAGCGGGGAGTTTTCTAAGAATTTTAAGATGTGCCGTTCACCTGGTATTGAGACCATTTCTTAGGAAAAGCATGGAGTTTTCCAAGAATTTTAGGATGAGTAGGTCACCCGATAATCGGACCATTTCAAATTTTGGAGTTTTTCTAGAAATCTGATAGGGATACCATTGTTTAGGAAAAGCAGTTGAGATTTTGGCAGGATCAGACGGTTTATCTTTACAACACTTACTACGCGAAGCACTTGACAAGTTTGGCTTCGTAAGCATTGTAAAGAGGGGGCAACTGTTGTTACTCCATTTTGGACCCCACGTGTTGGAGACGGTGTATACCTCTTTTGAACTGAGTGTAGGAGTTTAGCTCATATTCGCCAAAAGATTGACAAAAGCACAGAAACAAATATTTGGTTTTTTTGAAACCTTGTGTTGAATAAATCCCTCAAAAGTGGCACTAAAAAAAGGCTTGGTTCTGCTGCTGCCGTAATTTTTTTGTTCCAACTTAGGCCCTGATTCTGACTGGGCTTCATGCAATATCTGACCATCCCTAGCTGAATTATGTCACTCGTGACATGTTGAAGAATGGATCTACACCTTTATTGGGTTCTAGGGCTCACTGTTCCTATGACAGACTCTCAGTCGAACTAGGATGTTTGGCATTGTTAGTTTCCTGATTTTAGATCGGGAGATCCTTTCTAACCAACCAGATTGCGGCCCGATCATGTCCATTAAAACGATTATATCTTGCCTTGAATCCTTCGTGAAAGTTGTAGTCCTACACACATAGATGAATTTTGGCTTTTGAATCGCTGGATTCCGATATTAGAAACTCAAGATATGGATGTTTGAATATCTAATGAGAAAATGAAATTTCTGCCGCATGTTTTTGGCTACCTGCAAACATAATATTAATTATATATAAAAAGAGAGCAGAACCCGAAACAGTGTCATTTTGAGACATTGTTCCTCCCATGTGCATGCCGCTGCCCGAGACCCTCAGGAGTGGGGAGCAGCTGCAGGCGTGGGAGCAGCGCAGGCGTGGGAGGAGCTGCAGACGTGGGAGCAGCGCAGGCGTGGGAGGAGCTGCAGACGTGGGAGCAGCGCAGGCTGCCCTGGCTTGGTGTCCCCTGCTCCCCATGCGCATGCTGCTGGCCCCGCTCCCCCTTCACCTATATATACTGTTATTAGCAGCTACCGTTTTTTTTTTGGTTTTTTTGAGAGGAGGGAAGAGGAGGAGAGCAGTTGTGAACAGAAGACAGTAAGGAAGAAAGAAAAGAGAGAACAAAGAAGAGAACGAACAAAAGAAAAAACCGAGAGAACCAGGAGGAGGCTGAGGGTAGGAGAACGGGAGGAGATTACCTTGAGTCTATCCTACCTTGTCGAACCGGGGCTTGCAAAGACTCTATGAGGTTTTTGAAAAGTTCCCAACGGCAAAAGAGAGGAAGGCTTGCTTTGGTTATCAGAGGTAATTAAAAAGGCAGAAGCTTGTCCACCAGTTGTATCTCATTTTCTGCATTTAAACGTGCAGGATCCGCAGGTATGAGTCTTGACTTTCTTTTTCTTTAACATATGTAAAGCTATTTGGTTGGTCTTCTTTTCTTTTCAAAATCTGTTTTCTGCTTCTGTTTGGGACGTTCATTTTCCATCTCAGCAACAAAGTTGTATGCTTGCCCACATGTTCCTCCCATGCCTTTGAGTTTAGCTTGTTATTTATGTTAGAGCTGCGTTTTTTCTGCTGGTTACTCATACGGTGACTCATTTAGAAAGAAAAAAAAACGAGAGAAGGCCCTCTTCAGTTGAGGTGATGTTTCGGTTGGTTCTGGAGTGTGTTTTCCTTCCTATTTTTCTTGGAAAGAGAGATAGCTGGCCATTTGATTTGTTGTTTCTGTTTTAGCGTCTCCGATATACATGATGAAAAGCATGCTCTTTCGGTTCTTTCATTCTTGGATAAAACAAACCATGGCAGTATCAGAGAATAGAAAAAGGGTAGGCGTGAATAATGTTTTCTGTAGGTTCTGGTTTCATGTTTTTTTCCCCCTCTGTTTCTTGTAGAAATGAGATAACATACACTATGTTTTGTAGTATCAGCATTTACTATGTATTCTTTCCTGCTGTGTGAAACGAGCATGGCATTTGTTTAAAGATCAAGAAAAGAATGCGGGGTGGGGCATGGCTTCTGTTATAGGTTTCAGTTTCAGGACTTTGTTGTTTTTGGTGCCTGCGGAATTGTTTTGTAACGAGGAGACTTGTTTCAGACTTTAAGCTTTGATTAAACTGTAACCTCCCGCACCGTGCATTTTTTTGCTTTGTGTTTGCACTGTTCAAGTGAAATTTAATTCACTTGAACAGTAACATGGTCTTTTGCATGCAGTTTGGGGTACTGTGCATGTGCACAGTAACTGGAAAATTAATTAACGTGTCACTGTGCAGATGCTGCGTCCAGCCCTGTAGAAAGTAGGCCCATTTTATTTTTGGGCTGATTTCGGCCCATTTTCCTTTTGGGCCGGGTCTGGCCCATTCAAAAAGTTTTCTTCAAAGATGTATTTAAAAAAATCTGTGATTTTCTGCAAGGTTGTATTTTTGTACTATAAAGATACAAGTCCGGTATGGAAATACCCGGTTTTCGTCGAGACATCAAAAAAAATATATAAAAATGAAAAAATGTTTTGTTTTCCTACATACGACCAATACCCTAACATTGTTTTACGTTTTTTTATATAAAAAACAAATATTTGAAGTTTTGAAAATGTGTATTCGCATGGATTTCTTAAACACAACAAAAATCATTTTTCTTGCATTTCTGGATTTTACAACATGTTTGTAAAACTCCAAAGGGTATTGGTCAATATTCCAAAAAATATAAAAATCTTATTTTGGGGGAATTCATCTATTATTCACCGCTAATGTTTGGATAAAGAAATCCTTAAAGGACGAATATCCAAAATATTATTGGGAATAATTTGTTATTATTCACTGTTAATATTTGGATAAAGAAACCCGGAGTGGTAAATATCCAAAATAATTTTCTAGGAATAATAAATCCGCACAAATCCTTGAAAGAAGCCTTGATTATAATCGAGGACATTTCAATTTTCTTTACTCCATGGTTTACTAGACAAATATTAACACCAAGGAACATCAACACCATTACAATTATAAGGCAAATCAAACACCAAGCAGCTTACCTTAGGTAGGGCGTACTAGGGGTGCTAAAACCTTCCCTTTACGCAACCAGTCCCTTGCCTTAGAATCTCTAAAAGACCAGTTAGGTTTCCTAGTGACCATAATACTAGGTGGCGACTCCCTTTTTCACAACAGAAAGACCCCAACATCGAATCCCCGCTACGAAGGATGGGTCGCCGCGACGTCGAGCTCTCGGGAGGGTGCGACAACTAACATGCTTTATATTTGTTATCTTGTTCACTTTTAATACTTTGCTTGTTAAATGGTTAATCTAGATTTATGTTGTATAACAGTTGGTACAACCAATACTTGGCACTTTCATAGCCCATACTGTATGGTATAACCGACACCTGAGCTATGAAAAGAACTTGATTTGTTGTTAACATAAGTTATAATCATGAATGCTTGACAACATTTACAAGTATTAGCATTATTTGAATAAGATAACTAATGTAATCATGTTAACAATTTATAATCTGATTGGAACCTCCTTTGTGTGTGGTTTCCAATTGAATAATAAGAGTTTATACTATACTTGTTTGAAATACCATTAGTGGATCCTCTAACCTTGACATTTGTTGTTATCATTGTTTAATCCTTACGTTAATCTTTCATCTTAAAGTTCTCATCAACTTCTTCTTCTACTTAATCTTTATTATTATCATTATTAATAGTATTATTGGTATTATTATTATTATTACTACTTTTACTATTACTATCACTATTACTATTATTAGTATTACTACTACTACTACTAGTATTATTATTATTATTATTATTATTATTATTATTATTATTGTTATTGTTATTGTTATTGTTATTGTTATTGTTATTGTTGTTACTATTGTTGTATTATTGTTGCTTATAATTTATACAATTAACCTCCTTGTGGTTCGACCCCGGTCTTGCCGAGTTATTTATTATTTCGACACTCCTGCACTTGGGAGAAGACATCAATCTTTTGGTCGTGTCAATTAATTTTTCTTTGTTTGGTCATGGCATGAGGAAATGGAAGCGTTGGTGGGGAAGCAGTCTTTTCTTTGCAATGTTCAGGTTCAACCCTTTCCTTACCTTCAGAGATTAACTCATCATCTTTCTCACAAGGTTCAAGAATATGTTTTTCAATAACCTTACCACTACAGAGAGTAGTGACTGATTTGACTTGATCCATGTGTTAGCTTACGGAGTTGCTTGCACTTAAATTGTATTTTCCTTTAGGATTTTGTTGTGGTTGAGATAGAAACTTACCTTTCTTCTAAAAACTAAGAGGAGATGTGAACTTTGCAAGAGTATCTTTCAAATCTGCCATAGTTTGAGCATTTTGAGTGTTGATTGTCTCTTGCTTTTCAATGAATGCATGCAATGTTCCCTCAAAGGGGGAGCATAAGGAGGTGCATATTCATGAGAATTTTGAAAATTATGGTGTGCTTGAAATGGTAGCTATGAAGTTTGTGCATTATTGTTATTACTCTTCCAACTAAAATTTGGATGATTTCTTCAACCAGGGTTGTACGTTTGTGAGTATGGATTATGATTTGGCCTTTGGAAACTGTTTAAAGCATTAGCTTGTTCATGGAGACATTAAATGAAGTTTGTGCATTATTGTTATTACTCTTCCAACTAAAATTTGGATGATTTCTTCAACCAGGGTTGTACGTTTGTGAATATGGATTATGATTTGGCCTTTGGAAACTGTTTAAAGCATTAGCTTGTTCATGGAGACATTCTCTAAAAGAAGGCAAAGTTGGACAATCTTTGGTTGAGTGTTCATTAGTTTCATAGATTTGACACATAATTTCTTGAACATATTTTAATTGACCACTCCTTTTCAATTCTAGTGCCTCAACTTTTCTAGCTAAAGATGCAAATTTAGCTTTGAGGTCATGATCTTCCCTAAGGTTGTACATATCTCCACTAGATGTATGAGGTTGAGTTTTACCTGGTGCCTCACAAGTGCTTGTAGTATCCCAATTTTGAGCATTTTCAGCTAACAAGTCTACGTACTTCATTACTTCATCAGGGTCTTTATCTTCAAAAGTTTCATTGTACATCAATTCCACCATTTGCCTATCTTTAGATGTTAACCCTTCATAAAAATGTGAAACCAATCTCCATGTTTTAAAACCATGATGAGGACATGTATTAAGCAAGTCTCTATACCTATCTCAACAGTAGTAAAATGTTTTGCCTAGCTTTCAAGTGAATGTGGTGATTTGTCTTTTGAAAGAGTTTGTTCTATGAGAAGGGAAAAACTTCTTTAAAAACTGTTGCTATATTTCATCCCAAGCACAAATGGATCCTGACCTAAGATTTTGCTGCCATGTTTTAACTTCATGTTTTAGAGAAAAAGGAAAAAGCTTTAATCTGATGGTGTTCATGCTACAATTTGAGTCATTATAAGTGTTACAAGCATCTTCAAATTCTCTCAAATACAAGTATGGATTTTCTAGATCTAAACCATGAAAAATAAATAAAAGTTGAATAATACCTAGTTTAAAATTAAAGTGAGATGCATCAGGAGGGAAAACTATACATGATGGTGCACTTGTTCTTGTTGGATTCATGTGGTCTCTAAGTGTTCTAACATGATTGTTCTCATTATGAAGTGATTGATTATTCTCTTTGGCCATGTTTTTTGAAGAGGGTAAAGATTTCCTACAGAGTCTACCACTTAATGTGCGTGACCAAACTCTCATGCAAGTGTAAGAGAAAAAAAAAGAAACAAAAATTATAAAGAAAGAAAAAAATAGAAAGAAAAGTAAAATATATAATTTATACAATAATTTACCTCCCCGGAAACAGCGCCGAAAACTTAACATGATTAAAAGATTGATGTCTTATCCCAAGGGCAGGAGTGTTGAAGTAATAAATAACCCGGCAAGACCGAGGTTGAACCACATGGAGGTCAACTATATAAATTACAAATAATAAAAGGAGTTAAAGAGAATTTTGAGATGTGATATTAATGTAAAGATGATTTATCATTAATGGCTCATTATAAATTATTAACATGATCATTTTAATTATCTTATTTAAGTAACACCAATACTTATAAATATTATAAGGTATTCATGATGCTAACTTATATCAATAACAAATCAAGTTCCTTTAATAGCACAAGTGTCGGTTAACCATACAGTTGACTATGAAAAGATCAAGTATTTGTTGTACCAAGGATTGTACAACACAGATCTAGATTAACCATTTAACAAACAAGAATTGGCTCATGAGCTCATGCTAACATCAGAATTTGAACTGCTCGTCTTCATTAAAGTTGTGGGCATTTGTCTTAGCGTTCAAAACAAACAAGAATGAGCTCATTTGGATTTCTAGAACTCGAGATATGGGCTGAACACCGAACAATACCTAGGCTGCATGACAAATTCAGACTTTTCTTTTGTTGCTAAGAATTGAACTTGAAAATGGTAGCTTTGAATCTTGGAATCTTCATGAACATTTTAGGCCTGTGTCTTAGCTTTTCATCAAGATATCTTTCAATTTTTCCTTAGCAGATGGTGTAAAGATCCTAGGTCATCTACTTGGGGTTTCCTTCATCTTTTTGGTCCTAATGTCTCAAGAGTAGGTGGGGAAAGAGGTTTGGTTCATGCCTTATGATTTTTCAGTTGCTTTAAGAAGGGATCTATAGTTTTCTTCCCCTCAACTCTCAATTTTCTTCTTCCTCTTCCTCTCTACTTCTGTTTTCCTTCTTTCCTTCCCCAGCAGCACTGGCCAGCCACGTACACTCCTCCTCCTACTATGGTTTTGGCCATCTATGGTTTTTGTTTAACTCTCATTTCCTCTCTAAGGTTCAAGAGAGATGCATGCAGCTAGGTTGAGGGTCTTCTCTTTGGAAAAGAGGGAGAGGGTTTGTTGCATACAACTGGTTGGTTTTGAGGAAGAGTAAGGGTCACCCTCTCTTCTTGTATTTATCCCCCCTTAAATGAGGTGGGTTGTTTGGCGCTGGTTTAAATGTATTCATGTTCCTGTTTTGGTTTCTCTAAAACCGGTTTTTCCTACTCTAATCTCTCCCTTAAGGCAGACTGGTTTTCTCCCCTAAACTTTTACTTAGCATGAGCCGGTCTTTTACTTAAATTTCTGTCGGGTATTACGGCTAAAGACTAGTTTTTTTTTTTTGTCAGCCTTCCATCCTTTGACTGATGGCTAATTTGAGAGAATTATCCAAATCCTAGAGGATTTACTAAGGGCATGTGCTTTGGAATTTGGTGGAAACTAGGAAGAACATTTATCACTGGTAGAATTTACGTATAACAACAATCATTATGAAACAATTATGATGGCTCCCTTTGAAGCCTTTTATGGCTGAAAATGTAGGACACCCTTGTGTTGGGAAGAAGTAGGGGATAAAAGGTTGTATGGGGCAGAATTGGTGCAGGTGATCACTGAAAAAGTGAGGGTCATTAAAGATCGAATGAAGGCAGCTCAGGATAGACAAAAAAAAATATGGATATTCAAAGGAGACCCCTCGAGTTTAGTCCTAAGGATAAAGTGTTTCTAAAGGTAGCTAGCTCTATCTAATCATATGTTGAGATTTGGGATGAAAGGGAAGTTAGCTTTGAGGTACATCGAACCATTTGAGATCCTGAGACGTATCAGGCCCGTAGTATATAAAATAAACTTGCCCTCATAATTGGCCATGGTTCATAATACATTTCATGTTTCTTTGCTATTAAAAGATGATGTTGCATGTGTGCGGCGTCGCAGTGAAAAATCCACTCTCATACAGTATATTCTATTTATGTGGCAAATATGGGGAGATAAGGAATTCTTGTCTTTTATCAGTGGAAAAATGGAATGGGAGTTGCCACCTAGTATTTGGTCACTAGGGACCCTAACTGGTCTTAGAGATCAAGTATGGGGACTGATTGCGTAAATGGAAGGTGTTAGCACCCCAAATACGCCCTATCTAAGGTAAGTTGCATTGTTTAATTATCTAATAAAATCTAAGGTATTATTGTATTTTTAATTGCTAGTCCGTCTATGGTTTAAGAAAAGTCCTCATCGGTAAGGAGATCTTTTATCTTTTTGGGTAAAACCTAACTATTTTAACGTCAACCAAAGAAACAAATTTTAATATTAGGAGTACGTCTTACATGTAAGTTCGTAATCCCAAAATTAAAAGAAAACAAAATAAGTTTTTTGAAATTTTTGAAATGTTGGCCTAGTTCTCATTACTTTAATAAACTAGTTATTAAAGCCGAAAATACATGCTAAGACATATGTTTTTGAAATTTTCTATGTTGTAATACAATATGATTTTTTTTCTTTGAGAGACTTGGTTGTATGCATGAAAATAAAATATATTTTTTTGTTTTTCCAGATATATATATTTTTGCAACATTTTATAAAAAACCGGGTATTTTAATACCAGATTTATATTTTTACAATCTAAAAATACAAACCATAAAATAAATACACAAGAAAAACCGCAAATCTCTCCTTTTTTTTTGGTCGGGTCCAGCTCAGCTCATGTGGCTAGGCTGGACCTAGCAAGTCTAGCTGGGTCACTAGCCCAAGCCAGTGACCATGCTAGGCACTGCTGCAGGTCGCATGCATGAATTACTCACGCATGCACTGCACAGTACAAAGGTAATTAAAATTACCTTTGCACAGTGCCTACACCTAGATGAAAATGCAAAACGGGGAGAGAAGAGCAACCTTTTACCTGGTCTGCTGGAGATGGCGATCGTCTTCCTTGGCAAAAACCCCTGCGTTGTTTGTTCCTTGTGTTCGTTCCCCCTCTGTTGAAGCTTCCTTCGGTCAGCCCCTCAGTGTTTGTTCGTTGCTTTTTTAGCTTTTTCCTCTGGTTTTCTCAAGCAATAACAACAGTGGCTGCTGAAAATGGAGCTTTTGGAGCTGCCACTGAAGAAGAAGTCGAGGGCATCCCTTTTGTTTTTCACTGATATTTGTTCTTTCCCTATGCTTTTTGTTTAATTCTCCCCTTTCTTTTTCCCTATTCTCTGTTTTTTTTACCCTTCCCCCCCTCAATTTCTTTTCTCCTCCCCCCTCTTTTTTTTTGGTTTTCCTCTTTCTGCTTTTATAAGGCCAGAGGAAGCCCTATGCTGGTAACGGCCGGTTTGATAATATCCGTGAGACATGTCCCGTAATTGAGACAATTTCAATGCCTTAATGATAAAACGCCTCCAACATTTTTATTGCTGAAACAGTTTCTGAGGAAGAAGGTAATGAACAGTTGTCAAGGAAACGACACCGCTTTCAAATTCAAATGAATATTTTTGATTTGGTCATTGGAGTTTTACAATTTTGTAATCAAGTCCCGGGGTAAATTGTAATTGGATCCTTTGATTTTAACATCATTTACAAGACAGTTTTTGATTCATGTAAGTTGATCCTCAATTGATCAATAAACTTTTAATTTTTTTAATTTAGCCCTTGATTTGGTCAATTTCAGCCCCTCTATTTACACGTCTTTTCCAGTTTGGCCCTTGGTTTTTGATTTTTTCAATCAAGTTCTTAATTAGTCATCAAACTTCAATAATTATACAATTAAGCCCCTGATTTGACAAAATCAAGTCTTCAAAATTATAATTTGACTCTAGAACTTTAATTTCTTTCAATAAAAGCCTAAATTGACTTAAAGATTAAATTTTCTTGCAATCAAACCCTCCATCAATTCAATTAAACATTCGATAAAATTTAATTGAGTCCATAAACATCTGATTTTAGATATTTTTTTCAAATTGAATTTTTTTTGTTAATAGGGTTCTTATCAATCAACGATATAGTATCAAATTTCAATCTTTGCATTTTTGAACCTCCTCAACCAATTTTTGGCCTTTTTTTGCGCTTCGGCATCTTTTCTCACTGCTATATATATATTTTTTATTTTCTTTTTTTGAATTTTTTTGACTTTTTTTTTATTTTCTTCTTTTTTGTGTGGGGACCCAAAAATAGGTAACAACAGATACCCCCCCTCTTTACAATTCTTACGGAGCAAAGACTTTGAGTAGTAAGTTTTGTAAAGATAAACTAAACTTCCAAAACTGATCTCCTCAAAGCTTGGTTGACTTGAAACTCTGTCTTTACAACAATCCCCTTTCAACCAGGACTAACGCTCAAAACTATGTATAACTTGATTATCTTGAGAACCCGATCTTGGCGCCCCTCTAAATTCTGTTTTTTTTTCTTTTTTTTAACCTGAAATTTCATTTGACAATTTCTTTTAACCAAAGCTAAAATCTGTATGGCGGTTAGGCTAACTTTAGATCACTTCTGGTGATCCCCTTTAACTAGAACCAAAATCATGTGTGTGGTTGGGCTAACCTGAGATCCCTTATGGTGATCCCCTTTAACCAGAACAAAAGTCTATATGTGGTTGGGCTAATCTAAGATCCCTTCTGGTGATTCCCTTTAACCAGAACCAAAGTTTGTGTGTGGTTCGGCTAACCTGAGATCCCATCTGGCAATCCCCTTTAACTAGAACCAAAGTCTGTGTGGTTGGGCTAACCTGAGATCCCATCTGGCGATCCCCTTTAACTAGAACCAAAGTCTATCTATGGTTGGTGACACGATCAAATGAATGATGTCTTATCTCAAATGCAGGAGTGTTGAAGTAATAAATAACTTGGTAAGACTGGGGTCGATCCATAGGGAGGTCAACTATATAAATGACAAATAAAAGAAAATATTTGAAGAGAGCTTTGAGATGTGATAATGATGTAAGGATTTAAACAAAGATAAAAAAAATTGTCAAGGTTAGAGGATCCACTAATGGTATTTCAAATAAGTATAATATAAACTCCTTTTATTTCTCAACTAGAAACCACACACAGAGGAGGTTCCAATCAGATTATAAATTATTAATATGATTATAAATTGTCCTTAGTAAGGAGGTCCTTATCTTATCGGGTAAAAACCTAACCGTTCAAACGTCAATAAAAAAAGGAACTTCCTTTTTAATATCAGAAATATGGTTTACGTATAATTTATAATCCAGACACTAAAACAAAAGAAACAAAATATTTTTTTGGGTATTTTTGAAATATTGGCCTAGTTCTCATGGCTTTAATAAATTGGTTATTAAAGTCAAAATGCATGCTAAAACATATATATATATATTTTGTCGTATGAAAATACGACAAAAATGTGATGATTTTTTTTTAATCTTTAAGAGACTTGGTCGTATGCATGAAAACAAAATATATATATTTTTTATATATATATTTTTGCAATTTTCTAATGAAAACTGGGTATTTTAATACCAGATTTGTATCTTTACGGTATAAAAATACAAACCAATATTACACGAAATAGATAGAAAAATACACGAAAAAATCACAAAATTTTTTAGAAGGATTTTTTTGGAATTTATTTTTTTTAAAAAAAATGAACAGTGGATTACTCTCCACTATTCACATGCAACGTGAACAGTGGAGACCACTGCAGAAGAAGAAGAAGAAGAAGAAAGGGAAGCAGAAGGAGACTGACCTGCAGTGGAAGCTTGGCTGCGATGAGGAGGTTCGGCCGGTGGCTCAGTAGGCTTTGGTGGAGGGGATGGTGGTCGGTGACAGTTGCTGGTGACGGAAGAAGAAAAGTTGCAGAGGAGAGAGGCTCGGCGGCGCACTCACTATATGAGGTGGTCTAGCGGTTGATTGTGACGGAGATGGAGGTGTTCAAGCCGATGGTGATGATGCTAGTGGTTGAACGCCGCAGTGGAGAGAGAGAGAGAGAGAGTCTGCTAGCAGCAGAAACCGGGTTAGGGAAGCTGGTTTTTTGGTTGTATTTGGACCTAAATTTCTCTACCCATGGAGCATAAAGATCAAATCTATTTATAGGGGGTGGAAGAGGGACACTTTGTCTCTTCTGGTGCAAAATCTCAGCCCTTGGTTTGACCCGAAAGCATCCCAACCATTGGCTCAAAGTAGCAATGATGAACTGTCAGTTTTGTGCAGGAAAAATGGTTGGTCAGGTTGGCCACTTTGGGGCGGTGCCACCGCCTCTACAACCTCGATCAGCCTGAACGATTTATACTAGCGTGTAGTCAGGTGTCAGGGGATCGTTTTCGTTCAAGTTTCATCTAATTTAGGGAAGAAACGAGGTGTCAAATGCCTTGGGAAGGAGGCCCCTCGAGCATGCTCTCTGAAGAAGAAGATAAATAGTAACTTTTTCTGCCAATTATGCTTTAGTCCTTCAATTTATGATTTATCTCTAATTACACTCCTGATTGGCTTCAAACTTTTAATTTTGTTCAATTTCACCCCTGAAGAACTTCAATTCAGCCCTAGATTCCAGCGCCTTTTTCTCTTTTGGTCCTTGGTTTCAGATTTATTCAATTAAATCCCTAATTGGTCATCAAACTTCAATAATTATGCAATTAAGCCCCTGATTTGACTAAATCAACTCTAAAAAAAATTCTAATTTAACCCCAGAACTTTAATTTCTTTCAATTAAAGCCCAAATTGACTTAAAATTAATTTTTCTTGCAATCAAACCCTTCATAAATTCAACCCATCCAAGATTAAGGGTCTATAGATGGAATAAACACTTGTGGGCAAGGGATTAACTAGAAAATTGAATAAGAAGAGAAGATGGAGGGCCGACTGTCATTAGAAAAGAAAGGAGGGAGTTGAAAATCTTCAACTGGTTGAAGATCAAAACCTTAATTCGTACTGGGTAAGGTGTTCTATACATGATCTTATAATTCATTTCAAATTCAATAATGAATGGATGCTTTGATGTGAATTATAGATTAGGGTTCTTAGACTTGAATTGGGGAAAAAGTATTTGTTGTTAAAATTAAGTTAATTCATGTGTGGTATGTGATTGGGGATGTGAAAACCATGATAATTTACCCAGAAAATATAGTTTGTGAAAGTTATGTGTGAAGGGAAGGGGGTGAGGAATCTAGACAGACTCATCTCCTGACTTTAAGTAAGTTTTCGGATAAGAGGATGAGGGAATTAGGATCAGGTTTCTTTATAGAAATTATAGTTTTGGATGTTAGCTAACTAAGGAAATTGGTCTTGCTCAATTTGGAGCTATAGAACTCTAGATATAGTTGAAAAATCTAAGGAGAGGTCAAACAGTAATAGTTCAATGTCTAAACAGTAACAGTTGGACAGTAATAATTTAATGTTTGTTGTTGAGCAATTTTGATTGTCTTAGGGGCAGAACTGGGTTCTCCTTCCTTCAGATAACTTGTAGTCTCATGTCTTAGCTTTCCAATGAGATCAATCTTGCTTGAAACTAAGTTCTATAACTCAAGATATAGTTAAAAATCTGAAGAGAGGTCAGATAGTAACAATTCAATGTCTAGACAATAAAAATTGGATAGTAAAAGTTCAATGTTTGTTGATGAGAAATTTTGACTATCTTAGGGGCGGAACTGGGTTCTCCTTCATTCAGATAACTTGTAGCCTCATATCTTAGCTTTCCAACGAGACCAATCTCGCTTGAAATTAAGTTCTATAACTCTAGATATAGTTAAAAATCCAAGAAGAGGTCAGATAGTAACAATTCAATGTCTAGACAGTAAAAGTTCAATGTTTGTTGATGAGAGATTTTGACTGTCTTAGGGGCAGAACTAGGTTCTCCTTTCTCAGATAACTTGTGGCCTCATGTCTTAGCTTTCCAACGAGACCAATCTCACTTGAAACTAAGTTCTATAACTCTAGATATAGTTAAAAATCTGAGGAGAGGTCAGATAGTAACAATTCAATGTCTAGACAGTAAAAGTCAATGTTTGCTGATGAGAAATTTTGACTATCTTAAGGGCAGAACTGGGTTCTCATTTCTTCAAAGAACTTGTAGCCTCGTGTTTTACTTTCCAACGAGACTAATATCGCTTAAAACGGAGTTCTATAACTCTAGATATAGTGAAAACTCTGAGGAGAGGTCAGACAATAATAATCCAATGTCTAGACAATAACAGTCCAATGTTTGTTGATGAGCAATTTTGACTCTCTTAGGGGCAAAACTGGGTTCTCCTTCCTTCAGAGAACTTGTAGCCTCGTGTATTAGCTTTCCAACGAGACCAATCTCGCTTGAAATGAAGTTCTATAACTCTAGATATAGTTAAAAATCTGAGGAGAGTTCAGACAATAACATTTCAAGATTTAAATAGTAACAATTCAAATATAACGAAAGGAATGATAACTATGGTTGGACAAAGAATGACAATATTAATAGATGAAATGATAGAACATAAAATATAAAGAAAGAAATAATTGAAAGAAAGACATGTAGTGGTTGTTAATATGATTATTATGAAATGTATCTTTGAATGAGGATCACTTATGAGATTATGCCTGTGATTACCAGGAGGGACCACAGGCGTTGTGTAGTGGCAGCAGCAAGAGAGCAAGAGAGCACGAGTAGAGCTTCTACTGCAGGTAGGTGATCCACACCTATACTTTCTAGTTAAATTCCATGATTTAATATGTTATTGATGTGATATGTGAATTATCGAATGTTGGATATTATAGGAAAGGAGGAAATTTTGCGTAATGATGTTGATATTTTGAATAGTATTCAAGGTGAAAGGATGTTGTGTGAATTGCCAAGTGATGAAATTATTGCGGACAAAGGAAATATGAGAAGTGTGATATGGGGCATGGACTAACATACATTTAGTGTATGCTAGGATCCCGGGTAAGGGGATCACCATTTATTGACTAGCATACATTTAGTGTATGTTAGGATCCCGGGTAAGGGGATCACCATGTATTGACTAGCATACATTTAGTGTATGTTAGGATCCCGGGTAAGGGGATCACCTTACATTCAACTCCTACGGGGTGATGATGGTACCAGTGAAATTGGTATCGGTAATGTGTTAAGCGGAAATAATCATGGTTGGTCTTATGAAATCTTGAATGGAGGTTGATAGTGGAAAAGGAAACAATATTTTTTTATAGTTGAAGGAGAAAGAGTTTTCAATGAAAACCAGAAGGGAGAAGTGAATAAAATATGAATGCATGTTTGCTTTTTTTAAATTGCTGGATATTTGTATTGCTATATTATTGTGATATTCATGTTTCAATAATATGTATTTTATTTCAGGACCATCACATGCACGACATGAGTAGATCCTAGCTTATGTTCACTTTTTGTAATTTAGGTTCTAAGAAGTATACCCTTGTATTTTGTAATATTACAACTTTTATATAACTTAATTTGTAAAATTGATGTTTAAACTTGAATAGATAAATTTAATTATGTAGTTTGTATAACCATGTTCAATGTATGCATGTTTATATCTTTTATCCATCCATAATGATAATTGTTGTACAATGTATATCATAAACATTGTGGTTGATATGAATGATGATGTTTGTGGGATTGAGACCCAGGATGATTGGGTTGAATTGAGTTAGGAGATGCGGTATATTAGAAGTGTAAACAGGTCGTTTGTCGATAACTTGGGACCTTCCGGTATAGGGGAGACTCCGTTGAAATTTCGGTAGACTTTAATACAAACACCATGAATAGATATAGAAAAATACTTAATCACTTTGTTTATCAGTTAACATGAGATCGTTGCTTTATCCCGGATATGAGGATGTTACAATTGGTGTCAAATATAGTGGTGGTACCCAAAAAGGAAGGTAAAATCAAAGTTTGTGTGGACTTTAGGGACTTAAATTGAGTTAGCCCTAAAGATAATTTTCCTCTACCACACATAGATATGTTAGTTGATAATGCAGCACGCAGCTCCACATATTCCTTTATGGATGGATTTTTGGGCTACAATCAGATAAAAATGGCGCAAGAGGATGAGGAGAAGACAACCTTTGTAACACCATGGGGAACCTTTTGCTACAAAGTATGCCATTTGGTTTAAAGAATGTTGGGGCCACCTACCAAAGGGCCATGGTGACTTTGTTTCACGACATGATGCACGAAGAGATTGAAATATACGTGGATGACATGATTGCTAAATCTAGAGAGGGAGAGAATCATATCCAAATATTGAAGAAATTGTTTGAAAGACTAAGGAAATATAAGTTGAGGCTTGACCCAGCGAAGTGTTCATTTGGGGTGAAATGTGGGAAGTTGTTGGGATTTGTGGTAAGTGACAGAGGGATAGAAGTGGACCCCAACAAAGTAAAGGCTATTCAATCTATGCCACCTCCTAAGACTGAGAAAGACGTGAGAGGTTTTTTAGGAAGGCTAAATTACATTGCTCGGTTTATATCCCAATTAACCACGACTTGTGACCTAATCTTTCATTTGTTAAGGAAGAAGAATCCTGGAATTTGGAATGAAGAGTGCGAAGAGGCTTTTGAGAAAATCAAGCAATACTTGTTGAATTCACCCCTGCTTGTTCCTCCTGTCCAGAAAGGTCGTTGATATTGTACTTAACAATAACTGAAACAACAATGGGATGTGTGCTTGGACAACACGATGAAACCGGAAGGAAGGAAAGGGTCATTTATTACCTAAGCAAGAAGTTCACGAAATGTGAGTCTAGGTATACTGTGATTGAGAAGCTGTATTGCGCACTGACATGGGTTGCAAAGAGATTACATCAGTATATGTTGTATCACACTACGTGGTTGATTTCCAAATTAGACCCGTTGAGGTACATTTATGAAAAACCCTATCTATCGAGTCGAATTGCAAGATGAAAAGTTCTATTGGTTGAGTATGACATAGTATATATGACAAGGAAAACTGTGAAAGGGAGTGTTATTGCCGATCACCTGGCCGACCATGCTATGGAAGATTATTAGTCATTAAACTTTGACTTTCCTGATGAAGATGTGCTTTAGTTGAGGAAGGGAAATCAGATTGTTGGGTTATGTACTTTGATGGTGTTGTAAATGTATGTGGTAATGGAGTGAGTGTAGTGATAATCTCTCCTGATAAGAAACAGTATCCGATTTCAGTTAAGTTGCAGTTCAGGTGCACCAACAACACGACTGAGTATGAAGCTTGCATTCTCGTTTTAGAGGCTGTATTGGAGCTGAACATTAGAAAGATATGTATGGAGACTCAATGCTGATCATCTGCCAAGTAAAAGGAGAATGGCAAACCAAGAAAGAGAAGTTAAGGTCGTACCAAGAATACCTGTTTAAACTAGCTGGAGAATTTGAGGAAATAGAGTTCACCCATCTAGGAAAGGAAGGAAACTAGTTTGTGGATGCTTTGGCCACACTAGCTTATATGGCCAGAATAGACTTTGGGCACAAGGTACAGCTAGTACACATTGATATCAGAAATAACCCAGCTCATTGTTGTTCAGTCGAAAGAGAAGTAGATGGAAACCCTTGGTACAATGATATCACAAATTTTGTCCAAAACCAAGCATATCCCATGGGGGCATCCAAAATCAACAAGAAGACCTTGAGGAGGTTAGCAATAGATTTTTATCTTGATGGGGAGATTTTGTATAAGAAATTATCCGATGGGACTTTGTTGAGATGTTTGGATGAAGTTGAGGCAAAAAACATGTTACGGGAATCGCCTATACTTTCTAGTTAAATTCTATGATTTAATATGTTATTCATGTGAGATCGGATGTTGTGAATTACCAAATGCTTGATCTTCGGAGAAAGGAGGAAAGTTTGCGTATTGATGCTGATATTTTGGATAGTATTCTGAATGTATGTGTACTCAAGGTGAACGGTTGTTGTGTGAATTGCCAAGTGATGAAATTATCATTCACAAAGGAATTATGAGAAGTGTGATTTGGGGCGTGAATGTTAGGATCGCATACACTAAATGTTCAGACTAGCATACATTTAATGTATGCTAGCCAATACATGATTGATCCCCTTACTCAGGATCTTAACATACATTTAATGTATGTTAGGATCTCGGGTAAGGGGATCGCCATGTTTGGACTAGCATACATTTAATGTATGTTAGGATCCCGGGTAAGGGATCGTCATGTTTGGACTAGCATACATTTAGTGTATGTTAAGATCCTGAGTAAGGGGATCAATCATATATTGGCTAGCATACATTTAGTGTATGTTAGGATCCGGGGTAAGGGGATCAAGATGTATTGACTGGTATACATTTAGTGTATGTTAGGATCCCGGGTAAGGGGATCAAGATGTATTGACTAGCATACATTTACTGTATGTTAGGATCCCGGGTAAGGGGGATTACCATGTATTGACTAGCATACATTTAGTATATGTTAGGATCCAGGGTAAGGGACATGCATACATTTATTGTATGTTACGATCCAGGGTAAGGGAATCACCTTGCATCGACTCCTACGGGGTAATGATGATAACAATGAAATTGGTATCGGTAATGTGTTAAGCGAAAATAATCATGGGTGGTCTTATGAGGTCTTAAATGAAGGTTGATAATGGAAGAGGAAAAGGCTTTTAGTAGTTGAAGGAGAAAGAGTTTCCAATGAAAACCAAAAGGGAGAAGTGAATAAAATATGAATGCATGTTTGCCTTTTTAAATTGTTGGATATTTGTATTGCTATATTATTGTAATATTCATATTTCAATAATATGTATTTTGTTTTCAGGGCCATCGTATGCATGATAGGAGTAGATTCTAGCTTGGGTTCACTTTTTGTAACTTGGGTTCTAGGGAGTATACCCTTGTATTTGGTAATATTACAACTTTTATATAACTCAATTTGTATAATTGATGTTTAAACTTGAATAGATGAATTTAATTTTATAGTTTGTATAACCATGTTCCATGTATGCATGTTTATATCTTTATCCATCCATAATGATAATTGTTGTACAATGTATATCGTAAATATTGTGGTTGATATGAATGATGTTGTTTGTGGGATTGAGACCCAGGATGATTGGGTTGAATTGAGTCAGGAGATGTGAGATTTTAGAAGTGTAAACAGGTCATATGTCGATAACTTGGGACCTCCCGATATAAGGGAGACTCTGTCGAAATTTTAGTGAAAATTTTGATAAATTTAAATATGAACACCATGTACATGTGTGTGTGTGTGTGTGTGTGTATAATTTAAGCACTTTGTTTATCAGTTAACATGAGATCGTTGTTTTATCCCGGACATGGGGATGTTACATGTATTGTCTGCAGTGAATTTGAAATTCGCTTCCTAAATTGAGTTGTTTGCAGTGAATTAACATTCGATGCCGAATTGTGTGTTTTGTAGTGAATTTGGTGTTCGCTACCGAAATTGTTTTGTTTGCAGTGAATTTCAAATTCGCTGCCAAAATTGAGTTGTTTGCAGCGAATTAACATTCGCTGCCGAATTGTGTGTGCTGTAGTGAATTTGGGATTCGCTGCCGAAGTTGAATTGTGTGCAATAAATTAACATTCGATGCTGAATTGTGTGTCCTGTAACGAATTTGAGGTTCGTTGTCGAAGTTGTAACATCTGCAGCGAATTTCAAATTCGCTGCCAAAATGGAGTTGTTTGCAGCGAATTAACATTTGCTGCTGAATTGGGTGTCCTACAACGAATTTGGAGTTCGCTACTGAAATTGTGTTGTTGCTTTGAATTTGCAACCGAATTGTGTGTTCAGCAGTGAATTTGTGATTCGCTGCTGAAGTTGTACTGTCTGTAGTGAATTTGTGACTCGCTGCTGGAATCGAGTTGTTTGGAGCGAATTAGCATTCGCTACCGAAAACGTGTTGGCTGCAGCGAAGTAGCATTTGCTGCTAAAATTGTGGCGTTGGTAGCGAAATGGCTTTCACGACCAGGGCCCCCGCAACGAATCGGCTTTTTTACTCTTGGTTTCTACAATAGGCCCTCCTTGGCAAAAATGACTCAAATGCTGAAATGCTTGCCAAAATAAAAGTGATATGCAAGGATAAAATGTTAAAGAAATAAATTTTTATTTTGTTATTTTTTGAATTTTTTATTTTATAAAATCATAGAAAAACTGAAAATAAATCGATAAAAAAGACCTAAAAATGAGAAGATAAGACCTATGTGAACATAAAATCAATTGATGCATATGTGAACGAGAAATGGTAGTGGTCCTGCCATTGTGTGTTCTTGTTCTCGAAAACATTATTGTTAGAATCGAATAAAAGTGTCGGAAGCTTTCTTTTAGGTTATGTTTATGTGTTTAAAATTTGAAGCTCAAAAAATAAATAAATAAAGAGAAAAAAGAAGGGAGCGGGAAGAAGATAGAGAAGGAAAGACTAATTATTAATAGCAAATTGTATAGCAAGCTATCTCAATATTTGGAGACCAGTGGAGGCCAAGGCGAAAAGCATCTTGATATCATGATGTTTCACTACCAGAAATTCGCTTAATACCAACGGAATTACCGACAGAATATTTATGTTAGTAATTTGCGGTTACAATTACCGACGGAATTTTTTCCGTCTGTAATTCCGTCGGTATATACCGGCAGACTACTTCGGTTAGTATTTACCGATGGAATGACAGAAGAAATATTCAGAATTGAAAACAAAAAGGACGGTTCGCTGACGTGGAAGTTTTTGCGAGTGATTTTACAAACGGAATCATCGAGGGATTCAAAATGGTAGCTCCGTACGGCGACGTGACCAATTCTGTAACAACCCTGATTTTTCTACGTTCTTTTTCGCAATATATTGGAAATTTTCAGGAATTTTTTTTTTTATATACAGGTTCCACCAAAATTTCTACCAAAATTTCGGCAGTTTCCCCTATACTGGTAGGTCCCAAGTTATCGACATATACCTTGTTTACACTTCTAATATCTCACATCTCATAACTCAAAATCACAACCCAATCATCCTGGGTCTCAACCCAACTCATTATCATCAACACAACATTTTTTTAAAAAAAGTATTTTTAAAAAAACAATACCCATACATCTTATTCAATAACATCATATAATGTAGTTCAAATGAAAAATTCAATTTCAACTATAAACATGCATGGTCAAATAGGTACTAAGAGTTTCAACCATTAGATTAAAGACATATATTCAAATTTACGTATTAATATTACATCTCAAGTTTTAGGAGATAAGCCTTTTAATTTACAAATAATTTATATGGTCAAAAGCAAAAGATAACTAAACTAGTATTACCCTTAACGCGACTCTGATGGACCTGAAAATAGAAATTAACATGTACACATAAATATAAAAGATAGTAACAAGCAATAACAATGGCAGACAATAATCTCTACGGAATTTCTTTTGATATATAAAATTAGACATAAACCTCTTTTACAACATATATTTTCCATCTATTACCAATATCCATCTAATATCTTATCTCATTTGCCAAGAATAATTCCATCTTGGAAATCTCAACACAACTCAACGGTTTGTGAACACCATCTCCTTATAAATCAATTCTCACTTGATACCAAGATATTCCTCTCTTGGTATCATTAGCTTATCTCATTCTTTTGGAATAATTAATCAATATTTTTACTTTTCTGAATCTGTTGCTAGAAGATAATCGCCAAAACTAATAAATCTCATTAGTATCATTAGTCTTCTAATATTGGGCTAGACTAATCAATTTAATAAATATCGGCACCGATGAAACCTCATCAATACCATTAGCAATCCAAACCTGGATAGCTAATTAATGCCATTTGATTCTTCCATTCGTACCGAACCCCTTTCATTTTTTATTAACATCATATGCATAGTAACCACGGTTGTCAAGTATCATTTGCACACAATCATAGTTATCGACACTATGTCACTAAGCAACCTTCACATAACATTGGTCACCCTCATCACAGTGCCAAGTATCAATTTATGCCCTTAGCCACCATCATTATGGTGTTAAGTATCATTGTAATGTATCCTTAACCACCAACACTATGGTAACCAATTATCTATCAATTCCCCTCCAATCTCCAAATCATTATGTCTACCCAATAACCACATTAATTAATTTACTCAATATCTTAGTCATTCATTTATTATTTTACTCATAACATTTAGAATTTACTACTTCTAACTTCAATCAATAATTCACATAATTACCCACACATTTGGTTAACTTTCCTCGGTTACCAGTACATCTGGTAATTCCATATGAATTACCCAGCCTCCAGCTAACTTCTTTTGTTAGTCAATCAATCCTGTAATTCCATACGAATTACCACATATCCAGTTAACTTCCTTGTTAACTAATAAACCTGGTAATTCTCTTAATTACCCAAGAAATTTGGCTAACCCATCTTGGTTGCCAAAGTCAATCCGGTAATTCCATACGAATTACCTAGCATCCGACTAACCTCTTTTGTTAGCCAATTAATCCGGTAATTCCATACGAATTACACAACATCCGGCTAACCTTTTTTGTTAGCCAATCAATCCGGTAATTCCATACGAATTACCCCATATCCAGTTAACTTCCTTGTTAACCAATAAACCTGGTAATTCTCTTAATTACCGAAGAAATCTAGCTAACCCATCTTGGTTGCCATAATCAATCCAATAATTCCATATGAATTACCTAGCACCCGGCTAACCTCTTTTGTTAGCCAAATAATTTCGATAATTTCTCTTAAATTACCAATAATTCTCATTTGTAATAATCACTCAACTTATTCATTTGTTTCATTCTTTTAACATCAATTAAACACACAACACAGATATTTAAGAAAAACTAATAATTACAAAATAAGGTGATGAATCACCTACCTAGAATAGGTGCATGTGCTGCCACTCCATGCAATTGTCCAGTCCCCACATCTTCCCCTGTACCACCAGGGATTCAATTTTTATCAACAATACAACCAACATCAAATCTTCATTTAATTCTCATTCAACTAGTATTCTCAAACCAATCACAAAGAATTTTCTTTAAGATCTCATACTCTTACTCATTTTCATTTTTATATTCATTCTTATAATTTTGTTATCAAAACCATCACTCAACAACAATTCCAAGCAAAGATTAAAAATTATCTAATTCCGATCAATTTAGCTTAACCAACCCAGAACAGTATCTAGTGTCTTAATCATAACTAAAACTGTAAAACTCAGTTTTGGGTGTGATTTATCTCTATGAAAGGCTAAAACATGGAAATACAACTTTTATGAAGAAACCAACTCTAAATTATTTTGTTTTAAGGCTCAAAATCAACAATCACAATAGCCCCTCCTTTATAGCTAAAATTTTGGACAACGAGGATTTTCATTCCTTGGAAATCCTTTTCAACTTCCAACTTATTTTCATGCAAAAACAACATCATCCAAGGTCATTTGGTATCATTAAATCACAAATTCAAACCAATTCTAAAGCAAAACATTCAAACAATTTTCCTACCTCTACAATATAGCAAGATTAGACCAAAAATAAGAAAACTCATTCCTTTTTGGATTTCTCTTATTATTATTATTAATACAACAAAATGATTTTCTTTCGCTTTCTCCTCGTGCAATTAAACATATACGGCAAACCTTAACAATTAATATTCTTAGATCATTATCACAACAACAATTTCACCCTACTAGTTGGAATCCATGACAATCTTCATTAACTAATCAATTTGCCAAAAATACTTATGACTAGCTTTAAATATGTTTTATTTTCCAAATTTCTTTCATTTCAATTTCTTCATGGTTCCACCCCATTTATATCCACACAACCAACAAGTGAGCTTTGTATTCAATCAACATGCTCATATAGCAATGTTTCTTACTATTCTTACACAATAATCATTCTTCCCCTCATATAAAGAATACACAATTAATCTATAATAATACTAATAACAATAACATATTTTACCATTACATCTTCCATAAAACCTACACCCACACAATTATAATTTCATCAAAACATGTATTTAATCAAGCTTACTACATTTTGCCAAAACTAGCAATAGATTCAAAAGGCAATAAGTCATCAACCTCTGATTATTGTTTTAAACCCAACAATCAGACTACATATCATATAATTATGCATAATATATCTCAAAGTCATAATGATACAACGGTTAGATCTCCCTAGATCTGCATAAAACCGAGCTTACCTAAAAATGTATGAGCTATTGTTAAACATGCACGAAACCTTGCCGGAGAATGCGTTTCCGATCTCCACCGTCCAGAATGATGGCAACATCTAGGCACACCACATATCCAAGAATGAGCATGATCCAACGGTGGAGAGAGAGAAATCGGCCGGCGACCAAACTGCCCTGCAGGTGCATTTCCTTTTTGTTTTCCAGGAAATTTCCGATGATGATTTCTGTCAAACAAATTATGGTCCTTCCAATCTCTCCAGTCAGTTAGTAGAGGAGTGTAATAAGAACAACATTTCCGCAATGCAACATGATCCAACGATGGATTCCAGAGATATGGCCACTAGAGCATTATTGGTTTTTCTCCAAAATCTGCAGCGCTCTCTCTATCCGCTTTTCTCTATTTTCTTCTTCTTCTTTTTTTTAACTGGTGGCCTCTTTCAGTTTTATAGGCACCTTTTTCCATAATTACAATTTTTTCCCTCATTCATGCCTTTATGTATTTTATTTTATTTTTCATGTAAACTATCTGGTTTATTTCTGCTTAAATCGCTAGTCTTTACCAAACTCCGATTGGGATGAGATATTTAACCAAGGTAGGAAACATATTAATAGATTTCATGCAAAATTTCATCTTGATCCGATGATTGGATTGAGAGCTCTACTTCCTAATGTAACTTGTTTAGTTCATGACTTTTCATAAACAATCTAGATTTTTCTTGTTCAATCTTCACAAAAAAATCATATCAATTATCCTTCTAAACCTTTACGGTCATTTTATTATTTTGGAATGTTTTCATTAATTTCCACCTTTATTTATTTATCAGGCTTATTACCGTTTTCAAAATAACATCACTGATTTTTAATTGGTGCTTGCACCTTCAGTCATACCCTTTTTATTGCACCATCCTTTATTATAAAGCATTCTTTATTACCTCACTTATTTTCTAAAAATATTTTGTCATTTTTCTCATTATTTTATTCATCAAAACACGTTACCAGTTTCTCTGTCCTTATGAATTATAAACCAAAATTCATTTTATGGAGGTCATCTCTTCCATTATATATCATTATTTATCTATTATTTCTAATCTTGATTTCCATCACTCATTGAAATATTACCACTTTCAGTCTTACATTTACATGAGGGTTTACACATCTACATATTTAAATTATAAATTTCCAGGGTTTTCACAGATTCATCGTTCAAATTGCCGACTAAATCACTGAGGGATTCAAACTGGAATCTCTGTGCAGTGACATGGCTTATTTACCGTTAGAAGGGCCAACGGACTCACCGACGAATACATTCATCGGCAAAAGTTAATTTATGACCATCTACCAACCCTCTCCTCCTCTATTTCTCCTTTTTCTTCCCCATCCCAACTCTCCTCTATTGCAAACAACCAGCCCTCCCCCCCCCAAAAAAAAAATCTCCCTCTTCTCAGCACAACAAGTCATATTTCTTGAAGTTTTGTGGTCACAGCATCCGTGTTCTGATTTACCGATGGATTTTATCATTTTTTGTAAGTAATTCTATCTTTTTAAATTTTAACATTTAAATGTCAATTTTATTGTTTTTTTAGTATGTGTACATGTTTTATTGTTATTTCTCAAATAAACTTATAGTATATGAATGTATAATTTTATACTTGTTATGGTTTGTTTTAGATTTGTAAAATTGTATTTGTTTGTAAATTGTTGAAACTTTATTGAATTACCGAATTACATGTGTTGTTTTGAAATAATTAATAGTTTGTTTAACGGGTCCGTTTTAATTTTTATCAATGGTATTGCGGAGTTGTAATTTCCGTAAATTTATATGTATTAATTTGTATGGACGTTGATAATTAATGATAATAAATATTTAATATTTATGAGAAGTTGTAATTAGTTTGTTGGATAATCTCGAGGTAAATCAATATTTTTGCAAATTTATTTACCTAACATAGTTAATTAATACATGTTGTCATCATAATTTTATAGAGGTTCGATAGAAGTCATGGATGATCGTTCATGGATGTATCGAGATTCACCCCATGGATTGCAGAGGATTGATTATTGTAATGGGGTTCAGGGTTTTATTAATTTTGCAACATCTATTCCCAGAAATTTTACTGGAGGCGGTATTAGGTGTCCATGCAGAAAGTGTCAAAATAAAAAGTATCTACATCCAGATGTTGTAATGATGCATCTTCTACACAAAGGATTTATGGAGAATTATTGGTGTTGGTAAGCACATGGAGAAGTATTTGTTCGTAAGAAGAGAATGGGAGAAAGGGTAGTTGGGTCAACTTCTAGTGCTTTCAACGTGCATGAAGCAGCAAATGATAACACTAATCCTTACAGGAATATGGTTATGGATGCAATGAGAATTAATCAAGGTAATGTCAGTCAATGTCCAATCATAGAAGAAGAACCTAATGCAGATGCAACTAGGTTTTTTGATTTGTTGAAAGATTATGACGAACCATTATGGGATGGCTACACGAACCACAGTAAATTATCGGCTATAGCACAAGTGTTCACCATCAAGTCAAATCACGGGTTGAGTGAGGCCGAGTATGACAAAATTATTGAATGGACGAGAAGCATTTTACCTGAAAGGAATAGGCTGAAAGAGAACTTCTATGCTACGAAGTCCATAATGAAACCACTTGGTTTAGGATACCAGAAAATTGACATGTGCCCTAACTTTTGCATGTTATACTACCTTGAAATGCTGAGCTGACCGAGTGCATGACATGTGGGCATTCCCGTTACAAACCCAGAACTGGTAAGGGAAAGACTCCAGTGGCATATAAAAAACTTAGATACTTCCCAATCACACCTAGACTGCAGAGGTTATTCATGTCACCAAGAACTGCTGAGCACATGACATGGCACCAATCACATGATGCGGTTGATGGAGTGATGGTGCATCATTCTAACAATAAAGCGTGGAAACACTTTAACAGTGTGCATCCTCACTTTTCAGCTGAATCAAGGAACGCGCATCTTGGGTTGTGTACAGACGGATTCAACCTATTCGGGTCATTTACTGCTCCTTATTCTTGTTGGCTGGTCATACTCACGGTTTATAACTTGCCACTAGGAATGTGTATAAGGTCGGAGTTCATGTTTTTATCTACTGTCATAACCGGTCTAAGCAGCCCAGGCCGGAATATAGATGTTTGTCTTCGACCATTGATTGATGAGTTGGTGCAGTTGTGGTCCTCTGGAGTTTTGACTTATGATATATCGAGGAAACAAAATTTTATTATGAGGGCGGCTTTGATGTGGACTATCAATTATTTTCCGGCTTATGGAATGCTTTCTGATTGGAATACGCATGGGAAACTAGCATGTCCATACTGCATGGAAAACAACAAGGCATTCACGCTAACAAATAGAGGTAAAGATTTTTTTTTACTATCACTGTCATTTCTTGCCACATAATCACAGGTATAGAAAGAACAGAAAAGATTTCTTTTGATTAGTACTTAAGAGTGCATTTTTATCAAGGTTTTATATCATCATTTTGCACTTGAAGTATCAATAACTCCTTAACTAAAGCATGTTTTATAATAACATATCTAATAATATAAGATACCTTTAATTTATGGTAAATGTTCATCTTAAATGCAGGCCTATCACATAAATAAAAGAATTGATTGATTAGTTGAAGTACTGAAATTGAAAGGACAAAGAGATGGCCAAACTTAGAAAAGAGATGATTGGTGCAGTCCAAACTTGAACACCGTTCGGTAATCGGGTAATATCTGGAGCTGCAGATCTTGGATTTAGGTCCATTTTATATGGATGGAAAGATAAGACATAGGCCTACAACTTTCATGTGGAGCCCAAGATTTAAAAAGGCCGTTTTCAAGTCCAAATTGCAGCAACAACAAAGAAGTCTGAATCTGTCCTGCAGCCCAGACACTGTTTAGTGTTTAGCCCATATCTCGAGTTCTAGAAGTCCAAATGATCTCAAATTTTTACCCTGGAAAGATGAGACAATTCTCTAGAACTTTCATGATTGAAGTTTGTTCAGATTATGACATCATCAATGACGTTTTTGGCAGACAAGAAGATAAGGATTGTCACCAAGTCAAGATGTGGCCACCCACTCATCAATTAGTCAACAAATCAATAGTTCCGAATTTTGGCCTATAAAAGGAGGCAATTGCCATGTACTTAGGTATCTTGGTGTTCAGATCAAGATCATGCTCTTGTTCTCTCTTTATATTTTGTAATGCTTAAGTTTTGCTTATATTAATTTCTTGCTTATGCTTTTCATTTCCTTTCCTTGTTTATTTATGTTTCTTTCTTTCATTATGTGTTGCTAAGTTAATTATGTCAAGGTGAAAAGGGTACACTAATGGTGTAAGAATAAGTATAATATAAACTTAACATGGACCTTAATGTTGGATAATAACATGCTTTATATTTGTTATCTTGTTCACTTTTAATACTTTGCTTGTTAAATGGTTAATCTAGATTTATGTTGTATAACACTTGGTACAACAAATACTTGGCACTTTCATAGCCCATACTGTATGGTATAACCGACACCTGAGCTATGAAAGGAACTTGATTTGTTGTTAACATAAGTTATAATCATGAATGCCTGACAACATTTACAAGTATTAGCATTATTCGAATAAGATAGCTAATGTAATCATGTTAACAATTTATAATCTGATTGGAACCTCCTTTGTGTGTGGTTTCCAATTGAATAATAAGAGTTTATACTATACTTGTTTGAAATACCATTAGTGGAATCCTCTAACCTTGACAATTGTTTTTATCATTGTTTAATCCTTATATCAATATCACATCTCAAAGCTCTCTTCATTATTATTATTGTTGTTGTTGTTAACTATAATTTATACAATTAACCTCCTTGTGGTTTGACCTCGGTCTTGCCGGGTTATTTATTACTTCGACACTCCTGCACTTGGGAGAAGACATCAATCTTTTGGTCGTGTCAAGTTTTTGGCGCCGTTGCCGGGGAGGTAAATTCTTGTACAAATTATAGTGTTTATTTTATTTTCTCTTTTTACTTTTCTTGTATCTAACTTTGTTTATTTTGTTTTGTTTCTTTTTCTTTTGCTTTCTTTTTCTTTTTATTCTCTTTTTACACGTGCATGAGAGTGTGGTCACGTACATTAAGTGGTAGACTTTGTAGGGTATCCTCATCATTTTCAGAAAATATGGCCGAAGAAGATAACCAATCGCTTCGCAATGAGAATAATGAGAATATTCGGGTTAGAACTCTTAGAGACCACATGAATCCCACAAGAACAAGTGCACCCTCATGCATAGTTTTTCCTCATGATGCATCTCATTTTAATTTTAAGACAGGCATTATTCAACTTTTACCATCTTTTCATGGCTTAGATTTAGAAAATCCATACTTGCATTTAAGGGAATTTGAGGAGGTCTGTAACACGTATAATGACTCAAATTGTAGCATGAACACCATTAGGTTAAAGCTTTTTCCTTTTTCATTGAAAGATAAAGCTAAAACTTGGCTACAAAATTTGAGACCTGAATCCATTCGTGCTTGGGATGAAATGCAACAACAATTTTTAAAGAAGTTTTTTCCGTCCCACAGAACAAACTCTTTCAAAAGACAAATAATCACTTTCTCTCAAAAACCAGGAGAAACATTTTACCAATGTTGGGATAGGTATCGAGACTTGCTTAATACTTGCCCCCATCATGGTTTTCAAACATGGAGATTAGTTTCACATTTTTATGAAAGGTTAACTCCTAGAGATAGGCAAATGGTTGAATTAATGTGCAATGGAACTTTTGAGGATAAAGACCCTAATGAAGCCATGGAATACCTAGACTTGCTAGCTGAAAATGCACAAAATTGGGACACCATAGGTACTTATGAGGCACCAAGTAAAACTCAATCTCATACATCTAGTGGAGGTATGTACAACCTTAGGGAAGATCATGACCTCCAAGCCAAGTTTGCATCTTTAGCTAGAAAAGTCGAGGCACTAGAATTAAAAAAGAGTGGTCAATTAAAATCTATTCAAGACATTGTGTGTCAAATCTGTGAAACCAACGAACATTCAACCAATGATTGTCCAACCTTGCCTTCTTTTAAAGAATGTCTCCATGAACAAGCCCATGCATTAAACAGTTTTCAAAGGCCCAACCATAACCCATATTCGCAAACATATAACCCTGGTTGAAGAAATCATCCAAATTTCAGTTGGAAGAGTGAGAACAATAATGCTCAAACTTCACAGCCACCGTTTCAAGCACACCATAATTTTCAAAATTCTCATGGACATACACCTCCTTATGCTCCGCCTCCTAGAAGAAATCTTGAGGAAACATTGCATGCATTTATGGAAAAGCAAGAGGCAATTAACACTCAACTTGCTCAAAGCATGACAGATTTTAAAGATACTCTTGCAAAGTTCACAACTGCTCTTAGTTTCCAAGAGAAAGGTAAGTTTCCATCTCAACCACAACAAAATCCCAAGGGGCAATACAATGTGAATGCAAGTAGTTCAGGAAGCCAACATATGGATCACGTAAAATCAGTCATCACTCTTCGCAGTGGTAAGGTTATTGAAAAACCCATTCTTGAACCTTGTGAGAATGATGATGAGTCAATCTCTAAGGGTAAGGAAGGGGTTGAATCTGAACATTGTAAAGAAAAGACTGATTCTTCGCCAGCACTTCCATTCACTCATGCCATGACCAAATAAAGGAAAGTCAATCACAACTTTGAAATCTTTGAAACTTTCAAACAGGTAAGGATCAATATACCTTTGTTGGATGCTATTAAACAGGTTCCTTCTTATGCTAAATTTTTGAAAGATCTGTGTACTGTGAAGAGAAAACTGAATGTGAAAAAGAAAGCCTTTTTAGCTGAACAAGTAAGTGCTATTCTTCAAAACAATAATGCTTTGAAATATAAAGACCCTGGTTGTCCTACAATTTCATGCTTTATTGGAGAACATAAAATTGAAAGAGCTTTACTTGATCTTGGAGCCAGTGTGAATTTACTTCCATATTCAGTTTTTCAAAGTCTCAATCTAGGTGAGTTAAAACCAACTTCTGTGACTCTTTTACTTGCCGATAGATCTGTAAAAGTGCCTAGAGGAATAATTGAAGATGTGTTAGTACAAGTCGATAAATTCATTTACCCTGTGGATTTTATTGTCTTGGATACACAACCCGGCCAAGCATGTAATTCATTTCCTGTTATTTTAGGACGTCCGTTTCTTGCAACTTCTAATGCATTAATTAATTGTAGAAATGGACTGATGAAGCTATCATTTGGAAACATGACATTGGAGATGAATATTTTCAACATTTGCAAGCAACCTGGAGATGATAATGATTTACAAGAAGTAGATTCTATTGAAGAATTAGTTTATGATCAACTTGAATCTACTTTGAGTAAAATTGAGTTGGATGAATTTGAAGATTTGCAAATGATTTATTCTCAGGAAGAAATCACGGATGAAAAAGACACTGAAAATGTTGATGCGGATCATTTGTCAAGATTGACAATAGATTCGACATCTGACATCACACCAATCGATGATTACTTTCCTGAAAAATCCTTACTTTCTCTTAGTTCAATGCCTTGGTTTGCTAAAAATATCAATTTTCTTACAACAGGAGATTTGCCAACTCACTGGAGTACCGAAGACAAAGGAAAGTTTTTGAATGAAATGAAGAATTTTTATCGGGATGACCCTTACTTATTCAAAAATTATCCTGATCAAATATTTCAAAGATGCATTCCCGACAATGAGGTAAGTAGTGTCATTAAATTTTGTCATTCTGAGGCATGTGGGACTCATTTCTCGTCAAAAAAGACGACTGCAAAAATCTTACAATATGGATTTTATTGGCCCACCATGTTCAAAGACACACATGTGTTCTGCAAAGCTTGTGAAAATTGTCAAAAGTCAGGATTTATTTCAAAACATAAGGAATCTTTAGATAATCTTCTATTGACTTTTGAGACATATCCTGGTGGAGATGTGCACCGTGCATTTCAGGATTTATGGCCACAATTCCATAAAGAACATGATCGACTTAGTCTTGGGAATCTGACTATAAAAGACCCTGTTTGCCAGTTTTTAAGAAAACTGGATGGGAAGCCTATCCCCGACCCATAGAGGGCGTTTAAGCCGTTCTTGGACGTAAAACCAAGGGAAGATGTGAGCCACAATCACAACTACGATTTGAGTCTTAGTTTGTAAAAATTTATGTTTTTTGGTTTTATTAATAGCATATTATTTTGTTTTGTTATTTCTTATGTTTGTTTAAGTGTGTTTCAGGTTTATCAGTGTTCGTTGTTTCAGGTGATGTCTTCTATACTCTATCTTTCTACCTTATGACATTGAGGACAATGTCTCGTTTTGGTTGGGGGGAGAGTGTAGTAGTTGACATTAAAAAAAAAAAAAACTAACCAACTAACTGTTTTTGTTTTTTTTGAAAAAAAAAAACCATTTGGCAAAACTGTTATTACTAGGATGGTAGAGTAAGGGGGAATTTTATTGACTCTTGAGACACATCTTAGTAAACATTTTCCAATGGTTATTTGCAATATTCATAACAAGGCCTATTAGAATACTTCTTGAAATATTCAGGTTTACAAACTCTCGCATTTTTATCACTTGATTCTGCTCATATACTCATTTAACAAATATTCTTAAACCTTCATTTTCACACACACACTTTAACATATGATTGTGGGTTGCACATTGGAGTATTACATTATTTATGTTCTTTTGTTAAAGGTAACAACTAAGGGATATGGATAGTCTATAATTTGCAAAAAAAAAACAAAAAAAAAACAAAAAAAAAAGCAAAAAAAAAAAACAAAAAAAAATGATGTTAATAAAAACGTAGATAAGTTTGATTTCGTAGCCTCCCTAACCTAAGCAATTAAGCCCGAAGGGGTGTTTTAACACCTAATACCCTAAAGTCAACTGACTTGGGAGCTATTGGCCCAAAGCTTGTTACATGGGTTAAGGAGAAAAGCTTAAGGGAATCGAACATTGCACTATCTACGATCAAGATCTTGCAACCCGAAGTTACTAAGCTCGTAGGGGTGTCTCAACACCTAATGCCCTAAGACCAACTGGTCTGGGAGTCATTAGCCGAAAGCTCGTTACATGGGTTAAAGATGCATTGTGTGTATATATATATATATATATATTAAAAAAAACACAAGAAAAAAAAATATATATAATAATAATAATCCCAACCCAAGGAAGTAAACCTTAAACATTAGAACAAAATATTGTTTTCTTCCAAGTAAAGCCCCATAACTATATGTTGATATTTTGAGCACAAGAGGAAGGTTTATTAATATTTTGTTTAAGAGATATTGAGCAGATATATAAACTTAATGAGAGTTTGTTTATCTGGATAGATTAATGGAAGTTGAATGATGAATGCCTTGCTTTGTGGAATTTGCAAATATTTTTTCTATTTTAATGCTTTGATTACTAGGGACTAGTAATAAGCTGGTTGGAGGGTGTGATTAGTACTTAAAAGTGCATTTTTATCAAGGTTTTATATCATCATTTTGCACTTGAAGTATCAATAACTCCTTAACTAAAGCATGTTTTATAATAACATATCTAATAATATAAGATACCTTTAATTTATGGTAAATGTTCATCTTAAATGCAGGCCTATCACATAAATAAAACAATTGATTGATTAGTTGAAGTACTGAAATTGAAAGGACAAAGAGATGGCCAAACTTAGAAAAGAGATGATTGGTGCAGTCCAAACTTGAACACCGTTCGGTAATCGGGTAATATCTGGAGCTGCAGATCTTGGATTTAGGTCCATTTTATATGGATGGAAAAATAAGACATAGGCCTACAACTTTCATGTGGAGCCCAAGATTTAAAAAGGCCGTTTTCAAGTCCAAATTGCAGCAACAACAAAGAAGTCCGAATCTGTCCTGCAGCCCAGACACTGTTTAGTGTTTAGCCCATATCTCGAGTTCTAGAAGTCCAAATGATCTCAAATTTTTACCCTGGAAAGATGAGACAATTCTCTAGAACTTTCATGATTGAAGTTTGTTCAGATTATGACGTCATCAATGACGTTTTTGGCAGACAAGAAGATAAGGATTGTCACCAAGTCAAGATGTGGCCACCCACTCATCAATTAGTCAACAAATCAATAGTTCCGAATTTAGGCCTATAAAAGGAGGCATTTGCCATGTATTTAGGCATCTTGGTGTTCAGATCAAGATCATGCTCTTGCTCTCTCTTTATATTTTGTAATGCTTAAGTTTTGCTTATATTAATTTCTTGCTTATGCTTTTCATTTCATTTCCTTGTTTATTTATGTTTCTTTCTTTCATTATGTGTTGCTAAGTTAATTATGTCAAGGTGAAAAGGGTACATTAATGGTGTAAGAATAAATATAATATAAACTTAACATGGACCTTAATGTTGGATACTAACACGCTTTATATTTGTTATCTTGTTCACTTTTAATACTTTGCTTGTTAAATGGTTAATCTAGATTTATGTTGTATAACACTTGGTACAACAAATACTTGGCACTTTCATAGCTCATACTGTATGGTATAACCGACACCTGAGCTATGAAAGGAACTTGATTTGTTGTTAACATAAGTTATAATCATGAATGCCTGACAACATTTACAAGTATTAGCATTATTCGAATAAGATAGCTAATGTAATCATGTTAACAATTTATAATCTGATTGGAACCTCCTTTGTGTGTGGTTTCCAATTGAATAATAAGAGTTTATACTATACTTGTTTGAAATACCATTAGTGGAATCCTCTAACCTTGACAATTGTTTTTATCATTGTTTAATCCTTATATCAATATCACATCTCAAAGCTCTCTTCATTATTATTATTGTTGTTGTTGTTAACTATAATTTATACAATTAACCTCCTTGTGGTTCGACCCCGGTCTTGCCGGGTTATTTATTACTTCGACACTCCTGCACTTGGGAGAAGACATCAATCTTTTGGTCGTGTCATCTTTATTGGCAGAGTTGAAAATGATGTTGCATCCCCGTGTCTTTCTGGTGAAGAATTGAATGATGCTGTATCAGAGTACAGTGACATTGTGTTTGGTCTTCAATTAGGTAAGCAGAAGTTTCCTGGTTTTGGTTTGACCCATAATTGGGTAAAGCGAAGTATCTTTTGGGAGCTTCCTTATTGGAAAACCAATCTGCTCCGTCATAACCTTGACGTCATGCACATTGAAAAGAACATGTTTGAGAATATTTTCAACACTGTCATGGATATGAAGGGGAAGACAAAGGACAACTTCAAGGCTAGATTAGATATAGCTTTGTTCTGTAACCATAAAAATATGGAGTTGGTTTGTGATGAGTCACGAGTCGCAAAACCAAGAGCAAGCTTCGTGTTAGAGAAAAATGCACAACTACTAATCTACAAATGGCTTAAGAGACTATGTTTTCCCGATGGACATGCCTTGAACATATCAAGACTGGTTAATATGGAGGAATGCAGATTGTATGGAATGATGAGTCATGACTGCCACATGTTTATGCAAACACTCATCCCATTAGCTTTTCATGATTTGTTGCCAAAGTGGATATGGGATGCACTTACGGAGATAAGTCATTTCTTTAGAGATATATGTTCTAGCAAGTTGAATGTTGATCACATTGAAAGGCTTGAAACGAATATCGTCGAGACACTATATAAACTTCAGATGATATTCCCTCCATCATTTTCTTGACTCAATGAAGCATCTCCCCATACATCTACCATTCGAGGCAAAAGTTGGAGGACCGGTCCAGTATAGATGGATGTACCCATTCGAACGGTTCAATATTATAGTTGCAATGTAATTCATATATAAAAGTATTTTCTTCGTTTTTCTTAGTTGAAAATATTTGATTAATTCAATGCAGGTACTTGTTCAATCTCATGTTGAGGCTTCAATATGTGAGATCTATATTGTTGAAGAGATCTCAAAATTTATCTCGTACTATTTCGAACCTTATTTGAGAACGAGAATCAATCGCGTTCCACGGCATGATGATGGCAGTGAAGTGTCTTCCAGTGGGAACTTGTCAATATTTTCCAATCCTGGATGACCCACACCTAAAAATGCTATAAGAGGAAGATATTTATCCGAAATAGAGTTCAAACAAGCACACAATTATGTTCTATTTAACTGTGATGAGGTGGGACCTTTTATTCAGTAAGTATATATATGTGTAATACTAATTAAACTTTGTTAATAATATACTGTTTATATATTGTAATATCATACACTCATTATCACTTGCAGGCAACATCGACAATATTTGTTGTCCAATAACTCACAGTTGACCGAATCCCAGATCTTTCAATTACAAGATGAAAAATTTGCCACGTGGTTCAGAACACATGTAAGTACTATCACAAACTCATTCTCACTTGCAAAATTACTATATGCATGTCATTACGAGATTCTCATTTACTATTTATTGATGTACATTACATACAAGGTTTATCAAATAGGAAGGAGTGCTGCTAAGTCATTGTCTTCACTAAGCCTAGGCCCTGAAAGAAAAGTTAAGTGCTACAACCGGTATTTTATCAATGGATATGTGTTCCATACTGAAGAATACGGGCATGGAAGAAAGACATATAACAACAGTGTTTGTGTTAAGGGATCGACTAGTAGTGAGTTAAAAGTTGACTACTGTCGCACGTGTGTGGCGTCGTGGCAAATATGTTCCACTTTAAATCTAAAATATATCTATCTGGCAAGTATGGGGAGATAAGAAATTCTTGTCTTTTATCAGTGAAAAATGGAATGGGAGTCGCCACCTAGTATTTTGGTCACTAGGAACCCTAACTGGTCTCAGAGATCAGGTACGGGGACTGGTTGCGTAAAGGGAAGGTATTAGCACCCCAAATACGCCTTACCTAAGGTAAGTTGCATTGTTTGATTGTCTAATAGAAAAGCTAAACTTTATTGCATTTCTAGTTGTTGGTTTGTCCATGGTTCAAGAAAAATCCTCCTCAGTAAGGAGGTCCTTGTCTTATCGGGTAAAAACCTAACTGTTCTAACGTCTATATATATAAAAAACTATATTTTTAATATTAGGAATACGTTTTACGTATAAATTCGTAATCCCAAATACTAAAAGAAGACAAAAAGATATTTTTAGAATTTTTGAAATATTAGCCTAGTTCTCATGGCTCTAACAAACTTGTTGTTAAAGCCAAAATGCATGCTAATACATATTTTTTTTGAAATTTCCTTTGTTGTATGAAAATATGATGTGATGATTTTTTTTCTTTATTTTTGAAGAGACTAGGCCGTATGCATGAAAACAAAACATTATTTTTTTTGACGTCTTGACGAAAACCGGGTATTTTAATATTGGATTTGTATCTTTACGGTATAAAAATACAAACTAATATTAAGCAATTGTGATAAAAGTATGCAAGCAAATCAACAATTTTTTTTTTAAGGATTTTTCAGAATTTATTATTATTATTATTATTATTATTATTATTATTATTATTATTATTATATATATATATATAACATAAAAAACATTATAATATATAATATATAATATTAAGTGGGCCAGGGTCAATGGGCGACCCAACTAACTAACTGGGCTGGATTTAACCCCAAAAGGGTTGGACCGGACTTGGCCCAAAAGGAGTTGGGCCGATCTCGCCCCAACAATTCTCTTATTTTCTTCTGGGCCAGACCCGCCCGAGCAGGAGACCGGGCCGAATCACCGCCCGCCGAAAAAACCGGGCGGGCGGAACCAACCCGCCCGAGAGAAGAAAAAAGCATCACGGCGGGCCGTAATCAAACGGCCCGGAACAAAAAACCGGTGGGGGAAAATAATTCCCCCCACCCTCCTGCATGCAGAACGAATATCGTTCTACATGCAGGAGGGCACACGGCCACCGAAAGCAAAAACAAAGAGGGGGAAGAAGGGGTACCTGGCGCGGAGGAGGCGGTGCTGCTGGTCGGACTGCTTCGCTGGTGGTGTTGTGGTGGAGGCCGGTGGCGGTGGCGTGGCTGACGGACGGCGACTCCAAGCAGCGGCGCTGCTGTTTCAAGCGGCGGAGAGAGAGTCTTCCTCTTCCCCTCTCCTCTAGTTTTTCATTTTTTTTCTTTTTTTTTTCATTTACCAGCGGTCGTCCCCTTGTCCTCTCGGTTTTGTTTTGTTTTTGTTTTTAAATTTCCCTCCCGGTTTCAAGCTTCCCCTTAATCTTTCCTTTCTCTCTCTATTTCGTTCCTCTCTTTCGGTCACTTTTTTTTCGGTTCGTCCTCTCGGTTCGTTCCCCTCTTCTCCTCCTCTGTTTTTGTTTTTTCTCTGCGTTTTTCTTTTGTTCCCTCCCCCTTTGCTAACTGGTGTTGGATGGTATTTATAGGGCAAAGGGAGCGGGGGCGTCCCTATCGCCGCCCTATCGCTGTGCATGGGGAGCGGCCACTTCCTGCCCTGCTACGGCGCCGGACAAGGTGGCTAATGGGTGTGGCTGACAGGGCGCGACTCTCGGGGTCTCATCAATGAAGGGGCATTGGGCTTCGGGTTTTTGACAGAAGCATGTGGAGTGAGAGAGAGAGAGAGGCATGAAGAATTAAAGAAGAAAAACAAAAGTTTCTTTCTTCCCCTGGTGCACGTCCAGGGGAAGAAGAAAGAGGAACAGTGTCATTCAAAACGACACCGTTTTGTTCTCTCTCTTTTTCTTTATCTTTTTAGCATGAAACGGCGTTTTGGACAAAACGCGTCGTTTCATTTAAAATAAAAAAAGGCGCCAAAAGGCATCAATTTCCAAGTCAGTCCTCAATTTATCCTTTGTTCTATTAAGTCCTCAAATGTAATTTTGATTTTAAGAATTAATGCAATTGCATCCCTGCCAACTTCAATCGCTGCCCCTATAGTTGACCGCCTTTTTCACTTTGGTCCTTGGTCTCTAATTTATGCAATTTAACCCTCAATTGACCAATAAACTTTCAATTTCTTCAATTTGGCCCCTGTTTGGTTAATGACAGCCCCTCTATTTACGCGCCTTTTCCAATTTGGTCCTTGGTCTCAGATTTCCTCAATTAAGTCCCTAATTGGCCATTAAACTTCAATATTTATGCAATTAAGCCCCTGATTTGACCAAATCAACTTTTAAAAATTATAATTTGACCCCAAAACTTTAATTTCTTCCAATTAAAGCTGAAATTGACTTAAAAATCAATTTTTCTTGCAATCAAACCCTCTATAAATTCAATTAAACCTTCAATAAAATCCAATTAAGTCCATAAACATCCAATTTTGGGCTTTTCTTCTCAAATTTAAATTTTCTTTTCCAACAGGGCTCTTATCATTCAAGAATATACTGTCAAAATTTCAATCTTTGTATTTTTAACTTCCTTAATCAATTTTTTCTAACCATTTTCTGAGCGTCCCTGCCTCGTATTGTTTTTTCTAATTTCTTCCGGCTATATATATATTTATTATTATTATTTTATTTTTTATTTTATTTTATTTTATTATTTTTTTGTTATTATTATATTTTTATTTTTGTTATTTTTATTTTTATTTTTGTGTAGGGACCCAAGAATGGGTTACAACAACTACTATGGTAGATTAGAAGAGGTCGTCGAACTGCAATATCATAGCGAGCAGAATAAAGTGTTTTTATTCAAATGCTATTGGTATGACACGACTGACAGAGGAATCAAAGTTGATCCGCACTATGGTCTGGTCGAAATCAACTCAAAAGCTAGAATCCGTAACGTAAACGATGTTTTTTTTTTCGCAAAGCAATGTCAACATGTTTATTACTCATACACCCCTTTAGAAAGGATCGATCAAGAGTTGATTGGTTGTCCGTTTTAAAAACAAAACCCAGGGGTCGTGTCGAGCTTGTTCAGGATGAGAACGAAGACACAAGTGTGCGAGATGAAGTCTTTCAAGTTAGTGAGTTGGTTGAACCATATCGAGTTGCTCCTTTGATTAACTTGGAAGAAAATTCAAATTTTTGTGTTTTCGATGATAGTCTTGTTGATGTTGACGCAGAGGAGTTGAATGTTGTTTTGAGCTCTAGCGGACAAGCAAATGTCGATGAAGATGATGATATCCATATTGAAGATTACAATGAAGGTGATGACTATTCAATTGACGACAAAGAAGAAGAAAATTCTGACTAATTATCAGAATGAAGCCCCGTGTAAAACATTTTTTTCATGTAATATATATTATGGATGATATATTTTGTAACATGAAATATTTATTTTATAAGTTTATGTATTGTTTAAGCACTATTGTTATTGTTTTGCGCGATGGACAGTTTATCATTTAAGTGTTTGTAGGAAGGTAAATAGGCAATACAAACATCATCTTTCTTGTGCAATGCACTATCACCAATGAACTCATGTCCATCAGTATTTCACAGAGAGTTGAAAAATAATTACTGGAAATGCCACAATCACTGACGACTTTGCAAACGAACTACCGTCCGTTGGTATTTCACAAAGAGTTAAAAAATATTTACTGGAAATGCCACAATCACCGACTACTTTGTAGATGGACTACCGTCCATCGTCATATCACAGAAAGTTGAAAAAAAATTACTAGAAATGCCATAATCACCAATGATGTGGCAGACGAATTCCAGTCTGTCGGTATGTTGTCGGTAGGTCAAAATTACCAACAAAATCATCGACGGACTGTGCGAATACCAAAGGGCGGGGCATTAAATGCATCTCTGACCGCGTCAGGACTACCGTCCATCGTCATATCATAGAAAGTTGAAAAAATATTACTGGAAATGCCACAATCACCGACGATGTGGCAGACGGATTCCAGTCTGTCGGTATGTTATCGGTAGGTCAAAATTACCGACAAAATCACCGACAGACTGTGCGAATACCAAAGGGTGGGGCATTAAATGCATCTCTGACCGCGTCAGGACTACCGTCCATCGTCATATCACAGAAAGTTGAAAAAATATTACTGGAAATGCCACAATCACCGACGATGTGGCAGACGGATTCCAGTCTGTCGGTATGTTGTCGGTAGGTCAAAATTACCGACAAAATCACTGACGGACTGTGCGAATACCAAAGGGTAGGGCATTAAATGCATCTCTGACCGCGTCAGTTTGCTGACAGAATTACTGATTGCCTGCGAAAAATATGGAGGGTAATTAAAATTGATGGTGCAAAATTCAAAAGTTACCGACGCATTTTCGAAACATCACCGACAAAATAATTTAAAATAATATTTTTTTTAGTACCGTCGATGAATCCGTCAGTAAAAATTTTCTATAAATTTCAGCGATCGCCCCTTCAGTTCATTTTTTCATTTGCTCCGTTATTCCCCTTTCATTTTCGGTTTTTTTCCTCTCATTTCCTTCAATACTTTTGTTTGTTTTGCTTGTAATCTATACTTGAATCTTCATCAAATTAAAAGGTATGTGTTTCCTCTATTTCATTTTACTTTAAGGATTTTTTTTCTTTGTTTTAGCTATTTTTATTTTTGTTATGTTTTTTGTTTTGGTATATTTTTATAATGTAGATAAAGTCTTGAAATAAAACATTATTAAGGTAAGCATATTTCATTCCTAAATTCTATATATATTTTTTAATTTATTGAATATATTTTATTGTTGTATTGCCATGATAATTGAATAATTTGTTGAATTGTAATTATTAATGTTGAATTTACCTTAGAATTAGTAATTGAATATGTTGGAATAATTAGTAATTTTACTCTATTATTGCATGATTTGTGTTTAATTATTTCCATTAATTTTAATTGTTAGTCTAGAGTTTTTTTTTTGAATTTATTGAATATATTTTATTGTTTGTATTTCCACAATAATTGAATAATTTGTTGAATTGTAATTGTTAATGTTGAATTTACCTTAGAATTAGTAATTGAATATGTTGAAATAATTAGTAATTTTACTCTATTATTGCATGATTTATGTTTAATTATTTCCATTAATTTTAATTGTTAGTCTAGAGTTTTTTTTGAATATATTTTATTGTTTGTATTTCCATAATAATTGAATAATTTGTTGAATTGTAATTGTTAAAGTTGAATTTACCTTAGAATTAGTAATTGAATATGTTGAAATAATTAGTAATTTTACTCTATTATTGCATGATTTATGTTTAATTATTTCCATTAATTTTAATTGTTAGTCTAGAGTTTTTTTTGAATATATTTTATTGTTTGTATTTCCATAATAATTGAATAATTTGTTGAATTGTAATTGTTAAAGTTGAATTATTTATTAGTATTGATGATATTTGTATAGATGTTATGTTATATACAATATTAGTATAAATGGGGTAGACACGATCAAAAGATTGATGTATTCTCCCAAGTGCAGGAGTGTCGAAGTAATAAATAACCCAACAAGACCGGGGTCGAACCACATGGAGGTTAACTATATAAATTATAAACAACAACAACAATAATAAGTGAAAGAGAGCTTTGGGATGTGATATTGATGTAAGGATTAAACAATGATAAAATAATTGTCAAGGTTAAAGGATCCACTAATGGTATTTCAAACAAGTATAGTATAAACTCTTTTTATTACTCAACTACAAACCACACACAAAGTAGGTTCCAATCGGATTATAAATTGTTAACATGATTACATTAATTATCCTATTCGAATAATGTTAATACTTGTAAATGTTGTTAGGTATTCATAATTATAACTTATGTAACAACAAATCAAGTTCCTTTTATAGCACAGTGTCGGTTATACCATATGATTGGGCTATGAAAGTGCCAAGTATTTGTTGTACTAAGGGTTATACAATATAAATCTAGATTAACCATTTAACAAGCAAAGTATTAAAAGTGAATAGGATAACAAATACAAAACATGTTAGTATCAAACATTAAAGTCCATGTTGAGTTTATACTATACTTATTTTTACACCATTAGTGTAACCTTTTCACCTTGACATAATAAACTTAGCTAAACATAATGAAAGAGAGAAACATAAATAAACAAGATAAGAAAATAAATAAGATATAAGTTAACTAAGTAAAAGAAAGGAAATGAAAACCATAAACAAGAGATTAATATAAACAAAACTTAAGCATTACAAAAATATAAGGAGAGAGAGCAAGAGCATGATCTTGATCTGAAAACCAAGATGCCTAAATGCATGACAAATGCCTCCTTTTATAGGCTAAAATTTGGAACTATTGATTTGATGACTAATTGTTGAGTGGGTGGCCACATCTTGACTTGGTGACAATCCTTATCTTTTTGTCTGAACAAAACATCACTGCTAATGTCAGAATTTGAATAGATTTTCCACGTGCAAGTTCTAGGAAATTGTATTACTTTCCAACAAAAAAAGAATCGGTGTATTTGGACTTCTAGAACTTGAGATATGGGCTGAACACCGAACAGTGTCTGGGCTGCAGGACATATTCCGACTTCTCCGTTGTTGTTAAGACTTGGACTTCCAGACAGCAGAATTGACTTTTAGACTCCGCATGAATGTTTTAGGACTATGTCTTAGATTTCTAGCCATATAAACCAAATTGAAATCCAAGATCTACAGCTCCAGATATAACCCAATGACTAAAGAATGTTCCAGTTTGGACTGAACCAACATCTCTTTTCTAAGCTTAACCTTCTCTTTGTCTTCTCAATTTCAGTAGTTAAACTCATCAATCATTCCTTTGATTTATGTGATAGGCCTGCATTTAAGATGAACATTTACGATAAATTAAAGGTATCTTATAGTATCAGACTTGTTATTATAAAACATGTTTTAGTTAAGGAGTTATTGATACTTCAAGTGCAAAATAATGATATAAAACCTTGATAAAAATGCACTTTTTAAGTACTAATCACACCCCCAACTAGCTTATTACTAGTCCCTATTAATCAAAGCATTAAAATAGAAAAACAATTCACAAGTTCCACAAAGCAAGGCATTCATCATTCAACTTCCATTAATCTATCCAAGTAAACAAACTCTCATTAAATTTATATATCTGCTTCATACTTTTTAAACAAGATATTAATAAACTTTCCTTTTGTGCTCAATATATCAACATATAGTTATGGGGCTTTACTTGGAAGAAAACAAAATTTTTGTTCTAATGTTTAAGGTTAACTTCCTTAGATTAGGAATATCTTTTTTTTTTATAATATATATACATATAACTTAAAACACAATGCATCTTTAACCCATGTAACAAGTTTTCAGCTAATGACTCCCAGACCAGTTGGTCTTAGGGCATTAGGTGTTGAGACACCCCTACAAGCTTAGTAACTCGATTGCAGATACTAATACGTAGATAGTGCAATGTTTGATTCCCTTAAGCTTTTCTCCTTAACCCATGTAACAAGCTTTGGGCCAATAGCTCCCAAGTCAGTTGACTTTAGGGTATTAGGTGTTAAAACACCGCTTCAGGCTTAATTGCTTAGGTTAGGGAGGCTACGAAATCAAACTTATCTATGTTTTTATTATCATCAATATTATCAATTTGTTGTTGTTTTTTTTTTTTGCAAATTATATACTATCCCTTTCCCTTAGTTGTTACCTTTAACAAAAGAACATAAATAATATAATAATCCAATGTGCAACCCACAATCATATGTTAAAGTGTGTGTGTGAAAATGAAGGTTTAAGAATACTTGTTAAATGAGTATATAAGCATAATCAAGTGATAATAATGCGAGAGTTTGTAAACCTGAATATTTCAAGAAGTATTCTGATAGACCTTGATAAGAATATTTACTAAGATGTGTCTCAAGAGTCAATAAAATTTCCTCCTTACTCTGCCATCCTAATAACAATTTTGTCAAATGGTTTTAATAATAGCAAAAATAGTTAGTAAGTTAGTTTTTTTTTAATGTCAACTACTACCCTCTCCCCCCAACCAGAACGAGACATTGTCCTCAATGTCATAAGGTAGAAAGATAGAGTATAGAGGACATCACCTAAAACAACGAACACTGACAAACCTGAAACACACTTAAACAGTTATAAGAAATAACAAAACAAAATAATATGCTATTAATAAAACCAAAAGACACAAGGTTTCACAAACGAAGGCTTAAATCTAATCGAAGCTTTTTACGGCTTTCCTTAGTTGACCAATTTATGCGACTCATGGAGGGATCAGTTAAAGGGATGAAAGATTGTAGTTGGTCAATTAATTGTTCAGCAGTAGCAGTAGAGATTATGATTTGTCGTGCCGAAGATGTTAGAAATTCTTGTTCCACAGTTTGATCAAGAAAAGACAATAAATTATCATAAAAATCGTTAACATTTAACAAATCTATGGGTTTATGGTGAATGTGCAGTTGGGCCAAAGAGGAAATATGAAAGATCTCTTCCAATATGCTCAGACCACCTGGTAAGGCAATGAAGGCGTCAACATGGTTAAACATTGCATTCAGTCGATCAGACATTGTGGAGACTTGTACTTCCTCTCCAATTGTTTTTCTAATGATGTCCCCTTTTGCTAAAGCTTTGGGGATGACCCCCAAGACTTGACTGCCTCCAAAAAATGCAGCTATTGACACACCCCCCATTAACCTAAGGCTGCCTCTCCCATATACTAAATGAATCTTTCTCTCAGCTAGTACCTGACCAAGATGATTTGTTGATTCTAAAAACTCTGTCTTCCCAGGACTGGATCCACCGAAAACACAAATATTTCTTATGTGATTACTTGAGGAACCTGCCATTTCTACACACTTCTATATCTACTAAATGTATGGGTTGAGTAGAGTAGAAATAAAGGGAAGGAAGAGAAGATTTTATATATGAGAAATTAAAAATGCAATCATACCACCTATATGTAGACCAACCGGAGTTTCACTCTCTCTCTCTCTCTCTTTATTTATTTATTTATTTTGAAAAAACATGTATATGTACAGATAGTTGTGATTGTGGCTCGCATCTTCCCTTGGTTTTACGTCTAAGAACGACTTAAACGCCCTCTATGGGTCGGGGATAGACTTCCCATCCAGTTTTCTTAAAAACTGGCCATCAGGGTTTTTTTTAGTCAGATTCCCAAGACTAAGTTGATTATGTTCTTTATGGAATTGTGGCCATAAATCATGAATTGCACGATGCACATCTCCACTAGGATGCGTCTCAAGAGTCAATAGAAGATTATCTAAAGACCCTTTACTCATGTTATCCTTAATGAATTGTATTTTATCTTCACGGTTTATAGATACCATTCCTAAAGAACGACATGTTGCATTACAAGTCTATCTAGCACATCTGTGACAGACTTTCAGTCGTTTTGCACAACGTTTATTTGCAAAAGTGCTTTTACCTGTTCTAGGTATGTATGAAATGAAAGAATTGGAGGACTCACCTGATAATCAGACCTTTGCTTCAATCAACCAGTGAATATCTTCAGGAATTCTATGATTCATTAACAACCTCAATCTTGCACACCTAGCACGGTAAATTTTTTTAATCGCATTTTGAGACAGAGTGGGAAAATACTTTTTCAATTTTGCAAGAGTGGTGTCCATTTTCAAATGAGAATTGGAGAAAAGATTCAAAGAAAGGAGAAAGAGCAAAGAATTGCACAAATATATACACAGATATCAGTTATCATGGGAAACTGAAAGAACCGACTTAAGAGTCACGGAGTACTGTTATCCGCCATTTAACGGGGTGAGAGAGACTAGCAAAACAAAAGTCACACAAAAAAGAAACACAAAAACAATGAGAGAAAAAGAATCAATCTTTATATACAGGATCACCCAATTCAATAGAGTCATTTTCAATTGAACAATTATCAAAGTAAACTTTCAAATGATGTCCATTTACCTTGAAAACATTGTCATTCTTTGGATTCTCGATATCACAAGCCCTATCTAGATACACATGTTTTACAATAAAAGGATTGCTCCATCTTGATCTTAGTTTTCCAGGAAATAAATAGAGTCGAGAATGATAAAGCAAGACTTTTTGAGCAACATTGAATGTTTTTCTCAGTATTTTCTTGTCATGAAACTCTTTGATTCTTGCTTTATGAATTCTTGAATTTTCATATGCATCATTTCTTATTTCCTCAAGCTCATTTATTTGTAATTTTCGCAGCGGACTAGCAACATCAAGGTTTGAATTGAAAGCTTTAATAGCCCAATAAGCTTTATGTTCAAGTTCCACAAGCAAGTGACAAGGTTTTCCATAGACTAGTCTATAAGATGACATACCTAATGATGTTTTATAAGCAGTTCGATAAGCCCAAAGTGCATCATTAAGTCTTAAAGACCAGTCTTTCCTATTAGGGTTCACTTTTTTCTCCAAGATCTGTTTGATCTCCCTATTAGCAAGCTTTACTTGTCCACTTGTTTGAGGGTGATAAAGGGTGGCAACTTTGTGTGTGATTCCATATTTCTTCATTAAAGACTCAAATGACTTGTTACAAAAATGTGTTCCACCATCACTTATCATGGCTCGAGGGATTCCAAATCTACTCAAAATATTTTCTTTCAAAAACTTTATCACTGTTTTGTGATCATTGTTCGACTTGGAATTGCCTCTATCCATTTTGAAACATAATCTACTGTGACTAATATGTACAAGAAACCAAATGATGGAGGAAATGGACCCATGAAATATATACCCCAACAGTCAAAGATCTCAATGACAAGAATAGGATTTAAAGACATCATGTGACGTTTTGAAATAGATCCCAACTTTTGACAATTTTCACAAGTCTTGCAGAATGCATATGAGTCCTTGAACATGGTGGGCCAGTAAAATCCACTTTGTAAGAGTTTTGCAGCTGTCTTTCTTGATGAGAAATGACCCCTACATGCCTCAAAATGACAAAATTTAATGACACTACTTACCTTATTGTCAAGAATGCATCTTTGAAATATTTGATCAAGACAATATTTGAATAAATAAGGGTCATCCCAATAAAAGTTCTTCACTTTGTTCAAGAACTTTCTTTTGTCTTGGGTACTCCAATGAGATGGTAATTGTCTTGAAACAAGAAAATTAACAATATTAGCAAACCAAGGCAATGTAGAGATAGAAAGTAAAGATTCATTAGGAAAGTAGTCATCGATTGGTGTGATGTCAAATTTCGAATCTGTTGTCACTCTTGACAAATGATCTGCGACAATATTTTCGGTGCCTTTCTTGTCTTTGATTGTGATATTAAATTCTTGAAGTAACAAAATCCAATGCACCAATCTAGACTTAGAATATTTCTTAGAAAGAAGATATTTCAATGCCGCATGATCACTAAAAACAACAACAGGTGAGCTAACAAGATAAGACCTGAATTTTTCACATGCAAATACTATTGCAAGTAATTCTTTTTTAGTGGTGGTGTAATTCATTTTAGCAGGTGCTGTAATTCATTTTAGCACTATTTAAAGTTTTACTTGCATAGTAAATCATATAAGGTTTTTATCTTTTCTTTGTCTCAAGACAGCACCCACGACATAATCACTAGCGTCACATATTATTTCAAAAGGTAATGACCAATTAGGAGGTTGAATGACAGGAGCAGAAGTAACAAGTTTTTAAGTTTAACAAAGGCTTCTTCACAATGTTTAGTCTATTCAAAAATATTATCCTTTGTTAGAAGGTTACTCAAGGGCTTAGATATTACACTAAAATCTTTAATGACCCTTCTATAAAAACCAGCATGTCCTAAGAATGATATAACATCTTTAATAGATTTTAGTGTAGGCAAGTTAGCAATTAACTCGATTTTAGATTTGTCAACCTCAATTCCTTTCGATGAAACAATGTGACCAAGTACAATGCCGTTTGTTACCATAAAGTGACATTTTTTCCAATTCAGTACAAGATTCTTCTCTTCACACCTGCTCAAAACCTTTTCTAAGTTAGTCAAACAATCATCAAATGAATCACCAAAAATAGAAAAATCATCCATAAAAATCTCAAGAAAACGTTCAACCATATCACTCAATATATTGAGCATGCATCTTTGAAACGTGGCTGGTGCATTACATAATCCAAAAGGCATCCTTCGATATGCAAAAGTACCAAATGGACATGTGAAAGTAGTCTTCTCTTGATCTTCCAATGCAATTTCAATTTGGTTGTAACCTAAATAGCCATCTAGAAAACAATAAAATTCATGACAAGCAACTCTTTCTAGGATTTGATCCATGAAAGGTAAAGGAAAATGATCTTTTCTAGTCATTGAATTAAGTTTCCTATAGTCAATGCACATGCGCCAACCATTAATAGTCCTAGTTGGAATTAACTCATTTTTCTCATTTGTTATCATAGTGACTCTAGACTTCTTCGGTAAAACTTGGGTAGGACTTACCCATTTGCTGTCAGAAATAGGATAAATGATTCCATTATCTAGAAGCTTAATGACTTCATTTTTCACTACTTCTTTCATATTAGGATTAAGCCTTCGTTGCATTTCTCTAGAGGGTTTAGCATTTTCCTCCAAATAAATCTTGTGTGTGCAAATCAAAGGACTAATTCCTTTTATGTCAGCTATGGTCCATCCTAATGCATTTTTGTGCATTTTCAGAGTTTGTAATAACTTACCTTCTTTATGTGCATTAAGTTTGGAAGAGATTATTACCTGAAAAGTTTCATTTTCTCCCAAAAATGAGTATTTGAGATTGAGTGGTAATGGCTTCAAATTAGGTTTTGGTGGCTGAACACTTGAAGGTATGGACTTAATTGCTCGTGGTGGAAATTCCTCAATTTTTGGACTCCAACTATTTGCCTTTGATTCTTCTTGAAAATAAACCATTTGCAAATTGTTAGATTCATCAATCTCAGTTTCACTGGAAGTGGTTTGAAATTGATCATGAACTAATTTTTTAGTAAAGTCCACTTCCTGTAAATCATTATCATCTCTAGGTTGCTTGCAAATGTTGAAAATATTCATCTCCAATGTCATGTTCCCAAATGATAGTTTCATTAGTCCATTCCTACAATTAATCAATGCATTAGAAGTTGCAAGAAACATACGTCCTAAAATAATAGGAAATGAATTACATGTTTCAATAGGTTGTGTGTCCAAGACAATAAAATCCATAGGATAAATGAATTTATCGATTTTTACTAACACATCTTCAACTACTCCTTTAGGCACTTTCACATATCTATCAGCAAGTAAAAGAGTTCCAGAAGTTGGTTTTAACTCACCTACATTGAGACTTTGAAAAACTGAATATGGAAGTAAATTCACACTAGCTCCAAGATCAAGTAAAGCTCTTTCAATTTTATGTTTTCCAATAAAGCAAGAAATTGTAGGACAACCAGGGTCTTTATATTTCAAAGCATTATTGTTCAGAAGAATGGCACTTACTTGTTCAGCTAAAAAGGCTTTCTTTTTCACATTCAGTTTTCTCTTCATCGTGCACAGATCTTTCTAAAATTTAGCATAAGAAGGTACCGTTTAATAACATCCAACAAAGGTATATTGATCCTTACCTGTTTGAAAGTTTCATAGATTTTAGAGTTGTGATTGACTTTTCTTTGTTTGGTCATGGCATGAGGAAATGGAAGTGCTGGCGGGGAATCAGTCTTTTCTTTGCAATGTTCAGATTCAACCCCTTCCTTACCCTTAGAGACTGACTCATTATCTTTCTCACAAGGTTCAAGAATGGGTTTTTCAATTACCTTACCACTACGAAGAGTGATGACTGATTTGACTTGATTCATGTGTTGGCTTCCGAAACTACTTGCATTTGCATTGTATTGCCCCTTGGGATTTTGCTGTGGTTGGGATGGAAACTTACCTTTCTCTTGAAAATTGAGAGCAAATATGAGTTTTGTAAGAGTATCTTTAAAATCTATCATGCTTTGAGCAAGTTAAGTGTTGATTGTCTCTTGCTTTTCAATGAATGCATGCAATGTTTCCTTAAGATTTCCTCTAGTAGAGGTGGAGCCTAAGGAGGTGCATACCCTTGAGAATTTTGGAAATTATGGTGTGTTTGAAACAGTGGCTGTGAAGTTTGTGCATTATTGTTATCACTTTTCCAACTGAAATTTAAGTGATTTCTCCAACCTGCGTTGTATGTTTGCTAGTATGGGTTATGATTGGGCTTTTGGAAACTTTTTAAAGCATGGGCTTGTTCATGGAGATATTCCCTAAAAGAAGGCAAAGTTGGACATTCATTGGTTTCACAGATTTGACACACAATGTCTTGAATAGATTTTAATTGACCACTCTTTTTTAATTTTAGTGCTTCAAACGTTTCTAGCTAAAGATGCAAACTTAGCTTGGAGGTCATGATCTTTCCTAAGGTTATACATACCTCTACTAGATGTATGAGGTTGAGTTTTACTCGATGCCTCAAAGTCTCTATAGTGTCCTAATTTTGAGCATTTTCAGCTAGCAAGTCTAGGTACTCCATTGCTTCATTAGGGTCTTTATATTTAAAAGTTCCATTGCACATCAATTCCAGTATTTGTCTATCTTTACGTGTTAACCCTTCATAAAAATGTGAAACCAATCTCCATGTTTCAAAACCATGATGAGGGCAAGTATTAAGCAAGTCTCGATACCTATCCCAACGTTGGTAAAATATTTCTCCTGGTTTTTGAGTGAAAGTGATGATTTGTCTTTTGAAAGAGTTTGTTCTGTGAGACAGAAAAAACTTCTTTAAAAATTGTTATTGCATTTCATCCCAAGCACGAATAGATCCTGGTCTCAAATATTATAGCCATGTTTTAGCTTTATCTTTTAATGAAAAAGGAAAAAGCTTTAATCTGATGGTGTTCATGCTACAATTTGAGTCATTATAGGTGTTACAGACCTCATCAAATTCCCTTAAATGCAAGTATGGATTTTCTAAATCTAAGCCATGAAAAGAAGGTAAAAGTTGAATAATGTCTGGCTTAAAATTAAAATGAGATGCATCAGGAGGAAAAACTATGCATGAGGGTGCACTTATTCTTGTGGGATTCATGTGGTCTCTAAGTGTTTTCACACGATTATTCTCATTATTTTTATTATGAAGCGACTGATTATCTTCTTCGGTAATATTTTTTGAAAATAATAAGGATACCCTACAAAGTCTATCATTTAATGTACGTGACCAAACTCTCATGCACGTGTAGGAAGAGAATAAAAGGAAGATAAGAAAAAGAAAAAGAAAAAGAAACAAAAGTTAGATAAAAGAAAGGTGAAAAGAGAAGATAAAATAAATATTATAATTTGTACAAGAATTTACCTCCCCGGCAACGGCACCAAAAACTTGACACAATTAAAAGATTGATGTCTTCTCCCAAGTGTAGGAGTGTCGAAGTAATAAATAACCTGGCAAGACCGGGGTCGAACCACAAGGAGGTTAACTATATAAATTATAAATAACAACAACAACAACAACAACAACAACAACAACAATAACAATAATAAGTTAAAGAGAGCTTTGAGATGTGATATTGATGTAAGGATTAAACAATGATAAAATAATTGTCAAGGTTAAAAGATCCACTAATGGTATTTCAAACAAGTATAGTATAAACTCTTTTCATTACTTAACTGGAAACCACACACAAAGGAGGTTCCAATCAGATTATAAATTGTTAACATGATTACATTAGTTATCTTATTCGAATAATGCTAATACTTGTAAATGTTGTCAGGTATTCATGATTATAACTTATGTTAACAACAAATCAAGTTCCTTTTATAGCACAGGTATCGGTTATACAATACGGTTGGGCTATGAAAGTGCCAAGTATTTGTTGTACTAAGGGTTACACAATATAAATAAAGTCCATGTTGAGTTTATTCTATATTTATTTTTACACCATTAGTGTAACCTTTTCACCTTGACATATAAACTTAGCTAAACATAATGAAAGAGAGAAACATAAATAAATAAGATAAGAAAATAAATAAGATATAAGTTAACTAAGTAAAAGAAAGGAAATGAAAACCATAAACAAGAGATTAATATAAACAAAACTTAAGCATTACAAAAATATAAAGAGAGAGAGAGCAAGAGCATGATCTTGATCTGAAAACCAAGATGCCTAAATGCATGGCAAATGCCTTCTTTTGTAGGCTAAAATTTGGAACTATTGATTTGATGACTAATTGTTGAGTGAGTGGCCACATCTTGACTTGGTGACAATTCTTATCTTCTTATCTGAACAAAACATCACTGCTAACGTCAACATTTGAATAGATTGTCCCATGAAAGTTCTAGGAAATTGTATTAGCTTTCCAACAAAAAAAGAATCAGTGCATTTGGACTTCTAGAACTCGAGATATGAGCTGAACACTGAACAATGTCTAGGCTGCAGAACAGATTCCGACTTCTCCGTTGTTACTAAGATTTGTACTTCCAAACAGCAGAATTGAGTCTTGGACTCAGCATGAATATTTTAGGCCTATGTCTTACCTTTCTAGCCATATAAACCAAATTGAAATCCAAGATTTACAGCTCCAGATATGACCCAATGATTGAACAGTGTTCCAGTTTGGACTGAACCAACATCTCTTTTCTAAGCTTAATCCTCTCTTTGTCTTCTCAATTTTAGTAGTTAAACTCATCAATTAATACTTTGATTTATGTGATAGGCTTGCATTTAAGATGAACATTTTCCATAAATTAAAGGTATCTTATAGTATAAGACTTGTTATTATAAAACATGCTTTAGTTAAAGAGTTATTGATACTTCAAGTGCAAAATGATGATATAAAACCTTGATAAAAATGCACTTTTTAAGTACTAATCAGGGGTCAATTGTTTGTGGCTATTGTTAATATTTGTAGGTTTGAAAAGTTTGGGTAGTCTCCAGTATAGGGGAGGTGCTGTCAAATGTTTTTTAACATTTGAATTGAATTATTTAATTATTCTTATAAAATTATGTAGATGCGTAGAACAAAATCCACAGCTTGTCGCTCACGTATGGTCGCAACTAGTTCTTCTAGCAGCGAGGATGATATATCCTTAGATGCTTGTCAAGAAGAGGCACTTGCACCATCAACTGATGTTGCCTCTTCCAGCGCGGTTTCACAGTGCAGAAGCGGCGTGCCTTCGCAGCGGAATCAATTCACGTGCAAGTACGAGGGACAGTGGAAGGATGACCTTTCAATATAAGTTTGTTAAGGTTTTAGTTTTTTTTTTAATTATAACATAATTTATGAACAACTAAAAACCGCGAGAGATAATGGTCTCCAAGGCTGGAACAATGTGGCGGTTTGGAGGGATTTCAAATCGATATACATCCCGACAGTTATATGGTTGCACTATCTTGAGCACGTAATGTTTGAGCGGTTCACACGATGCTCACAGTTCGGTGTTGGCTACCGGAATCGCCCAATTCATGGCTCGGTGACAGCACACACCAGCGGCTCCATTCCGTTTGTTGCACATGCCAAACAGATGGTAAGATTAATTTAAATGAAATATATCGTTAAATTAATTTGTTGTTAATTAATTTTTTTCATTATAGACTACGTCTCTTGGATGTGAGCTGAGCCAATGGAGCTGTTTGTTGAGACGCATGTGCGGAGTCAAGACCGCCAAAAGGGGGCGCAACAGTTCGTTGACAACCGTGCTCAACACTTTGTGGTATGTTTGTTCAACCATTTTATTTCGTAAGTTATTATTTTTATTGAATTGAATATGATGATTACTTTTTTCATTTTCAGGAGACCTATAATAGTCGGTTGAGGGAGAGATATAGGGACGATCCTTCGACCCATCCGGATTTCGATCCGGATTTGTGGATGGAGGTTGGATCGTCCGGTGGACCCAATAAAAATCAGGTGTACGGGCTCTCCAACACTACGGCCAAGAACTTGCGAGCGGCCCGTAGTGTCTTAACCATTGGGAGCTCCCAATCAGTATCGAGCACCTAATCTAAGGAGTTCATGGCCTTGCAGCAACACACGGCTTAGCTCACCGAAAAATATGACCACCTATTGGCAGGGTATACACAACTCTCGGTGAATTATGAACAGCTTCGCCAAATGGTCATGAACATGGCATCACAGAGTGGTGATACATGTGCGCCTCCTCCTTTTTGGTCGTATAACAACCAACCTCCTCTTCCTCCTTTTCCTCCTTCTCCTCCTCTAACTCCACCATTATGTTAATTTGTAATGAATATTATTTAACTTTAATAGTTAATTTAATTTTTTTTATAATGAATATTATTTAACTTTATTTTTTTATGTTTAATAAAAAATTTATTTGCATAATTGGTTTTTTTTACTATTAATTTATATAATTTTATATTATGTATTTTAAATAATTTTTTAAAAACATATTTAAAAATAATCACAGAGGGTTTCTTGACGGATCAGATCCGGCATTTGGCGAGAGCGGGAAATGTCAATCGTATCGATGAATTTACAAACAGAATGAGTTTGTCGGCATTTCACAGTAGCTTGGTGCAAATGCCACAATCACCGACGACGTTACCGGCATATATCTTCTGTCGGTATTTCACACACTCACCGACAAAATTACCGAGGGCTATAGTCCGTCGGCATTTTAACCAATCACTGACAGAATACATCCATCGATACATTTCAAGCAGGAATTTTTTTTTTGGCGCACAATTTCCGTATGTAAAACCACCGGCAATTGTTTTTTTTTTTACCAACTAACACGACCAAAAGATTGATGTCTTCTCCCAAATGCAGGAGTGTCGAAGTAATAAATAACCCGGCAAGACCGGGGTCGAACCATAGGGAGGTTAACTATGTAAATTATAAAACAACAACACAACAATAATAATAATAAGAATAATACTACTACTACTACTACTAATAATAATAATAATAATAATAGTAATAATAGTAATAGTAGTAGTAGTAGTAATAATAATAATGATAGTAATAATAAATAAGACTTTGAGATGTAAGATTAATGTGAGGATTAAACAATGACAAAAACAAAGGTCAAGGTTAGAGGATCCACTAATGGTACTTCAAACAAGTATAGTATAAACTCTTATTACTCAACTGGAAACCACACACAAAGGAGGTTCCAATTAAATTATAAATTGTTAACATGATTAAATTAATTATCTTATTTGAGGAATGTCAATACTTGTAAATATTATTAGGTATTCATGGTGATAACTTATGTTAACAACAAATCAAGTTCCTTTTATAGCACATGTGTCGGTCATACCATACAGTTGGGCTATGAAGTGCCAAGTATTTGTTGTACCAAGGGTTGTTCAACACAAATCTAGATTAACTATTTAACAAGCAAGGTATTAAGAGTGAGCAAGATAATAAATATAAAACATGTTAGTATCAATCATTAAAGTCCATGTTGAGTTTATACTATGCTTATTCTTACACCATTAGTGTAACCTTTTCACCTTGATATAATAAATTTAGCTAAACATAATGAAAGAAAGAAACATAAATAAACAAGATAAGAACATAATTATATAAGTAAAGGAAAGGAAATGAAAAGCATAAACAAGAGATTAATATAAAATAAAATAAAACTTGAACATTACAAAATACAAAGAAAAAGAGCAAGAGCATGATCTTCATCTGAACACCAAGATGTCTAAATGCATGAAAAATGCCTCCTTTTATAGGCCAAAATTTAGAACTATTGATTTAATGACTAATTGTTGAGTGGGTGACCACATCTTGACTTGGTGACAATCCTTATCTTCTTATCTGAACAAAACATCACTGCTAACGTCAAAATTCGAACAGACTTAAATTATGAAAGTTCTATGAAATTGTCTCAGCTTTCCAACAAAAAAAAGAATCAGTGCATTTAGACTTCTAGAACTCAAGATATGGGTTGAACATTGAACAGTGTCTAGGCTGCAAGACAGATTTTGACTTCTCCGTTGTTGCTACAATTTGGAATTGAAAACAACAAAATTGAGTCTTGCATTCCCATGAATGTTTTAGGCCTATGTCTTAGCTTTCTAGCCATATAAACCAAATTGAAATCTAAGATCTACAGCTCCAAATATGATCCAATGACTGAACAGTGTTCCAGTTTGGACTGAACCAACATCTCTTTTCTAAGTTTCACCCTCTCTTTGTCTTCTCAATTTCAGTAGTTGAATTCATCAATCAATCCTTTGATTTATGTGATAGGCCTGCATTTAAGATGAACATTTACCATAAATTAAAGGTATCTTATAGTATTAGACTTGTTATTATAAAACATGCTTTAGTTAAGGAGTTATTGATACTTCAAGTGCAAAATGATGATATAAAACCTTGATAAAAATGCATTTTTAAGTACTAATCACCAACCGATTTAGCAACAAAATAAGGTATTACCGATGAAAGGAAAGCCGACAGACGGTTTCCGTTAGTAAAAAAATTACCGATGAACTCTGAATCACAGACCGATAGAATAGTTCCGTCGGTAAAACTGTGAAATCTTGTAGTGTTCGTGTTGGTGCACATTGGTATTATCCCTTGCTGGAATCGTAGTGGGCTTGCTCAATATTTTCTTTATATTTCTCCGTTTTTTATTGGAGTAATATTATACAAACAAACAAATCATACTAAAATTCTATAAAAATTGATATGTTAGTTAATTTTTGGCAAGTTTAATCAACTAATTACATTCATAATTAATTTTCGTTCAAGTTTAATCAAGCTAATCGTAGATTATTAGCTTCGGCTAATGGCATCCTAGATGGATGGTCGGGTTGCATTGATGATTAGCTTCGGCTAATGGCATCTTAGATGGATAGCCGAATTGCGGGAATGACTAGTCTATGTTGATGGCATCCTAGTGGGATGACCAGGTTAAATATGACGACTACCTTTGGCTAATGGCATCCTAGATGGATGGCATAATTGATTATGATAATTAGCTTCGGCTAACGGTATCCGTAAGAGATGACATGTTGGTTTTTGTGATTAGTTTTGGTTAATGACATCCGAAACGGATGACCGAGTTTGGCCGTTGTGATTAGCAACGGCTAAAAGCATCCAAGATGGACGACCAGGTTAAAGTAAAGGAATTAGCACCGATCGATGTTTAAACTCTAGCTCCATAACTCATATGGAGAGGTTGGGGCGTATGAGTGGGAATAATATACTTAACAAAATAATAAGGATTGTAGAATGCACCCATTTTTTGTTGATAATGAAAAGTAACGATAACATTCTTCTAGTTGTTTATTATTATGTTTAAATTATTTACAATTCTTGTATCCATATTTTTTTTATAATAGGGACATCACACAATCCAAATGCGTAGGAAAGCTTGTTCCACGGGCTCACATACTTTGAAAGGTCTATGTAATAGTATGTTTTAGGTGTTATGTGTTTGATAAGAACGAATGAACTAGTTGAATATTTTCCATTCAACACTTTTGTAAAGACTTGTATTGAAAATTGTAATGGAATATGGATGTGAAAGTACGATCTTGTAAACATGATGTGGTGAATGGATGTATGTGATCTTCTCTTTTATGAGAATGTTGTATTGTGAATTCTCATGAGTATTGCACTACACTAAGAGATGAATTCTGTTACGATAAACCCTAAATACCGTTGCGAGAATGTGTATTGTCACTTTTTATGGGATATTGATTTACTTTACCCCATGTGGGTTGTGTCTTGCTAATGAATGAAATGTATTTATAATTCACAGAATGATATTGTGAAAAGCATCGAGAACCTAACAACTTTTTTAAAAAAAATCCACCGATTTTGGTTATGAAAAAGTGGAGTTGTTACAATCTCGGTTTCATGTCCTTCAACATTGGATTTGCTTTTTATTGGGTTCCCTCTGCCTCATAACTTGAGAATAGTGCTTAACAGGTTAACCCATATTGACTTGGCTCATTTTTTGTCATTTTAGTAATTAAAGTTCTTACAAATTTCATCATTCAGCATTGGCTCTAACATGATCGATTGGGAATTGAGTTTCATAATTTATTTTGATTTGCTCTTTATGAGGTTATCTTAGTCTCATGACAAGAGTTGCGGATTTGGCAAGTTAAGTTAAATCAAGTCTCTCTCTTTTTTTCTTTCTACAAGGTTATCTCAGTCTCATGACTCGGGTCATGAGTTTGACAGATTGACTTGAGTCATTTTTTATGTTTTTTTTAATTGAGGAGCAATAGACTCTATAGTTTTCATGCGAGTAAAAGGTTAGACAATAAATAGTTCAAATTTCTTGCATTTTGTTGTATGTTGTATGGTATGTAAGTTCAAAGTTGTTATTTCTGGTCATTCCTGCACCATGTTCAGAAGATTGACCATTAATTAACTACACACTTTAGCATTGTATAGATGGTTTGCCATGAGAAGTACATGTTGGAGCTTTTTAGCCATAGACAAACAAGGTTTGTTTGTCATGGATGGGTTTTTTGACACTCTGCTACCTACTCATTAGGCAAGCGAAACCTTGCTAGCTGTTGGTAGTCGTAAGGTTTTGTATTTTTTTTTATATATTTTCTCTTTAATTTACACTCCTCATTAAGTTCTGGGTCAATATGCACTACCAGAAAATAAGCAAAAACCATCAGAATTACCAATGGATTTATTTTGTCGGTAATTTTTACCGACGGATATAATTTCATCTCTAATTTCATCGGTATATACTGACAGACCTTTGACATCAGTGATATATACTGACGGACTACATACCATCGGCAACTCGATCGGTATATACCGACAGAATTATTTCATCGGTATATATCGATCGAGTTGCCAACGGACTATGTTGAATTTTGAAAAAACGAAATAGTGTGATGATGTGGAATTTTTTCAGATGATTTTACCGATGGAATAACCGAGGGATTCAAACTGAGATCTCCATACAGTGACGTGGCTCGTTCACCATCAGATTTATCGACGGGTATACCGACAGAAGTAGTCTATTGGTGATTCCAACGGTAAAAAGCCATATATACACACTCTGCTGACTCTCTCCTCCTCTATTTCTCCTTTTTCCCCATCCCAACTCTCCCCTCCCAAACTACAACCAACCACCCATCCCAATCTAGTTGCCTTTGATTCTTCCTGAAAATAAACCATTTGCACATCGTCAGATTCATCAATCTCAATTTCACTAGAAGTGGTTTGAAATTGATTATGAACTAAATTTTCAGTAAAGTCCACTTCATGTAAATCATTATCATCTCTAGGTTGCTTGCAAATGTTGAAAATATTCATCTCCAATGTCATGTTTCCAAAAGATAGCTTCATCCGTTCATTCCTACAATTAATCAATGCATTAGAAGTTGCAAGAAACAGATGTCCTAAAATAACAGAAAATGAATTACATGCTTCAACAGGTTGTGTGTCCAAGACAATAAAATCCACAGGATAAATGAATTTATCAACTTGTACTAACACATCTTCAACTATTCCTCTAGGCACTTTTACAGATCTATCAGTAAGTAAGAGAGTTACAGAAGTTGGTTTTAACTCACCTAGATTGAGACTCTGAAAGACTGAATATGGAAGTAACTTCACACTAGCTCCAAGATCAAGTAAAGCTCTTTCAATTTTATGTTCTTCAATAAAGCAAGAAATTGTAGGACAACCAGGGTCTTTATATTTCAAAGCATTATTATTATGAAGAATGACACTTACTTTTTCGGCTAAAAAGGCTTTCTTTTTCACATTCAGTTTTCTCTTTACAGTGCATAGATCTTTCAAAAATTTAGCATAAGAAGCTACCTGTTTAATAGCATCCAACAAAGGTGTATTGATCATTACCTGTTTGAAAGTTTCAAAGATTTCAGAGTTGTGATTGACTTTTCTTTGTTTGGTCATGGCATGAGGAAATGGAAGTGCTGGCGGGGAATCAGTCTTTTCTTTGCAATGTTCATATTCAACTCCTTCCTTACCCTCAGAGATTGACTCATCATCTTTCTCACAAGGTTCAAGAATAGGTTTTTCAATAACCTTACCACAGCGAAGAGTGATGACTGATTTGACTTGATTCATGTGTTGGCTTCCGGAATTACTTGCATTTGTATTGTATTGCCCCTTTGGATTTTGTTAGGTGTTCTCTCATAATGCTAAACTTGAAAGAATTATTCTCAATAAACACTGAAAAATTTTCATACGTTTTAAAAAGTTCTGATATAATTCTATCTCGTGAAATATATAGTGTTAAAGTGAAAAACAAATTCTTAAAAAAAATAAAAAGATATGATTGCCCATACAATTACTTTAGACATCCCAATTAGCAGACATTAATTTAATAAAAAAAATAGAACATTTGTTGTTTAAGCAAAGTATGGCCGATTGTTAAAAGAAAGAAAAATGTTTAATTAAAAGAAAAGTATGGCCGATTGTTAGAATTTTTTTTTGCATATTTTCTTTAAAAAAGCTGTCATGCAAGAAACCAATATTCATAAAACATCATTTCTCTTTAAAATAAAAATTATCTGAATAGAGAAAGTTGATGAATGTCATTGCATTTATGTAGGCGATATTTTTTATATTAAAAAAAATTGTAAGAACAAAAATGAAGAAAAATATATGTAAAAAATGTAAGTAATTTTAATTTATTTAGGTGTAGTAACAATTATTGCGCTTGATTAGTTAAGCATCATTTAAATGATTTTTTATAATCCATTTGTAGTATAACTTTTAGCTGGTTGTTTCAATTTTTTTCTATTTTATAAGAAATCGACAATATAGTAAAATGTGTGTAATAAAAGATAATATTTTCTTTGACTATTCCGAGTAAAATCAAAATTCTTGATGCCTATATAAAAATTTCATATTTAGTACGTATAATAAAAATTGCATGATTATTGAACCAAATAAAATAATTTTTAAATATTAAAAACCATTTCTCTAAAAAAGTAAGGCAAAAATAGAGATCTAAAAAAAAAGAAAAAAGATTGCATTTGATCTGAATCAATATTAATATACATTATGAAATTTCTATTGTATTGCTTGATAGGTATGCAGTCCCTTTGCTTGTGGCTATTAATGTACTAAGTAATAAAAAAAGTTTAGGGATTTTAGCTGGTTTTTACATTTTATCCTCGCTTGTCATATTCTGCATAGTAAAGTAAAAGGATCTCTTGTATGTATGGAGAAGAAAGACAATCGCCTTTTTACTGCTCTTTTTTAACCTTTTCTCAATTAGCAAAAGCAATAAAAAAATGAAACGAAAAGGGAAAAAAAATAAAAAAAGCTTTTGAAAAATGAAGCACGTGTTTTTGAGAAAAGAGAAAAAAAAATGACAGAGCCTGGCCTGCAGGTTGGCTGGGCTGCCTAAGGCGGGCAATGCCAGGCCAGGCCAACTTAAAAAGAAATAAAAAAATAAACAGGAGATCGTCTTCTTCCCTTACACACCAGCGGCCACCGCTGGTGGTGTTGATGATTTTGGCCGGTTTTCTAGCCAAATAAAGGTTGGAAAAGCCAAAAAAAAAAAAAAAACTCAATGTTGAATCAATATCATAGTTACAAAATTATATTATGAAAAAAGCAACCATATAAAAAATTACAATCCCACAATCCAATGTTGAATCAATTCATTTATCATTCATTCCTAATAAATAAAACTACTTTTGTACAAGACAATATTGTTACATGCTCATTATTTATCAGAATCTAATATTATATATTTTTATAAACCTAAGTTGATATATATGGGACATAAAAAACTAAGATGCAGGATTTCTTAAAAAAAATATTTTATAGGATTTCTTAATAAACATGTTTTACACTTATTAGTTGCTTTGATTAATCTCTCAATGATTAAAATATTTGAGTAAAAGATTTTTTCGATTAACAATTCAATATATACTTCTATTAATCATTTATACACATCAACTTAATTTAAATGAGTTCGACAAGTTTAACCAACTAATTACATTCATGGGTTCCATGGTTAACCAACAAATGCATGTCACATAAGTTTGTATGAAAATATAGTATAATTAGTTTGTTTGTAAATCATTTTCGTTTTGATTGTTTAATCATCATTAATAAATCTCAGCGTATATGATAATGATGATAATAATAAACATCTTATTGTCTTATAATAAAATAAATATTTATTTGTTTATTTTGGTATAGTTCTTGGTAATGTTCTTCGGACAATGTATAATGCACAATAAGTAATAGTCAAATGCTTAGTCTATGGATCATTACTCATGCATTTCATAAACGATGATAGATAACACGATGTCATCCATTTTATTTAAATGAAAATCGTATAATGGAATTGTAATAACATGACTTTTTCAAAGCCAAAACAACATATTTTTTTTTATCACCATATCATTCTGAAAATTGATAAATTAACGTTCACTCATTATCGTGGCACAATTCATATGCAATAATATCACTCGACATTTCATAAGGAGTAGTTCTCATACATACACAAAACATCACATTTGCATAAATACAAGTTTACATCATAATATATGTACGTAATCATAAGTGTGCATACTTAACTAATAATAGTCATTACGAGTTTAAACAAAAATATCTAGTAACAGTTATACATTAATACATTTTGTTCATACAAAAAACATTGTAATTTAAAATGCGACTACATTATCCATTGCAAAAGTAGGGTCCCGTGAAATGGGGTTTCTAGGAACCTCGTTAGTGTGACGTCCTTGCTATAGTATAAATATTTACAAGAATTATAAATAATTATTAATAAGCAAATAAATAGTTTAAGGAAAACATTATCATTATTTTATGTTTAAAGCATAAAGATCGTAGTTCTTTCATTTACTTGGTACATGTAAAACATAATACACATGAACGCATCAATTATTAAAACTAACTCATAACTTCCCTATTTATCTATCCTCTCAGGCTGCCCTTAGCCGAAGCTAATTATCAATCACAACCCGGCCATTTGCTTCGAATGTCATTAGCTAGAGCTAATCATCTATTCATCTTGGTCATCCACTGAGGATGCCATTAGCCGAAGCTAATTGTAACAACCCGGCTTTTCCAAGCTAAAAAAATGGTAAATTTTTTTTTCTACACAACATCATTCCAGAAATTGATAAACCGGTTTCCACTCTTTATCGAGGTACAATCCATACACAATTCATCAATTGACATTTCATTAAAAGCAGTTCTTACATATGCACATAATCTTCTTTTGCAAGAAAATTAACAATATCAGCAAGCCAAGGCATTGTAGCAACAAAAAGTAAATATTCATCAGGAAAGTAATCATTGATTGGTGTGATGTCAGATATCGAATCTATTGTCAATCTTGACAAATGATTCGCGGCAAGATTTTCGATGTCTTTCTTGTCCTTGATTTCTTCACGAGAATAAAGCATTTGCAAATCTTTAAATTCATTGAAATCAATTTTACTCAAAGTAGTTTCAAATTGATCATTAACTAACTCTTCAATAAAATCCACTTTCTGTAAATCATTATCATCTCCAGGTTGCTTGCAAATGTTAAAAGCATTCATTTCCAATTTCATGTTTCCAAAAGATAACTTCGTCAGTCCATTCTTACAATTAATCAATGCATTAGAAGTTGCAAGAAATGAACGCCTTAAAATAACAGGAATTGAATTACAGCTTCAACAAGTTGTGTATTCAAGACAATAAAATCCACAAGAAAGATGAATTTATCAACTTGTACTAACACATCTTCAATTATTCATCTAGGCACTTTTACAAATCTATTAGCAAGTAAAAGAGTTATAGAAGTTGATTTCAACTCACCTAGATTGAGACTTTGAAAAACTAAATATGGAAGTAAATTCACACTAGCTCCAAGATCAAGTAAAACTTTTTCAATTTTATGTTCTCCAATAAAGAATGAAATTGTAGGACAACTAGGGTCTTTATATTTCAAAGCATTATTGTTTTGAAGAATGACATTTACTTGTTCGGCTAAAAAGCCTTTCTTTTTCACATTCAATTTTCTCTTCACGATGCACAAGTCTTTCAAAAATTTAGCATAAGAAGGTACATGTTTAATAGCATCCAACAATGGTATATTGATGCTTACCTGTTTGAAAGTTTCAAAGATTTTAAAATTGTGATTGACTTTCCTTTGTTTGGTCATGGCATGAGGAAATGAAAGCGCTTGTGGGGAAGCAGTCTTTTCTTTGCAATGTTCAGGTTCAACCCTTTCCTTATCCTCAAAGATTAACTCATCATCTTTCTCACAAGGTTCAAGAATAGATTTTTCAATAACCTTACCACTACGGAGAGTAGTAACTAATTTGACTTGATCCATGTGTTGGCTTACAGAGCTGCTTGCACTTTAATTGTATTGCCCTTTAGGATTTTGTTGTGGTCGAGATGGAAACTTACCTTTCCCTTGAAAACTAAGAGCAGATGTGAACTTTGCAAGAGTATCTTTCAAATCTGCCATAGTTTGAGCATCTTGAGTGTTGATTGTCTCTTGCTTTTCAATGAATGCATGCAATGTTTCCTCAAGTTTTCTTTTAAAAGGGGGAGTATAAGGAGGTGCATATTCATAAGAATTTTGAAAATTATGGTGTGCTTGAAATAGTAGCTATAAAGTTTGTGCATTATTGTTATTACTCTTCCAATTGAAATTTGGATGATTTCTTCAACCAGGGTTGTACGTTTGCGAGTATGGATTATGATTTGGCCTTTGAAAACTGTTTAAAGCATTAGCTTGTTCATGGAGACATTCTTTAAAAAAAAAAGGGCAAAGTTGGACAATCATTGGTTGAGTGTTCATTAGTTTCACAGATTTGACACACAATTTCTTGAACAAATTTTAATTGACCACTCATTTTCAATTCTAGTGCCTCAACTTTTCTAGCTAAAGATGCAAATTTGGCTTGGAGGTCATGATCTTCCCTAAGGTTGTACCTACCTCCACTAGATTTATGAGGTTGGGTTGTACCTGATGCCTCACAAGTGCTTGCAGTATCCTAATTTTGAGCATTTTTAGCTAACAAGTCTAGGTATTCCATTGCTTCATCAGGGTCTTTATCTTCAAAAGTTTCATTGCACATCAATTCCACCATTTGCCTATCTTTAGGTGTGAACCCTTCATAAAAATGTGAAACCAATCTCCATGTTTCAAAACCATGATAAGGACATGTATTAAGCAAGTCTCTATACCTATCTTAACACTAGTAAAATGTTTCTCCTGGCTTTTAAGTGAATGTGGTGATTTGTCTTTTGAAAGAGTTTGTTCTATGAGAAGGGAAAAACTTCTTTAAAAACTATTGCTATATTTCATCCCAAGCACGAATGGATCCTGACTTATGATTTTGTAGCCATGTTTTAACTTTACCTTTTAGAGAAAAAGGAAAAAGCTTTAATCTGATGGTGTTCATGCTACAATTTGAGTCATTATAAGTGTTACAAGCTTCTTCAAATTCTCTCAAATACAAGTACGGATTTTCTAGATCTAAGCCATGAAAAATAGGTAAAAGTTGAATAATACCTGGTTTAAAATTGAAGTGAGATGCATCAGGAGGGAAAACTATACATGATGGTGCACTTGTTCTTGTTGGATTTATGTGGTCTCTAAGTGTTCTAGCACGATTATTCTTATTATGAAGTGACTGATTATCATCTTCGGCCATGTTTTCTGAAGAGGGTGAAGATTCGTACAGAGTCTACCACTTAATGTGCGTAACCAAACTCTCATGCAAGTGTAAAAGAAAAAAGAAAAAGAAGAAATGAAAATTAGAAAGAAAAGTAAAATATATAATTTATACAATAATTTACCTCCCCAGAAACGGCGCCAAAAACTTAACACGATTAAAAGATTGATGTCTTATCCCAAGTGCAGAAGTGTTGAAGTAATAAATAACCCGACAAGACCGGGGTTGAACCACATGGAGGTCAACTATATAAATTACAAATAATAAAAGGAGTTAAAGAGAATTTTGAGATGTGATATTAATGTAAAGATGATTTATCATTAATGGCTCATTATAAATTATTAACATGATCATATTAATTATCTTATTTAAGTAACACCAATACTTATAAAATATTATCAAGTATTCATGATGCTAACTTATATCAATAACAAATCAAGTTCCTTTTATAGCACAGATGTCGGTTAACCATACAGTTGGCTATGAAAAGATCAAGTATTTGTTGTACCAAGGGTTGTACAACACAAATCTAGATTAACCATTTAACAAGTAAGGTATTAAGAATGGGTAAGATAAAAATGATAAGATATGTTAATAGGAAACTTTCTTGGACATAAACATTGAAGTCTATGTTGAGTTTATATTATACATATTCTAACACCATTAGTGAAGCCTTTTTACCTTGATAAAATAAACTTAGTTAAACATAATGAAGAAGAGAAACTTAATTAAACAAGATAAGAACATAATTATGATGAAAAGCATAAACAAAATATTAATGAAAATAAAACTTAAACATTACAAAAATACAAAGAAAGAAAGTAAGAGTATGATCTTGATCTGAAAAACAAGATATCTAAATGTATGGCAAATGCCTTATTTTATAGGCTAAAATTCAAAACTATTTATTTGATGACTAAGTATAGACTTAATGGCCAACTCTTAACTTATTGGCTAGACGAAACATCATTGCCAATATCATAATTTGAATTGCTCGTCTTCATTAAAGGATTGGGCATTTGTCTCAGCATTCAAAACAAACAAGAATGAGTTCATTTGGACTTCTAGAACTCGAGATATGGGCTGAACACTGAACAGTACCTAGGCTATAGGACAAACTCAGACTTCTCTTTTGTAGCTAAGATTTGAACTTGAAAATGGTAGCTTTGAATCTTGGACTCTCATGAATATTTTAGGCCTATGTGTTAGCATTCCATCAATATAAACCAGACCAAAATCCAAGGTCTACAACTCCAGTTATGATCCAATAACCGAATGGTGTTCCAGTTTAAATTGAACCAACATCTCTTCTATAAGCTTAGTCCTCTCTTTAATTTCTCAATTTTAATAGTTAAACACATTAATCAATCCTTTGAATTGTTGTCGCATGTGTGCGGCGTCGCGGTGATATTCCACTTCATCATGTTAGTTTAAGGTAATCGGGAAAATAGAGCAGATAAGGAATTCTTGTCTTTTATCTGTGAAAAGTGGGAATGGGAGTCACCACCTAGTATTTTGGTCACTAGGAACCCTAACTGGTCTCAGAGATTGGGCACGAGGATGATTGCATAAAGGTAAAATATTAGCACCCCAAATATGCCCTACCTAAGGTAAGCTGCATTGTTTAATTGTCTCATAAAAAAACTAAGGTCTTGTTGTATTTTCTAATTGTTGGTCTGTCTAATGTTTAAGAAAAGTCCTTCTTGGTAAGAAGATCCTTATCTTATTGGGTAAAAACCTAATCGTTCTAAAGTCTATTCATAAAAGAACTATCTTTTTAATATCAGGAATACATTTTACGTATAAATTTGAAATCCTAGATACTAAAAGAAAATAAAATATTTTTTAGGTGTTTTTCTTTTTGAAATATTGGCCTAGTTCTCATGACTTTAATAAACTTGTTATTAAAACCAAAATGAAAATATATTTTTGATTTTATCTGTATGAAAATACAATATGATTTTTTTAATCTTTGAGAGACTTGGCCGTATGCATGAAAACAAGACATTTTTTTATATAATTTTTTGCAATGTTTCGACAAAAACTAGGTATTTTAATTCCGGATTTGTATCTTTATAGTATAAAAATATAAACCAATATTAAGTTAAGTTGATAGAAAAATACGCAGGAAAATCATAATTTTTTGAAAAGATTTTTTGATTTATTTTTGAAATTGTTTTTGGACTGGGCCGGACCCAGCCCAACCATTTTGGTTTGAGCCGGTTCTGTCCTGCCTAGTGAAAAGTAGAGATTGCATGTAGACAAGGAGAAAATGGAGGTGTGAGGGGATTACCTGGTGTGGTGGAAGCTTGACTAAACGAGGAGGTTCGGCCGGTGGCTTGGGAGGCTTTGGTGGAGTGAATGGTGGCCGGTGTCGGTTGCTGGTGAAGAAGAAAAGTTGTAGATAAAGAGAGGCTCATGGTGCGCTCACTATATAAGGTGGTCGGGTGGCTTCTTGTGATGGAGATGGAGGCGTTCAAGACGGTAGTGATGATGTTGGTGGCTGAAGGCCGCGATGGGGAGAGAAAGAGAAAGGTTCTGCTGGCAGCAAAAATTAGGAGGGAAGGCTAGTTTTTTCGTCAATTTTGGACCCAAATCTCTCCTCCCCTAGACCATGAAAATCAAATCTATTTATAGGCGGTGGAAGAGGGACAATTTGTATCTTCTGGTACCAAATCTTAACCCTTGGTTCAACCCGAAATCATCCCAACCATTGATTCAAAGTAGCAATGATAAACTGTCAGTTTTGTGCATGAAAATGACTGGTCGGGTTGGTTACTTTGGGGCGGTGCCACTGCTTCTGAAGCCTCGATCAGCCCGAATGGTTTACACTAGCATGTAGTCAGGTGTCATGGGATTGTTTGCGTGTATGTTTCATCCAATTTGGTAAAGAAACGTAGTATTAAATGCCTTGGGAAGGAGGCCCCTCGAGCAACTTCTCTAAAGAAGAAGATGAACAGTCATCTTCCAAACGATGCCATTTTGGCCAGTTACACCTTAGTCCTTCGATTTGTGATTTATTTCCAATTACATCTCTAATTGGCTTCAAACTTTTAATTTTGTTCAATTTTACCCTTAACGAACTTCAATTCAAGCCCTATATTTTAACGCCTTTTCCCCTTTAGTTCTTGGTTTCAGATTTATGTGATTAGACCCTCAATTGATGAGTAAACTTCTAATTTCTTCAATTTAGCCCTTGATTCGGTCAATCTTGGTCCCTCTATTTACACTCCTTTTCCAGTTTGGTCCTTTGGTTTTTGATTTTTTCAATCAAGTCTCTAATTGGCCATCAAACTTCAATATTTATGCAATTAAGCCCATAATTTGATTAAATCAACTTTTAAAAAATATAATTTGATCTCTGAACTTTAATTTCTTTCAATTAAAGCCCAAATTAACTTAAAAATCAATTTTTCTTGCAATCAAACCCTCTAAAAATTCAATTAAACCTCTAATAAAATTTAATTGAGTCTATAAATATTTGTTTTTGGACCTTCTTCAAATTGAATTTTCTTTGTCAACAGGGCTCTTCATTAGTCAAAAATATACTGTCAAATTTCAATCTTTGAATTTGTTAACCTCCTCAACCAATTTCTAGCCATTTTTTGGACGCTCTGGCCTCCTCTTCTCACTACTATTATTATTTTTGGATTTCTTTCGAATATATCTCTTTTTTTAAGAGAAAAGGTGAATTTGGAGAATAACCCAAAAATGGGTTATAACAATTGTGAGATATGCCTTTATTCAAAATAAGCATTTACCATAAATTAAAGATATCTTATATTATCAGATTTGTTATTATAAAACATGCTTAAGTTAGGGAATTTAATAATACTTTAAGTACAATATGATAATATAAAACCCTAATGAAAATGCATTTTTAAGTACTAATCATATCACCAGCGAACCGGTTTTGTTGTTGATTCTATATTCCAGCGAATCAGCTCGCTAACGAGTTTACGTCACCAACAAAATAGTTTCACTAACGATTCTATATTCCAGTGAATCAGTTCACTAACGAGTTTGCGTCACTAGCAAGCCAGTTTCGCTGACAATTTTGTGTTCTAGCAAATCAGTTCACTAACGAGTTTGCGTCACCAGCAAGCCAGTTTCGCTGATGATTTTGTGTTCTAGTGAATCAGTTCACTAACGAGTTTGCGTCACCAACAAGCCAGTTTCACTAATGATTTTGTGTTCTAGTGAATCAGTTCACTAATGAGTTTGTGTCACCACCAAACCAGTTTCGCGGCTGATGCATAAATTGGTGACGAAATTAAGTCGTTGCCAACTCAGAAATTGTCAACGCAACCCCTGTCGCTGTCAATTTCTGAATCGGCAGCGACAATGAAGTCATTTCTGGTTTCACTCCTTCCTTTCGGCCAAGCATAAGGCTTATGCTAGGCTTCCCTCTACCAATGTTTCTCACCCTAGGTGGGCATATAATTTCATCGAATCACACTCCATTCATCGCTCATCACCAAACAACACAAACATCAACATATGTTCATTTAACAAGGTTTTCCCTAATTCATCCCTTCCAACATCGGCATCTAGCATTGCTATTACCATGCATTCTCACATTAACATTTGTATCATGGCAATGCATCAACATAAGTGGTAACAATTATATAGCATATACATATTCTATTTCATTTTTATCACAAGTATAGTCACAAAATCATGCTACAACCTATTTCCATCTCAAAATTCAAGCAAGACATCAACCTCATTTTGGTTCCAGCATACACTTTGTTCTTAGAATCCAGCAAAATCACATAAATTCAAGCATGAACATCCACATATATTCTATTTTAGTATGAATATGATCTTAAGAGTTCAACAATGTCATTTTATGCATTTAATCACACAACACATTATGTCCAGCCTTCAACTATGGCCGCCCCACTACCAAGTTTTATCCTTTTAAATTATTCATTTTTCTTTGCTAAGTGTTCTGGAATTTGGTCCCCATTCATCCCTATTTTCATGCGTTCTTTAGTTCAATTTTTCCTTAGCAGATGGTGTAAAGATCCTAGGTCATCTACTTGGGGTTTCCTTCATCTTTTTGGTCCCAATGTCTCAAGAGTAGGTGGGGAAGGAGGTCTGGTTCATACCTTATGATTTTTCAGTAGCTTTAAGAAGGGATCTATAGTTTTCTTCCCCTCAACTCTCAGTTTTCTTCTTCCTTTTCCTCTCTACTTCTGTTTTCCTTCTTTCCTTCTCCAGCAGCACTAGCCAGCCACCTACACTCCTCCTCCTACTATGGTTTTGGCCATTTATGGTTCTTCTTTAACTCTCTTTTCCTCTCTAAGGTTTCAGAGAGATGCATGCAGCTTGGTTGAGGGTCTTCTTTTTGGAAAAGAGGGAGAGGGTCTATTGCATGCACCTGGCTGGTTTTGAGGAAGAGTAAGGGTCACCCTCTCACCCTCTCACTCTGTCTCTCTCTCTCTCTCTCTCTCTCTCTCTCTCCCCTTGTATTTATCCCCCCCTTAAATGAGTTGGGTTGTTTTTCTCTTTTTTTTTGTACGGCAACAATCAAGATTTCAAGATCAAGTGTGTGTGTGTGTGTGTGTGTGTATTTCGATAATAACAAAACAAACAAGAACTTTAAGTGTGTATGCCAATTTTGATCAAGAAAGCATCAAAAGAACACTAGCTTATGATTTAAGTGTTCAACAAAGCAATAAGAAGTAAGATCCATAATGTTTTTTTTTTATATATATAGGTGGCCGAATCTATCAAAAATCAAACAAGAAACAATAAAGACTCAAATTGAAGGATATAACCTGTGATTAGATCTGCTCTGATACCAACGGATGTGAACCCTAGCAGAATTTAATGGAATTCGCAACCCCAAGATCAATCTAATCCAAGTTTGTTGAGTTTTGAATGAGCTTATCACAATGGAAGACTTGCTCCAAGGCAACAAGACTATAAACTACTCGATCACAATGCCTACACTTGGAGACGAGCAAAGGAAGTATAAATTCACAACAAAGAATGGTCAATTCTTTGAAGAGTTGAAAGTTCAATCAAGAACCAAGATTGAGCAATCAAAAGTCGGCTACAATGATGAAATTATCATCAAAAGTCTGTCCTAAAATTATTCCTAAAAAGTATTTAAACTCCAAGCCAAAACCCTAGTTTTCCTAATGGGTCTCACATAAGCCCAACTTAAATAATAATCAATCCAAGCTAAAACTAGCCCAAACTAATTAAAATAAACAAAATAAACAAGTCTAAGACCCAAATAAAATGTCTCCTCTCAAAATAAATAAAGTTTGATAGCCCAACTAATTAAATAAGACAAGTTCGTTGTTTCCGCATTCTGTCTGGCAGCAGCAAAAGCCCAACTTAAAACATATGGTTCTCTCTCGTTTTAATGAATTAGAAGGCGTGCCATATACCATTAGAAAGGTATGGAAGCCTAGTTTCCAGCCCAACTAGAATAACATCAAAATTAGATCTGTAGCTTAAGTTATGACCAAAAGAGTAATGAAAGGTCAAACTGTCTGAATCTAGTCTTCTTCTCCCAATCCTTGTGTAATGGTCATGTTTCCACCAACAAGCCCCTCATGAACATGAATCAGATTAATCAAGGCTCGCTCTTTATTATTACAAATCCTCTTGAAACCCACCTTAGCTCATTTATCTTGAAGAAGTCCATTAACTTCTTAGCCCTAAGCCTTGTAACTGGACAAACTAGAACCTCCAATGGATCTTTTGATGGTTGGATCAAAATTTTCAAGATCAAGCCCTTTTTTTTTGTATACCAATTCGGCAATCAAGAAGAAAAATTCAAGAACGTACTTTTTTTGTGTATATATTGTGGCAAGATTAAGAATTTAACAAGAACACTACCTTATGATTTTATGTTCAACAATTTAAGAGGATGCAAGAACCCTCTTTTTTTAATACATATGGCCAAAACTAATCAAGAAAAAAAAAATCAAGAAACAAAAGACATAAATTGAAGGATATAACCTGTGATTAGATCTGCTCTGATACCAACTTATGCGAACCCTAGCGGAATTTAATGGAATTCGCTAACCCAAGATCTATCTAACCCAAGTTTGTTGAAATTAGGATGAGCTCATCACAATGGAAGACATGCTCTAAGTCAACAAGACTATAAACTAACCCAATCACAACGCCTACACCTGGAGACGAGCAAAAGGAGTATAAATTCAAAACAAAGATTGGTCAATTCTTTGAAGAGTAAAGTTCAATCAAGAACCAAGATTGACAACCAAAAGTTGGCAAAAATCATAATATTATTAGCCGAAAGAAAGTTTTCTGAAAGTTATTCTCAAGAGTATTTATACCCTAAGCCAAAACCCTAGTTTTCCTAATGGGTCATATATAAACCCAATTTAAATAATAACCAACCTAAGCTAAAACTAGCCCAAACTAATTAAAATAAATAAAATAAACAAGTCTAAAACCCAAACAAGTGTTTCCTCATAAAATAAAGAAATTTTAGTAGCCTAACTAATTTAATAAGACAAGTTTGGTTATTTTCGCATTATGTCTGATAGTAGCAAAGCCTAACTTCAAACTAATGATTATCTCTCGTCTTAAAGAATTAGAAGGCGTGCCATACACTGTTCGAAAGGTATGGAAGTCTAGTTTCAAGCCCAACTAGAATCACCTCAAAATTCGACCTGTAGCTCCAGTTATGATAAAAAAAAGGTAGCGAAAGGTCAAACTATCTGAATCTAGTCTTCTTCTCCAAATCCTTGTGTAATGGTCTTGGTTCCACCAACAAGCCCCTCTTGAATATGAATAAGATTAATCATGGCTTGCTTCTCATTATTTAATATCCTCTTGAAGTCCACCTTAGCCCACGTATCTTGAAGAAGTCCATTGAAAGCCTCTTTGAACCTTTTAGCTCTAAGCCTTGTAACTGGACCAACCAGAACCTCCAATGGATCCTTTTGTGCTTGAATCGCATCATCCCCTCTCTCCTCAAAAGGATTCGACCTCGAATCATCACCTACATCAAACAAAGAAAGATCAACAACATTGAATGTAGCACTAACACTATACTCACCTGGTAGATCCATTTTGTAGGCATTATCATTAATCCTTTCTATTATTTGAAAATGACCATCTCCTCGAGGTATCAACTTTGATCTCCTTTGTTCAGGGAACCTTTCCTTCCTCATATGCACCCAAACCCAATCACCTGGTTCAAACCTCACAAATTCTCATCCTTTATTAGCTTTGTGTGCATATTGTTCATTTTTTTCTCTGTTTATTACCGAATCTTTGTATGTAAATCCTTCACCACATATGCTTTTTGAGTACCATCAAGACTAACCCTTTTATTTATAGGTAAAGGAATCAAATCTAATGGTGTTAAAGGATTAAACTCGTAAATAATCTCAAATGGTGAATAATTAGTAGTAGAATGCACACTATGATTATATGCAAATTCAATAAATGACAAAAAATCTTCTCAATTTGTAAGATTCTTTTGGATGATTGCCCGTAACAACTGAGTTAAAGTTCGGTTAACAACTTTAGTTTGTCCATCTGTTTGTGGATGACAAGTAGTATAATATAAAAGCTTAGTCCCTAACTTACTCCAAAAATCTTCCAAAAGTAACTTAAAAACTTAACATCTCGATCAGACACAAGCTCTGGAAGCTTGTATTGGAGAAAGCCAATGGGGACATCAGGGTATAGGCAAAAAAAGAGATGGGGACTATTTCAGCGGCAGACCACCACTTCCAAAGAAAGGTAAAAGTGGAGTGTTTGAGCAGTACAGGAAAAGGGGAGTTCGATGGTACCGCCCCACCAACAGTCAGGTGAGAGAATGATGGTTGGGCAATCGCCCTTAAGGGCAAACTCTTCAACTAGGACCGGTAACCGTAAGGATGTTGACTATCCTTCTTGTGTAAAATATGGACAAAAACACCTTGTGGACACCTCGTTTTCCCCATGGTGATGCTTTGTGTGCAGTGAAGAAGGTCATAGGTGGAGAAACCGCCAGTATCTGGGGCAAGGGTGTCATTACTGTGGCGAAATAGGTCATTATAAGAAGGACTACCCCAACAGGAACATTGTACAAGTATAGAGCTATAAGAACTGTCTACAAAAGGATATTGGGACTACGAGGGCAAAAGCAACTGTAATAGGGATTCCCCATGTATCCCAAAGGGTTGCCAGTGAACTTAACAGCCGAGTTAGAGCCACTATGATGGGTGCAGAATTTGGCATTACTGCAGGAGGTGGGCTAGTGGCCCAACTATTGGTGTGACCAACATATTGGGAACAAATACTACAAACCCAATTCCATCACAATGAGGGGTCCAAGATTAGGAAGAACATGGAGGTCGGGGGAGAAACACAATTCCGGGTAGCAAATGATGGATCATTGATGATGGGACAATAGTTGTACGTGTCTAATTACAAAACATTCAAACGGATGGTCCTACAAGAAGCACATTAGTCCAAGTTCTCCATACATCCTAGCAACACTAAGATGTATAGAGACCTGAAACACCTCTATTGGTGGCCTAATATGAAAAGGGAAATAGCTGAGTATGTGTCTAAGTGCGGGATATGTCAACAAGTCAAGGTTGAACACCCTGGTGTGGCTAAACAACTTCAGTAGTGAACAATAAATTTGCTGCAAACAATACAACTTCGGTAGTGAATCATAATTTCGCTATAGAACACACAATTCGACAGGGAATGTTAATTCGCTGCAAATAACTCAATTTCGGTAATGAATTTTTGTAGCAAATGACAAATTTGTTGTAGACAAGTCAACTTCGATAGTGAATACCAAATTCACTACAGAACACAATTCGACAACGAATGTGAATTCGCTGCAAACAACTCAATTTCGGTAGTGAATTTCAAATTCGCTACAGACCATACAACTTCGGTAGCCAACCCCAAATTCGCTGCAATACACATAATTCGGTAGTGAATCCCAAATTCGCTGTAGACAATACAACTTCAGCAGCGAATCCCAAATTCATTGCAGAACACAAAATTCGACATCAAATGTTAATTCACTGCAAACAACTCAATTTCAGCAGCGAATCATAAATTCGCTATAGAACACACATATGCATTTTCAATTCCAACACATAATATATCATCAAATCCCAACATAATTACATGGTTTTAACATGAACACACTCATGCATTCTCAATTCCAGCACATAATATATCATCAAATCCCAGCAAAGTGACATGGTTTTAACATGAACACACATATGCATTTTCAATTCCAGCACACATCTGTCATCAAATCCTAGCAGAGTCACATGATTTTAACATAAATCAATTCCAGCACACATCTGTCATAAAATCCCAATAGAGTCACATGATTTTAACATGCATCTTCTTACACAATGCATTCCGGCCAGCCCCATTGTTGTGGCCGACCCTGTACCAAGTTTTTTTCTTTCCATTTTATTCATTATCCTTAGTTAGATGGTCTAGAAATTGGCCTTATTTTGTCTTTGTTGCTTGTCCTCTTAGTTGTTTTCAATTTCCTTTACAATTAGCCTAAGGGGTTTAGGTCAATTTTTCTTAGGGATCTTTCATCATTTTTTGTTATGGGTTTGAAGAACAAGGGGGCAAAAGGAGACTAAATGACCCATACCTTTCAAATCTAAGTAGGTCTGGACAGTTTGGCAGTATTTTCCCTCTCTATTTCTCCCATTTTTCCCATTCTTCTTCCTCTCTCGGTTCTCTTTTTTTTTCTGTCAGTTTCCTCCCACCCATTCCAGCCCCCCTTTCCTTCCCCCTAAGCAGTTGCTTAGCCTTCATTCACGATCTCAACTCTCTCTCACATGTTCAAGAGGTATTCTTTGCTGGTTTTGGTTTGAATTTTTGTTGGGAAGGAGGAGAAGAGAGACATGCAGCTACTGCAGGCAGACTTTGGAAAAAGGAAGGGTCACCTTCTCTCTCTCCTTGCATTTATACTTTACATAAACTAAGGTGGGGTGTTTAGGGTTGGGTTAGAGGTGTTCTTGTCTGTGTTTTGGTCTGTCTAAAACCAGTTTTACCCCTCCCTCTTGGCTCCTTAACATAGCTTGATTGTTTTCCTAACTTTCAATTAGGTTGCGTCGCTGCTGATTCAGAAATCAGAAGCGAAAACTATGTTGCTGTCGATTCAGAAATCAGCAGCGGTGGTGGGGCTGTTTGGACCCGCCTTTTTTTTTTTGGTGTTTACATTCTCCCTCCCTTAACATGAATTTCATCCTCGAAATTTAAGAGGTTTCATAATCCATACCTGGTAGTTCCAGGTCGTGGACCGGATAGTTCACTTCATGTGGCTTTAGCTGTTTAGAAGCATATGCGATCACCTTCCCATGTTGCATTAACACACATCCCAAACCCCTCCTCAAGGCATCACTGTAAACCATGAACCCTTATGTTCTAGAAGGTAGGGCCAAAACGAGGGCTGATGTAAGTCTTCCTTTCAACTCCTGAAAACTCTCCTCACATTCCTTTGACCAATTAAACCTTACTTCTTTATGAGTCAACTTGGTCAGAGGCGATGCTATTGTAGAAAACCCTTCGATAAACCTCATATAATACCCTGCGAGGCCTAAGAAGCTTCGAATTTCGGTCACATTTATGGGCTTCTCCCACTTTAGAACTGCCTCTACTTTTCCTGGGTCCACACATATTCCCCCCGCTGAAATAACATGTCTAAAAAATATCACCTCTTTGAGCCAGAACTCATATTTATCCAGTTTTGCATACAATTTATTTTCTCTCAATATCTCCAACACCTTCCTCAAGTGCTTCTCGTGTTCCAAATAAGAGCTCGAATATACCAATATATCATTAATAAACACTACCACATATTTATATAAATAAAGCCGAAACACTCGATTCATTAGGTCCTTAAATACCACTGAGGCATTAGTTAACCCAAAAGGCATCACTAAGAATTCATAATGGCCATAGCGGGTTCTAAAGGCAGTCTTCTGTATGTCATGTTCCTTGATTCTTAATTGATGATAACCCGATATCAAATCTATCTTCGAGAATACTCTTTCACCCTTCAACTGATCAAACATATCGTCTATCCGTGGTAGCGGGTACTTGTTCTTTACCATCACTCTGTTTAGCTGATGATAGTCGATACATAGCTGGAATGTACCATCTTTTTTCTTTACAAATAGCACTGGGGCTCCCCAAGGTGAATTGCTCGACCGTATGAACCCTTTGTCTAACAACTCCTAAAGTTGGATCTTCAGTTCGACTAGCTCTATAGGGGGCATTCTATCAGGGGATTGTGCTATAAGGTTGACCCCTGGAAGAGTCTCAATGGAAACCTTAATCTCCCTAATTGGAGGTAGTCCTGGTAACTCCTCCGGAAACATGTTCAAGAATTCTTTTATAATAGGGATATTTGCTAATTCTATGCTTCCCTTCTTTAATTCTTTTACATGAGACAACCAAGCAGGGCATCCCTTTCTCATCAATTTTCCAGCCATCATGACCGAGATTATGGAGTTTGGAATCACCCTCCTCTCTCCCCTGAATACTACCCTTTTGCCACTCACATATTGGAGGTTTACGGTCTTTGTGAAACAATCTACTTGTGCCCTATATCTACTCAACCAATCTATTCCCAGAATCAAGTCAAAATCATATAATTCTAAAGGCATGAGGTCCACCCTTAGTTCTACCCCTCAATGTATAGTATCACTCCCTTGTATACCTCATCAATGTTTATATTTTCCCCCAAAAGTGTACTAACTACCATCCCTACATTCAATCTACTTGGTAACACATTTAAATTACTGACAATTCGATGGGCCACAAAACAATGATTGGCCCCAATATAGATTAAAGCATAAACTTGTATTAAACCCAATTATAGTGTACCTGTTATGACATCTAGCATTGCCCCCATATCTTCCTGGGTTATGTGGTATATCCTACCCCAAGTCCTTTCCTCCTGGAACCTAGGTCGACCCTTATTGGCACTTGTCCCCGACTGAGTAGGTCGTACAGGCCGATCAACTATCACTAACTAGTGCTGGCTTTGGGTAGCCATCCCCTGTCCCCATACTCCTTCAGTGGCTCTATGCAAACATTCTTTCTTTCTATGACTAGTTTCCCCATAATGGTAACAACCTCTTCCTAAATACTGGCAGTCCCTCCATCGATGCCCTTCACCTCTACAAACATAACATCTTCCTGCTGTGGCTGAACAATCCCTGGGGTGTTTCTGGTTACATCTTATGCATAACGGGTAGACAGGTCCCCTATGCTCCTTGGATCCCCCATAACACTTGTCCCCTGGCGGGTCTGACCTCCGATAGATCCCCTAGCATTAATTCGTCTAGCGCCTCCTAAACTCCCACCACGAACAAAACTCCCCCCTTTTCTCGGGAGTGGCCCAAATGATGACCCGCTCTTTCCTTTCTTTGGAGGAGGATTCCTCCTTATAGGAGGAGTCGCACCCTTGCGCAGAGCGCGGCGTTGCGGCAACCTTTCCCGGAACGGGGAATTGATTTTGTTTTTTTTTTTGTTTTTGTGAATAAGGGAGTCGCCACCTAGTATAATGGTCACTAGGAAACCTAACTGGTCTTTTAGAGATTCTAAGGCAAGGGACTGGTTGTATAAAGGGAAGGTATTAGCACCCCTAGTATGCCCTACCTAAGGTAAGCTGCTTGGTGTTTAGTTTGCCTTATAATTGCTATGGTGTTGGTGTTCTTTAAAATCTAAAAGCAAGATCCCTTGGCCAATATAGATCATACCCTTAGATATGTCTACAGAGTGCCAAGAAGAAACGATGCAGATCTCTTGAAATATGTGTTCGATTTGAACTAAATTTATAACCTATGAATTAAAAGACAGGTAAGATAGAAATCTAAGGAGATGTAATGTGCTTAAGAGCTCATTTTTCTCTTAGTATTTCAAGTATTCGCGACTCGTAAATCGCAAGGAAGAGGAACAAAGATTTAGAAATCTAAGGAAATTCATAGCGCTTTAAAAGCCTATTTTTGCCTTAGTGTTTTATACTTTCACGGCTCGTAAACCTTGGAGTAAAAAATTGAAATGTCCTCAATTATAATCGAGGCTTCTTTCAAAGATGTGTGATGACTTATTATTCCTAGAAAAATATTTTGTATATTAACCACTTGAGTTTTTTTTATCCAAACATTAATAGTGAATAATAACAGGTTATTCCCAATAATATTTTGGATATTAATCCCTTTGGGATTTCTTTATCCAAATATAAATGGTGAATAAAGTCAAAATCCTCCAAAAATAAGATTTTTGTATTCTTTGAATATTGGTCAACATTCTTTGGAGTTTTACAAACATCTTAGAAAGTCCAAAATGCAAGAAAATAATTTGTGTTTAAGAAATCCATGCTAAAACATATTTTCTTTTAAACTTCAAATATTTGTTTTTTTAAGAGGAAATTCAAAATATGTTAGGGTATTGGCCGTATGCATGAAAACATTTTTTTTGATATCTATATATATTTGCCACATTGCGTCGAAAACCGGGTATTCTAAATACGAGGTTTAAATTTTTACAACATAAAAATACAAAAAAAAACCACAAAATAAATACATGAGAAAACCAACGATCTTACTCCTTTTTTTAGGGGCTGGGTTAAGCTTGGCCCATGTGGCTGGGCTGAACCCAGTAGGCCAAGCTCGGTCACTAGCCCAAACTAGTGACCCGGCTGGGCATAAAGGCATGCGTGAGTTTCCTCACGCGTGCCTTGGCCGATCACTGTTCAAGTGAATTAATTTTCACTTGAACAATAACAAATGCACTAGGGATGCATGCAAAAGATGGGAATGACAAACCTGGAGGTGGAAACGAAGAAGTTGCAGCAACGTTGAGGGCGTGATGACTAATCTGTCTGTGTTCGTATGTTTTAGCCCTTTTCCTTTTGTTCTGTGTTTGTGTTCGTCTCTTATTTTTTTCCTCTGCATCTTCGTCCCTCTCTCTTTACTAGTTACTGCACTCTGTTCTCCCCTGTTCTGTAGATTTTACTTACAGAAAATGGAGCAAAGACCAAAAGGTAGTCCCTGCTTGCCTCAATCTTTTCTGTTGTTCCTTTCTAATCTCCCTCTCCTTCCTCTCCTCTGTTCTCTCTTCTGCCTTTTTCATTTCTTTTCTCTTCTTTTTTTTCTCTGCCTAGTGTCGCCTACCTCTCTCTTGTTTCTCTTCTTTTTTTTTCATTTTTTTTCTCTCCTTTCCCCCCCTCTGTTAGGTCAGTAGAGGAGGCTTATATATATAGCCTAATATATCTATATTTAGGAAAGATTTAATGCACTAATTCTAGGATGTAAATCTCGGCTGATTTACAACCAAATAATGCAAATGAGGAAACTACAATATTCTCATTGATTATGTGCTGATTCTAGTTGTTTCTTTCCAATAGTAACACATCATCTCAGCCATCTATGTTAGGGATAAAATCCCAACCATTAGATGATGGCAAGGTTCTTCTCTTCATGTAATTTTGCAGTTATCAAAAGCTGTTGTCTCCTATGAATTAAAGCTGCAAAAAAACATGATCTGCAGCTCCAAAATCAAACGGGAGAATCATGGAAACTAGCAGGAAGTTGCAGAGAAAAGGAAAGAAATCAGACGGGGAGGGTTGTGCAGAGAAAAAGGAAAGAAATCAGATGGGATAGTTGTTGTTGTAACCCATTTTTGGGTTCCCCCCACAAAAATATAAATATATAGCTGGAAGAAATTAGAAAACTAATAAGAGGTGGGAGCGCTCAGAAAAGAATCAGAAAAATTGACTAAGGAGGTTCGAAAATACAAGGAGTGAAATTTTTTACAGTATATACTTGAATGAGGAGAGCCCTGTTGGAAGAGAAAATTTAATTTTTGAAGAGAAAAGGCCAAAATTGGATGTTTATGGACTCAATTGGATTTATTGAAGGTTTAATTGAATTTATAGAGGTTTTGATTACAAGGAAAATTGATTTTTAAGTCAATTTAGGCCTTAATTGGAAGAAATTTAAGTTATGGGGCCAAAATATATTTTTTAGGAATTTATTAGGTCAAATCAGGGGCTTAATTGCATAAATATTGAAGTTTAAGGGCCAATTGGGGACTTAATTGAAGAAATCCGAAACCAAGGACCAAATTGGAAAAGACGTGTAAGTATAGGGGCTGTAATTAACAAAATCAGGGGCTAAATTGAAGAAATTGAAAGTTTATTGATCAATTGAGGGCTCAATTGCATAAATCAGAGGCCAAGGACCAAAGTGAAAAACGCGGCCAACTATAAGGGCGGGGACTAATTTTGGCAGGGATGCAATTGAAATGAACAAAAGATGATTGAGGGCTGATTTGAAAATTGGCGCGTTCTGGCGCCACATTTAAATGAAACGGCGCGTTTTCTCCAAAACGACGCCGTTTCATACATTTTATAAAAAAAAAGAAAAAAGAACGGTGTCTTTTTGAACGACACTGTTCATCTTTCTTCTTCCCCCCGAACATGCAGCGGGGAAGAAGGAAAAAGAAGCTTTTGGTTTAAATTTTGGCCGGGCCCTCTCTCGCCTCGAGCCCACCGACCAACCCGAGGCCCCACACCGTTGGACCACCGACCGAAGACACTGGCCGACCACCCGCTGCGCGCCTGCTAGAAAACCGGGGGAGCCGAACCTCGACAGCAGCACCCAATGGCTGACCAGCCGCCGCGAGACCCGCTCCCCATGCGCCACAGTGAACAACCATGATCACTTGCTCTATAAATAGCACCCAACACAGCAAAAGAAAGGGAGGAAGGAGAAGACCCGAAAGAGAGAGAACGGAGAGAAGAGAGAGAAAGGGAAGAGAAAAAAAAACCGAAGAGAGAAAGGAAAAGCTAAAGAGAAAGGAGAACAAATCCAAGAGAGGATAGAACAAACCAAAGAGGGGGAGAAAAACGGAAAAAATAGAGGAAAGAAAGAAAACAGAGGAGAAGAAAAAGGCAGAAAAAAAAAGAAAAAAAAAAGGAAACGGAAGGAACCAAAGAGAGGAGGGAACGAATCAAAAAGGAGAGGAACCGAAATATAAGAAGGGAGAGCTAGAAACAGAGAGAAAAACTGAAAAAAAAAAGAATACCGCTGGTTCGGTTGAGACAAAGAAGCCGCTTGGAGCCGCCGTCCGTGAGCTAATACACCGCCACCGGCCTCCACCACAGCACCGCCTCCAGCAGCAGCACCACCACCAGCGCCACTGCCTCCTCCGCGCCAGGTAAACTTTCCTTCCCCCTCATTATATTTTCGTGACCTGCGTTTCCTTCTGCATGCAGAACATTCGTTCTGCATGCAGGAGGATGGGGGGAAAATAATTCCCCCCGTTGGTTTCTTGTGCTGGACCAAACTTGTTCTGGCCCAGCTAGTCTTGTTGATGGGCCAGTCGATCCTCGCCCAGCCTTCTCTGGGCCTGGTCCAGCCCGAAGAGAAATACCAGATTTTTGTTGGGCCAAGATCGGCCCAACACATTTTAGGGCTGAGTCTGGCCCAGTTCGTTGGGCCGGCCCAACCCAGCCCAATTTATATATTATATATTATGTATATTATATTGTGTTTTGTATTATTTATATATAGATATATATATATATATATATATAATTAATTAATTTCTTCAAAAATTATTTCAAAAATATGTGATTTTATGTAATTTTATTAATGTATTTTGATCAATATCGGTTTGTATTTTTTACTTGTAAGGATACAAATCGGTATTAAAATACCTGTTTTAAATCAAGACATAAAAAAATAAAAAAAAAATAATGTTTTGTTTTCATGCATACGGCCTAGTCTCTCCAATATATATATATATATATATAAAAATATTATAACATCATATTTTTCATACAACAACGGAAGTTTCAAGACAATATATGTATTAACATGCATTTTGGCTTTAATAACCAGTTTATTCAAGCCATGAGAACTAGGCCAATATTTCAAAAATTCTAAAAAATCTTTTTGTCTTATATTAGTATATGGGATTACGAATTTATACGTAAAATGTATTCTTGATATTAAAAATATGTTTTTTTTTACATAGACGTTAGAACGGTTAGGTTTTACCCGATAAGATAAGGACCTCCTTATTGAGGAGGACTTTTCTTGAACCATCAACGGACCAACAACTAGAAATACAATAACACCTTAGCTTTTTTATCAGACAATCAAACAATGCAGCTTACCTTAGATAAGGCGTATTTGGGGTGCTAATACCTTCCCTTTACGCAACCAGTCCCCGTGCCCGATCTCTGAGACCAGTTAGGGTTCCTAGTGACCAAAATACTAGGTGGCGACTCCCATTCCATTTTTCACTGCTAAGAGACAAAGAATTCCTTGTCTCCCTATATATATATATATATATATATATATATATATATATATATCCCGCCATTTGAGGGTGGATGATCGCCGCGACGTCGCACACGTGCGACATAATGGCGACCCCACTAGGGACCTTGTGGACTAAGCTTTGTTTTTTTGATTTGTTTTTTGTTTTCGTGTGTTTATTGTTAAATATAGAACTGTCTCATGTGTATATGCTTTAAATATTTTACACATATTTTACATGCATTATATAGAACTGTCTCATGCATCACATACTTTGATTATTGAGAGCACACACAAACTTTAAGTTAAGTGGGGGACTAGCAGCTTACCTTACGACTGTTAGTCAAGGTTTAAGTTTGTGTAAACCCCAACTCTTCGCTGAGTGCTTAAACTGGCAATAGTTGGTACATGTGCCATCTCATTGCCTACAAGCCCCCATATTGCCTCCACGAGGGCAATCACTGGGACAACAAGAGACCCTTTTTAGAGACTGAATAGCCAACCTACCCTTGTCAAGCATAAAAGATTTAGAACCGGCTATAGGGTGTATGCTCCACAGAGTACATTTTGCATAAAACAACATAAACCATAAAGCATTTGGTTTTCAGGTCTTTTGAAACGATAAGATGGCCATCATTACCAAATTTACTACTGTGGAATATGGGCAGAATTCTGAATTGTCACAACTATCAGAGGGAGATTGCTCTAGATATGATGCAAGGAAGCTTCCAGTAGTCAAAGACCTGAATTGCGTAGTATATGAGATGAAGAGAATATTGGGCCATAGTTAGAACATTGATGAGGCGGCATTTTTCGGGAAGTATGGGCGATTGTTGGAAATTGCAAAGATAGAAGTATTGAACCTAGCAATCAAAGCCTTGATTAACTTTTGGGATCCTGATTACAGATGCTTTTCCTTTGGAAATGTGGATTTGTGTCCCACTATAGAGGAGTATGGAATGTTGACGGAGTTTCCCAAACACATACACCGGGTTTATTTTCCTTTGAGAAATGACAAGGTGATTCCTGAGTTGTCAAAATTATTGAAGATTCCACATCTGAGCAGATTTTTAGAGAAGAATGGCAGCGGTTTAAAGTGGAAATTTCTGGAAGTTGAATTAGAAAGGAAAAAAGAGCAATACATCTCAATGCTAGAAAGAGACAGGTTAATCGCTCTGGGGATCTATGGTCTCGTGTTATTTCCAAGCTTAAAAGGGGTTATAAGTCTAGAAGTTGTTGCTGCATTCGTGGAATATGAAAATACTCATGTCAACCCTACAACTGCCATATTAGCTGAGACCTTGCTGACCCTCAACCATTTTAGAAAGACGGGGAAAAGCGCAGTAAGATGTTGTACTCAGTTATTATACATCTGGATGGTAAGCCATGTTGAAACCAAGAAGCTGATCTTTAATAATTTTTGGTGGTTTAACCAAAAACCCTTGAAGATAGTGGAGGAAGAAGAATGGGGAATCCTGGGTGATCAGGGTTGGATGAAAAAACTGCAAGAGTTACCTAGTAGCAGCTTTAGGTGGAAGGCCCCTTGGGTTAAATCAGTTGATGTCATAGTAAGTTGTGGACAAAAATGTTGGGTGCCTTTAATTGGGATCACAGGTTATGTCAGCTATGCTCCGGCTCTGGTGATAAGACAATTAGGTGGCATACAACACATCCCAAGAACCGTGGGACTTGCTGAATTTTTCAAGTTTTTCAAGGATCAATCCGCGAGAGAAGTTCTTGAAACCATCAAACAAGATTGGTGCCATTTGACTGTAATTCAAAAGGAGTCAGAAAGTTTGAGAGACCCTAGCTCAAGTGAAGGATATGAAAAGTGGAGGAATTTGACACCGATTGCCGCTCTGAAAAAGCCATGTCCTGAAGATGGGCCTTCATGAATTGAAGAAGGGTCATTGAAAAGAAAAAAGGTCAGTAATGAGGAAGACCTTATGGAGCAATTAGAAAGGCTCCAAATAGAATTGGGAAAGAGTAAGGGAGATAAAGCAGCATTAGAAAGGATGATGATGGAAGGAAATAAAAGCAGAGTGTTTCTAAAAGAACAGCTCGAATCCAGAGATGCGAAAATAGGGATGTTAGAGCTGCAATTGAGCAAAGGAAAGGCCGTAATAGAAGAATCCGAGAAAGAAAGAGGAAGACTGATTTTTGATTGGATGCAAAGCAGCTCTGAATTGGAAGCATTGAAAGCCGACTTTAACGGCTATCAAGAGAATGTCGAGTACAATCAGGACAAATTCTTGCATATTCAAGCAGAGTTGTTGGACCGAATTGAGAAGTATGATGAGTTAAACAAGAAATATATGACGAGAGAAAGTCGCCTAGCTGAATTGCAAGAGTTCAAAAGAAAGGGGAATGAAGAGGAGGTTTTGAAGGCAGATTTGGCAGCTAAGAAAATTGAAATTAGAACGCTGAAGGTGAAGTTTGACAAAGAACGAGAAAAGGTGAAACAGTTGACCAAAAAGTTGGAAATTTCAGAAAAACATAAAGAACAGATCGACACCAACAACAATACCTTGAATCGGAACAAATGGATGAAGCTGCCATTCACGCACGGATTATTAGAGCCAATGCTCGAAGGGTGGGAAGGGACATCTTTCGTTATCGACAAAGCTTGGCTGAGACAGATGCCTTCTTAGAGAAAATTGAGAATCGAGGCCTCGCTTTCCTACCAGTGGCTAGAGATATGGATGAAGAGGAAGATTGATGTATTTCTCTTTTTATTATTTTGTACCCTCTTTTCAAGAGATGTATTAGCCAATATTAATGAAAAGGGGCTTTGACCCATCTTTTATAAAAAAAATATAAGCCTACCAAAGCAGCAGCTTGAGCAGAACTACTCCTGATAAGGAACGTGACAAAAAGAGTCCATACCCATTACACAAGAGGAATGTTGGCCATCGATCGTTTTTTTTTGAAACAAGCTTCTAAGAGCATTCATGCATTGTTTCTTTATCATACATTCATTTATATTTTTCCATGCATCCCAGACCGTGAAACATAGATCCCATATCCAAAGTCCACAACACCCGATCTCGAGCGAGAATGGAGAACGAAGAGAGAGCTCACTTAGAGTCACATTATCAGACCGAGTTGGAGTCCGTAAAAAATGAAGTTTCTCAGTTAACCGACTTACTTGAGCAGCTTCTAAGAGCTAAGAATGGGGAGGGAACATCAGCACAACAGCCTGAAGGAGCGCCAGCAGCTCACATCCCTCAAGCATCTCAAAACCAGGGGGCAAACTCGGCCAATGAACAACATTTTATGCCTATCACCCCTATCCAGCCAACTCACGCTCCAATCACTGTGGACTTAACAACGGAAGGAGTCCCGGATAATAGTTCTCCCAATTTGATAGACCAAGACAAGCTATTTGCTTTGGAAGAAAGATTAAGGGCAGTTGAGGGTAATGACTGGTTTGACCCTATGCGAGCAGCCGAAGTATGTTTGGTACCAAACATCGTGGTACCAAAAGATTTTCGGATACCAGAATTCATTAAGTATACCGGTTTGGAATGCCCAAACACTCACCTTCGATCCTACTGCAACAAAATGGCGGAAGTAATCCGTGATGATAAATTGTTAATCTATTTCTTTCAAGATAGCCTAGCAGGATCCGCTTTAAGCTAGTACATGAGGTTAGACAGCATCAGGATCAGGAGCTGGAGGGACTTGGTGGAGGCTTTCCTTAAGCAGTACAAGTTTAACATGGAGATCGCTCCTGATCGAACAAGTTTAATGTCAATGGAGAAAAGGAGCCAAGAGTCAGTAAGGGCTTATGCACAAAGGTGGAGGGATGAGGCAATACATCTCCAACCCCCTTTGATAGAAACAAAGATGGTGAGCTTGTTTGCTAATACCTTCAAGGCACCTTATTATGAGCACCTAATGGGTAGTTCCTCTCAACATTTCTATGATGCGGTACGCATAGCTGAAAGGATAGAGCAAGGGATTAAAGCTCGGCGTATAGCGGTGCCGGTGGAAAAGAAGGGCTTTATTGGAAGAAAGAGAGAAGGCGATATTAACAACTTGGAAGGCGGGTATAAGGGCAAGAAAGTAGAATCCCACAATCCACAAGTACCTACCTCTCAATTCTCACACATGAACTTTAACCAACCTTTTTCCCCTAATCGAACAAATAACCAGTCAAACAACCAAAATCACTACCAAAGACCCCATACAAGATACACTTCAGAACAACTGCCGCCGTTACCCATGCCTTTGAAGGACATGTACGCCAAACTATTGAGCATTGGGCACATAGCTCCTATCCCTACACTACCATTACAACCACCATTCCCAATTTGGTACAAGCCCGAGTTAACTTGTGAGTACCATGCGGGTAATCCCGGGCGTGGGATTGAAACCTGTTACGCTTTCAAGAAAAGATTGTTGGAGCTTATTAAGATAGGATGGGTATCCTTTGAAGACAAGCCAATGTTAATTCAAACTCGTTGCCTAAACATGCCTCAAGTAGTAGTGGAATAGGTATGATAGAAGTTGGAAATCAATGCAAGGTGTTGAAGGTGTCTATGGAAAAGATGTACGACATGTTAGTACGATTAGGATTTCTAGAGGCAAATGTGGAAAGCCATTCGGAGGGAGGTGGTTATTGTGAGTTCCATGGAAGAGATGGACACCATATTGAGGATTGCATCGAGTTTTGCGAAAAGATTGCAAAAATGTTAAAAATGGGGCAATTGAGAATTGAACCCATGGAGAGCAGGGGTGAGGTGAGTATGATGGAAGGTCAGATGGAGATGACAGGAGTATGCAGGGTCCAACAAATAGCTAATGGTCCCCCAAGGCTAATCTTGGTTAAACCGTCCTACACAAAAGGGAATCACAATGCCATGCCTTATAATTATGGTTATGCCTCCAACGTTCGAGCTCTTCTTCCTTTGTTCCAGACTGAGATAAGTGGTTTGACCAGGAGTGGTCGTTGCTTTACGCTTGAGGAGTTGAGGAAGGAAAAGGGTAAAGAAGTGGTAGATCTGGACAAAGCACTAGAATTTAATAAGCCGGTAATGGAAGAGGAGTCGAATGAATTCTTGAAGTTGATCAAGCATAGCGAATATTGCATAGTAGATCAACTAAAGAAGACTCCAGCTAGGATCTCCCTTATGTCCTTGATACTCAGCTCTAAGCCGCATCGAAACGCCTTGCAAAAGGTATTGAATGAGGCATATGTACCCCAAGACATTGAACATAAAACCATGGAGCATCTAGTGGGGAGGATCCATGCAACTAATTACTCACGCTTCACGACTGATGAGCTTGATGCTGAAGGTACCGGACATAACAAGCCTTTATACATTACGGTTAGGTGCAAGGACTGCCTCATAGGAAAAGTACTCATTGATAATGGCTCGGCCCTTAACGTGTTGCCAAAGCACATTCTGGAAGAAATGCTGATCGATGAATCCCATATAAAGCCAAGTACTATGATGGCCAGAGCGTATGATGGCTCACCTAGGCCAATAATTGGAACTTTAGAAGTGGAGCTATATGTGGGACCACAAATGTTCCTAGTAACACTTCAAGTTATGGATATCCATCCTTCCTATAGTATGTTGTTAGGAAGACCTTGGATTCATGCAGCGGGGGTCGTAGCTTCATCATTGCACCAATGCCTGAAGTATGTCATGAATGGGATGTTGGTAACTGTCAAAGCTGAAGAGACAATATCCATGATAAAGAATGTGGCGGTACCTTTTATAGAGGCAGATGATTGCAAAGATAACAATATCCATGCTTTTGAAATTGTGAACACTGACTGGGTGCCGGAGAACACAGTATTAAGAAGGCCAAGGATCTCAGAAGCAGCAAGGATGGCAACTCAATGCTTCTTAGAACGCGGGATCCCATTTCAGTATAACCCTATCACCAGGATACTAGAAGGTGTTAATTCGGCAAAGATAACATGCGTTGATCAAAGATTTGGGCTAGGATATAAACCTAACAAGGAGGATCATCGGTGGGCTGCTGGTCGGAGAAGGGAAAGAAGAATAGCTAGAATTGAAGGAAGGGAGCCTGAAGAAGAAAAGCTAGAAATCCCTCCCCTTAGCGTGTCATTTCCAAAAGCCACATACATAATGCAACATGATAAAGGAGGCGAAAGCCTTGGTTAAGAACTATCAAACGTGGGCATAAATACCTTGGGGGAAAACAAGGTGGAAGGAGATGACATGAAGACAGTAGCAAGAAAGGGAGATGAAGCACTCCCAGAACTGACGGTCTACACCATAGAAGAAGTCTCTGCCAAGACCTTTGTGCGCAAGTTGGCTCAAGACGAGAAGTTTCAGAACTGGGTGACCCAAGAAGCTCCAGTGGTTTTCAAAATGTAAACCAACTTTGTTTGCCTTAACATGCTTTTGTCATTGCTTATGTTTGCTTTTATTTCCTCTAGTGGACAATCAAGGCTCATGATGTCAGCTAGATTTTATGTTTGTTATGGAGCCCACCTTTTCTTTAAATAAATTGTGAGATCATGCACTTTTCATAAATTGCCTTCTTTTTTATGCATTTACAACAAACACTTCCCACTTTCAGGAATCCTGAAAGCGGATCTCCTACAACATCACATACATTTAGCATCAAGAATAAATGGCCAAACTTGAACGAGCATGTGATAGCTATGGAAGAAGAAGAGTGGGATGAAATCAATATCAGTGAATTCACCAGGCTAGTAGAACAACAGGAACAACTTTGGAAACCTATCGCCGAGGAACTCGAAACCATCAATGTGGGCAGTGATCAGCTCAAGAAAGAGTTGAAAATAGGTACCTTAATTACTTCTGAACAAAGGATAAAAATGATCACCCTATTACAAGAATATTCAGATGTCTTTGCTTGGTCCTATGAAGATATGCCTGGTTTGGATACAAATATTGTAGTACACAAGATACTGTTGGAAGAAGGTTGTAAGCCAGTCAAACAAAAGCTGAGGAGGGCCCACCCGGATATCTGGATCAAGGTTAAGGTAGAACTCGAGAAGCAATGGGATGCCAGCTTTCTAGAAGTAGTTAGATATCCACAATGGATATCTAACATTGTTGTGGTGCCTAAGAAGGAGGGGAAGATTAGAGTGTGCGTGGATTTTCGGAATTTGAATAAAGCTAGTCCCAAGGATGATTTTCCTCTACCACACATAGATGTTTTAGTGGACAACGCTGCCCGGAGTTCCACATATTCCTTTATGGATGGTTTTTCAGGATACAACCAGATAAAAATGGCTCCGGAAGATAAGGCAAAAACAACTTTTGTCACACCTTGGGGGACGTTCTGCTACAAGGTCATGCCATTTGGATTGAAGAATGCAGGAGCAACCTATCAAAGAGCAATAGTGACTTTGTTCCACGACATGATGCACAAGGAAATTGAGGTGTATGTAGACGACATGATTGCCAAGTCTAAAAGGGGAGAGGATCATGTTGAAGTTTTGAGGAAGTTGTTTGAGAGGTTGAGGAAGTATGAATTAAGGCTCAATCCTGCAAAATGTTCATTCGGAGTTAAATCGGGTAAGCTGTTAGGATTTGTGGTAAGTGATAGAGGTATAGAGGTGGATCCGGATAAAATAAGGGTCATCCAAGCTATGTCATCCCCTAAGACGGAGAAAGAAGTAAGAGGATTCTTGGGAAGGTTAAACTACATTGCTCGGTTTATAGCTCAGCTAACAACGACGTGTGAACCTATATTCCGACTACTAAGGAAAAAGAATCCTGGAACCTGGAATGAGGAGTGTGAGGAGGCATTCAATAAAATCAAGCATTATTTGCAAAATCCACCTTTACTGATTCCACCGGTATCAGGAAAACCTCTAGTATTATATCTAATAGGAAGCATCATGGGCAAGTTACACAGGCATCAACCCATCTTCCCTAGGTGTCCAATTCATCTACTATTCTTCCAGAACCTGAGGCTATCTTAGATTGATGTATAATTTACAAGGGACAGTATTGGCCTAAATCTGAAATTCTGGTTAAGTGGAAGGGAGCTCCTGTCGAGGATGCAACGTGGGAGAATGAATGGCGTTTCACTAAGACTTATCCTTCTTCCATCCTTGTGGACAAGGATTCTTACGTGGGCGGGAATGATACATCCACTACACATTGTGGACATGGGATCATGCTACAGACGATCATGCTTCATGCTGCATGAACGTGAAGATCAGGTTGCATGAATGAATGTGGGACGTGGAAGTGGGTAGTTGGTCATGTTGGAAGAACGTGGGTCATTAGTTAACTGTTAAGTAGTGGGCAATGCTTTAATTCTTTCTTATTGCTTTAATTAATTCTGTTGTTAATTCAGTTATGCAATGTAAGGCTATAAATGCCAACGTTAATTTTAATAGATGACATGAATTATATCCTAATCCCCTGATTCTTCTCTGTTATTCTTCCTCCACAAATTCTTTGTATCAAACCTCTCTGGATAAAATCTCTCAGGTTCATTCCAATAAGTTGGGTCCCTTCCGATCGCACTTACGTTCACAATGACTTTGGATTTGATAGGTATGTCATAACCATTTATCTTGCAATCCTCTCTACTTTCTCTTGGAAGTAGCAGAGGAACTGGAGGGTGTAATCTGAAAGTTTCTTTGATGGCCAACTTTAAGTAGTTTAATTCATGAAGGCCTGCTTCATCAACACACCCTCTTGAACTTCAAGAGCAGCTTTTGGTAAGATATGGAAGGGAGAGGGTGTGTTCATACCAGCTGTCAAGGAAGTTAATAAGGCAGCAGGAGGTTATAGCCTTGCTGATGTATATCCTTCAATTAAGTTGCTCTCTGTGATCAGTGGGATGAGACTAATATAATGTGTAATAAGGATGCCAATAGCTTGAACCCTTAGTGTTTCAACAATATTGCTCTTAAGCCAATAGTGAACAACGTCTTGAACTAATGCTTTAACGTGGGAGACAAATATTGTATCACACACATTACATCCAGGTACTCTGCCACGATCTTCACAGCCAGCACATTACAGCCGTTTGCTTGATCTCATTCATGAGTTTTTTAGAAAATTAGCCTGATTGTAAAATAAAGCGGCCCCATTTTCAAGCGCATGCAGGAGGGTCTCTCAAGGATGCTCTCATGACTATAATATCCCATTCAACAAGAACTAAAGACCACTTTAAAAATTTTAAGAGAAAAACTTAACCTTTATTCTGTCACAGGATACATGTACATGCACCATGCATAGGGATGGAAAATTTTAATTTAGTACATGGGAATCAACTACTCTTTATGATTCGTTCTTTCATTTGAACCTGGATCTCCAATCATCTAAATAGAGCATCTTGATAGACAGTTTATATTTCTTTGGGCTTTAAGCCCATCCCCCTTGATGTTACCCAAATCTTTTCTTTAGCCAATGCTTTTGCAAAAAAATTAGCTATATTATCTTTTGCTCTGACATAATCAACATTTATGGTACCATTACTTATGTGAGATCTTACAATACTATGTTTTCTTCTAATAGATTGGATTTTCTATTATAATATTTGTTGCGCACATATCCAATAACAGCATTGCTATCACAGTGTATTAAAACGTGTAGTAATAGCTTTTTCCACATGGAAATTTCATATAAAAGTTCACATAGCCAACCCGCTTAATCACTGGCTGAGGCTAAAGCTATTAGCTCTGCCTCTATGGTGGATTTAGCAATGATTGATTTCTTTTTCAATTTCTAATAGATAGCAACACCACTTAGAGTGAACACATAGTTAGTGGTAGACAAAGAATCACTTGATAAGGTGTTCCAATCAATATCATTGTGCCCTTCAAGTACAGTGAGATACTTTTGATATAACAAACCATAGTGCACAGTTCCTTTAAAAAATCTCATCAAACAAGACATAGCATCCCAACGCTGAGCAATAGGCCTGTTAGCAAATCTTGCTAGCACTCCCACAATGTAGGCATTATCAGGCCTTGTACAATCAGTAGCATATCTAAGGCTACCAATAATGCTAGCATACTCCTTTTGATAACAAACACCATTGTTATTTTTTGTAGGAAATAGATGTATATTAGGATCAAAAGGAGTTGTAACATGTTTCCAATAAAAAATTGATAATTTTTTAGAATTTTTTCAATGTACATTTATAGCTTAATGAGATTGATCATTAAAATGCTTTTCAAAGTTCTAGTAACTCTCATGCCAAGTATTATATTTGATTCACTCAAATCTTTCATGTCAAAAATATTTTTAAGCAATAATTTTATAGATTTCATAATATTCATGTTGAAAGCAAAAATTAAAACATCATCAACATACAAGCATATAATCACATGAGCATGGTCAATTGATTTATAATATATAAATTTCTCATTTTCATTTGCCTTATAACCATTAACAAGCAAACAAACATTAAGATAAACACAATATTAGAGGGCTCAATAGCCCTCTGAAGCAGCATGAGGTTGTTAGCCTCATGAAAAGAAAGAAGATTGATGTTTGTTGCCTTTTAGAGACCAAGCTATCCTCTTCCAGAGTTGGTCTCATGCATAGATTTAGACTGAAATCCTGGAAGTGTATCAGTAACAGTGAGGTGGCCTCCACTGCCCGAATTGTTCTTTTTTGGAACCCCAACTCTGTAAATGTTGTTTTGTTTAACTTTTCTGCTCAAGTACTACATGTTCTTATTACTTGTTTGGAAAGTCATTACAGTTTCACAGCTTCTTTTGTTTATGGTTTCAACACTATCTCTCTTCGGAGATCCCTATGGGATGATCTGTGAAGGTGGAGTCCTAACTCTCCATGGCTGGTTCTTGGTGATTTTAATTCGGTGCTTTCTCAGGAGGATAAACACAATGGAGCTCCTGTTTCCAAATATGAGGTTACAGACTTTAGGGATTGTTGCTCAGACCTGGGGCTTGCAGATTTAAACTCGACTGGCTGCCTATTCACCTGGTCAAATGGACATGTCTGGAGCAGAATTGATAGAGTTATGGTAAACATTCATTGGTCCACTTTGCAGAAGCAGGCTCACGTGCATTTTGATACCCCTGGGGCTTTCTCGGACCACTCCCCTTCCTCTGTTCAGCTGGGTCCACGGCAGCCCTGCAGGAACAGGAACTTCAAATTTTTTAACATGTGGGCTGATCACTCTCAATTCTTGGATTTGACTGCGCAATGCTGGAATACTCCTGTTTATGGTTCATATATGTTCACTTTGTGTCGGAAGCTGAAACTGTTGAAAAGGCCTTTGAAGAATCTCAACAAACTTCATTATAGTCACATCTCTCAACGAGTTACCAGGGCAGAGGAAGAACTAGCTAGCCTTCAATCCCTTTTGCACCAAGACCGTGATAACATCCATCTTCTATCTCAGGACAAGCATCTCAGATCACAACTTTTGCACCTTAAGTCGGCAGAGCAGAGTTACTATGGGCAGAAACTCAAATTTACTTTCTTAAAGGAAGCGGACAAAGGCACTCGTTTCTTCCACGCTTTCCTGAGCCAAAAGCATAGGAGAAATCATATTCCAGCAATCCAGGTTCCCTCTGGCATGTATACTTCTTCGGTTGATGAGGTGGGGCATGAGTTCGTCCGATACTATAGAAGTCTCCTCGGCTCTACAAAACAAACTATCCCCATCAATGAGGATGTCATCCATTGTGGCCCCTGCCTTGATGCTGCTTCTCATGATTTTCTTTTGGGACCAGTAACAGATGACCTCATCCAGCAAACACTTTTCAGCATTGGCAACGAGAAGGCCCTAGGGCCAGATGGATACTCATCCCTGTTCTTCAAGAAAGCATGGAGTATAGTTGGCGGTGAATTCTGTGCTGCAGTCAAGGATTTCTTTGCTTCTGGAGAGTTGCTCAAGCAGGTCAACCATTCGATCATTGCCCTTGTTCCAAAATCATCCAATGCCAACTTGGCTGCTGATTTTCGGCCGATCTCTTGTTGCAATGTTATTTATAAGGTTATTTCCAAGATTCTTGCGGGGAGAATGGCACATGTTCTTCAGGATCTCATCAGCCCTGCCCAGAATGCTTTTCTAGGAGGAAGGAATATGGCTGACAATATCCACCTCATGCAGGAGCTTCTACGTCATTATGGGAGGAAGAGGGCATCCCCTAGATGTATTATCAAGATTGATTTCAGGAAAGCTTTTGACTCTATTCAGTGGTCTTTCTTGCAACAAGTCTTGCTATCCTTGGGTTTCCCTCCTCTTTTTGTCTGGCTTATTATGCAATGTGTTGAGACTGCTTCCTTTTCTGTTGCTGTTAATGGGAATTTATATGGTTTCTTCAAAGGGCAATGTGGAGTTCGTCAAGGAGATCCCCTTTCCCCTTATCTTTTTCTTGCTTGTATGGAATACTTTTCTAGAATGCTTAACCAGAGTACGCAGCACACTGATTTCAATTTCCACCCCAAGTGTAGTGCTCTAGGGGTCAGCCACTTAGCTTTTGCAGATGATGTCCTATTACTCTGTCGGTGTGATATGCAGTCAGTTAGCATTTTAAACCAGCAGCTTCTTGCTTTTGGACGGATGTCAGGTCTTGTTATTAATGCTGCGAAGTCCTCTATATACTTTGGTGGAGTGGGGGAAAGTGTTAAGCTTGCCATCTTGCGCCTCACTGGTTTTTTAGAAGGGAGTTTTCCTTTCCATTATCTAGGAGTCCCTCTAAGTCCTCACAGATTATTGGCTAGTCAATTCTCCCCTCTCCTTCAGAAATTGGAATCTTCTATTCAGAGCTGGATGGGGAAACTCCTCTCCTATGTTGGTCGCCTTGAGCTCATTAGATCAGTACTGCATGGCATGGTTCAATTCTGGCTCAGAATTTTTCCGATTCCAGGTATAGTTATTACCAAGATCAATAGCATCTGTCGTAGCTTTCTCTGGTCTGGGAACTCTTGTTCGCCTCACTCTGCTCTTGTCTCCTGGCAAAAGGTTTGTCTTCCCAAACAGGAAGGAGGCTTGGCTCTCCTAGATATCAGGGCTCGTAACAAAGGTTTTTTGGTCAAACAGCTATGGAACTTTCACCTTAAAACAGACTCTTTGTGGATTCGTTGGGTGGCGCATTATTACCTTTCTCATACCACAATCTGGGATGTGGGTGTAAGGAGCGTTTCATCACCTCTATGGAAGTCCATTTGCACTCTCAAAAACCAGCTGGTAGAACAATGCGGAGGCGTTCCTGCTACAATCAACACTCTTCAAAGTTGGGATACTGGTTCGGGGACATTTCTTATTAATGCTCATGAGTTCTTTAGGTCTAAAGGTGAGAGTGTCCAGTGGACTAGGGTTGTTTGGGAGGAATGGTCTCTGCCTCGGACTAAATTCATTCTTTGGCTCGCAGCCCTCGGTAGACTCCGAACAAGGGACACATGCCCATCTTTTTTTCAGTTGCAGCTGGACTTCTTTACTATAGAATCGTGCTAAGAGCTGGTTAAGAATCAACCGGCCTATGTCTACACTTTCCAGTGCCATAAGCGGTCTCAATGGTAGGAGAAAAGAGCTGACGCAACGAATGAGACGTGCGTCCCTTGCCCTGCTTGTTTATTTGATTTGGGATGAAAGAAACAACCGCATCTTTGCACACAAGTCATCCTCTGTAGATGCCACATTCCGAAGATTCCAAATTCTTTTCTACACAGTTTTGCATTTCCATGAAAAAGACCACTCTCTTTACCACGTTGCTGCATGAGCAAGGCTAATCGATTCCCTTCCCCTACGTGACTGCATGAGGAAGTGCGATGCTTGCTCTTGTGGTATGTTCATCACATCAGGTTCACCTCTCTGGGCCCTCCAGGCTTTGTCTTCGGGTGGCTGTGCGCTCATATATTTTTGGGTGTTGGAATTTTGAAGATAGTACTCTCAGTTATGGTTTTTCCATAGAGAAATGCTGCTTCTGGTTCATGCAGATTGGCTACACGTGCATCTCTTTGCTGTCGGGTCCACCTGATTTTGTCCGTGGTCTCAATCCATGGCTTTTGGAATTTTGGGTAAATGTAGTTAAGCATTTTTGTCTTGATGGCTTGTGGTTTTCTGTTCCCTCGGTTATTCTTGGCACCTATATCTTTGGGTTCTTGGCACCTGTAGTGAGGTTACCTTCTCTCTATGTATGAGAAGTTTTGTTTCTCTGGGTTTTATTTTTTGTTTGCACTTGTTGGGAGCCTGTTTTCACTGGCTTGTTCTGTACATATGTATTTTTGGCATGCTGGTTTTCCAGCTAATATTGCTTTTTGATCTATAAAATTCTAACATTTGATAAAAAAAAAAACATTAAATATTTCATGTCATTGTTTAAGTGCTCGTTTCAAGCCATACAAGGATCTAAGCAATTTACATACCTTATTCTCATTACCTTAAATAATGAATCCCTCAGGTTGATCTATGTATATTTCTTTTTCCAAGTCACCATTTAGAAAAGTTATCTTGACATCCATTTGATGAATAAACAAATTTTGAATAGCAACAAGCAATCTAATAGATGTTACCTTGGTGACAGGAGAAAAAGTATCAAAGAAATCAATATTTTTTTTTGCTTAAAACCTTTTTCAACAATTCTAGCTTTAAAATTATCAACATAACCATTAGGTTTCAAATTTCTTCTAAGCACCCATTTACAACCAATTGTTTTACGACTAGGAGGCATATCAACAAGTTTTCAAGTTCTATTAGATAAAAGAGAATCCATTTCATCATTAATGGCTTCTCTCCAAAAATATATAGTAGGAGAAGATAAAACTTCTTCTAAAGATGTAGGATCACCTTGAACATTAAACACAACATAATCAGAACATTAAACACAACATAATCAGGTTCAAAATCTTTTTCAATTCTAACTCTTTTACTTCTTCTAGGTTTAAAATCATTTCATTTTCAAATCTAGAAGGAGCTAGCTCAAAACTTGGTTGAAAATTTTGTTGTAAACTTATGTCCCCACTATTTTTTAATTTCAAAGTAAATTTATCCTCATGAAAAATTGCATATAAAGTTTCAATCATAGTATTATTAACAAGATAAAAAAATCTATAAGCTTTACTATTCAAAGAATATCCCAAAAAGCACATGTGGAAGCTTTTTTACTAAGTTTTGATCTTTTAGGACAGGTAATTTTACAAAAGCTAAACAACGCCAAACTTTTTAAAAATCTAAATCAAGTTTAAAACCTTTCCATAATTCATAAGGAGTTAAAAGAGTGCTTTTGTGTGGAACTCTATTCAAGACAAAATTTGCAAATAAAACAGCTTCACTTCAAAACATTTTGGCATAGAAAAACTAATAAGCACGCAATTAACCAAATCAACCAAAGTTATATTTTTCTTTCACAATACCATCAAATGAAGGAGAATATGGAGCAAGTTGAGAATAATTAGGAGGCTTAACCTAATGGTTAGCCAACCCTTTCTATATATATATATATATGTAGGGCAATATACAGTAGTAATGGTGGAGTTTACCACATAAGAGTATGTCTACAATATTTCATATATACAATATTTCCTATATAAGTACATTCTATAATATGCCCCCTCAAGCTAACGGTGGAGGATCAACCCGAAGTTTGAAACGAGAAGTAGTAAACGAAAAGGTAGGAAGTGGCTTAGTGAAGACATCGACAAGTTGATCCTGAGAGGAAATAAAATGAATCTGAATCTCCTTCATTGCAACTCTATCTCGAACAAAATGATAATCGACCTCAACATGTTTTGTGCGAGCATGAAAAACAGGATTCATAGACAAATAAGTGGCACTAAGGTTGTCACACCAGATAATAGGAGCAGAAGCAGACGGGATCTGGAGATCTGTTAATAAGTACTCAAGCCAGATAACCTCAGTAGTGCCATCGGCTAAGGCTTTGTACTCAGCTTCAGTAGAAGAGCGAGCAACTGTGCGTTGCTTACCGGATTTCCACGAAATCGGTGTCTGACCAAAAAACACAAGGTAACCACCCGTAGATTTTCTGTCCTCAACACTGCCTGCCCAATCTGCATCTGTAAAACCATTTAAGGCAAAAGAAGAACTGCGATTAATATGTAAGCCATGTGATGTTGTACCCCGAAGATAACGCAAGATGCGTTTCACGGTAGCCCAATGAGAATCTGTAGAAGCATGCATAAACTGACAGACTCTGTTAACAGCAAAGCAAATATCCGGGTGCGTAAAAGTGAGATATTGAAGAGCACCCATAATTTGACAAAAGCGGGTAGCATCAGAAAACAATGGATCGGGTAGAATGGTAGCTTTGGATGTAAAGATAGGAGTATCAACAGGTTTGCAAGATAACATACTAGCCCGAGTGAGGATGTCAAGTATATGTTTATGCTGGCAAAGCATAAGACCCATACTAGTAGACTGAACCTCAATACTCAAAAAATAATGAACAAAACCCAAGTCGCAAAGCTTAAATTCTGAGCTCAGTTGCTGAATGAGGCGTTGGAGTAGAAGAGAGTTACTACCCGTAAGCAGAATATCATCAACGTAGACTAGAAGATAACAAATATCAGCACCAACAGAGAAGATAAACAATGAGGTATCCACCTTAGAGGCACACAAACCAATAGATAACAGGAAAACATTCAGACGAGTGTACCAAGCCCGCAGAGCCTGTTTTAAACCATATAGAGATTTATGCAATCAGCACACATGAGAGGGGAGAGCGGAATCAACAAAACCTAGAGGTTGTTTCATGTAGACCTCCTCATCAAGAACACCATTGAGGAAGGCATTATGGATGTCAAGCTGATGAATTTTCCAACCACACGAAACTGCAATGGAGAAGACTAATCTGATGGTAGCCTGTTTGATGACAGGACTAAAGGTTTCAGAGTAATCAATACTTTCTTGCTAAGTGAAACCTCTAGTAACCAGATGCGCCTTATACCTCTCGATGCTACCATCAGATCTGTGTTTAATCTTGTACACCCACCGACTACCAACAACATTCATGGAGGGGTGAAACGACACTAAGGTATAAGTTCTATTTACGCGTAAGGCCTGAATTTCCTCACGCATAGCACTATGCCACGCCTCATATCTGTTAGCATCATTAAAAACAAGTGGCTTATGAGAGGGAGGAGAAACTACCCGGCTGAAGGAGACAGTAGAGGCTGCGGCAGTGGCGGTAGACAGCGCTGTCTTGGACGAAGGACCATGGGGTGGTGACGAGCAGATGGGCATGGAGAAGTGTGGCCTGTACCTAGAAGGTGTTGAAGAGGATATGAGAAGAGGTCTATACAGAGCTGCAGACCAGCTGGAGAAGCAGTGGAGGGATTGGTCGGCACTGCAGACACTGGTGAGGCTGTGGCAGATCTGGGATGATCTGTTGCAGAACCGGGCTGCTCTGCTACAGCAAACCTGAGAACATGCACATCCGGTGATGGAGAACCTGTTCCTGCACAATGATCATTCAAAAGACAAGCATATGGTGACAGTATGACAGTGTGGGATGAGGATAAAGGGGTGGCAGAAGTAATGGGTAAAGGGGTAGGCTGGTGGGGTGCGATAAAGGGCTAAATTGGGTTGTGGTTGGGGCTGGTTTGGTAAGTTGGAGGCTAAAAATATGGAGGAGGGTTCAAGGATGGAAGAAAGGTAGGTGGGGTGGGAGGTACCGGTGAGGATGTTACCTGTTCAGACTTCGCAAAAGGAAAGACATCTTCATGAAAACGAACATGATGAGAGATATAAATATGATGAGATTCTAAATCAAGACAATGATAACCAAGATGGGATGAGCTATAGCCTAAAAACACACAAGGAGAAGACCGAAAATCTAATTTATGAGCATGATATGGACGCAAAAAAGGGAAACAAAGAGTAGGCATGCGATTATTAAGGTATACTAATGATTCAAAAGCATAGTTCAAAAATCACAATGGGGCACTACACTAGCCTAAAAGGGTTAGGCCAGTTTTGACAATATGTTGATGACGGTGTTCAACAGTGCCATTTTGTTCATGAGTATGAGGACAAATTAACCGATGATGAATACCAATGGTCTAAAAAAATTTATTTAATTTACGATATTCACTACCCCAATCAGTTTGAACAGATTTAATTTTAAGTGAAAACTGACGCTCAACAAGTGTTTGAAAACGTTGAAAAGTGGAAAAGACATCAGATTTCGCAACAAGCGGATAATACCATATATGTTTGGTATGCGCATCGACAAAAATCACAAAATAGCGGAAGCCATCAGAAGAAAACATAGGAGCAGGACCCCAAACATCACTAAAAATTAAATCAAGTGGGACAGAAGTTTTGTGACCCGTAAGTCGCAATGACAAACGGGACGACTTGTCTAAAGGACAAGCTTGACACTGGGTAAGAGAACATCTAGAAGTACATACGATTTTATTGCCGGAAACTAACAAATTTAAAATGTGAGAGGTTGGATGACCCAAACGACGATGCCACAGGTCGGCAGTCGCGGAGATGCAAGGAGACCAAAAAGCTTGAGGAACTGACGTGTCAGAAGACTCGGAGAGGACATAAAGACCATCATGACTCTGACCGGAAAGGAGAACTTCCTTGGCGACGAGATCCTTCACATAAAACATAGAAGCGTAAAATTCAAAATAAACATGATTATCACGACATAATTTTTGAATAGATAACAACAGTTTGGTAATGTGAGGCACATGGAGAACATTAGATAATGTAAACATGCGTTTTGGGGAATGTAATGTAGTATGTCCAATATGGGATATGTCAAGGCCCTTACCGTCACCAACATGCAAATAATCATTACCAAGATAGGGTGCAGAATCGGTTAGAGATCCAAGATCAGGTGTGACGTGTTGATTTGCGCTGTTTGTCGGGGAACCAAGTTGCAGTAGAAACATTCCCAACAACAAGGTGAGGAGAGGGCTCCTGAGTGCTGCTGCGAAGCTGGGAACAATGGGGAGCTATTTGACCGAAACTGGAGCACAATTGGCAGCGTACATGCTGCTGTCCAGACCACTGCCCAACGCCAGAGTTGTGCCTGGTCTGCTGCTAGTGGTTTGGCCGCCAATCTGCAGCAGATTGGCCCCTGTTCTAGGGAGTGTAACGGTTGCTGTTGGGACGCCAATTACCTCTAGAGCAACCCCTGTTGTGGTTGAAGTTGGGGTTATGATGAGACATAACATGGTGAGCAGAAAACTGTGGTGTTGGCAGTAGTGGTGGCTGTTGCGGCAGAGAAGAAGAAGACAGCAGAGAGGGAGCGGCAGCCATGGAATGGAAGGAATTCTTGTGCAGAAATTCATGGGTAAGAAGGTGGCTGTGAAGGTCAGCATATGACAGCGGCTCTGCCTTGGTTATGAGACTCGTTACCAAGTCTTTGAACTCGCCACGAAGGCCACAAAACACATATAGATTAAAGTCTTCAAGAGACATTGGGTGACCAGCAGCAGCCAATTCATCAAATAATGATTTTGCTTGCTGCATATATATACTAACCGATGATTCACCTTCACGAAGGTCTTGAAAGGAGCCATGTAGTTGCATGATGCGAGAATTAGACGGAGAGGCAAGCACTTTCTCTAGAGTGCAAAAACATAATGCGAGGTAGAACAATCTACCACGAGATGCAACACATCCACGGAGAGAGAGGAGAGTAAAGCACTCAAAATAAGTTGATCTTGTTACTTCCAACGAAGAAAAGAAGGGCTGATGGTAGATGAAGAACCAGCAAAACTGTAAAAAATATGAGATGGAGGACACGACACTGAGCCGTCAACGAAGTGAAAAACACCTTGACCAAGAAGATATGACTTCATCCACATTCGACAATAGAGATAATTTGTGTTCGTAAGTTTCAACAAAACAACTTGGTGGGTGTTTGATAAAGGAACGATAGCTAGAGTGTGTGTTCCCATGAGAGGCAAAGGAACAGTAGAGACTTGTGAAGAAGAATCAGAGACATGCTCTGCAATGGAGGCTGCTGTTGGGGAGAAAAGATACCATCGGCAACAGCTTAGGGATGGCTAGTCGGCGGTGCTGCACCACTGGTGGAGAGAGAGAAGTTGGCGGCAGTTGTAGAATCCATGAAGGAAAAATAGAGAGAGGGTCGGCTGCAAAGGGAGGGAGGGAGAAAGGAGTTCTGACAGCAGAAGGCTCTGATACCAAGTTGAGAATAATTAGGAGACTTAACCTAATGGTTAGCCTGTAATAGTCCGACTGTACGACTCGATCAATGTTAAAAGATTCCAACATATCCTCTTTATTTGAGGGTAATTTTTTTTTTTTCCAAAAATCGGCAGAGTTTCGTTTGCATTTAGAACATCCCAGGTTATCGACTACTATCAGTTTACTCAATCAACCCATCATCACAAGGTCCCTTAATTCCGGACTTTATATCAAACCTCATAATTCCACACCTCATACAATCCACACAATATATACATATATATATATCTTACAAGTAAGTTCAATATGAACATAGTCCAACACATCATATCATAAAATTTAAAGGAAAAGGAATACTAACATGCAAAGAAAGTATTTACAAAATAAAAAGTGTTATTAAATATTTCAAAATGGTTAATTACAAGATAACTAAAAATACTGCATGCTAAGCCGAACCCTTATAAATACATCAAAGTTTGCACAAAAGTATACTACATAAACACGTTAATTCCCTTTTGTTTTAAGTTAAATATTTACATAAGATTCACAAAGTAGAGTCCTAAACTAATGATCTTCCTGAATGTTTGATGGACCTGTTACATAAATAAACATACCATTATGTTGATAAAGAATATATGTATACTTATGTAATGAATACGAATGAAGTATTAACTTTCTATCAAATCCATGAGAATTCTAACAAAGAACTTATATTTTGCTTGTAAATCTTTTAAACCCAATTAACACTCATTTGTATATTCTTAATTGAATAATCTTATTTACTTGCATAAACTGGGTGACCTTGTAAGGTTTAATCCTGTAATTCATTTCCCGGCAATCCTATCACGGATGCCATTAGCTGGAGCTAATCCTATCACGGATGCCATTAGCCGGAGCTAATCATCTGAATCATATCCCGGCAATCCTATCATGGATGCCATTAGCTGGAGCTAATCATGTGAATCATTTCCCGGCAATCCTATCACGGATGCCATTAGCCGAAGCTAATCTTGTAAATACACTAGGCTTTATTTACATTGAACATGATATTTATTATAATTGCATTCACCAGAAGGATTCTAAATTGTATAAGTGTAAATAGGAGGGAAAGTCACGCACCTGCTTCGCCTGTCTCGCGACCTCCCCTAACAGAAGATCCAATCCTGGTTGCTCATAATAACATACATACATATATCATGTATATTTTCAGAGTTAATATCTCAATATACAAGTGTTCGTATGACTCAATTCTTATATATTCTTATTTATAGTATTCACATGAAAGTCTACATTCTTATCGCCTAACTTTGAACTATTCTTGCCCAATTTCCAATCATATCGTCTAACTTTGAATTCTTATCGCCCAATTTCCAATCATATCGTCGACTTTGAATCATATTGTTTGACTTTGAATCATATCGTTTGACTTTTCCAACCGTTCTTGCTCGACTTTTCCAATCATTATTGTTTGACTTTGAATCGTATCGCTTTGACTTGGAACCTATTCGCCCAATTTCCAATCATTATCGTCTAACACTCATCAGATTTTTAACTATATCTAAAGTTCTAAAACTCCATTTTAACTGAGATTGATTTCGTTGGAAAGCTAAGACATGAGGCTACTAGTTCTCTGAGGGAGGAGAACCCAGTTTTGCCTTCAAGATAGTCAAAATTGTTCATTTACTAATTAGTCCTACTGCCCTACATAATCAGTCACGACTCAGTCCTAGTTGGTAACCCATAACTGGAGTTCTACATTTCCAAATTGAGCAAGACCAGTTTCCTTGGTTAGCTAACATTCAAATCTATAATTTCTATGGGGAACCCGATCCTAATCCCCTCATCCTCCTACCCAAAATCTCATCGAAAGTTAGGAGACAAGTCTGTCCAGATTCGTCTCCCCCTCCCCTTCACACAATACTTTCATAAACTACATACCACACACATGAATTAACTTAATCTCAACAATAAGTACTTTTTCCCCAATTTATATCTAAGAACCCTAACCTATGATTCAATATCAAGGCATCAATTCTTTATCGAATTTAAAAATGAATTTTTTTAAGATCATGTTTAGAATACCTTACCCGGTACAAATTAAGATTTTGATCTTCAACCAGTTGAAGATTTTCAACTCCCTTCTTTCTTTTCTTCTTGTTCAATTTCCCTCCTGTCTTTTCTTCTTGTTCAATTTCTTGGTAATCCTTTGCTCTCAAGTGTTTATCCTATCTTTAAGCTCTTAATCTTGGATGGGTTCTTGAAATTTTAGTGTTTCTCTCTTGATTTCTCGAGAATGGGTATAAAACTCCCTATTTTCTCTCCTTATGGTTCCTACAGATTTTTTTTTTGGTGAGGAGAGAGTATTTATACTCTATATTTTCCCTTATTTGCATTTAGACCCCCCTTTTTCTTTAAGTGTACTATTCTCTTCAATTAAATCCAACCCTCAACAGTACCGGGTTTATTATAATGTCTCAAATTATTTCGCCCGAAAATTTATATTCAAAAATTTCTGAATTTCTGTTTTTAATTAATCATATGCATGAATTTCTTCACTTTTATTTATTTATTATTTTTCTCGGGGTTTACATTCTCCCCTCCTAATAGAATTTCATCCTCGAAATTTAAGTGATGTACCTGAGTTTATAAACAAGTCGGGGAATTTTTGTATCATTTCTGATTCTCTCTCCAATGTTTCTTCCTCGATTTGTGAGCTTGGCCATAAGACTCTGATGATGAGAACTTTCTTATTACGAAGTTCTTTCTCGCCCCAATCGAGTATCTTTATTGGTCTTACCTCAAGTGTTAAGTCTTCTTTTATCTCCACTGGCACTTGAGGTAACACTCTTGAAGGGTCTACATCAGCTTTTCGCAGCAAAGAAACATGGAATACATTGTGAACCTTGGCCAACTGTGAGGGCAAGTTTATTTCATAAGCTACAAGTCCGATACGTTTTCGGATTTCGAATGGTCCAATGAACCTCGGAGCTAACTTCCCCTTCATGCCGAATCTCAGCATGTGCTTCCATGGAGCTACCTTCAGAAATACTTTATCTCCAGGACAAAATTCAAGTGATCTTCTTCGAATATCTGCATACTTCTTCTGTCTATCTTGAGCCACTTTCATTCGATCCTTAATGATCCTCACTTTTTCAGTAGTGATTTGTATTAATTCTGCCCCATACAACTTTCTGTCCCCAACTTCTTCCCAACATAAGGGTGTCCTACACTTTCTGCCATAAAGAGCTTCAAATGGGGCCATTCCAATTGTTGTCTGATAACTGTTTTTATACGTGAATTCTACTAGTGACAGGTGCTCCTCCCAGTTTCCACCAAATTCCAAAGCACATGCCCTAAGTAAATCTTCTAAGATCTTAATAACTCTCTTAGATTGACCATCAGTCTGCGGATGAAAGGCAGTACTGATACTCAAATTTGTCCCCAAGGCATATTGTATGCTCGGCCAGAGACGTGAAGTAAATCTTGGGTCTCGGTCTGAAACAATTGATATTGGGACTCCATGAAGCCTTACAACTTTGTTCACATAAATCTTAGCCAACTTGTCAATTGGATCTGTCATCTTTACTGGTAGGAAAAGGGCAGACTTAGTTAGTCGATCCACAATGACCCAGATTGCATCATTTCCCCTCTTTCCTCTAGGTAGTCCCAACACAAAGTCCATTGTGATCATCTCCCACTTCCACTCAGGGATTGGTAATGGTTGTAAAAGCCCTGTTGGTTTTCGGTGTTCTACTTTTACTTGTTGGCAAATACTACACTTTGCCACGTAACCAGCCACTTCTTTTCTCATATTTGGCCACCAGTAGTACTGCTTCATATCCTGGTACATCTTAGTACTACTTGGATGTACAGTGAACTTAGACTCGTGAGCTTCTCGTAGTAACTTTTGTTTAAGGGCTTTGTTGTCAGGCACATACATACGTCGCCCCAACATCACTATTCCATCATCACCCATTCGAAAAAGAGTTTCACCCCCCGATTCCAGTTTGATTCTCACTTTTGACACCTCATCATCATGTTGTTGTGCCTCTAATATTTGCTCTCGATATCCTGACTTCACCCTTAGTTGAGCCATTAAGGTTCCTTCCAGACTCACACCTAATATTGCCCCCAATCTCTTTAGCTCAATCCTGGTTTCCTCATTCCAAGTTGTTGGTCCACTCCTAATCACTTTGTCTTTACGGCTGAGAGCATCCGCGACGACATTCGCTTTTCCTGGATGATAATTTATAATACAGTCGTAGTCTTTAATTAATTCTACCCATCTCCGTTGTCGCATATTCAACTCCTTCTACGACATCAGATATTTAAGGCTTTTATGATCCGTGAAAATTTAGACCTAGGATCCGTATAGGTAGTGCCTCCATACTCGTAAAGCAAAAACTACTGCCGCCAATTCTAAGTCGTGAACTGGATAGTTGACTTCATGAGTCTTCAGTTGTCTCGATGCATAGGCAACTACTTTTCCATGCTGCATTAGAACACAACCCAGTCCTTTTCTTGAAGCATCACTGTAGACTACAAGGCCTTCTGTTCCGGATGGAAGGATTAGTACGGGGGCAGTAGTAAGCCTTCTCTTCAATTCTTGAAAGCTCTCCTCGCACTCCTTTGACCACTCACATCTTATGTTCTTCCTGGTGAGTCGTGTTAATGGAGTTGCTATCGTTGAAAACCCTTCAATAAATCTTCTATAATACCCTGCCAATCCCAGAAAACTACGAATTTCAGTTACCGTAGTCTGAGGGTCCACAAAAATGCCTTTTGAAGACACTACATGCCCCAAAAAGGTAACTTTTTTTAACCAGAAGTCACATTTATCCAACTTGGCATACAACTGGCGGCTCCTCAGTCCCGAGTGTCTGTCTCAGGTGTTGTTCATGCTCCTCATAGGATTTGGAGTAAACCAAGATGTCATCGATGAATACGACAACAAACTTATCAAGGTATGGTTGGAATACTCGGTTCATTAAATCTATAAAAAGTGCTGGAGCATTAGTTAATCCAAAGGGTAGCACTAGGAACTCAAAGTGTCCGTAGCGAGTTCTGAAGGCAGTTTTCGGCACATCTTGCCCCTTGATTCGCATTTGGTAGTATCCTGATCTTAAATCAATCTTTGAGAATACTTTGGCACCCTTCAACTGATCGAACAAATCATCTATCCGCGGAAGTAGATATCTGTTCTTTACCGTCACTTTATTCAGCTGACGGTAATCTATGCAAAGCCTCAATGTTCCATCCTTCTTTTTCACAAATAATACAGGTGCCCCCCAAGGTGAGTTGCTTGGTCGTATGAACCCTTTGTCTAAAAGCTCCTGCAATTGAATTTTCAACTCATCTAATTCTTTTGGGGCCATTCTATATGGTGGTTGGGCTATAGGAGACACCCCAGGCAATGTATCTATGGTGACTTCAACTTCTCTTTCTAGGGGTAGTCCTGACAATTCTTCCGGAAATATGTCAGGAAATTCCCTCATAATTGGAATTCAGATAATCCTATTTTACCCTTTTTTGAATTTATCATATAGGCAAGGTATGTTGTACAACCTTTCTTTAGCAGTTTTCTTGCATCCATAACCAAGATTATATTTGCAAAGTTGGAAATTCTCTCCCCCTTAAAGACCATTGTTTCACCCTTAGCCCCTTAGAAGGTTATTGTTTTTGTAAAGCAGTCTAGACGAGCCTTATTTTTGCCCAACCAATTCATACCTAGAATTATATCAAAATCACTTAATTCTAGGGATATTAAATCTGCTTCTAGTTCACACCCATTAATGTTAATTCTCACCCCTTCGAATATAACATTTGTTTCCACAGTTTCACCCAAAGGTGTCCTAATAATAAATCCTTTTTCTATCCTTTTTGTTTCCTTACTCAATTTGGTTATATTTTTATTTGCTATAAAGGAGTGAGTGGCACCAGAATCAAACAAAACATGCATTTGATAGTCATTCATTTGCAGTATACCTGCCACCACATCTGATGCTGCTCTGACGTCCTCCTGGGTCATATGGAAAACCCTTCCTTGATCCCTTTCATTTGCACTCTGGGTCGTCCCCTATTTGAGTTAGCTCCTGATTGAGTCGACCTTCCCGGTCTATTTACTGTGATGGACTGCTGATGACTCTGACTTTGCTGCCTATGTCTCTTAGGTTGTTCAATGTTTAACTAGGGGCATTCCCTTTTAAAGTGACCCTTCTCACCACAGTGATGACATCCTCTTTCCAAGTACTGACAGGTTTTCCACTTATGACCTTCTCCTCGACATATATAGCATCGTCCAGGAGAAATCATACAACTCCCGGGGTGTCTTTGCTCACACTGAGCACATCGAGGATAGCCAATTTCCTTATGATCATTATGCCCCCTTGCAGCTATAGCCCTGGAGCGGGTCTGACCACTTCCCGACCTCCCACCGATATCCTGTCGGAAGCTAGTTGACGTCCCCCCTTTCTTTTTGAATTGAAGGAACTGTTCGCCTCTACCTTTCTTTGGAAGTAGTGGTCTGCCTAAAAATTCCATATCCTTTCATTTTCCTGCACCCCCATGACTCTATTGGCCTTCTTCCATACAAGCCTCTAAGGCCTGTGCTGCTTCAATCAGTTCCCTTACTGTCTTGAATTGCAAAGCAATCAACCCCTGCTTCAATTCTTATCTGAAGCCATCCCTTAACTTTTCTATCATGTGTTGTTCTGATGGGACATAATGTGGTGTGAATAGTGAGAGGTCATGAAATCGTCTCTCATACTCGAGTACTGACATTCCCTCCTGTCTCAAAGCTAGGAATTCTTGTTCCTTCATCTTCCGATGATATTTGGAGTAATATTGATTCTCAAACTCTATCTTGAAGTCATCCCAGGATAGGGTTTCTGTAGCCCTCCTCAACTGAACTGTCTCCCACCAAGTCATAGCACCGTCTGATAGTAATTGAGTAGCACAATCTACCCGCAGATTATGTGGTATCTTAATTTGAATCATGGTTTTCTCCACCTTTCTAATCCACTTTCCCGCCACTTCAGCATTTTGTTCACCTGAGTAGGGTTCACAACCCATTTCTCTCATACTTTTCACCAAACAAACTAGTTGTACCACGTCATTAGTAGTTATAGCTGCTTCTGAAACGGTTGGTATGATAGGTGCAGGTGGGGGTGCTGGCATAGGAGTGGCAGCATTAGCCATACCTTCCATTACTGCTTTGACTAGCTGGGCCAAAAGCATCGGATCAACATAAGAAACAGATGGCCCTGCAGGTGTAGTCTGAGGGGGCTCCTCTACTCGTTCCCGCGGGGCTGACATGGTTGGCCGAACATCCCTAGTTTGCCTTGGTGCCTGTCTAATTTGATGCCCCGACGATTCATCATGCCCTGCTTGAGTCGATACTACCGGTGCATGTGAAGCAGTATCTTCCAAAGGGCTCTCTTCTTGCCCCTCGGAAAAGTCTATATTTCTATTCCCCCTCCCTGTAGAGGATAGATTTGTTCTAATCTCTTCACGGGTACGTACCATCCTGCAATAAATTAATGAACATCAACAACCTTTTTTGATTTCTTCCCAGAACCTATACTAGGGCTCTGATACCAACTGTAATGGTCCGACTATACGACTCGATCAATGTTAAAAGATTCCAACATATCCTCTTTATTTGAGGGTAATTTTTTTCTTCCAAAAATCGGTAGAGTTTCGTTTGCATTTAGGACATCCCAGGTTATCGACTACTATCAGTTTGCTCAATCAACCCATCATCACAAGGTCCCTTAATTCCGGACCTTATATCAAACCTCATAATTCCACGCCTCATACAATCCACACAATATATATATATCTTACAAGTAAGTTCAATATGAACATAGTCCAACACATCATATCATAAAATTTAAAGGAAAAGGAATACTAACATGCAAAGAAAGTATTTACAAAATAAAAAGTGTTATTAAATATTTCAAAATGGTTAATTACAAGATAACTAAAAATACTGCATGCTAAGCTGAACCCTTATAAATACATCAAGGTTTGCACAAAAGTATACTACATAAACACGCTAATTCCCTTTTGTTTTAAGTTAAATATTTACATAAGCTTCACAAAGTAGACTCCTAAACTAATGATCTTCCTGAATATTTGATGGACCTGTTACATAAATAAACATACCATTATATTGATAAAGAATATATGTATACTCATGTAATGAATACGAATGAAGTATTAACTTTCTATCAAATCCATGAGAATTCTAACAAAGAACTTATATTTTGCTTGTAAATCTTTTAAACCCAATTAACACTCATTTGTATATTCTTAATTGAATAATCTTATTTACTTGCATAAACTGGGTGACCTTGTAAGGTTTAATCCTGTAATTCATTTCCCGGCAATCCTATCACGGATGCCATTAGGTGGAGCTAATCATGTAAATCATATCCCGGCAATCCTATCACGGATGCTATTAGCCGGAGCTAATCATGTGAATCATATCCAGGCAATCCTATCACGGATGCCATTAGCCGAAGCTAATCATGTGAATCATATCCCGGCAATCCTATCACGGATGCCATTAGCCGAAGCTAATCATGTGAATCATTTCCCGGCAATCCTATCACGGATGCCATTAGTCGAAGCTAATCATGTGAATCATTTCCCGGCAATCCTATCACGGATGCCATTAGCCGAAGCTAATCTTGTAAATACACTAGGCTTTATTTACATTAAACACGATATTTATTATAATTGCATTCACTAGAAGGATTCTAAATTGTATAAGTGTAAATAGGAGGGAAAGTCACGCACCTGCTTCGCCTGTCTCGCGACCTCCCCTAACAGAAGATCCAATCCTGGTTGCTCCTCCTGAATCACAAGGAAGTTTTTTTTTTTTGTTATGATTCTTTCAAGCCGATATTATAGAGAATTCATATTCATCCATTACTCATATGTTACTTTCTATACATGTTCATTTCCTCATAATAACATACATACATATATCATGTATATTTTCAGAGTTAATATCTCAATTTACAAGTGTTCGTATGACTCAATTCTTTTATATTCTTATTTATAGTATTCACATGAAAGTCTCATCGTTATCGCCTAACTTTGAACTCATATCTTGTCCAATTTCCAATCATTCTCGTCTAACTTTGAACTCTTGTCCAATTTTCAATCTTATCGCCAATTTCCAATCATATCGTCTAACTTTGAACGTATCTTGTCCAATTTCCAATCGTATCTTGTCGACTTTGAATCATTCTTTCGTTCACTTTTCCAACCATTACCGTCTGACTTTTCCAATTGTTACTGTTTGACTTTTCCAACCGCTTCGTCGACTTTGAACTCATTCTTGCTTAACTTTGAACTGTATCGCCCAATTTTCAGTTATCCTTCGAACCAAGGTTGTTAAAATCATGATTTTAACACGGCACGGAAAGCTGCACACAAACTCGAATCGTAAAAACGGATCGTAAAATCGTAAAATCGTAAGGAATTTTAAAATACATTAAAAAAAATTCATGCTTCAAATAAAAATTTATACATAGTTCAAGCACCTTAAAAAACATGTTTCAAATAAAAATTCATACATATTTCAAGCCTTCAAATAAAAATTCATACATAGTTCAAACATCTTAAAATACATGGTTCAAATAAAAGTCATACATAATTTAAAATAACTTTTCATTAACTAATAATTAACAAACTTAAAACAAACAATCTGCTGGTGTGTCATGTAAACTAAAACCAGCTTCATTCCCTTCATCTTCCTTATCATTCCTCAAGCATTCATCAATATCATTAGCATCAAAAGAATTATTAGTATCACTACTAGTACCAACACCAATATTATGAACATTAGTGCTACTACTAGTACCAACACCAATATCATCAATTTGAATATCCAAATCATCTTCAATACCATGACTCTCCATTTCAACATCATTAGGAATTTCTTCTTCATCACCATTTTGTCTTCGTGTTGCACTGTCAATAGCACCAAGCAAATCAAAGTTTGGATGTTTTTCTCCCTCGGTTATCCAATCATCATCAAATGAAAGATCATCTTCCATACCAAAATCACCAGCTTGCTTTTTGACTTGGTTATCATTCAATTTCAGATTGCACATTACAAATACCAAGTCATTCATTTTTTTCTGGTGCAAACGAGTTCTTCGTTTTGTATGAACCTAAATAAACAATTCAAATTTATAAGATTTTTATCAAATATTTCAATATTTAAAATAAAAAACAAAAAAAAATTACCATTTCAAATGCACTCCAATTACGCTCACATCCAGATGAAGTACAAGTCAAGCTTAGAACTCGGATTGCAAATCTTTGTAATTCTGGACATTCATCCCCATAAGAATCCCACCATTGAGCTGGAGTTTTTTTTATCTCTTACTGTCTTGGCAGCGTCAATGCCAAACAACCCTTTTGCATCCTTGAATGATTCAAGTTGTAAGTCAATTTTGCACCTTTCATTTGCATTAGGCACCATCCTTTCTAAGCATTGATATAATCCAATTTTAATGTTGGCATTAACCTTAAAATTGGGATTATAATGATAATGGGGATTCAAATAATAAGTTGCTGCATGTAAAGGTCTATGGAGTTGAAGTTCCCATCTTGCATCAACAATATTCCATATAGGTATATAACTATAAAAAAAAACAATAAAAATATCATTACAATATAGGAATATCTCAATTGAAAAACATTCATATTAATAGATGACAACATTTGAAATAAAAATTAGCAAGATATATACCTTTTTTTCACAGAACTAAAATTCACTTGTATCTTCTCTTTTGCTTCATCCATTGCTTTATATATAAAACCCATAGCTGGTTTCTCATCTGAATCAACTAATCGAAGCACTTTAATTAGAGGATATGCTGCCTTAATACATATAGTGACATCATGCCAAAACCTGCTGTCCAAAACACAATTTTGAATTCGTTTCCCTTCTTCTATTCTTGCAAACCTACATGAACTCCACTGGTTGGAAGTAAACATAGTCAACAGCTACATTTTATGATCATTCAAACATCCTAGAGTCAAATATGCAGTAGCAAACCGAGTGGCAGCAGGCCTAATCAAATCCCTTCCTTTCGTAAAGTGCCTTAGCATGGAAATAAGAATGGTTCTTGAATAAATATATGAGGTGATTCTCCTCCCCTTAGCAATAGTTACTTGATGAACCTCTAACTTCTTCTCAAAATCTTCTAATATCAAGTCAATACAATGGGCAGCACATGGTGTCCAAAACAAACTCTTTCTTTTTTCCATTAATAATTGTCCCGCTGCCTTATAATTTGCAGCATTATCGATGACTACTTGGACAACATTTTCCTCCCAAATCCTCTCCACAATGGCATGTAACATCTCAAATACCTTATCAGCAGTCTTGGACATATTAGAAGTATCCACCGATGACAAAAAAACTGTCCCTTTAGGACTATTAACCAAAAAGTTACAAATACAACTTCTTTTTTTATCCGTCCATCCATCGGACATTATTGAACAACCTGTTTTTTTCCATTCTAGCTTGTACTCCTCAAGCAATTTCATTGTTTGATCCACTTCTTGCTTCAAATACTTCTCTCTAATATCATAGTAGGATGGAGGCTTGAAACCTGGCCCATGCTTTGCAACCATTTCAAGTGCCTTAATAAACTCAGGGTTTTTACACAATTAAATGGAATTGCACTAGTGTAGAAAAACCTAGCAATTTGTCGACATGCTTCTTCTCTAATATCCTTTTTTAGCAATTGATTTAGAGTTGTTTGTGTACTTCCACTCCCACTAGCTACTCTCTTTCCTTTGTCCTTGGAGCTAATTTCTTTTATTTCATCATCATCATCATCATTTCCACTATATTGAAGGGCCTTTCTTTTCTTTTCAGCTGCCTCTAGATTTTTCACTAAAACACCCAAAATCATCTGCTTAACATTTTCTGGCACTTGTTGACATGGCTCAACATCCTTACGAGTGCAAGCCAAATGCTGTTTGAAACGAAATATACCTCCACTAATAATTTTTTGACAATACTTGCACAAAACTTTTCTAGAATTTTTATCAACATCTATACCATGCTGCCATCCCACATCAAGCCTATTACCAGAAGCATTTTTTCTAGATGCCATAAGTTTAACAATTCAAAGATCAACTCAATCAACCCTGTAATCAATCCAAACATTTTATGATTATAATTAATTTTAATATTAAACATCCAGCTATAAAAAAAAAACTAATACTGCATTTGGAAACTAATACTGCATTCGAAAACTAATACTGAATTCATAAACATTTTAGATACTAAACATCCAGCTATCAAAAAAGACTTATGTTTTTCTTCTCCAAATAATTTATTTGTTGTTCACAAACTTTGTAGTGTTTTCCTCCCTGTCCCGTAAGCTCTGAAAAATAAACAAACCATTTTCAAAATCAGAACCCAGTTTTCTCTCAAACCATTCACAATCACAGACTCACAGACTTTGTTTTTGAAATCCAAACAACAGCATCAGCAGCATTCAATAAAATCCATTCATCACAAATTCACAATTCACAACTCAGCATCCAAATCCAGTGCAAGAAAAAACAGAGTCACACTCACACACACGCTACCTCTGTTATGAAATCCTCACTGTAAAGAAACTGTAAAGATATGAAGCTTACCTCTGTTCTGAGCAGTTACCACCGAGGCTGAGCAGATGCAGCTCAATATTGCAGTCAAAGTTGGAGCCTGCGAATCCAATCAAACTAATATTAACATCACTACATCAGAGTAAGAAATGGAGAAACGGAAAAAAAGCACCCCTGGCACTGGAAAAGGAAGCACCCACGAACAGGGAAAAAGAACCAGTGGCTGTGGTGAAGACTGGAGAAGAGTGGAGAGACGCCGTTGTTGTTGTGTGGACTCTGGTTCTCACGGTGGCTGCTGAAATGGACGACGTCGGTCGTCGATTATGGAAAAATAAAAAAGATCAGGGGCGACTGGCGAGGGCTGTTGTGGAGGTGGACGGTGGTTGATTGTTGGCTGAGAGAAAGAGATTAAGAGACCGAAAGTCTGAGACACCGAGTCCCTGAGGAATCCTCAGTGAGGATTTCGAATTTTGGGTTTTCAAGTTAGGGATTTCTGAACTTGAACAATGAATGTGAAGAGAAGAGAGAAGAGTGATTGATTCGGTGAAGAGAGATTAATGAATTGCATTTGATCTGGTATAGCCAATAGGCAGTCGACACGTGGCTCATGAAGAGTTTTTACGACTTGAATAGCACCAAGCAATAAATCGTACGTTTTTAGCACTGTGGTGGGTGCATCAAAATTTAATGAACCTGACAGCCTTGTGTTTGGATTTCAAAAACAAAGTCTGTGAGTCTGTGATTGTGAATGGTTTGAGAGAAAACTGGGTTCTGATTTTGAAAATGGTTTGTTTATTTTTCAGAGCTTACGGGACAGGGAGGAAAACACTACAAAGTTTGTGAACAACAAATAAATTATTTGGAGAAGAAAAACATAAGTCTTTTTTGATAGCTGGATGTTTAGTATCTAAAATGTTTATGAATTCAGTATTAGTTTTCGAATGCAGTATTAGTTTCCAAATGCAGTATTAGTTTTTTTTTATAGCTGGATGTTTAATATTAAAATTAATTATAATCATAAAATGTTTGGATTGATTACAGGGTTGATTGAGTTGATCTTTGAATTGTTAAACTTATGGCATCTAGAAAAAATGCTTCTGGTAATAGGCTTGATGTGGGATGGCAAAGATGGTATAGATGTTGATAAAAATTCTAGAAAAGTTTTGTGCAAGTATTGTCAAAAAATTATTAGTGGAGGTATATTTCGTTTCAAACAAAGATTTGGCTTGCACTCGTAAGGATGTTGAGCCATGTCAACAAGTGCCAGAAAATGTTAAGCAGATGATTTTGGGTGTTTTAGTGAAAAATCTAGAGGCAGCTGAAAAGAAAAGAAAGGCCCTTCAATATAGTGGAAATGATGATGATGATGATGAAATAAAAGAAATTAGCTCCAAGGACAAAGGAAAGAGAGTAGCTAGTGGGAGTGGAAGTACACAAACAACTCTAAATCAATTGCTAAAAAAGGATATTAGAGAAGAAGCATGTCGACAAATTGCTAGGTTTTTCTACACTAGTGCAATTCCATTTAATTGTGTAAAAAACCCTGAGTTTATTAAGGCACTTGAAATGGTTGCAAAGCATGGGCCAGGTTTCAAGCCTCCATCCTACTATGATATTAGAGAGAAGTATTTGAAGCAAGAAGTGGATCAAACAATGAAATTGCTTGAGGAGTACAAGCTAGAATGGAAAAAAACAGGTTGTTCAATAATGTCTGATGGATGGACAGATAAAAAAAGAAGTTGTATTTGTAACTTTTTGGTTAATAGTCCTAAAGGGACAGTTTTTTTGTCATCGGTGGATACTTCTAATATGTCCAAGACTGCTGATAAGGTATTTGAGATGTTACATGCCATTGTGGAGAGGATTTGGGAGGAAAATGTTGTCCAAGTAGTCACCGATAATGCTGCAAATTATAAGGCAGCGGGACAATTATTAATGGAAAAAAGAAAGAGTTTGTTTTGGACACCATGTGCTGCCCATTGTATTGACTTGATATTAGAAGATTTTGAGAAGAAGTTAGAGGTTCATCAAGTAACTATTGCTAAGGGGAGGAGAATCACCTCATATATTTATTCAAGAACCATTCTTATTTCCATGCTAAGGCACTTTACGAAAGGAAGGGATTTGATTAGGCCTGCTGCCACTCGGTTTGCTACTGCATATTTGACTCTAGGATGTTTGAATGATCATAAAATGCAGCTGATGACTATGTTTACTTCCAACCAGTGGAGTTCATGTAGGTTTGCAAGAATAGAAGAAGGGAAACGAATTCAAAATTGTGTTTTGGACAAAGAGGTTTTGGCATGATGTCACTATATGTATTAAGGCAGCATATCCTCTAATTAAAGTGCTTCGATTAGTTGATTCAGATGAGAAACCAGCTATGGGTTTTATATATAAAGCAATGGATGAAGCAAAAGAGAAGATACAAGTGAATTTTAGTTCTGTGAAAAAAAGGTATATATCTTGCTAATTTTTATTTCAAATGTTGTCATCTATTAATATGAATGTTTTTCAATTGAGATATTCCTATATTGTAATGATATTTTTATTGTTTTTTTTTATAGTTATATACCTATATGGAATATTGTTGATGCAAGATGGGAACTTCAACTCCATAGACCTTTACATGCAGCAACTTATTATTTGAATCCCCATTATCATTATAATCCCAATTTTAAGGTTAATGCCAACATTAAAATTGGATTATATCAATGCTTAGAAAGGATGGTGCCTAATGCAAATGAAAGGTGCAAAATTGACTTACAACTTGAATCATTCAAGGATGCAAAAGGGTTGTTTGGCATTGACGCTGCCAAGACAGCAAGAGATAAAAAAACTCCAGCTCAATGGTGGGATTCTTATGGGGATGAATGTCCAGAATTACAAAGATTTGCAATCCGAGTTCTAAGCTTGACTTGTACTTCATCTGGATGTGAGCGTAATTGGAATGCATTTGAAATGGTAATTTTTTTTGTTTTTTATTTTAAATATTGAAATATTTGATAAAAATCTTATAAATTTGAATTGTTTATTTAGGTTCATACAAAACGAAGAACTCGTTTGCACCAGAAAAAAATGAATGACTTGGTATTTGTAATGTGCAATCTGAAATTGAATGATAACCAAGTCAAAAAGCAAGCTGGTGATTTTGGTATGGAAGATGATCTTTCATTTGATGATGATTGGATAACCGAGGGAGAAAAATATCCAAACTTTGATTTGTTTGGTGCTATTGACAGTGCAACACGAAGACAAAATGGTGATGAAGAAGAAATTCCTAATGATGTTGAAATGAAGAGTCATGGTATTGAAGATGATTTGGATATTCAAATTGATGATATTGGTGTTGGTACTAGTAGTAGCACTAATGTTCATAATATTGGTGTTGGTACTAGTAGTGATACTAATAATCCTTTTGATGCTAATGATATTGATGAATGCTTGAGGAATGATAAGGAAGATGAAGGGAATGAAGCTGGTTTTAGTTTACATGACACACCAGCAGATTGTTTGTTTTAAGTTTGTTAATTATTAGTTAATGAAAAGTTATTTTAAATTATGTATGACTTTTATTTGAACCATGTATTTTAAGATGTTTGAACTATGTATGAATTTTTATTTGAAGGCTTGAAATATGTATGAATTTTTATTTGAAACATGTTTTTTAAGGTGCTTGAACTATGTATAAATTTTTATTTGAAGCATGAATTTTTTTTAATGTATTTTAAAATTCCTTACGATTTTATGATTTTACGATCCGTTTTTACGATCCGAGTTTGTGTGCAGCTTTCCGTGCCGTGTTAAAATCGTGATTTTAACAACCTTGCTCATAACCAACCCTTACCTTTCCTTATTCGTCAAGGATTCTTTCTCTTTATATCTGGTCATTTATAGTCCTTTTCCTATATAATTTTTTCCTTTATTATGTATTCGATTTCTAGAAGGATTTTACTCCTTTAGTGCCGCCTCCTAGCTAGTATAAATAGGATAATTATAGTTTGTTTTGAGACGAGGTTTCCGCAGCCTTCTTTCTCTTGTTTAGGGTGTGATCTGTTTTTCCTTCTTTTCATCTTTTCTCTACTTTAAAACAATTAGAATTAGGATTTTATTTTCTTGTAGTTGCCGAACTCAATAGGAATAGAAGGGAGTAATTTTTCTTTTCAATTGTGAAGGTAAGTAACCTTCCTCTTAATCAATTTATGCATGTATGTGTGATGATTTTGTGTTTGTGATTTATGCTTATTGCCGAAACATCTAAGCTTGATTAAATTCATGAATTTGATCTTGTTTATGTGTTTTCATCTTCTTCAATCAATGCAAGAGGAGATTGAAGAATTTTATTCATGCCTTTCTGCTTGTCTAGACCAAACACCGGTTTGATCACCCATCTTTGATCCTTTCCACACGCGTGAATTGGAGGAGAAAACTTACTCCTTTAATCCACTTTTTCAACCCATGTTCGAGTAAGGAGAACAGTCTTCGCCGGACAAAATCTACACTAACCTAAACACTTCTTCTTCATCGTCATCAACCTCATTAATCCAAAATCCTTTTGAGATGGCTCTTGAACCGCAAACAACTCTTAAGGAGCTAACCGCTCCTACTCTTGAAAACTAACCTTTATGCATAAATGTTAACGATATTAATTTTGAACTTAAATCAGGTTTCATCCGTTTACTCCCAACTTTTAATGGCCTTGCAGGAGAAGATCTTCATTCTCATCTCAAAAATCACATATGGTTTGCATAGGAATGAAACCACAAGGAGCTGAGGAAGACTATGTTAAGTTGAAAGCCTTTCCTTTTACTTTAAAAGAGGTGATTGAAGACTGGTTGTTTTCCATGCCTTTTGGTTCAATTAGGAACTGGAATGAATAAAAAAGAATATTTCTTGAGAAGTATTTTCTAGCTTCTCATGCAACCATTATTAGGAAGGAAATATTGCTTTACAATTGGGAATTGCTTTTTATTTATTTATTTCTTACTAATTTTGCCAAATATTATAGCTTAGTTTTAATTTTAATTTTAGTTATTTTCTTTGTCTTAATTGTCGAATATAAACCACCCCCCAATCCTTTGTTTTTGTGTCTTTTTATTTTAAGTCTTTCTGTTTGTTTTGTGTGTCTAGTTTAGATAAGAGTCTTAGTTTGTTTTGTTTAGATTTTGTTTTGTCTTTTGTTTAGTTTAATTAGTTCTATTGTTTGGTTTGGGTTTAATCATATCTTTCACTAGTTCCTCTTGAGATTGAAACCCTACTTCCCTATACTACCTAATTAGTGTTTTGGGGGAATTAATTTGATAGGCCTAACGACACCTCATCAAAACTTGGTGTTGTTGCCAGAGAACTAAAACTTTAATTGATTAAAACCAATCGAACTTTTGAATTTATCAAAACTAACTCTATTCTAGATTTTTTTGCTTTTGTCTTTGTTTTTGTTTTTAGTTTGTTTTGTAGGTATATGTTTGAATCTCTTGAGCAATAAGAGATCGAAAAGTTCTTCTCGCGTCTTTCCATTCATCTTGATCAATCACCCATTTGATCATCCCTCTTCGATCCATATTAAACACGTGAATTAGAGGAGAAAACTTGTTCTTTCAATCCTCTTTGTCAACCCATGTTTGAAGAAGGAGAATAATCCTCATCGGATGGAATCTATACCAATCCAAACGTTTCACCGAAGAAGGAGAATAATCCTCATCGGATGGAATCTATACCAATCCAAATGTTTCACCATCGCCGTCATCAACTTCATCAATCGGAAGTCCATTCGAGATGGTTGTTCAAAACCAATAAAGTCTTCAAGAGCTTGTCGCTCCTAATCTTGATAACCAAACCTTGTGTAATCATGTCAATAATGTTAATTTTGAACTTAAATCTTGTTTTATTCACCTATTACCTTCTTTTAATGGCCTCGCAGGAGAAGATCCCCACTTGCACTTAAAGAAATTCCATATGGCGTGTAATGGAATGAAGCCACAAGGAGTGGAGGAGGAATAAATGAAATTGAAAGCCTTTCCTTTCACTTTGAAAGGGGCGGTGGAAGACGGTGGAAGAGTGGTTATTTTCCATGACCTTCGAATCTATCCGCACATGGAATGACTTGAAAAGGAAGTTCCTTGAAAAGTACTTTCCTGCTTCCCAAGCCGTAAACACAAGGAAGGAAATATGTGGTATTCGGCAATTACATGGCGAAACTCTTTCCAAATACTACGACCGATTTGAGAAACTGTGCAATCAATGTTCACATTAGATACCCAATCAATTGCTTATTTAATACTTATACGAAGGATTGATGTCGCAAGAGAGTATAATTAATGTAGCAAGTGGTGGTGTGTTGGTTGCTAAAACTTTAGAAGATGCTTCCTATTTGATCACCAATATGGCGGAAAAGTCAAAAAAATTTGGTACAAGAGTCGACGCCTACACCAAGCATGTGAACAAGGTAAGTAGTTCTAACTTGGAATCTAGGTGCCACATATTCATTTGTTACAAATAAACTTGTGGGGAGGGATTAGGGAAAAATCCTTGCAGAATAAAAAATGGGTTTATTATAAGCACTCCATTAAGTGAAACTGTGAATATTGATCACATGTATAAGAAGGTCCAGATTAATATAAGTGGTTGTGAGTTAAAAGTAGATGTATTACCACTAGAATTACATGATTTTAATGTCATCTTGGGAATGGACTGGCTAAGTACGAATAAGGCTTAAATGGTCTGTTTCACAAAAATAGCAACTCTCCAAAGGCCTGATGGTAAAAAAAATAATGTTTAGGGGGGGAGAAATGTCATCTCAAACTGTATTATCTTAGTTATGGCCACTAGGAAAATGATAAAAAAAAGGATGTGAGGCTTACCTTGTCTCTGTCTTAGAGACCAAAATGGAAGATATTCAAGTGTCAAATGCTCCAATAGTGAGGGAATTTCCTGATGTATTTCCGGATGAACTGCATGGAGTACCCCCAGAGAGAGAAGTAGAGGTTAATATTGATGTATTGATTGGTACGTCTTCGATAGCCCAATCACCGTATAGGATGACGCCAGCCAAGGTGGCAGAACTGAAGATTCAACTACAAGAATTGCTAAATAAAGGGTTCATATGTCCGAGTAATTCACCATGGAGAGCTCCTGTGCTGTTTGTGAAGAAAAAAGACGAGACCCTTAGACTTTGTATAGATTACAGGCAGTTGAACAGGGTAATAATAAAGAACAAATATCCACTTCCGCGGATAGATGATTTGTTTGATCAACTAAAATGGGCCAGAGTGTTTACAAAGATAGATCTGAGGTCATGATACTATTAATTAAGGATTAATGAACTAGATGTACCAAAAACCGCATTCAGAACTTGGTATGGGCATTATGAGTTCTTAGTAATGCCATTTGGGCTAACAAATGCATCGACAATGTTTATGGATTTGATGAAACGAGTTCTTTTGATCATACTTAGACAAGTTTGTGGTGGTATCCATAGACGACATCCTAGTATATTCAAAATCATACTTGGAGCATGAACAACATTTGAGGAAAGTATTAATGACCTTAAGAGAGCATCAATTGTATGCTAAACTTAGCAACTGCGAGTTCTGGCTGAAGGAAGTGATTTTCTTAGGGCACATTATATCGGCTGAAGGATTATCGGTGGATCCTAGGAAGGTTGAAGCAATATTGCAATGGGAAAGACCTACCAATATTACTGAAATTTGTAATTTCCTTGGGTTAGCAGGGTACTATCGAAGATTTATCAAGGGATTTTCTATTATAGCTATTCCCATGACTTGGTTGACTCGGAAAGAGACAAAGTGGGAGTGGACTAAAGAATACGAAGAAAGCTTCTAGGAATTGAAAAAGAGACTCACTATTGGTGGTCTATAGTGATGCATTAAAGAAGGGACTAAGGTGTGTATTGATGCAACACAATAAAGTGATTGCGTATGCCTCAAAACAGTTAAAGGCTCACGAGATCAATTACCCAATGCATGATTTAGAATTAGTTGTTGTAGTGTTTTCCTTAAAAGTATGGAGGTACTATTTATATAGGTCTTGGCTTCAGATATTCACAGATCATAAGAGTTTGAGGTATTTGATGATGCAGAAGGAATTAAATAAGCAACAAAGATGCTAGGTGGAATTGATAAAGGATTATGATTGTGTAATTGATTACCATCCGGGGAGAGCAAATGTAGTTGCAGATGCTCTTAGTCGTAAACTCAAGACAGTGGCTACTCAATGGGAGGATTAGGATGAAAAAGAATTACTAGAATTAAGAAAGATTGATGCCTAAGTAGAGGTAAGACCAGATGAGTCATTAGTGACTCAGTTAAGGGGTACTCCGGGATAGAGTACTAGAAGCTAAGCAAGAAGATCTGGAAGTTTGTAAGATAAGAGAAAAAGGTGAGGTCAAGAATCGAGATGTCGTTCCAAATCCGGAAAGATGGAATGGTAGTCCTTGAAAGACGATTTTACTTACCATGTGATCAAACACTGAAAAGGGAAGTTTTACAATAGGCCTGTCATAACCAATTTTTAGGTTATTCCCAAATTCATTTCCTTTTCTTTCAAAATAAAAATGAAACAGTGTTGTTTTGAACAACACTATTCTCCGTCTTCCCCTACGTGTGCAGAGGCAAGGAAGAAGGATAATTTTAAAATCTTCTTTTCCCGCTCACTCTCTCCCCCAACTTAACCCCTCACTGACACCACCCATACCCACCATACCCTGCCAACATGATAAAGAAAAGAGAAGGGAACTATGCCCTGGGGTGGCTATGCAGAAGCCACCACCCGCCACACTACCCTGCGCTTAGACAAGGTAAGGTGGCCCTCTCCCCTTGCTTCCATAAATATAGGGGGAGAACCAAAAATAAGGCGGGAAGAAAAAGGAAAACAAAATAGAGGGATATTTTGAGAAGAAAAATAGAGGGAACCGAGGGGTATTTTTAATAGTTGGGAAGAACGTAGAGGATAAAGAGAAGGAAAACGGGGAGACTGTTTTTGAAACCAGAGAACAGGGGAAGAAGATTATAGAAAAAAAAAGAAATAGAGACGAATAGAGGGGAAAGAGAAAGAAAAGAAAAAACAGAGGACGACCTTTTAGAGAGAGAAGGATTGTGAGAGAAGAGGGAACGAATAGACAAGAAAGAGAGAGAGAACTAGGGAAAGGAAGAAAAACAAGGAATGGAGAAAAAAACAAAGGCTAGTGTCTCTATGTAAACACAAAAAAAAGAGTAAATTAAAGCCGAAAATGACTCCATCGCTACCGATTTTTGAATCGGCAGCGTCATAGTTTTGGACTATCAATTTCTGAATCGGTAGTGGCACAGTTATTCATTGCCGATTTCTAAATTGGCACCGACACAATTTAGCTGTCGATTTTTGAATCGGCAACATCACAATTTTTGGCTGTCCATTTCTTAATCGGTAGCAACGTAATTTTTGGCTGTCGGTTTTTGAATCGGCAGCGGCACAGTTCTTCATTGCTGATTTCTGAATCGAAAACGGTGCAGTTTTACCGCTGATTTTTGAATCGGCAGTGTTATAGTTTTTAGCCATCGATTTTTGAATCGGCAGCGGCACAGTTCTTCGGTGCTGATTTCTGAAACGGTAGGGACACAATTTAGCTATCGATTTCTGAATCAACAGTGATGCAGTTTTGCCATCCATTTATGAATTGACAGCTACACAGTTTGGCTGTCGATTTCTGAATCGACAACATCATAGTTTTTGGCTGCTGATTTCTGGATCAGCAAAAATACAGTTTTTGGCTGTCGATTTCTGCATCTGTAATGGCACAGTTTTTGCTGCTGATTTCTAAATTGGCAGCGACACTGCAAAACCCAATAGAAATTAGTGTTGGATCGGCCTATCCTAGGGGAGAATTGGAATAGAAACCGTCTAAGATAACCCAAAAGGGGGATAAAGACAGCTTGTCCAGTGCCCAAACACCCCAGCACACTTATAGGGGCTATAAATACAATGAGAGAGAAAGGGTGGCTCTTTGTCTTCCCAAAGACCAGTTGTAGTAGCTGCATGTATCCAGCTACATACTCTTGCTCCTCTGCCTCTCCTTCACAGAAAATCAGACCCAAACTAGCTATATGTCCCCTTTATTGATTGTGTGAGTAAAAGAAGAGCTAGAGAGTGAGGTTAATAGCTGAAATCAGGGAAGGAGAGGAGTTGTAACTGGCTGTCAGAACAACAGAAAAAAGGAAGAAGAAAATAGACCAGAAGAGGAAGAAGATGCCACTGAAATATACACTAGGAGCTTGTTAAAAAACATGAGGTAAGTTTAACTTCATCTCTTGATGAATACCTCACGGTTTGGACTAGGAAAAGGGGAGAAACCTATATTTGGGAAAGAAGTGTTCTTACAACTTAGCTCAAAAACTTGTGACCAAGGGGAAACAAAAGCGACCTAGACAGAATATTAAGAAGAAAAGACTCATTTACAAACCACTTTTCAAATAAAAACATGAATGATTTTGAAGTATGAACCTAGGGGAGTGCCGACCAAATGAATAAATGGGTAGATTGCGTAAGAAAATGAGTAATTACTGAAATTGTATGATTCTGTAGGGTTCATGAACAAATGTAATTCCAGAACTGAAATGCATGTGTTCATGCTTGAAATTATATGATTCTGCAGGGTTCTATGACCAAATGTAATGCTGGAATTGAAATGCATGTGTTCATGCTTGAAATTGTGTGATTCTGTTGGGTTCTATGAACAAATGTAATGCTCAAACTGAAATGCATGTGTTCATGCTTGAAATTGTGTAATTCTTCTGGGTTCTATGAACAAATGTAATGTTGGAACTGAAATGCATGTGCTCATGCTTAAAATTGTGTAATTCTCCTGGGTTCTATGAACAAATGTAATGTTGGAACTGAAATGTATGTGTTCATGTTGAAATTGTGTTGCTTGCAGCGAATCAGCGTTTACTGTCAATAGTGTGTTATCTGCAGCGAACGAGTGTTCACTGCCAAAATTATGTTATCCACAGTAAAGCAGCGTTCGCTGCCGAATATGTGTTGTCTGCAATGAACTAGTGTTTGCTGCTGAAATTGTGTTGTTTGCAGCGAAGCAGCGTTTGGTGCCGAAATTGTGTTGTTTGCAGCGAACAAGTGTTCACTGCCGAATGTGTTTTGTCTTCAACAAATCAGTGTTCATTGCTGAAATTGTGTTGCATGCAGCGAACTAGTTCGCTGTCGAATGTGTGTTGTCAGCAGCGAATCAGTGTTCGCCGCCAAATTGTGTTGTCTGCAGCGAATGAGTTTTTGCTACTGAATTGTATTGTCTGCGGAGAAATAGTTTTTGCTGCCGAATTGTGTTGTCTACAGCGAATCAGTTGCGTTACCAAATAGTAGTAACAATAGTGGAACAGTTTCCGCTGCCGAATTGTGGTGTCCCAGCAAATCAGTTCGCTAACAATTTTGTGTTTCAGCGAATCAGTTCACTGACGAGTCTATGCTTCAGTGAATTAGTTCGCTGATGAGTGAGTGGTGTAGTGAATCAGTTTGCTGATGAGTCAGTACTTCAGCGAATCAGTTCGCTGACAAGTTTGCGTTGCAGCGAATCAGTTTATTGAAAAGTCTATGCTTCAGCGAATCAGTTCGCTGATGAGTTTGTGTTGCAATGAATCAATTCATTGATGAATCTGTGTTTCAATAAATCAATTTCATTGACAAGTCTGGGTCGTCAGTTTTGCTGACGAATTGCATGTCATAGTGAATGAATTTCGCTGCTGAATTCTACACCATCAGGGAAGCAATTTCGTTGCCGATTTTCTGTGGCAGACTCCCATGTCAGAAATGATGTAAATGCTTATAACATTGTATGATTGTGTAATATATGGAACACTTGAATGGGAACATGTGTATTTTTAGGAAAACATATGGTGACCAGTTATGTGATTAACAAATACAAATGTGCTTATTGTGATCATTGATGTGTTAGGTTGTGCGACCAGAATTAGATCATTGACCAGGCAAGGACACCCCATTAAAGGAATAGGTAGGTGACTTTCACCTTCCTCTTTCATAATGTTAAATTATGAAATGCTCTATCATGAATGTTATTGTATTGTGTTAGTTTAAATACCAAGTTGTCAAAAGAGTAAATGTTGATGAACAATTGATTAGCTTAGGCTAATGGCATCTGCATGGATGACCGAAACAAATGATTGATGAGCTTTGGCTAATGGCATCCAAGAAGGATGAACGGGTTGTGATTGTTGATTGGCTTCGGCTAATGGCATCTAAGACAGATGATTGGGCTGTGATTGTTAATTAGCAAGAAGGATGATCAGGTTGTGATTGCTGATTAGTTTTGGCTAATGGCATCCAAGATGGTTGACCGGGTTGTGGTGAATGATTAGTTTTTGTAAATGGCATCCTAAATGGATGGCCGAGTTGAATATGATCATTGGCTTCGGCTAATGGTATCCGTAAAGATGACGGGTTGACTTGTGTGATTAGTTTTGGTTAATGGCATCCGAGATGGTTGACCGAGTTTAGAAATTGCAATTAGTTACAGTTAAAAGCATCCAAGATGAATGACTGGGTTAAGGTGAAGTAATTAATGGGTGTAATGAGAAAAACATAAATATAAAGAAATGATTGAAAGAAAGACTTATTGGTTGTTAATATGGTTATTATAAAACATATCCTTGAATGAAGAAAATTTATGAGATAAACCTGTGATTCACAGAAGGGACAACAAGCGTGGTGCAGCAGCAGCAACAAGGGAGCACGAGTAGAGCTTCTATTGCAAGTAGGTGATCCACACCCATACTTTCTAGTTAAATTTCATGATTGAATATGTTATTGATGTGAAATGTGAATTACCGAATGTTGGATATTAGGTGAGAGGAAAGTTTGTGTAATGATGTAGATATTTTGGATAGTATTCTAAATGTATGTGTATTCAATATCAAAGGTTGTTGTGTGAATTGCCAAGTGATGAAATTATCGCTGACAAAGGAAATATGAGAAGTGTGATTTGGGGCGTGAACTAGCATACATTTAGTGTATGTTAGGATCCCGGGTAAGGGGATCACCATGTTTGGACTAGCATACATTTAGTGTATCCCGGGTAAGGGGATCACCATGTATTGGCTAGCATACATTTAGTGTATGTTAGGATCTCGAGTAAGGGGATAACCTTGCATCAACTCCTACGGGGTGATGATGATTGATTAGTACTTAAAAGTGCATTTTTATCAAGGTTTTATATCATCATTTTGCACTTGAAGTATCAATAACTCCTTAACTAGAGCATGTTTTATAATAACAGATCTGATAATATAAGATAGCTTTAATTTATGGTAAATGTTTATTTTAAATGGAGGTATATCTCACAATTCAAAGGATTGATTGATGTGATTAACTATTGAAAGTGAAAGGACAAAGAAACGACTAAGATTAGAAAGGAGATACCGATTCAATTCAAATTAGAACATTGTTCAGTTATTGGGTCATATCTGGAGCTGTAGATCTTGGATTTCAGCTTAATTTATATGGATGGAAAGCTAAGAAATAGGCCTACAATGTTCATGAATAGTGTAAGACCCAAATCTGCCATTTTCAAATTCAAAGTTTGGCCACAAAAGAGAAGTCAGAATCTGTCCTGTAATCTAGCCCAAACACTGCTTAGAATTTTACCCATATCTGGAGTTCTAGAAGGCAAAATGACTTGAAATTTGGTGGGTGGAAGGAAAAGACAATTTCCAACAACGTTCATGAAGAAGAGTTTCTCAAATTCGGATGGTAACAATGACAGTTTGTCCAGACAAGAGCTTGAGGTCTATCCACCACGTCCACCAACAGCACTACTCAGTATTTTAGCCATATCTCGAGCTCTAGTGATCCAAATGCTCTGAAATTTTTATGAGTGAAAACATAAGATGATTGCCACCAACTTGCATGAAGAACACTTTGCCAAATTCTGAATGGATCAATGCAATTTCTTCCAGCCAAAGTGCTTGAGTGCTGCTGTCCACCAAGTCCACTAAATCAATAGTTGGCCACTACATCAATAATCAATTACCAAATGAATAGTTCTGAATTTTAGCCTATAAAAGGAGGCATTTGCCATTCATTTAGAAATCTTGGTTCTAAGATCAAGATCATGTTCTTGCTCTCTCTTTATTGTTGTAATGCTTAAGTTTTATTTTCATTAATCTCTTGTTCATGCTTTTCATTTCCTTTACTATACTTAGTTAACTTATATCATGTTTATGTTCTTATATTGTTTGTTTATGTTTTTCTTCTTTATAATGTCTAGCTAAGTTAATTATGTCAAGGTGACAAGGTTTCACTAATGGTATTAGGATAAGTATAATATAAACTCAACATGGACTTTAATGTTTATATCCAAGAAAGTTTGCTATTAACATGTCTTATCATTTTTATCTTATTAATTCTTAATACTTTGCTTGTTAAATGGTTAATCTAGATTTGTGTTGTATAACACTTGGTACATCAAATACTTGATCCTTCATAGTCTTCGGCCGACATCGTTATTATGAGAGGAACTTGATTTGTTGTCAACATAAGTTAGCATCATGAATACCTGATAAAATTTATAAGTATAGTGTTACGTAAATAAGATGATTAATATGATTATGTTGATAATTTATAAAGAGTTTATACTTTACTTATCTCTAATACTATTAGTGGATCCTCTAACCTTGACATTTGTTTTTATCATTGTTTAATCTTTACATTAATCTTCCATCTCAAAGTTCTCATTAATTTCTTCCTCTTCTTCTTTATTATTATTAGTACTACTACTACTACTACTACTACTACTACTACTACTACTACTACTAATATTGCTATTATTATTATTATTATTATTATTATTATTATTGTTATTGTTATTATTATTATTATTATTATTATTATTATTATTTTATGTACTTTAAGTATGCTCTGTGTTTGATCAAGGATCCTGACATTGTTGGTCTTACCTTGTTCATTCGCATCAGAAATCTGTTTATATTATATAATATATCTCTTTGATCTTTTCATAAACTCAATATATAGGCTGGAAACCTGTGACCCGATCTTTTCGATCATTCTCAGGTATAACAACGCCACGTACTGAGTATTATTATTATTACTATTACTATTATTGTTGTTATTATTGTTGTTATTATTGTTGTTGTTGTTGTTGTTGTTTTTATTAATTATAATTTATACAATTAACCTCTCTGTGGTTCGACCCGGTCTTGCCTGTGCTATTTATTACTGTGACACTCCTGCACTTGGGATAAGACATCAACTCTTTGATCGTGTCAAGTTTTTGGCGCCGTTCTTGGAAGTAAATTCTTGTATAAATTATAATATTTATTTTATTTTTTATTTTTCACTTTTCTTGTATCTAACTTTTGTTTCTTTTGTTTTGTTTCTTTTTCTCTTGTTTTCTTCTTCCTTTTATTCTTTTTCTACACGTGCATGAGAGTTTGGTCAGGTACATTAAGTGGTAGACTTTGTAGGGTATCCTCATTATTTTCAGAAAATATGGTCAAGAAGATAACCAATCACTTCATAATGAGAATAATCGAGTTAGAACACTAAGAGACCACATGAATCCAACAAGAACAAGTGCACCCTCATGTATAGTTTTTCCTCCTGATGCATCTCACTTTAATTTTAAGCCAGGCATTATTCAACTTTTACCTTCTTTTCATGGCTTAGATCTAGAAAATCCATACTTGCATTTGCGAGAATTTGAAGAAGTCTGTAATACCTATAATGACTTAAATTGTAGCATGAACACCATCAGATTAAAGCTTTTTCCTTTTTCATTAAAAGATAAAGCTAAAACATGGCTACAAAATCTTAGGTCAGGATCCATTTGTGCTTGGGATGAAATGCAACAACAATTTTTAAAGAAGTTTTTTCCATCTCACAGAACAAACTCTTTTAAACGACAAATTACCACTTTCACTCAAAAACCAGGAGAAACATTTTATCAATGTTGGGATAGGTATCGAGATTTGCTTAATACTTGCCCTCATCATGGTTTTGAAACATGGAGATTGGTTTCACATTTTTATGAAGGGTTAACACCTAAAGATAGGCAAATGGTGGAATTGATGTGCAATGGAACTTTTGAAAATAAAGACCCTGATGAAGCAATGGAGTACCTAGACTTGCTAGTCGAAAATGCTCAAAATTGGGACACTACAGGTAGTTATGAGGCACCAGGTAAAACTAAACCTCATACATCTAGTGGAGGTATGTACAACCTTAGGGAAGATCATGACCTCCAAGCTAAATTTGCATCTTTAGCTAGAAAAGTTGAGGCACTTGAATTTAAAAAGAATAGTCAATTAAAATCTGTTCAAGACATTGTGTGTCAAATCTGTGAAACGAATGAACATGCAACCAATGACTGTCCAACTTTGCCTTCTTTCAAGGAATGCCTCCATGAACAAGCCCATGTTTTAAACAGTTTCCAAAGGCCCAGTCATAACCCATATTCGCAAACATACAACCCTGGTTGGAGAAATCATCCAAATTTCAGTTGGAAGAGTGGTAACAATAATGCACAAACTTCACAGCCACCGTTTCAAGCACCCCATAATTTCCAAAATTCTCATGGATATACACCTCCTTATGCTCCACCTCCTAGAAGAAATCTTGAGGAAACATTGCATGCATTCATTGAAAAGCAGGAGACAATCAACACTCAAAATGCTCAAACCATGGCAGATCTAAAAGATGCTCTTGCAAAATTCACATCTGCTCTCAGTTTTCAAGAAAAAGGTAAGTTTCCATCTCAACCACAGCAAAATCCCAAGGGGCAATACAATGCAAACACAAGTAATTCTGGAAGCCAACACATGGATCAAGTCAAATCAGTCATCACTCTTCGCAGTGGTAAGGTTATTGAAAAACCCACTCTTGAACCTTGTGAGAAAGAGGAGTTAATCTCTGAGGGTAAGGAAGGGGTTGAATCTGAACATTGCAAAGAAAAGACTGATTTCCCGCCAGCACTTCCATTTCCTCATGCCATGACTAAACAAAGGAAAGTCAATCACAACTCTGAAATCTTTGAAACTTTCAAACAGGTAAGGATCAATATACCTTTGTTAGATGCTATTAAACAGGTACCTTCTTATGCTAAATTTTTAAAAGATCTGTGCACTGTGAAGAGAAAACTGAATGTGCAAAAGAAAGCCTTTTTAGCCGAACAAGTAAGTGCCATTCTTCAGAACAATAATGCTTTGAAATATAAAGACCCTGGTTGTCCTACAATTTCTTGCTTTATTGGAGAACATAAAATTGAAAGAGCTTTACTTGATCTTGGAGCTAGTGTAAATTTACTTCCATATTCAGTCTTTCAGAGTCTCAATCTAGGTGAGTTAAAATCAACTTCTGTAACTCTTTTACTTGCTGATAGATCTGTAAAAGTGCCTAGAGGAATAGTTGAAGATGTGTTAGTACAAGTTGATAAATTCATTTATCCTGTGGATTTTATTGTCTTGGATACACAACCTATTGAAGCATGTAATTCAATTCCTGTTATTTTAGGACGTCCGTTTCTTGCAACTTCTAATGCATTGATTAATTGTAGGAATGGACTGATGAAGTTATCATTTGGAAACATGACATTGGAGATGAATATTTTCAACATTTGCAAGCAACCTGGAGATAATAATGATTTACAGGAAGTGGACTTTATTGAAAAATTAGTTCATGATCAATTTGAAACTATTTCCAGTGAAATTGAGTTTAATGAATCTGAGAATTTGCAAATGATTTATTTTCAGGAAGAATCAAAGGCAAGTAATTGGAGACCACAAATTAAGGAATTGCCATCACAATCAATTAAGTCCATACCTTCCAGTGTTCAACCACCAAAACTTGATTTGAAGCCGTTACCATTCAATCTCAAATACTCATTTTTGGGAGAAAATGAAACTTTTCCGGTAATAATTTCTTCCAAACTTAATGCACATCAAGAAGGTAAGTTATTACAAACTCTGAAAATGCACAAAAATGCATTAGGATGGACCATAGCTGACATAAAAGGAATTAGTCCTTTGATTTGCACACACAGGATTTATTTAGAGGAAAATGCTAAACCCTCTAGAGAAATGCAACGAAGGCTTAATCCTAATATGAAAGAAGTAGTGAGAAATGAAGTCATTAAGCTTCTTGATAATGGAATCATTTATCCTATTTACGACAAAATGGGTAAGTCCTACCCAAGTTGTACCCAAGAAGTCTGGAGTCACTATGATAACAAATGAGAAAAATGAGTTAATTCCAACTAGAACCATTACTGGTTGGCGGATGTGCATTGACTATAGAAAACTTAATTCAATGACTAGAAAAGATCATTTCCCTTTACCTTTCATGGATCAAATCCTAGAAAGAGTTGCAGGTCATGAATTTTATTGTTTCCTAGATGGCTATTCAGGTTATAATCAAATTGAAATTGCATTGGAAGATCAAGAGAAGACTACTTTCACATGTCCATTTGGTACTTTTGCATATAGAAGGATGCCTTTTGGTTTATGTAATGCACCAGCCACATTTCAAAGATGCATGCTTAGCATATTCAGTGATATGGTTGAACGTTTTCTTGAAATTTTTATGGATGATTTTTCTGTTTTTGGCGATTCATTTGATGATTGTTTGACTAACTTAGAAAAGGTTTTGAGCAGGTGTGAAGAGAAGAATCTTGTGCTCAATTGGGAAAAATGTCATTTTATGGTAACAAACGGCATTGTACTTGGTCACATTGTTTCATCAAAAGGAATTGAGGTTGACAAATCTAAAATTGAGTTAATTGCCAACTTACCAACACCAAAATCATTAAAGATGTTAGATCATTCTTAGGACATCTTGGTTTTTATAGAAGGTTCATCAAAGATTTTAGTGTCATATCTAAGCCATTGTGTAACCCTCTAACAAAGGAAAATGTTTTTGAATGGATCAACAATGTGAAAAAGCCTTTGTTAAACTTAAAAACTTGCTTACTCGCTCCCGTCATTCAACCTCCCGATTGGTCATTACCTTTTGAAATAATGTGTGATGCTAGTGATTATGTCGTAGGTGCTGTCTTAGGACAAAGAAAAGATAAGAAACCCTATGTGATTTACTATGCAAGTAAAACTTTAAATAGTGCTCAAACGAATTACACTACCACTGAAAAGGAATTACTTGTAGTAGTATTTGCATGTGACAAGTTCAGATCTTATCTTGTTGGCTCACCTGTTGGTTTTTTGAGTTATCATGCGGCTGGTAAATATCTTCTTTCAAAAAAGGATTCTAAGGCTAGATTAGTACGATGGATTTTGTTACTTCAAGAATTTGATATCACAATCAAAGACAAGAAAGGCACCGAAAATGTTGTCGCGGATCATTTGTCAAGATTAACAACAGATTCGAGATCCGACATCACACCAATCGATGACTACTTTCCTGATGAATCTTTATTTTCTGTCTCTACAATGCCTTGGTTTGCTAATATTGTTAATTTTCTTGTTTCAGGATATTTGCCAGCTCATTGGAGCACCCAAGACAAAAGAAAGTTCTTGAACGAAGTGAAGAACTTTTATTGGGATGACCCTTATTTATTCAAATATTGTCCAGATCAAATATTTCGAAGATGCATTCCTGACAATGAGGTAAGTAGTGTCATTAAGTTTTGTCATTCTGAGGCATGTGGGGGTCATTTCTCATCGAAGAAGACAACTGCAAAAATCTTACAAAGTGGATTTTACTGGCCCACCATGTTCAAAGACACGCATGCATTCTGCAAGATTTGTGAAAATTGTCAAAAGTTGGGGTCTATTTCAAAACGTCACATGATGCCTTTAAATCCTATCCTTGTCATTGAAATATTTGACTGTTGGGGTATAGATTTCATGGGTTCATTTCCTCCTTCATTTGGTTTTATGTACATATTGGTCGCAGTAGATTATGTTTCAAAATGGATAGAGGCAATTCCAAGTCGAAATAATGATCACAAAACAGTGATCAAGTTTTTGAAAGAAAATATCTTGAGTCGATTTGGAATTCCTCGAGCCATGATAAGTGATGGTGGAACACATTTCTGCAACAAGTCATTTAAGTCTTTAATGAAGAAATATGGAATCACACACAAAGTTGCCACCCCTTATCACCCTCAGACAAGTGGAAAAGTAGAACTTGCTAATAGGGAGATCAAACAGATCTTGGAGAAAACAGTGAACCCTAATAGGAAAGACTGGTCTTTAAGACTTAATGATGCACTTTGGGCTTATCGAACTGCTTATAAAACATCATTAGGTATGTCACCTTATAGACTAGTCTATGGAAAACCTTGTCACTTGCCTGTGGAACTTGAACATAAAGCTTATTGGGCTATTAAAGCTTTCAATTCAAACCTTGATGATGCTAGTAAGATGAGAAAATCACAAATAAATGAGCTTGAGGAAATAAGAAATGATGCATATGAAAATTCAAGAATTCATAAAGCAAGAATCAAAGAGTTTCATGACAAGAAAATATTGAGAAAAACATTCAATGTTGGTCAAAAAGTCTTGCTTTATAATTCTCGACTCCATTTATTTCCTGGAAAACTAAGATCAAGATGGAGTGGTCCTTTTATTGTAAAACATGTGTATCCATATGGGGCCTGTGATATTGAGAATCCAAAGAATGGTAATGTTTTCAAGGTAAATGGACATCGTTTGAAAGTTTACTTTGACAATTTTTCAATTGAAAATGACTCTATTGAATTGGGTACTCCTGTATATAAAGATTGATTCTTTTTCTCACATTGTTTTTGTGTTTCTTTTTGTGTGACTTTTGTTTTGCTAGTTTCTCTCACCCCGGTCAAATGGCGGATAACGGTACTCCGTGACTCTTAAAGTCGGTTCTTTTCGGTTTCCCATGATAACCGATATCCGTGGTATATATTTGTGCAATTCTTTGCTGTTTCTCCTTTCTTTGCATCTCTTTTCCACTTCTCATCTAAAAAAAAGGACACCACTCTTGAAAAATTGAAAAAGTACTTTCCTGCTCTGCCTCAGAATGCGATTACAAAAATTTACCGTGCTAGATGTGCAAGATTGCGATTGTTAATGAACCATGGAATTCCTGAAGATATTCACTGGCTAATTGAAGCAAAGGTCCGATTATCAGGTGAGTCCTCCAATTCTTTCATTTCATACATGCCTGGAACAGGTAAAAGCACTTTTGCAAAGAAACGTCGTGCAAAATGATCGCAAGTCCCCGCCGATGTGCCAGATGGACTTGTAATGCAAAATGTCGTTCTTTAGGAATGGTATCTGTAAATTGTGAAGATAAAATCCAGTTCATTAAGGATGGCGTGAGTAAGGAGTCTTTAGATAATCTTCTGTTGACTCTTAAGACGCACCCTAGTGGAGATGTGCATCATGCAATTCATGATTTATGGCCACAATTCCATAAAGAACATGCTCGACATAGTCTTGGGAATCTGACTAAAAAAGACCCTGTTTGTTAGTTTTTAAGAAAACTGGATGGGAAGCATATCCCCGACCCATAGAGGGCGTTTAAGCCGTTCTTGGACATAAAACCAAGGGAAGATGTGAGCCATAATCACAACTGCTTGTACATACATATTTTTTTTTAAAAAAAAATTAATAATAATAAAGAGAGAGAGGCTCCAACTGGCCTACATATAGGTGGTATGATTGCATTTTCAATTTCTCATCTATAAATTCTTCTCTTCCTTCCCTTTATTTCTACTCAACCCACACATTCAATAGATATCCAAGTGTGTAGAAATGGCAGGTTCCTCAAGTCCTCAAATAAGAAATATTTGTGTTTTTGGTGGATCCAGTCCTGGGAAAGAAAAAGAGTTTTTAGAATCAGCAAATCATCTTGGTCAAGTATTAGCTGAGAGAAAGATTCAATTAGTGTATGGCGGAGGCAGCCTTGGGTTAATGGGAGGTGTGTCAATAGCTGCATTTTTAGGAGGCAGTCAAGTTTTAGGGGTCGTCCCCAAAACTTTAGCAAAAGAGGACCTCCTTGGAAAAACAATTGGAGAGGAACTACAGGTCTCCACAATGTCTGAACGATTGAATACAATGTTTAAACATGCTGATGCCTTCATTGCCTTACCAGGTGGTCTGGGCACATTAGAAGAGATCTTTCATATTTCCTCTTGGGCCCAACTTCACATTCACCATAAACCTATAGGTTTGTTAAATGTTAATGGTTTTTACGATAAATTGTTGTCTTTTCTTGATCAAGCTGTGGAACAGGAATTTCTAACATCTTCGGCACGACAAATCATAATCTCTCATCGCTTCTTGAACAATTGATTGACCAACTACAATCTTTCATCCCTATCATTGATCCCTCTATGAGTCGCATACATTGGTCAACTGAGAAAAGCCGTAAAAAGCTTAGATTGGATTTGAGCCTTCATTTGTGAAACCTTGTGTCTTTTGGTTTTATTAATATCTTATTATTTTGTTTTGTTATTTCTTATATTTGTTTAAGTGTGTTTCGAGTTTGTCGGGATTCGTTGTTTCGTGATGTCTTCTATACTCTATCTTTCTACCTTAGGACATTGAGGACAATGTCTCATTTTGGTTGGGGGGAAAGGGTAGTAGTTGATATTAAAAAAAAAATTCACTAATTGTGTTTTCTTTTTCATAAACCATTTGCAAAACTGTTATTATTAAGATGGCAGAGTAATGAGTATTGACTCTTGAGACGCATCTTAGTAAACATTCATAACAAGGTCTATTATTACACTTCTTGAAATATTCAGGTTTACAAACTCTCGCATTATTATCACTTGACTCTGCTTATATACTCATTTAACAAGTATCCGTAAACCTTCATTTTCACACACACACTTTAACATATGATTGTGGGTAGCACATTGGTTTATTACATTATTTATGTTCTTTTGTTAAAGGTAACAACTAAGGAAAAGGGATAGTATGTAATTTTCAAAAACAAAGAAAACAAAAAAAAGTATATATAATAATAAAAAAAACATAGATAAGTTTGGTTTCGTAGCCTCCCTAATCTAAGCAATTAAGCCCGAAGGGGTGTTTTAATACCTAATACCCTAAAGTCAACTGACTTGGGAGCTATTGGCCCAAAGCTTGTTACATGGGTTAAGGAGAAAAGCTTAAGGGAATCAAACATTGCACTATCTACGATCAAGATTCGCAACCCGAGTTATTAAGCTCGAAGGGGTGTCTCAACACCTAATGCCCTAAGACCAACTGGTCTGGGAGTCATTAGCCGAAAGCTCGTTACATGGGTTAAAGCAGCATTGTGTTTTAAGTTATATGTATATATATAAAAAAAAGAAAATAATAATCCTAACCCAAGGAAGTTAACCTGAAACATTAGAACAAAAATCTTGTTTTCTTCCAATAAAAGCCCCATCATCTATGTTTTCATATATTGAGCACATAAAAAGGAAGGTTTATTAATATTTTGTTTAAAAGGTATTGAGCAGATATATAAATTTAATGAGTTTGTTTACTTGGATAGATTAATGGAAGTTAAATGATGAATGCCTTGCTTTGTGGAACTTGCAAATTGTTTTTCTATTTTAACGCTTTGATTACTAGGGACTAGTAATAAGCTGGTTGGGGGGTGTGATTAGTACTTAAAAGTGCATTTTTATCAAGGTTTTATATCATCATTTTGCACTTGAAGTATCAATAACTCCTTAACTAGAGCATGTTTTATAATAACAGATCTGATAATATAAGATAGCTTTAATTTATGGTAAATGTTCATTTTAAATGGAGGCATATCTCACAATTCAAAGGATTGATTGATGTGATTAACTATTGAAAGTGAAAGGACAAAGAAACGGCTAAGATTAGAAAGGAGATACCGATTCAATTCAAATTAGAACACTGTTCAGTTATTGGGTCATATCTGGAGCTGTAGATCTTGGATTTCAGCTTACTTTATATGGATGGAAAGCTAAGAAATAGGCCTACAATGTTCATGAATAGTGTAAGACCCAAATCTGCCGTTTTCAAATTCAAAGTTTGGCCACAAAAGAGAAGTCAGAATCTGTCCTGTAATCCAGCCCAAACACTGCTTAGAATGTTACCCATATCTGGAGTTCTAGAAGGCAAAATGACGTGAAATTTGGTGGGTGGAAGGAAAAGCCAATTTCCAACAACGTTCATGAAGAAGAGTTTCTCAAATTCGGATGGTAACAATGACATTTTGTCCAGACAAGAGCTTGAGGTCTATCCACCACGTCCACCAACAGCACTACTCAGTATTTTAGCCATATCTCGAGCTCTAGTGATCCAAATGCTCTGAAATTTTTATGGGTGAAAACATAAGATGATTGCCAACAACTTGCATGAAGAACACTTTGCCAAATTCTGAATGGATCAATGCAATTTCATCCAGCCAAAGTGCTTGAGTGCTGTTGTCCACCAAGTCCACTAAATCAATAGTTGGCCACTACATCAATAATCAATTACCAAATGAATAGTTCTGAATTTTAGCCTATAAAAGGAGGCATTTGCCATTCATTTAGAAATCTTGGTTCTAAGATCAAGATCATGTTCTTGCTCTCTCTTTATTGTTGTAATGCTTAAGTTTTATTTTCATTAATCTCTTGTTCATGCTTTTCATTTCCTTTACTATACTTAGTTAACTTATATCATGTTTATGTTCTTATATTGTTTGTTTATGTTTTTCTTCTTTATAATGTCTAGCTAAGTTAATTATGTCAAGGTGACAAGGTTTCACTAATGGTGTTAGGATAAGTATAATATAAACTCAACATGGACTTTAATGTTTATATCCAAGAAAGTTTGCTATTAACATGTCTTATCATTTTTATCTTATTAATTCTTAATACTTTGCTTGTTAAATGGTTAATCTAGATTTGTGTTGTATAACACTTGGTACATCAAATACTTGATCCTTCATAGTCTTCGGCCGACATCGTTATTATGAGAGGAACTTGATTTGTTGTCAACATAAGTTAGCATCATGAATACCTGATAAAATTTATAAGTATGGTGTTACGTAAATAAGATGATTAATATGATTATGTTGATAATTTATAAAGAGTTTATACTTTACTTATCTCTAATACTATTAGTGGATCCTCTAACCTTGAAATTTGTTTTTATCATTGTTTAATCTTTACATTAATCTTCCATCTCAAAGTTCTCATTAATTTCTTCCTCTTCTTCTTTATTATTATTAGTACTACTACTACTACTACTACTACTACTAATATTGCTATTATTATTATTATTATTATTATTATTGTTATTGTTATTATTATTATTATTATTATTATTATTATTTTATGTACTTTAAGTATGCTCTGTGTTTGATCAAGGATCCTGACATTGTTGGTTTTGCCTTGTTCATTCGCATCAGAAATCTGTTTATATTATATAATATATCTTTTTGATCTTTTCATAAACTCAGTATATAGGCTGGAAACCTGTGACCCGATCTTTTCGATCATTCTCAGGTATAACAACGCCACGTACTGAGTATTATTATTATTACTATTACTATTATTGTTGTTATTATTGTTGTTATTATTGTTGTTGTTGTTGTTGTTTTATTAATTATAATTTATACAATTAACCTCTCTGTGGTTCGACCCCGGTCTTGCCGGGTTATTTATTACTGTGACACTCCTGCACTTGGGATAAGACATCAACTCTTTGATCGTGTCAATGATACCAGTGAAATTGGTATCGGTAATGTATTAAGCGAAAATAAGATCTTATAAAATCTGGAATGGAGGTTGATAATGGGAGAGGAAACGGTTTTTAGTAGTTGAATGAGAAAGAGTTTCTAATGAAAAACCATAGAGAAGTGAACAAAATATGAATGCATGTTGCTCTTTTTAAATTGTTAGATATTTCTGTTGTTATATTTATTGTGATATTAATATTTCAATAATATATATTTTGTTTCAGAACCATCGAATGCATAACAGGAGTAGATCCTAACTTATGTTCACTTTTTGTAATCTAGGTTATAAGGAGTATACCCTTGTATTTTGTAAACATGAAAATGTTTGTATAACTTAATTTGTATAATCAATGTTTAAACTTGATTAGATTAACTAAACTCTGTAGTTCATATAACCATGTTCCATGTATGTGTATTTATATTTTTATCCATCCATAATAATATTTGTTATATAATGTATATCATAAATATTGTAGTTGATATGTATGATGATGTTTGTGGGATTGAGACTCATGATGATTGGGTCGGGATTGAGTTAGGAGATGCGGGTTATTAGAAGTGTAAATAGGTTAAATGTCGATAACTTGGGACCTTCCGGTATAGGGGAAACTCCGCCAAAATTTTGGTAGACTTTAATATGAACACCATGAATATATATAGAAAGAAAGAAAAAATTTAATTACTCTGTTTTTCGGTCGACATGCGATTGTTGTTTTTATCCCGAATCGTGGGATGTTACAAATTGCATATGATCTACATAGAACATAAAAAATTGAACAACTATTGTTTGGGATAATATAACCGAAATAATAATTCAATTTATATAAAAAAACTCGTAGCATATTGAAATTTTTAATCCTTATATTATTTGTCAATATATAAAATTTGTGATTTTCCTGCGTATTTTTCTATCAATTTTGCTTAATATTGGTTTGTATCTTTATACCATAAAGATACAAATCCGGTATTAAAAAACTCAGTTTTCGACGGAACATTGCAAAAAAATTACATGAAAAAAACAAAAAAAAAAGATGTCTTGTTTTTATGCATGTGGTCAATTCTCTAAAAAAAAACATATTGTATTTTCATATAACAAAAGTTCAAAAATATGTTTTAGCATGCATTTTGGCTCTAATAACCAATTTATTAAAGCTACAAGAACTAGGCTAATATTTCAAAAATTCCAAAAAAAATTATTTTATTTTCTTTTAACATCTAGAATCACGAACTTATACGTAAGATGTATTCCTAATAAAAGTTAGTTCTTTTATTGACATTAGAACGGTTAGGTTTTACCCGATAAGATAACGATCTCCTTACAGAGGAGAACTTTTCTTAAACCTTAGATAGACCAACAATTAGAAAACATGATAATACCTTAATTTATATCAGACAATCAAACAATGCAGCTTACCTTAGGTAGGATGTATTTGGGGTGCTAATACCTTTTCTTTACGCAACCAGTCCTCGTACCCGATCTATGAGACCAGTTTGGGTTTCTAGTGACCAAAATATTAGGTGACGACTCTCATTCCCTTTATACACTGATAAAAGACAAGAATTCACTATCTTCCCCATTTTCTCGATCTTTCCAGGATAACAAACTTAAAAGAGAGGAAGATTCACTATGACTCCACACACGTGCGACAAAATGGCGACTCCATTGGGGACCTTGTGGACTAAGCTTTGTTTGGTTTGTGTGTTATTGTTAATACCTCATTTGCTCATACGCTTTAATCCTGTACATATTTGTTCATGCATTGTATAAAATTGCTTCATGCATCATTCATATTTTTAGGGGAATTTTTATTGAAAAACTATAGGTTAAGTGGAGGACTAGCAACTTACCTTACGACTTTTAGTCAAGGTTTAAGTTTGTGTAAACCCTAACTCTTCATTTTTGTGCTTAAACTGGTAATGATTGGTGCACATGCCATCCTGTTACTTATCGAGCCCCTATATTGCCTTTACGAGGGTAATCACTAAGACAATAAGAGACTCTTTTGAGACCAGGTAGAAAGCCTACCCATCATGTAATAGCCCAAAACCTATCTTTAGAGTATAAGCACCCTAAATAGTCATTCATACTTAATGCACATGTACATACATTTGCATCCATACATATACATTCATTCATTGTAAATAACATACATACATCGTAGGTTGAAATATAGGTCTGGCAAAGGTCCTTCCAAACGACCTACCATCTTTGTTCAAACCTCAACAACAACTCAGTCCGAAGAAATAATGGGCAAACATGGTTAAGAACCTCAACACAATCCAGCCTTTCTATAAAAGCTTTTTTAGGGAGGTTGACTAAAGGGGAATTTTACTAGAGTTGGAGAATGAAGCCTATTCTTGTTATGTCAAAAAATAATTGTCTTTGTTTGATCATGCCTGCAAAATATTTTTTATTTTGTCATGTTTCAACTTGTTTTAGTCATGCCGGCAACTTGGCTTATAATGCCATAAGACTTCCTCTATCGAATGAGTCTTTCTTATTAATAAGATCATGTGTTTTCTTGTGTTCATGATGTGCCTTATTTTTTCTTGTTGTTTCATGCAAATAACACACTAAGCATAACCACTACACAAAGAATCCTTTGGCGTGTTTCCCTTTTCTTCCAAAACTATGCATGATCTCACATGTTCACTAAGATTTTTAGGAATTCAAAGTTTTAATACAAGGTAGAAATCATATTGGTGTTTGTCCAAAACAAACAAGCTCTGGAAATTCAAGTGATCCTCTAGAAAGGTAACCATACACTTAGAAAACTTGAAGAAAAACCCAAACACCATGAGATGACTCCAAAACTTAGTTTTATTTGAATGGATAATGAGAAACAAATTTGCATACTTGCATAAAAGCTAGACTTACCGATCCTAAGTGCATGTGTTTGAAATGAGAAAATGTCATCTTTGATAATCCTTTCACGAGGTTAAATATATCATTTGCAATCCCCTTTTGAGCCTAGTAATATTTTTTTAAAAATAACCTTGGCTAAGATCACACCCCACACTAGGGGGCAAGTGCGAGACATATATAAAAATCCTTAATAATTAAAAGTGCCACAAACAACACTATGAGGGCATGAAAGAAAATTTTCAATGATCAAAGGTGCTCAAACAAACTTGGGGGCATGAAGAAAATCAAAAGGATCTAAAAGATTTGAGCTTCCCATAAAAATAACCGACATGATGATGCTCAACCAAATGAAGAAAGAAAAAACAAAGAGAAAAAAGCCCAAGCCCGACACTGAGGGGGGCACGATGGACCATTTTGGAAATAAATTCAAAAGACAAAAGGTCAGGAAACAAACACTGATAATTCTTAGTCTTGAAATCCATTAAACACCTTTTAAGCCTATAAATATCCTTTTCTTCATAACCAAGAGCCCAAGCCTACATTACGTGCCAAATCAAGCCTTTCTGATCAAAGGCAAGCAATTTGGATCGGTATGCAATGCTTTCCCACGCGAAACAAGCTCTGTAAACGCTAGAAAATTTATATATATATATATATATATATATATATATATATATATAGGTTGCTTAAATTGAAAACTAACTACATGAGAAATAAAAGTGAAGAAATTCATGCGTATGGTTAATACAAAAGACAGGAATTCAGAAATTTTTAAATATAATTTCTGGGCGAAATAATTCGAGACATTATAATAAGCCCGGTAATGTTGAGGGTTGGATTTAATTGAAGAGAATAATACACTTAATTCAAGAGCCCATCCAAGATTAAGGGTTTATAGATGGGATAAACACTTGTGAGCAAGGGATTAACAAGAAATTAAACAAAAAGAAAAGAAAGGAGGGAGTTGAAAATCTTCAATTGGTTGAAGATCAAAATCTTAATTTGTACCGGGTAAGGTGTTCTAAACATGATCTTAAAAATTCATTTCAAATTCGATAATGAATTGATACCTTGATATTGAATCATAGGTTAGGGTTCTTAGACATGAATTGGGGAAAAAGTATTTATTGTTAAAATTTAGTTAATTCATGTGTGGTATGTAGTTTATGAAAGTATTGTGTGAAGCGAAGGGGGAGACGAATCTTGACATACTTGTCTCTTGACTTTCAGTGAGATTTCAAGTAGGAAGATGAGGGAATTAGGATCGGGTTCATTTATAGAAATTGTAGATGTGGATGTTAGCTAACCAAGGAAACTGATCTTGCTCAATTTGGAGATGTAAAACTCCAGTTATGGGTTACCAACCGCGAATGATTCGTGACTGATTATGTAGGGCAGTAGCACTGATGGGTTGATGAGCAATTTTGACTATCTTGGAGGCCGAATTGGGTTCTCCTTCCTTAGAGAACTTGTAGCCTCGTGTCTTAGCTTTCTAAAGAGATCAATCTCACTTAAAATGGAGTTCTAAAACTCTAGATATAGTTAAAAATCTAATGAGTGTTCAAACAACAACGGTTGGACAGCAACCGTTGGACATTAACAGTTCAAACAGCAACGGTTGGACAGTAACAATTCAAAGTTAGACACTAACAGTAGACTTTCACGTGAATATTATATGTAAGAATATAAAAGAATTGAGTCATACAAACACTTGCACATTGAGATACTAACTTTGAAAATATACCATGTATCTATGCTTGTTATTATGAGGAAATGAACATGCATAGAAAGTAACATATGAGTAATGAATGAATATGGATTCTCTATAATATCAGCTTTAAGGAATCATAACCAAAAACTTCCTTGTGATTCAGGAGGAGCAACCAGGATTGGATCTTCTGTTAGGGGAGGTCACGAGACTGGCGGAGTAGGTGCGTGATTTTCCCTCCTATTTGCACTTATATGATTTTAAAATTCTTCTGGTGAATACAATTACAATAAATATCATGTTCAATGTAAATAAAGTCTAGCGTATTTATAAGATTAGCTTCGGCTAATGACATCCGTGATAGGATCGTCGGGAAATGAATTACAAGATTAGCTTCGGCTAATGGCATCCGTGATAGGATCGCTGGGAAATAGATTAAAAGATTAGCTTCGACTAATGGCATCCGTGAAAGGATCACCGGGAAATAAATTACAAGCTTAGCTTCAGGAAATAGATCACAAGAATAGACTTTGCAAGGTCACCCGGTTCATGCAAGTAAATAAGAGTACTCATATTAAGAATATACAAATGAGTGTTAATTGGGTTTAAAAGATTTACATGCAAAATATAAGTTGTTTGTTAGAATTCTTATGGATCCGATAGAAAATTAATACTTCATTCATATACATTACATGAGCATATATATATATATATATATCAACATAATGGTATGTTTATTTATGTAACAAGTGCATCAAATATCCAGGGAGATCATTAGTTTAGGACTCTACTTTGTCAAGCTTATGTAAATATTTAACTTACACAAAAGGGAATTAACACGTTTATGTATTATGCTTTTGTGTAAACCTTGATGTATTTATAAAAGTTCAACTTAACATGTAGTACTTTAATTATCTTGTAATTAACCCTTTTGAAATGTTTAAGAACACTTATTATGTTGTAATGCTTTCTTTGCATGTTAGTATTCATTTTTCTTTTAAATTTTATGATATGATATGTGGGCTATGTTTATATTGAACTTACTCAAAGGATATATATATATATATATATATATATATATATATATATATATTGTGTGGATTGTATGAGGTGTTGAATTATTATGATTGATATAAGGTCTGGATTTATGGGACCTTGTGATGTGATGATGGGTTGATTAAGTAAATTGATAGTAGTCGATAACTTGGGATGTCCTAAATATAAACGTAACTCTGCTGAATTTTTGGTAGATTAAAAAAAAATTACCTCCAAACTAAGAGAATATGTTGGGATCTTTTATCATTGATCAAATCATATAGTATGGGTCTGTTATAATTGTTATCAGAGCCCTGGTATGGGTCCTGGTAAAAATTCAAAAGAGGTTGTTGATGTTCATTAATTTATTACAGGATGGTACGTACCCATCAAGAGATTATGACAGATCTAACCTCTGCAGGTAGGGGGAACAGAGATATAGACTCTTCCGAGGGGCAAGAAGAGAGCCCTTTAGAAGATACTACTTCTAATGCAACAGTAGTATCAACTCAAGTAGGGCATGAAGAATCGACAGGGACTCAAATTAGACAGGCACCAAGGCAAACTGGGGATGTTCGACCAACCATGTCAGCCCCACGAGAACGAGTAGATGAGCCCCCTCAAACTACACCTACAGGGCCATTTGTTTCTTATGTTGATCCGATGCTCCTGGCCTAATTAGTCAAAGCAGTAATGGAAGGTATGGCTAATGCTGCCACTCCTATGCCAGCACCCCCACCTGCACCCATCATACCAACCATTTCAGAAGTAGCTACAACTACTAATGACGTGGTACATCTAGTTCGTTTGATGAAAAGTATGAGAGAAATGGGCTGTGAATCCTACTCAGGTGAACAGGATGCTTAAGTGGCAGGAAGGTGGATTCAAAAGGTGGAGAAAACAGTGATTCAAATTAAGATACCACATGATCTGCGGGTAAACTATGCTACTCAATTACTATCAGACGGTGCTATGACTTGGTGGGAGACAATTCAGTTGAGGAGGGCTACAGAAACCCTATCCTAGGATGATTTCAAGACAGAGTTTGAGAATCAATATTACTCCAAATATCATCGGAAGATGAAGGAACATGAATTCCTAGCCTTGAAATAGGAGGGAATGTCAGTACTCGAGTATGAGAGACGATTTCATGACCTCTCACTATTCGCACCATATTATCTCCCATTAGAACAGCACATGATAGAAAAGTTAAGGGATGGCTTCAGATAAAAATTGAAGCAGGGTTTGATTGCTTTACAATTCAAGACAGTAAGGGAACTGATTGAAGCAGTGCAGGCCTTGGAGACTTGTATGGAAGAAGGCCAACAAAGTCACGGGGGTGCAGGAAAACAAAAGGATATAGAATTTTTAGGTAGGCCATTATTTCCAAAGAAAGGTAGAGGTGAACAGTTCCTTCAATTCAAAAAGAAAGGGGGGAAATCAACTAGCTCCCGACAGGATATCAGTGGGAAGTCCGGAAGTGGTCAGACCCACTCCAGGGCTATAGCTGCGAGGGGGACTAATGATCAGAAGGAAATTGTCTACCCTCGATGTGCTCAGTGTGAACAAAGACACCCTAGGAGTTGTTTGGTTTCTCCTGGACGATGCTATATATGTCGAGGAGAAGGTCATAAGTGGAAAACCTGCCAGTACTTGGGAAGAGGATGTCATCACTGTGGTGATAAGGGTCACTTTAAAAGGGAATGCCCCCATTTAAACACTGAATGGACCTTTAAAGACATAGGCGAAAGTCGAGTCATCGCCATCCATCACAGTAAATAGACCGGGAAGGTCGACTCAATCAGGAGCTAACTCAAATAAGGGACGACCTAGAGTGCAAAATGAAAGGGATCAAGGGAGGGTTTTCCATATGACGTACGAGGATGTCAGAGCAACATCAGATGTGGTGGCAGGTATGCTGCAAATGAATGGCTATCAAATGCATGTTTTGTTTGATTCTGGTGCCACTCACTCCTTTATAGCAAATAAAAATATAACCAAATTGAGTAAGGAAACAAAAAGGGTAGAAAAAGGATTTATTATTAGGACACCTTTGGGTGAAACTGTGGAAACAAATGTTATATTCGAAGGGGTGGGAATTAACATTAATGGGTGTGAACTAGAAGCAGATTTAATATCCCTATAATTAAGTGATTTTGATATAATTCTAGGTATGAATTGGTTGGGAAAAAATAAGGCTCGTCTAGACTGCTTTACAAAAACAATAACCTTCCAAGGGGCTAAGGGTGAAACAATGGTCTTTAAGGGGGAGAGAATTTCCAACTTTACAAATATAATCTTGGTTATGGATGCAAGAAAACTGCTAAAGAAAGGTTGTACAACATACCTTGCCTATATGATAAATTCAAAAAAGGGTAAAATAGGATTATCTGAATTCCAATTGTGAGGGAATTTCCTGACATATTTCCGGAAGAATTGTCAGGACTACCCCTAGAAAGAAAAGTTGAAGTCACCATCAACATATTGCCTGAGGTGTCTCCTATAGCCCAACCACCGTATAGAATGGCCCCAAAATAATTGGATGAGTTGAAAATTCAATTGCAGGAGCTCTTAGACAAAGGGTTCATACGACCAAGCAACTCACCTTGGGGGGCACCCATATTATTTGTGAAGAAAAAAGATGGAACGTTGAGGCTTTGCATAGATTACCATCAGCTGAATAAAGTGAAGATAAAGAACAGATATCCACTTTCGTGGATAGATGATTTTTTCAATCAGTTGAAGGGTGCTAAAGTATTCTCAAAGATTGATTTAAGATCAGAATACTACCAAATGTGAATCAAAGGGCAAGATGTGCTGAAAACTGCCTTCAGAACTCGCTATGGACACTTTAAGTTCTTGGTGCTACCCTTTGGATGAACTAATGCTCTAACACTTTTTATGGATTTAATGAATCGAGTATTCCGACCATACCTTGATAAGTTTGTTGTTGTATTCATCGATGACATCTTGGTTTACTCCAAATCCTATGAGGAGCATGAACAGCACCTGAGATAGACACTACAGACTCTAAGGAGTCGCCAGCTATATGCCAAGTTGGATAAATGTGACTTCTAGTTAAAAGAAGTTACCTTTTTAGGGCATATGGTGTCTTCAGAAGGCATTTTTGTGGACCCTCAGAAGGTGGAAGCAGTTCTGAGATAGGAAAGGCCTACTACGGTAACTGAAATTCATAGTTTTCTCGGATTGGTAGGGTATTATAGAAGGTTTATCAAAGGGTTTTCAATAATAACAACTTCATTGAGACGACTCACCAGGAAGAATATAAGATGGGAGTTGTCAAAGGAGCATGATGAGAGCTTTCAAGAATTGAAGAGAAGGCTTACTACTACCCCCGTACTAATCCTTCCATCCGGAACAGAAGGCTTTGCAGTTTACAGTGATGCCTCAAGAAAAGGACTGGGTTGTGTCCTAATGCAACATGGAAAGGTAGTTGCCTATGCATCGAGACAACTGAAGACTCATGAAATCAACTACCCAATTCATGACTTAGAATTGGCAGCAGTAGTTTTTGCCTTATGAGTATGGAGGCACTACTTATACGGATCCCAGGTTCAAATTTTCACGGATCATAAGAGCCTTAAATATCTGATGTCGCAGAAGGAGTTGAACATGCAACAATGGAGATGGGTAGAATTAATTAAAGATTACGACTGTTTTATAGATTATCATCCAGGAAAAGCGAATGTGGTCGCGGATGCTCTTAGCCATAAAGACAAGGCGATTAGGGGTGGACCAGCAATTTGGAATGAGAAAACCATGAGTGAGCTAAAGAGATTAGGGCAGTATTAAATGTGAGTCCGGAAGGATCCTTAATGACTCAATTAAGGGTGAAGTCAGGATATCGAGAGCAAATATTAGAGGCACAACATCTTGATGATGAAGTGTCAAAAGTAAGAATCAAACTGGAATCGGGGGGTGAAACTCTTTTTCGAATGGGTGACGATGGAATAGTGATGTTGGGGCGATGTATGTATGTGTCTGACAACAAAGCTCTTAAACAAAGGTTACTGTGAAAAGCCCATGAGTCTAAGTTCACTGTACATCCAGGTAGTACTAAGATGTACCAGGATCTAAAACAGTACTACTGGTGGCCAAATATGAGAAAAGAAGTGGCTGGTTATGTGGCAAAATGTAGTATTTGCCAGTAAGTAAAAGTAGAACACCGAAAGCCAGCAGGGCTGTTACAACCGTTACCAGTCCCTGAGTGGAAATGGGAGATGATCACAATGGACTTTATGTCGGGACTACCCAGAGGAAAAAGGGGAAACGATGCAATCTGGTTCATTGTGGATCGACTAACTAAGTCTACCCTTTTCCTGCCAGTAAAGATGACAGATCCAGTTGACAAGTTAGCTAAGATGTATGTGAACGAAGTTGTGAGGCTTCATGGAGTTCCAATATCAATTGTTTCAGACCGAGACCCAATATTTACTTCACGTCTCTAGTTGAGCATACAACGTGCCTTGGGAACAAATTTGAGTATCAGTACTGCCTTTCATCCGCAGACTGATGGCCAATATGAGTGAGTTATTCAGATCTTAGAGGATTTACTAAGGGCATGTGCTTTGGAATTTAGTGGAAACTGGGAGGAGCACCTGTCACTAGTGGAATTCACGTATAACAACAGTTATCAGTCAACAATTGAAATGGCCCCATTTAAAGCTCTTCATGGCAGAAAATGTAGGACACCTTTGTGCTGGGAAGAAGTTGGGGACAGAAAGCTGTATGGGGCAGAATTAGTACAAATCACTACTGAAAAAGTGAGGATTATCAAGGATCGAATGAAGGTGGCTTAGGATAGACAGAAGAAGTATGTAGATATTAGAAGAAGACCACTTGAATATTGTCCTGGAGATAAAGTATTCTTGAAGGTAGCTTCATGGAAGCACATGCTGAGATTCAGCATGAAGGGGAAGTTAGCTCTGAGGTTCATCGGACCATTTGAAATCCAAAAACATATCGAACTTGTAGCATATGAAATAAACTTGCCCTCACAATTGCCCAAAGTTCACAATGTGTTCCATGTTTCTTTGCTGCGAAAAGCCGATGTAGACCCTTCGAGAGTGTTACCTCAAGTGCCAGTGGAGGTAAAAGAAGACTTAACATTTGAGGTGAGACCAATAAAGATTCTCGATTGGGACGAGAAAGAACTTTGTAATAAGAAAGTTCCCATCATCAGAGCCTTATGGCGAAGCTCCCACATCGAGGAAGAGACATGGGAGAGAGAATCAGAAATGAGACGAAAATTCCACGACTTGTTTATAAACTCAGGTACAGTACTCAAATTTTGAGGATGAAATTTCTATTAGGAGGAAAGAATGTAAACCCCAGAAAAATAATAATAATAAAATATATAAATAAAGGTTGCTTAAATTGAAAACTAACTATATGAGAAATAAAAGTGAAGAAATTCATGCGTATGGTTAAATAAAAGACAGGAATTCAAAAAAATTTGAATATAATTTCCGGGCGAAATAATTCGAGACATTATAATAAGCCCGGTAATGTTGAGGGTTGGATTTAATTGAAGAGAATAATACACTTAAAGGAAGTGGGGCCTAAATGAAAATAAGGAAAATTATAGAGTATAAATACTCTCTCCTCACCAAAAATCTGCATGAACCATAAGGAGAGAAAATAGGGAGTTTTATACCCACTCTTGAAAAATCAAGTGAAAACACTAAAAATTCATGAGCCCATCCAAGATTAAGGGTTTATAGATGGTATAAACACTTGTGAGCAAGGGATTAACAAGAAATTGAACAAGAAGAAAAGAAAGTAGGGAGTTGAAAATCTTCAACTGGTTGAAGATCAAAATCTTAATTCGTACCAGGTAAGGTGTTCTAAACATGATCTTAAAAATTCATTTCAAATTCGATAATGAATTAATGCCTTGATATTGAATCATAGGTTATGGTTCTTAGACATGAATTGGGCAAAAAGTATTTATTGTTAAAATTAAGTTAATTCATGTGTGGTATGTAGTTTATGAAAGTATTGTGTGAAGGGAAGGGGGAGACGAATCTGGACAGACTTGTCTCCTGACTTCTGGTGAGATTTCAGGTAGGAGGATTGGGTTCCTCATAAAAATTATAGATTTGGATGTTAGCTAACCAAGAAAACTGGTCTTGCTCAATTTGGAGATGTAAAACTCCGGTTATGGGCTACCAACCGAGACTGAGTCGTGGACCGATTCTCAGGGGGCGAGGGACCGATGGGTTGATGAGCAATTTTGACTATCTTGGAGGCAGAATTGGGTTCTTATTCCTTCAAAGAACTTGTAGTCTCATGTCTTAGCTTTCCAACGAGATCAATCTCACTTAAAATGGAGTTCTAGAACTCTAGATATAGTTAAAAATCTGATGAGTGTTCAAACAGCAATGATTAGACAAGAATAGCCAAACAAAGAACGGTTGGACAACAACCGTTGGGCGATGAATGATTGGACAGTAACAATTCAAAGTTAGACAGTAACAGTAGACTTTCACGTGAATATTATATGTAAGAATATAAATGAATTGAATCATAGGAACACTTGCACATTGAGATACTAACTTTGAAAATATACCTGATATATGTATGTTTGTTATTATGAGGAAATAAACATGCATAGAAAGTAACATATGAGTAATGAATGAATATGGATTCTCTATAATATCGGCTTTAAGGAATCATAACCAAAAACTTCCTTGTGATTCAGGAGGAGCAACCAGGATTGGATCTTCTGTTAGGGGAGGTCACGAGACATGCGGAGCAAGTGCGTGATTTTCCCTCCTATTTGCACTTATATGATTTTAAAATTCTTCTGATGAATGCAATTATAATAAATATCGTGTTCAATGTAAATAAAGTCTAGCGTATTTATAAGATTAGCTTCGGCTAATGACATCCATGATAAGATCGCTAGGAAATGGATTACAAGGTTACCTTCAGCTAATGGCATCCGTGATAGGATTGCTGGGAAATGGATTACCAGATTAGCTTCGGCTAATGGCATCCGTAATATGATTGCTGGAAATGGATCACAAGAATAGACTTTGCAAGGTCACCCGGTTCATGCAAGTAAATAAAAGTATTCAAATTAAGAATATGTAAATGAGTGTTCATTGGGTTTAAAAGATTTACAAGCAAAATATAAGTTGTCTATTAGAATTCTTATGGATCCGATAGAAAATTAATACTTCATTCATATACATTACATGAGCATATATATATTTCTTTTATCAACATAATGGTATGTTTATTTATGTAACAGGTCCATCAAATATCCACGGAGATCATTAGTTTAGGACTCTACCTTGTCAAGCTTATGTAAATATTTAACTTACATAAAAGGGAATTAACACGTTTATGTATTATGCTTTTGTGTAAACCTTCATGTATTTATAAAAGTTCAACTTAACATGTAGTACTTTAGTTATCTTGTAATTAACCATTTTGAAATGTTTAAGAACATTTATTATGTTGTAATGCTTTCTTTGCATGTTAGTATTCATTTTTCTTTTAAATTTTATGATATGATATGTGGGCTATGTTTATATTGAACTTACTCATAGGATATATATTGTGTGGATTGTATGAGGTGTTGAATTATTATGATTGATATAAGGTTCGGATTTATGGGACCTTGTGATGATGGGTTGATTGAGTAAATTGATAGTAGTCGATAACTTGGGATGTCCTAAATACAAACGAAACTCTGCTGAATTTTTGATAGATTAAAAAAAAAATTACCCCCAAACTAAGAGAATATGTTGGGATCTTTTATCATTGATCAAGTCGTACGACATGGGTCCGTTACAAGCTCTATTATTCATGAAAATAAAATGAATGTTTTGATGTAACATCCCCCATTCCGGGATGTAACGATAATCTCATGCCAATCGAAAAACAGAGTAATTAATTTTTTTTGTATATATATATATATATTCATGGTCTTCGTATTAAAATCTACCAACATTTCAACAGAGTCCCCCCTATACCGGAAGGTCCCAAGTTATTGTCATGGAATCTGTTACACTTCTAATAACTCGTATCTCATAACTTAATTCTCAACCCAATCATCTTGGGTTTCAATTCCACACTTATACTCACATCTATCAACCACAATATTTATGATATGCATTATATAACAAATATCATTATGGATGGATAAAAATAAATGAATATAAATTCATAGACATGAAATATGGTTATATGAACTACATAATTAAATTCATTCAATCAAGTTCAAACATTAATTATACCAATTAAGTTATACAAAAGTTTTTATGTTTACCAAAATACAAGGGTATACTCCCTAGAACCTAGATTACAAGAAGGGAAGATAAGCTAGGGTCTACTCCTGTCGTGCATGTGATGATCCTGAAACAAAATACATATTATTGAAAGGTGAATATTACAATAAATATAACAACACGAATATCTAACAATTTCAACAGGGTAAAATGCATTCATAGTTCATTCGCTTCTCCCTTCTCGTTTCTATTAGAATCTCTTCCTTATTCAACTATTAATAAATGTTCCCTCTGCCACTTTCAACCTTCATTCCAGACTTTATGAGATCAACCATGATTATTCTTGCTTATCACAATACCAATACCAATTTCACTAGCATCATCATCATCACCCCATAGGAGTCAATGCAAGGTGATCCCTTTACCCGAGATCCTAACATACACTAAATGTATGCTAGTTTACACCTCAAATCGCACTTCTCATATTTCTTTTGTCAGTGATAATTTCATCATTTGGCAATTCACACAACAAGTTTTCATCTTGAATACACATACATTTCGTAATTCATGTTTCACATTAGTAATATAAATAAATCATGGAATTAACTAGGAAGTATAGGTGCGATTCACCTACCTGCAATATAAGCTCTACTTGTGCTCCCCTGCTACTGCTGCACCACGCCTATGGTCCCTCCTACAATTCACAGGTTTATCTCATAAATTTTCCTCCCCAAGGATATGTTTTATTATAATCATATCAACAACCAATAAGTCTTTCTTTCAGTCATTTCTTAATATTTTATGTTTTTCTCATTTCACCCATTAATATTGTCATTCTTTGTCCAACCACAGTTATCATTCCTTTTATATATATATATATATATATATATATATATATATAACTATTGTCTCATTTTTGAACCGTTACACGATAAAAAATGAGAGCATTAATTCAAAAATGAGACATGAGTTAATATATATATATATATATATATATTAACTACTGTCTCATTTTTGAACCAAGTATCGCTTCTCATTTTTTTTGAATCATATCGACTCATTTTTTTAATCATTATCTCGTTTTTGAATTCTTCGTCTAGATATTGAACCGTTACTGTCTCATTTTTGAACTGTTACTGTCTAGATATTGAACCGTTACTGTCTCATTTTTTTGAACTGTTACTCTCTAGATATTGAACTGTTACTCTCCGGCCTCTCCTCAGATTTTTAACTATATCTTGAGTTATAGAACTTCGATTCAAGCGAGATTTGTCTTGTTGGAAAGCTAAAACATGAGACTACAAGTTCTCTGAGGAAGGAGAACCCAGTTCTACCTCTAAGACAGTCAAAATTTCTCATCAACGAACCAGACCTACTACCCTATAGGGTCTGTCATGACCTAGTCTCGGTTAGTGACCTATAGCTGGAGTTCTATAACTCCAAATTGAGCAAGACCAATTTCATTAGTTAGCCAACATCCAAACCTACAATTTCTATGAGGAACTTGATCCTAATTCCTTCATCCTCCTACTCAAAATCTCTCTGAAAATCAAGAGACGAAACTGTCCGGATTCGTCAATCTTTCCATTTACATACAGCTAGCACATAAAGTTCTTTAATTTAGCAACTCATACTTTTTTCCTCAATTCAAGTCTAAGAACTCAAATCTATAAATTAACATCTAGGCATCAATTCATAATCGACTTGAAATGACTCATAAGAGCAGGTTTAGAATACCTTACCCGGTACGAAATCAAGGTTTCAATCCCTTCTTTTCTTTTTAATGACAGCCAGCCCCCCCCCTTTTCTCTTCTTGTTCAATTTCTCTTGTTAATCTCTTTCCCACCAGTGTTTATTCTACCTATAACCCTTAATCTTGGACGGGTTTTTGAAATTTTGGTATTTCTCTCTCGATTTGTAAAAATAAAAATAAAAACTCCCTCTTTTCTTTCTTTATGTTATCTGCAGATTTTTTTTTTGTGAGAAGAGGAGTACTTATGCTCTATAATTATTCTTATTTGCATTTAGGCCCCATTTTCTTTAAGTGTATTCGTTTTGCCCCCACTCTCTTTTAGTTTAGTTTGTTTCCTTTAACTTAATCCAGCCTTTTTATATATATATTTTTTCTCGGGATTTACATTTGAAGACTAGTTCTTTGAAACCCTCGGATTGAATCTTGAACCATTTTTTACCAACAAAACATCACTACACATTTTCACCAAAAGAAAAACAAAAAGTTTTCATCACTTCTGAAAACCTGTCCATAGGAATCATTTGAATTTCTTCAGAACAAGTTTGCTTTAAACTAGTATCAAAATGATTTCTTTGTGTAGAAGAGCTTTGAAAATCCAAAATTTCTACATGAAAAGAATTCCTTGTAAAAACCAAACCTTCTTTCACATAGCCTCATCCCCAAAGAAAACCCAAATTGAACACTTGGGGGCATGATCAAGCTAGAGGGCAATCCAAAAACACATGGTAGGGCTAGCTCCATGATTCCATTTCAAAGAAAATGAAATGACGGGCAAAGCTAGTGACCAATAAAGGTTGGAGGATAGAGAAGTACGATGATATCAAGTCTTTTGCAAAGGTCAAGATCACAAGATGTGACTCGAGTAGGCAAGAGCAAAAAGGTCATCGAAGTTTACTACCAACACTCCAACTTTTGAGAAAATGAAGACTCAATGAAGAAAAATGACCTATATTTCTCAGGTAAGTATACATGCATGTTGATCATAATACATTGCTTTCAATATTTACAAATCAGTGTTTCACCATCACTTCTTGGGAAGTGCATTTTATAACCCTACCTCATTTCGAGTGCAGCTTTGAGCCCTCACCTCATTTTGAGTGTGCCTTTGAGCCCTCATCTCTTGGGTAGTGTACTTTCCAACCTTGTCTCCTTTTAAGTGCGTCTTTGAGCCCTTACCTTTTTCAAAACACCTCATATTTTTTCCATCTGGGTAAGTCACCCATTACAATGAGACCTTTTTTAAAACTCATCACATCTTATTTTTTCTATCTGGGGAGGTCACCCATTACAATGAGACCTTTTTTAAAACTCATCACATCTTCCATCTGGGCAGGTCACCCATTACAATGAGACCATTCTTCATATTTTTTTCCATCTGGGTAGGTCACTCATTACAATGAGATCATTTTCCACTTAGGTAGGTCACCCATTGCAATGAGACCTTTTTCAAAACTCATCACATCTTCCACCTGTATAGGTCACCCATTACAATGAGACCATTCTTCATATTTTTTCCATCTGAGTAGGTCACCCATTACAATAAGATCATTTTCCACCTGGATAGGTCACCCATTACAATGAGACCGTTTTTCATATTTTTCCTAGGTAGGTCACCCATTACAATGAGATCACTTTCATCGCTCTTCACATTTTTCATCTAGATAGGTCACCCATTATAATGAGACCGCATTTCATATTTTCCATCTGAATAGGTCACCCATTACAATGAGATTGTTTTTCATATCTTTCATCTAGGTACATAGGTCACTCATTACAATGAGATCGTTTTTCATATCTTCCAAATATGAGCAACAAAGAGCTTGTACTTAATATTGAGAGGATTACCATTAGCACTTGAAAGAGACCTGTAGTTTTCTTAAAATACTTTGAAGTTATGAGGCTTTCTTGAATGCAATTTTAATCAGCTCCTGAGTCTAACAATGCAATGGTTTTGATGGAATACTATGAGTTTCGTTACATGATAAGATATATATATATAGATTAACGTGAGTGTCCGAGTTAGCTTGCGTGCACCTCGACTAATCTCACGGGTCTTGAAAGCTTCCAGTGGCCTTGAGCTACACCCCTCGGAGTTGATAAGATATTTTTATCTCTTCTAATGAGGATGCACTGGTATGAAGATTTGATCATTGGTAGAGATTTTTCAATCTTGTTTAAACTTTGTCTATGAAAAGACCCCATGATGTTTGTATCAGTGTGCTTAATTTTTTTTCATTTCTCTTATCCTGTAAAACTTTGCTTGAAGCTGCCTCTCTTGTATTTTATTTCTTTCTAAATACACAGGAGCCTACTTTAAATATCTTATATATATATATATATATATATATATATATATATATATATATATATATTATTTCAATCAACAAGAAATTCAAATTGCAAACATTGAGTAGCATCTGCATAATTGGAATACTCCTCCAGACACAATAATCCTACGTGTCGCGCTCTAAAGTTTCTGCAAGTTTTGAATGCCGTCATTATATATATACACTAATATTTCAACATGCATGGAACACAAAATTTATTTATTATTTTTTTCATGCAATTCTCATTCTATTTATTATTATTATTATTATTATTATTATACATCTATCTACACATGGGTAATGGATTTCATGCAATTCTTATTTTAGCTTTATTATATATACATATGTAATGCATTACGTGTCAAAATTCAATACATGCATGGTAAGTATGATCTATTGCATCCAAATACATATGCATGGCAAGTATTATTTTTTATGTAATTCTTATTGCATGGCAAATGCAATAGCTGTCAAATTTCAAACTTCTTGAATGCAATTTTGAACACCTAATTTGTTAACATACCCTTGCTTGATACATGGAGAATATTTGTTCAATCATATTATTTTATTATGAACATGTGTTGTTTAAGTTAAGTTAGGAAATTTTTGCATGGTAAGCATTGATTTCTTATCTCTTACATTAGTGCTCACACATGCATGGTAAGCATTGATTTCTTGTCTTTTACATTAGTGCTCACACATGCATGGTAAGCATTTTTAGCTAGAGCACTCTTGTGAGAATTTTGTGCTATCATTTTATGAGCTAAATCTTCTATTTATCTTTGTGTTATAAGATCATTAATATTCTCACTTGCAGAGATCAAATTAATCTTTCGAGAGCAACCGAGTGATCAAAAGCATATATCCACTCAAAAGAAGATCAAACCAAGAGCTAATTATTTCCTCGGTCATTATTTGGGTGATTAATCATTGTGAAGATGAAAGTGACACCTAAAACACTTGGGCAATTCTGTGAGGTTTGATCCTGAGCCTGGGAAAAAGGATTGGGTTTCAATTTTAAACTCGTAACAAGATTGGGAAAAAAGTTTCTCTTGATCCTAGAAACAACAGATGCAAGAGGTGTATTATCACAATAGCAGCAGCAGCAACAAAGTTAAAATTCTATTTCACAGAACTAACAAGGCATGAATAAGGAGACACTTAAATTGACGGTAACATCCAACAATCAACGCTAATCATAATAGCAACATAAACAATATTCATAGCAACAAGGTGATTTAACATCAATCCAAACACATTCAGGGAGGTTTTATTAAGCTGAAATTAAGATTTTAGGAGTATGTACCTGCTAGAAAATCGAATTTAGAAGAGAATTCTTATAAGATTTGATCTTTGCGCGAAATTTTACATTTGAAAGGATGTTTTTTTCAGTAATCCTTCTCCAAAACTCACCGAACCACTCTCTAATTTCCAATTCTCTTTTCAATTTTCAAAACCCTAATTTTTCTGTGACTTTATTTCTATCCCTTTTAATCATACCTTTCTTTTTCTCCAAAAATCCCCCTTAATTGAGCTCTGAATGTCTTTATTTGTAGGCTCAAATGGAAGAACCTAAAACCCTTGATGCTGGCATGCTTTGTGGCGAAGCTTGAAACTTTATCCAGCGTGGACAATATATATAAAATTAAACATATGCCGATAAAATAAAAGCGCTTGTTTAAATTCATTAACATGTATAAACAAAAATAAAATGATAAGAAGAGAATTTGGGACAAGAGATAAGGAAGGAACAGAGGAGAGAAAGGAAAGATTGTTTTATTAATTCAATGCCCTCTTCCCATACAGAGTTTGTGAGCCTAAATAGGCCACCCAAAATAACAATAATTCAAAATAACAGGGATTCCCGAAGGGGAGCTGAAGACCAGGATTGCGATTAGCATTCCTACTTCCACCACTTTGATTATTTGACTAATTCAACTTGGCGATAAAAACAATGATAAAACCAAAACAATAGCAGTCCACGAACTCAGCTGCTTCCATGTATTCAGCTCCTTGAGCCATGCAACACTTCCTCCACGTACTCTGCTACTTCTTATCAATCCATCCCCCTGCGAAGAACCTTGTCCTCAAGGTTAAATTGAGGATATGTCTTGGCGAAACGCCACAAATTCTCCCACGAAGCATCTTCTGGCAAGGCTCCCTTCCACTGAACTAAGACCTCTGTTTTGGGACGATATTTGCCCTTTTGGACCACCCTTCTATCCAAAATCAATTCAGGTTCTGGTAGTATGACATCATCTGTAGACACAGGGGGAAGAGTTATCACGGTATCGTCAACAACCGGTCCCCATTTCTTTTTGAGCAAGCTGACGTGAAACACATCATGAATGTGTGCCCCTGCTGGTAGGTCTAGCTTGTAAGCCACAGCCCCCACGCGAGCTAAAACTCTGAATGGTCCAAAAAACCTGGGAGAAAGCTTCAAAGAACTCCTGAACGCTACAGACTTTTGACAGTAGGGTTGAAGCTTAAGAAACACATGATCTCCAACATCGTAGGTGACCTCCCGTCGATGCAGGTCAGCTCGAGACTTCATACGAGTCTGTGCTTCCAACAAATTTCTCCTGAGGTCGCGCATGATGACTTCCCTTGTTTGCAGTAAGTTATCCACTGCTTGGACCTTTGTTGTGCCTGGAATGTAAGAGGTCATGTTCGGAGGAGGAACCCCATAAACTGCTTCAAAGGGAGACATTTTTGTTGCCGAATGAACTGCTGTGTTATACCCATATTCTGCCCAAGCAAGCCATTCCACCCAGCCTTTTGGTTGATCCGAAGAGAAGCAACGCAAGTATTGCTCAAGAGTTCGGTTGACCACTTCCGTTTGTCCGTCGGATTGTGGATGATAACTGGAGCTATAACACAGTTTTGTTCCCTGTAATTTGAACAAGGACTTCCAGAAAGTGCTAAGAAAAACTTTGTCACGATCACTCACAATGGAGAGAGGCATCCCATGAAGCTTCACCACGTTATTGAGGAACTTTTTTGCTACTGATACCGCCGTGTAGGGATGTTTTAAGGGAACAAAATGGGCATACTTTGAGAGACGATCTACCACCACCATGATCACATTATATCCTTGTGACAGCGGAAATCCTTTGACAAAATCCATGGATATATCTGTCCAGATTCGTTGAGGAATAGGAAGGGGTTGAAGCAAACCTGCTGGTCGGAGAGTTTCATGCTTGCAACGTTGGCACACCTCACAATCTCGGATAAAGCTTTTTACTGAGGTGCGGATACCAGGCCACACAAAACTGGCTGATATTCTCGTGAGGGTCTTTAAATAACCAAAATGGCCACCTGATGGTGAAGAATGTCCATCAGCCAAGACAGCAGGTAACAACGTGGAATTGGGACTTAAAAGAATTCGTCCATTTTGCATCCAAACTCCATCTCGTTGAACACAATTTAAGGGTTGATTAGTAAGCAAGGAATTATAATAAGGATGATTGAGTACCTCTTGCTGCAAGATTTCTCACCAATCGGCAATTGGCACAGTCAAGGCCTGAAATTGGAAGGCCGCCACGCGTGAGAAAGCATCAGCACCTTGGTTCTCCTTCCCTTGGCGATATTGAATGGTGTAATCAAAACCCATTATTTTTGGCAGCCACCGAGCTTGAGACGGCGTTGTGAGGCGTTGCTCTAATAAATATTTGAGGCTTCTGTGACCTGTCTTAATCACAAAGGGTCTGCCCAACAGGTAAGGTCGCCACTTCCTCACGGCTTTCACCACTGCCAACATCTCCTTGTCGTAAGTGGATAATAACTTTGATTTGCCCTTCAAAGCCTCACTGTAGTAGGCAATCGGTTGGTTGTCTTGAGACAAGATTTCCCCTAACCCGTCTTCGCAAGCATCACATTCAACGACGAATGGCTGGGAAAAATTAGGCAGTCGTAAAACTGGGGGGGAGACGAGAGCTTCCTTTAATTTGTCAAAAGCCAATTCACATTCTTCAGTCCAACAAAACCCATCTTTAGTGAGAAGTTTTGTTAAGGGGGCCGCGATTACACCAAATCCGCGTACAAATTTGCGATAATAACCGGCCAAACCCAGGAAGCCACGGACACCTTTAGGAGATGTTGGCACCGGCCAGTTCTGAACGGCGTGTATTTTCTCTGGGTCCACTGCCACACCCTCCGAAGAAATGAGGTGGCCCAAATACCCCACCAATAGCACCCCAAACTGGCATTTGGAGAGTTTGACAAATAGCCGATGGTCAGCCAGAATTCCCAGCACCTGTTTAACATGCAGCAGATGATCCTCCCAAGACCTGCTATACACCAAAATATCATAAAAAAAAACGAGGATAAATCTTCGCAAATGTGGCCTGAAGATATCATTCATGAGACTCTGAAAGGATGCTGGAGCGTTGGTCAACCCAAACGGCATTACCAAAAACTCATAGTGACCATCATGAGCGCGGAACGCCGTCTTCTGAATATCCTCCTGATGTACCCTGATCTGGTGGTAACCGGAGCGCAAATCTAATTTTGAAAAATACTTCGCGCCATGAAGTTCATCCAAAAGCTCATGAATGACAGGTATGGGAAATTTATCTTTGACCGTAATCTCATTAAGTGCTCGATAATCGACGCAAAAGCGCCAAGACCTGATTTTTTTATCAATAAGACGGGTGATGAAAACGGACTCCGGCTTGGGCGAATAATTCCGGACTGAAGGAATTCTTTGACCAATTTTTCGATCTCATTCTTTTGATAGTGGGGATACCTGTAAGGTCGGGTGTTAACTGGTGGTTGATTTGGTAGTAAAGGAATGCGATGGTCATGGCTGCGCGTAGGTGGCAGGTTGGTGGGTTCATCAAATATGTGAGAATATTGTGATAGAATTTGCTCCAGGTCTGGTGGTAATGGAGTGTCTTGGCTGGACTGCACCTCCGAAACCATGTGAACAAAGAACCCCATACCAGATAAGTGCAACAATTCCTTCTCACTCAGCGGCGCCAACTCTGAACTTGTTATTCCGTGTAGAACGTGGGTTCTGCCTGATTGTTTGAAGGACATCCGAAGCTTCTTGTAGTTAGTCTTGATTGGTCCCAAAGTTTCTAGCCATTGGACTCCTAGCACTACTTGACAGGCAGCCACGGGCAGAACAAAGAAATCAGCCCGAATCGTGATTCCTTGAAGAGATAATGAGAGTCCAAAACACCTCCCCGTACATTCAATTACTTCTTTATTCCCTACTGTCACTTTGAATGTCTTCCCCTTAACCACATGCAATCCTAACTTAATGACCACCGATTGATCAATAAAATTATGGGTGCTCCCCCCATCAATGAGCACAATTAATTCCTTGTGGCCAATCCTCCCTGTTACCCGAAAAGTTCGTGGGTGTGATGTACCCACTAATGCATGGAATGATATTTCGGGTAATGCTTCTTCGTCAAGCTCAATATCCATGTCCACCTCATCTTCATCCCCCTGCGACTGCACATCTACCATCATGAATAATTGGGGTCTGGAGCAACGATGCCCTTGAACATACTTTTCATCACAGTAAAAACATAAGCCCTTTTCCCGCCGTTCTCGTGCCTCCTGTCCAGTGAGTCTTCATGCAGGTCCACCAGGGAAATGGGAAACCTGTGGTGGTCGCTGAGAAGGGGCAGGTCCTAGTAGTCCCATTGTGGAAGTCTGCTGTCTCACCTGGCCTGAGGTTGCCGTAGTTCTGAATGTGTTGTTCGTCCTCCTTTGGAACTGGTTGCGTTCCTCAATTAGATGAGCGACGCTTATGCATTCCGACAGTGTTTTTGGTTGCTTCACTCGCACATCCAAACGAATTTCATCCTTCAGCCCTGCAATAAAACAGCCCACCAAAAACGTCTCTGGGAGCTCATCGACCTTATGAGATAATTTCTCAAATGCCTCCTGATACGCATTGACAATAGTGACTTGTTTAAGACGGGAAAGTGCCTCAGATGGATCGTCATAATCAGTTGGTCCAAAACGATGGAGCAGAGCTTGGACAAACTTATGCCAGCGTAGCTGCCCTTTGCCCTTGGTATACCAGCGATACCATTGGAGTGCTACACTTGTTAAGTGAAAAGATGCCAATTGAACCTGTCGCGGAGCATCAACATTCTGAAATTCAAAGTACTGCTCTGCCTTAAAAATCCAACCTGTTGGGTCTTCACCCTCACCAGCATAGGTTGGAAAGTTCAGCTTAAGGTTGGAATGATTTCTGTCGAAAGTAGAAGTGTGTGAAGAAGATGACCTGTCATGAGAAGAACTTCCCCCACCAAAAGGATTTACTTCCCTCTCACTGGAACGATGGGTCTGAGCAATTCTCATTGCTTGGAGTTCAGCCATGACTCCTTGAAGAGCGTCGTTGACCCGATTAAAATTCTGATTTAATTCATCAAAATTGGCGTCGTGTCGTCCGAGAGCTTCAGTGATCTCAGCACGAAACTCTGCATTAGTTTTACCACGCGTGTCCATGGGTTGAACCGCACTCTGATACCACTGATAAGAAGAGAATTTGGGACAAGAGATAAGGAAGGAACAGAGGAGAGAAAGGAAAGATTGTTTTATTAATTCAATGCCCTCTTCCCATACAGAGTTTGTGAGCCTAAATAGGCCACCCAAGATAACAATAATTCAAAATAACAGGGATTCCCGAAGGGGAGCTGAAGACCAGGATTGCGATTAGCATTCCTACTTCCACCACTTTGATTATTTGACTAATTCAACTTGGCGATAAAAACAATGATAAAACCAAAACAATAGCAGTCCACGAACTCAGCTGCTTCCACGTATTCAGCTCCTTGAGCCATGCAACACTTCCTCCATGTACTCTGCTACTTCTTATCATAAAAGCGCTTATTTTTGTTTAATTAAACAAAAAGAGGGAGATGACTTTATACACTGGATGATATTCTTGTTGAAGCGTAGTGTTCCTTCTGCTTTGGCCCACATGAGCCCTATTATCTCTTCAATTCTGATTTTTATTCTTCTCCTTTTTTCTTTTTCTTTTTTTCCCTTTCTTTTTCTTTCTGTACCTAGCAAGATAAAATATACTGATCTGCATAAGAAACTCGAAGTCGCGTTAGTATTAAAAACAATAATTTTTTTAATAGAACACGGAATTAAAACTATATATATATATATATATGTATGTATGTATTGATTTTTAATTTTTAAATTTTTAATGAGAATAACATAGCAGGATTAAATAAAATAGAAATTAATTTTGAAAAAAAAAGGCTAAATTTTAGTGCCTACAATATTTTTTCTTTTTCTTTTTTCTTTTTTTGTTCGATCACTATACGGATATATATGGTGGTCACTCTGATGCTGCTTATTAAGGACAATTCACATTCCTTCCAATTTTAGCAACTTATAACTTCAAACGACATATGCATGGTGCTTGATTCCCATCGTGGATAGCTCAAATTAAATCGTCAAAAAGGAGTGACTGCCACTTAATTACTCTTTTTTTCTTTTTTCTTTGAAAGACAACTCTTTTATAAATGTCAGTGGCCGAAGAACGCACCTTATTCAAGGGGCATTCAAATTGAAAATGTATATCACTGACCAAAGAGCTCATGCATCCATCATAGTTATCAAAACCAAATCTACTTGGTCGGCTTAATATGAGCATCGGGAAACTGAACATCTGGCTGTTTCAATTTTGATAAAAGACCAGTTATGTATATGAATCAGAAGAATAACCGGAAGAAATCGACCACTTCTTTAGTTGAACCATTCTACGCAACAACAAAAATCAGCAATCAATATGCACTAAACCATCAAAGAACTGCCAGTTGAACCAATAAACGGACTTCCTTATTAGGTGAACCACCAATTTGGTTCTAATTAATAACTAGGACCCTGATTGGAAAACAAAGGAAAAAAAAAAAGGGAAAACAACATGCATCCGTGCAAAGGAAGGAGTTAAACTCCCTTGCAAACATAGGGTAGGGTGCACTGGGGGTGATGCGTCTTTCCCTTGCACAACCAGTCATTTACCTAGACTCTCGCAGACCATAGGTTCCTACTTACCATAGTACCAGGTGGCAACTTCTAAACATTAATCATAATTTTATGATTAAATCCAAAAAAACCTTTCCAACACAATACCTCACACAGGAGGCACGACAAAAGCCTCCGCCGTCGCCAGACGACGTCGCGGCTCGGCCCCCCGTGATAGGGAGCTCCCAATCAGTTTCGAGCACCCAATCTAAGAGTTCGTAACCTTGCAGCAACACACGACTAATCTCACCAAAAAATACGAGCAACTATTGGTGAATTATGAATAACACACGGCTCATCTCACCGAAAAATACGGGCAACTCTTGATGAATTATAAGCAACTCCGCCAAATGATCATGAACATTACATCACAGAAAGATGATACATGTGCGTCTTTTTTTTGGCCATATGGTTCCGAGAACAACCAACCTTCTCCTCCTCCTCCAGCTCCAGCTCCGCCATTGTTTTAGTTTAATATTTTTTTGGAAACACATTAAATTTGTAATGAATATTATTTAACTTTATTTTTTTATTTTTGATGTTTAATAAAATTTTATAAAAAAATCTTAAAAAACCCCACCAACAGACTTTCTCTGTTGGCATTTCACTGAGAGTTAAGATATATTTACTAAAAATGCCATAATCACTGACACCTTCGCAGACGGATACAGTCCATCGACATTTTATCGAGAGTTGATAAATATTTACTGGATATGCCACTATCACCGGCGGAATTTATCCGTTGGTATATTTCCAGTGGGAACTTCTTTTTTGCGCGCATTTTCCATCTATAAAACCATCGGTAATTGTTTTTTTTCTCCAACAGACTTAGCAACGGAATGGGGTATTATCGATGAAAGATATACTGACAGACAATATTTTCTGAATTATATGAAGTCGGAAAGCAAACAGCAAATCCATAGGTATTTGAACCCGAATGCCTAAGAAAAAGTAGAATATTTGATGGAAGAATGGGAGATCCTTTTGAGCAGCCTGTTATAATAGGAAAGCCTTATATCTTGAAATTAATTCATCAAATTGCTGATAAAATGCATGGATGTTCTAGTGGGCATTATGCACTTGTTACACAAACCCTTAGAGGAAGGGCTAAACAAGGGGGACAACGGGTAGGAGAAATGGAGGTTTGGGCTCTAGAGGGATTTGGTGTTTCTCATATTTTACAAGAGATGCTTACTTATAAATCTGATCATATTAGAGCTCGCCAAGAAGTGCTTGGTACTACGATCAGTTGACGAACAATACCTACACCTAAGGATGCTCTAGAATCTTTTCGATTGCTTGTTCAAGAACTACAATCTTTGGCTTTAGAACTGAAACACTTCCTTATATCTGAGAAGATGATTAGTACTTAAAAGTGTATTTTTATCAAGGTTTTATATCATCATTTTGCACTTGAAGTATCAATAACTCCTTAACTAAAGCATGTTTTATAATAACATATCTAATAATATAAGATACCTTTAATTTATGGTAAATGTTCATCTTAAATGCAGGCCTATCACATAAATGAAAGAATTGATTGATGAGTTGAAGTACTGAAATTGAAAGGACAAAGAGATGGGCAAACTTAGAAAATAGATGATTGGTGCAGTCCAAACTGGAACAATATTCTGTAATCGGGTCATATCTGGAGCTGTAGATCTCGGATTTAGGTCTATTTTATATGGATGGAAAGATAAGACATAAGCCTACAACTTTCATGTGGAGCCCAAGATTTAAAAAGGCCGTTTTCAAGTCCAAATTGTAGCAACACCGAAGAAGTCTGAATCTGTCCTGCAGCCCAGACACTGTTCAGTGTTCAGCCCATATCTCGAGTTCTAGAAGTCTAAATGATCTCACATTTTTACCCTGGAAATATGAGACAATTCTCTAGAACTTTCATGATTGAAGTCTGTTCAAATTATGACGTCATCAATGACGTTTTTAGCAGACAAGAAGATAAGAATTGTCACCAAGTCAAGATGTGGCCACCCACTCATCAATTAGTCAACAAATCAATAGTTCCGAATTTTGGCCTATAAAAGGAGGCATTTGCCATGTATTTAGGTATCTTGGTGTTCAGATCAAGATCATGCTCTTGCTCTCTCTTTTATGTTTTGTAATGCTTAAGTTTTGCTTATATTAATTTCTTGCTTATGCTTTTCATTTCCTTCCCTTGTTTATTTATGTTTCCTTCTTTCATTATGTGTTGCTAAGTTAATCATGTCAAGGTGAAAAGGGTACACTAATGGTGTAAGAATAAGTATAATATAAACTTAACATGGACCTTAATGTTGGATACTAACATGCTTTATATTTGTTATCTTGTTCACTTTTAATACTTTGCTTGTGAAATGGTTAATCTAGATTTATGTTGTATAACACTTGGTACAACAAATACTTGGCACTTTCATAGCCCATACTGTATGGTATAACCGACACCTGAGCTATGAAAGGAACTTAATTTGTTGTTAACATAAGTTATAATCATGAATGCCTGACAACTTTTACAAGTATTAGCATTATTCGAATAAGATAACTAATGTAATCATGTTAACAATTTATAATCCGATTAGAACCTCCTTTGTATGTGGTTTCCAATTGATTAATAAGAGTTTATACTATACTTGTTTGACGTACCATTAGTGGATCCTCTAACCTTGACATTTGTTGTTATCATTGTTTAATCCTTACGTTAATCTTGCAACTCAAAGTTCTCATCAACTTCTTCTTCTTCTTCTTCTTTATTATTATTATTATTATTACTACTATTATTGTTGTTGTTATTGTGTTGTTGTTAACTATAATTTATACAATTAACATCCCTGTGGTTCGACCCCGGTCTTGCCGGGTTATTTATTACTTCGACACTCCTGCACTTAGGAGAAGACATCAATCTTTTGGTCGTGTCAGAAGAACTTCCAGATTAATAGGAAGGAAGTTTAATCGGAATGGATCAGAATTTTTCTTCTATGATCGATTGGTATAAACATCAATAACCCCAGACTAGGACTGACTCGGATAGCGAACAGAATGGCCTGGAATGGGAATTCAACTTCGATGGGGTTTCCAAAGCACGGGCAAGGCGAGGCAGGCCTCCTTAATTAGCCCATCTTGAGAGGCACAATAGGGGCTTCCTGCCAGTGGGTAACCGGACTTATAAGGAGACATCACACTAGAGAGCTTCTAAATTTCCCAAAGATCCACCCTGTCTTGTGTGACAGCGTGTGCTTGTTAGATTGCTTGAGGTTCTATGTTGGGCCCACTCTTTGTCACCTTAGGAAAATAGACTCATAGGTTGTCTAGACCCTACGATCGACTTTAAGGCTAAGTTTGTTTCCCAAAAAGTGGTTTCTGGAAAACCATTTTCCAAACTTTCTTGTGTTTATTTGCCATTAGAAAAGTTGGTCAATGGAAAATACTTTCTAGTCAAAGGAAAATTTGGCTTGGTTTCTAAAAAAGTGTCTTCCTTTTATTTTAGGCGGAAAACACTTTCCGGAAATTGTGAAAATTTATAAATATCATATTATTTGCTGATTATATCAAATTTGGTCCTCAAACTTTTGATTGATATATATTTTTTGTTTTGAATATTTGTTTTTCAATTTCATTCCTTAGAATTTAATTTTTATATTAATTTCGGTCATCATTTTTATAATTGTTATTTGCTTTTCCCTTATCATTTTTTAATTAAAATTTTTTATCTATCAAATTTGGTCCTCATTCTTTTGATTGTTACTTATTTTATTTGAAATAATTTATGAAATGTTAACTATTATTATTTTAATTTTTTCATCTTTCAATTTTTTTATTTTTTAGATTTGATCTCTATTATTTTGATTATTATTTATTTTATTTGAGATAATTTATGAAATTATATTTTTTTTCAATTTCATTATTATTCAACCTTTTAATTTGTAAGATTTGTTCGTCATTATTTTAACAAACTTGAAAAAAATAAAACATTAAAAAGTTATTTTCCAGCTCATTTTCCATAACATAACCAAACACTGGAAAGTGTTTTCCAACTTATTTTTCATCACACTACCAAATATCGGAAAATAATTCACTTTCCCGGAATTTATTTTCCCGAAATTCATTTTCCAAAAGAAAATTACTTTCCAGCAAACAAACGGGACCTAAATAGGGGGGCTTTTACTCCAGCCCAATATGTGGTTTTGTCATACAATAAGATCCAATTTGTTTGGATTCATTAGGGTTGTTGTTACCCATTTTTGGGTTCTCACACAAAAAGTAAGAAAATACAAAAAAAAAATATTCAGAAGAAATCAAAAAATAACAGAAGCAAGAAAAGGATGTTGGAATGTTGAATAAAGGTTAGAATTGGTTGAGGATGTTTAGAAATACAAGAATTGAAATTTGACGTTATAATTTTTACTAATAAGAGCCTTGTTGACAAAGAAAATTCAAGTTGAGGAAGAAAAGTCCAAAATCAGATGTTTATGGACTCAATTAAATTTTATCTAAGGTTTAATTGAATTTATAGAGGGTTAGATTGTAAGAAAAATTAATTTTTAAGTCAATTTAGGTTTTTATTGGATGAAATTAAAGTTCTGGGGTCCAATTATAATTTTGAAGATTTAATTTGCTCAAATCAAAGGTTTAATTGCATAATTATTGAAGTTTGATGGTTAATTAGAGACTCAATTGAAACAATCCGAAATCAAGAACCAAACTAGAAAAGATGCTAAAATTAAGGGACACAATTACAATTTTTCCGGGGACGCTTGATTACAAAATTGCAAAAAACTTCAATGACCAATTCAGAAGTATCATTTGAGTTTTGAAACGGCGCCGTTTCCTTGAACTAAATTCATTGTCTCCTTCGGAAGCTGTTTTAGCAGTAAAAGCTGAGATACGTTTTTTTCAGCAAATGCGCTAAATTGCTTCAGTTATGGGGCACAGTTTAAGGCTGTGATCCCTCTATCCGTTACCATCTTTCTGCAATAAAAGCATGCATCCTTTGGCTATAAAAGCCAGAGGAGAGACAGCAAGAGGAAGGGGGAGAAGGATCGTGGTGGAAAACCAAGAGGGGAAACCAGGGGGGACGACAGAGGAAAGTAAGCAAACAGAGAGGCAAAAACTGAAAAAAAGACGAGACAGAGAGGGAAAAGGAGAACAAAAGGAGGGGAAAGTAGAACAGCAGGGAGAACGAGACAGCAAAGAAAAACAGAGGAAAAAGAGAGAGAACAAAAGGAGGAAAAAGACGAGACAGAGAGGGAAAGCGTGAGGAAGAAAACAGAGAAGGGGGGAGAAAAAGAGAGGCAGAAATAAAAAAACAGGGAGGCAGAGTGAAGAAAGGAAGGAGAGAATACAAAACCAAGAAGAGGAAGCAGTGTTGGAACAGCCCTTCACACTGTTTCTTCGTCTGCAACTTCAAAGGAGAGGGACTGTTGAACCTTTTTTCAAAACTGCAGTATCCGTGATCAAGCTTAGAGAAACTGGAAAAAACACGAATACCAGTAGCAAGGAAAAACAAAAGAAGATGACGAACCAGAGGAACCGGAGGAAAAGCAAACGAAGAGGGGAAAATATAGGTCCAAAACATGCTGCTGCTTGAGTCTTGCTTCCAGGTAACTCCAGCTTTGCGAGATAATGCACAAAACACTGTGCACTTAGAAATTAATTACACCGTGATTGTAGCAGCCTGCTAGCAGGCGTGCGTGAATTGTTCACGCACGCTTGCGGATAAAAACCAGCTGGGTCCAGCCCAGCCGCATGGGCCGGGTTGGGCCCAGCCTGAAAAAAAATTTTTTAAAAAATTCTTTTAAAAAATATATGATTTTCCGCGAATATTTTATTGCATTTTGAAATATTGATTTGTATTTTTATACTATAAAGATACAAATCTAGTAATAAAATACCTGGATTTCGTAAAAATAAAAAAATTTAAAAAATAAAATGTTTTGTTTTCATGCATACGGTCAAGTCTCTCAAAAATAAAAATAAAATTTCATCATATTTTATTTTCATATAACAAAGAAAATTTCAAAAAATATATATTAGCATGCATTTTGGCTTTAATAACCAATTTATTAAAATCACGAGAACTAAGCCAATATTTTAAAAATTCCAAAAAAATTATTTTGTTTTCTTTTAATATCTGGGGTTATGATCTTATACGTAAGATGTATTCCGGATATTAAATTCTTTTGTTGAGGTTAGAACGGTTAGGTTTTATCCGATAAGATATGGATCTCCTTACTGAGGAGAACTTTTCATAAATCACAGACAGACCAAGAACTAGAAAACATGACAAGACTTTAGATTTTATCAGACAATAAAATAATGCAGCTTACCTTAGGTAGGACATATTTGGGGTGCTAACACTTTTCCTTTACGTAACCAGTCCCCGTACTCGATCTCTGACACTAGTTAGGGTTTCTAGTGACCAAAATACTAGGTGGCGACTCCCATTCTATTTTCCCACTAATAAAAGACAAGAATTCATTTTCTCCCCACAATTGCCACATTTTTACATAAGACAAGAATTTGAGGGTGGATGTTTTCGCCGCGACGCCGCACACGTGCGATAAGGGTTTGCTCATTACCTTGAGTGAGGCCTAACGTGTACACCTCGGTGATTTAGTCGGTAAAAAAATTACCGATTAAGTCTGCATCTCACACCGACGGATTTGGTCCGTCTGTAAAACTGTTAAATCTCGTAGTGAATTAAGGAAGGAGTTAAACTCTCTTGCAAACATAAGGTAGGACAAGGTGATTCATGTATAACAAAATACAGACCCATAAAAGATCCATAGATGATGTATTGCTAGCTTACACACAACAGGTTTAGCTAGTTTCGATTCAACTTTAGACAGGCGCAGGATGAATGAACAATTGTTCGATGAAACCTTTTGCATGTTCAGGATAGGTATATGCATCCACGTCCTTGTAAAGCGTTTCCGCAACACGTAAATTATTTACAATTCTGATGATGAGCTCCAATGAAACATCTGATGGTTTCATGCATTCCTGATTAATCTCCTTCCAGGCATCTTCTATCATTTGCCCCAATGCCTTCGTTGCTTCCTTTTCTGGAACTCCATTTTCCGTCATGTAAATTTGTACGGCAGAAGGGATATGTGGTCTCTTTTGCTCAAACTTCGAAAGTAAGATTTTTTGCAGGTCAGGCAACCAAATTTTTATTTTTTTCTTTCCAAATTAATAATTGCATGTAGGAGCAATACTTCAGACGAGTAACGATACTTACCTCATAACTCAACAGATCATCTGTGACACGAGCAATTATACTTGCAGGTCTATAAATTCTTGGTTTACTTTGCAGCCATTCAAATGCGTCAAGACCTGCGACTTTTCCCATTGACATGTAGCATACTGTTCCCATTAAATTGATTGCCCCTGTAATAAATGCTTCGGTGAAATACTCGTCTAATGTTGATGGCAATTTATGTGTGTGTAACCACTCAGCCTCTCCATGGTTGCCTGCAATAAATCCCTTTACCTATACATATATAGCACCACCAACAAATTAACCAATTAAGCTCCAAGGAAATTAAAAAAGCAGCAGTAGTTTCTATTTGAAAGCACGTGCCAGGGCAAAAACTAATCACTGTATTATTACCTCCCTTTTCCCGTAGTGGAGGCTGTACGCTCTTCCTTCGGCGGTGATTTCATCCTCATATTCGGCAAACACATCTAAAATTGCTTTATAAATCGTCTTCAGATAATCAGCTGGTAGATGATCTATTTCTGCATAGTCCCACCTGGAAAAAGGAAAGATTTATTCTCATCATCGTGACTATTAATCCTAAGGACGTCAAAAGATAAAGCAAATGCAAAATTATTTACTTTTTACGTTCTAAAATGAGTGTACAGTTTGTTTTTTTTTTTCCAACTGTCTCAAAATGGATCTCCTCTAACCTAAAATTAACTAAATAATCATGCACATTTCCTTTCATATCCTTCTATTTCAACCAAAAAGTGCACAGTGTAATGAATACATTCATATTGAATAAGAGTAGTTTTGGAAGTCAGTTTGAATAGAGGTAATGAGGCACTGTATTTATTGTTATTCATTAATCATTGTGGAATAGCATGCACGACACTTAAGGCAAGGAGTAATAAGTTAGTATTAAAAGGCCTCTCTAAACTATACCAAATACCAAAAGATTTTCTTTGAAGTCTCCCTTCCAAGCAGAGACTTTTTCCTGAATTTTTTTCCAACGCAAAGTATTCGAATTACGCAAAGATACAGTGGCAATATATACAAATTAAAACAGTATAAATGTATGAATTTACCTTCTTTTTTTTTTAGAATCTAATGAATTAGCTTAGTTGCCAGTATCAAAAATATATATACCTCTCAATTGCCTTTCTAAACAACCGGTGCTCCTCCTTTGTTCCATATGCATCATAGACGTCGTCCACGATAGAAAACAATTTCAGAAGTTTGCCGTGCATCATTCGAGCTCGCGAATAGTGTGGCTCAAAATGCAAAATAACCGTCCATAAGAAGACCTCCGCTACTCTTTTTCTCGCAAAAGTACACATTTCTCCGAGTCTCGCCTCATCATACCACCTGACACACACCCATGCACGTACATTATTTTCATTCTTATATATACAGCTCCAATCCATTAATGGCAGGCGCACCATTATATATATATATATATATATATATATATATATAGGGTGTGTGTGTGTGTGTGTGTGTGTGTGTGTGTGAGAGAGAGAGAGAGAGAGAGAGAGAGAGAGAGATTAAAACAAATAAATTCCCAATCTATTGGGTATTCCACAAATAGGTCCCCCATCTTTACCCTTTTTCTGGACTAGGCTCAACCTTTCAAAGTTATATCCCGTTAATCCCCACATGTGTGTGTGTGTGTGTATGATAATAACAAATAAATACCCAATCTGTTGGGTATTCCACAAATAGGTCCCCCATCTTTACCCTTTTTCCCAATCCTGTTTTTCACCAAATTGGTTCTTACTCTTTCCACCATTTCTATCCAAATGGGTACTAAAACAAGTTTTTTTTTTCTTTTTTAGCATTAAAACAAGTCCTGAGCATATTTAAAAATGTAACTAAAAGAATAATGTGGAAAAAACACTCCAACTAATTGAACAATGTGAAAAAAAATGCTCCATTTATCATTGAAGAAATTTGAACCAAGATATTAATAGCTCCCATAAAATAAGCTTTGGGGACCGAATGCTGCAACTTTGGAAGGTGGAGCCCAATCTAGAAAAAGGATAAAAGTATGAGACCTATTTGTAGAATATCCAATAGGTTGGAGTTTTATTTGTAATTATCCCAAAAAACTTTCAATATACAGAGTAAGAAGAATATGCCAATAAATACGGAGAATGTACCAGCAGCCGAACAACACCCAATGAATTAATTAATATGCGTGCTCATTAAAAATGTAAGCAAAATGACAAACACTACTTACTTGTAGAGATCTTTCAGCTCTCGTAGATGCATGTACTGTACCCTATTAAAATCGAACTTTGCAAGCTTTGATAAGGTTTCATTTGGAGATTCTTCGTCTTCGTAGAAGTCGATGAATTTTCTTGCCTCGAGTCTGGGAATTCCTCTGTGCAAGGGCTGTTTTAGGGCACTGCTTATTTGTCTGGTAAGATTATTGGGCAATGATTGAGTTTTCAGAAACGACTCCAAGTGAGTCTTCGTGATGGCAAAGGCTTCATCTAAGATATGCTCTCCTGGAGTACTCAGATGGGTAGCTTCATAAAGGCTTAGCATGCCTTTGGGATCATTGAGCACACTTTCTTTGAACTTACCTTCAGTGTCATGGAATTTCTCGAAAACATCTGATCCACAATCCATCATGAAATATTATTAGTTAGCTAGGGTAAAGGTAATGGGCCATTTTAAAGAGAAAATAATAATAATGAATCTTTATTTTTACCTTTTAAACACCTTTAATTAAAATCTAAATTGATTGATATAAACTTTTGTCTTGAAACATAATTAAAAAAAAATAGCTAATTCATTTCTAATATCAAAGAATTATCTCAATTCAATAGCTTAAGCTATTAGATGAGGTTTGTAAAAAATATAATTTATATTATTCTCTAAAACATCTTCTTAAGTGAAAGCCTTTTTAGGCTTGAAACTTGTACAAGTTCACACTATTTTATGCTTAATTTTTATCAAATAAATGAGGATGGTGAGATTCAAACTCGTGACTACTTAGTCATTAAAGCTCTGATACCATGTCAAAGAATCATCTCAACCCAATAGTTTAAGCTATTAGGTGAGATCCCAAGCAGTCATGTTAGAGAAGACCTCGTTTAATAGCTTAAGCTATTGGGTTGAGATGGTTCTTTGACATCTAATACCGCATTACATGCCTTTTTAACTTCACCCCACTAGCTATCTCACTGATATGAATACTAATTTCTAAACTAATTACTATTTCACACTTTTTTAACAAATAAACTGTCATTATTTCTATTTATTAACCACTTTTAAATTTCTTTTAATAAAATAATATAACATTGATATTATGTCTCTATCATGATTTTTTTTTCTTTTATCATATGTTAAAATTGACATGGAAATAGGAAATAACACATCACTAAAGATTTTTCATAGAAAATAGGAAGAGATATTTTGGCACCAAATATTGTGAAGTATTTACAATTTTTTGTGATAAATTATGAATTATATAAAATAAATGCAAGTTCTAATGGAATTTGAAGTGCTCTTATAGGAAGAATTAACGCCACATTGGAAAATTACATTGACACAAACTACTGCCACGTTTGGATACTTCATATATATTAGGAAATAATGTTTCCGGCCACTTTAAAAAGACTGACTACACATAAGTTTTTCCTCAAAAAAAAATGAAAAAAGAAACCTCTAGGTAAGCATGGTATTATTTGTTTTGAGGGTATTTTAAAAAATCATGTAATTAACTGATGAAACATTTAATTTTATATGGAAGTATGCTGATAAAGGAGTATAATTAATTGCTTGTTAACAAGTGTTCATGGACATCTACTAGAAAGATCCTGTTAGTTATTATAATCAACATCAACAAATAATGATTTTGGTATTGTTTAATATTTTTGAATTCAAGAACACTTTTAAAGAAATGCAAACTACTCATTTTATCAATGGCTAAAGCTGTTTTTCACCCTCACGCCATGAGTGCGGAAGTCATTGAAGCTTTAGCGCTCCTTGAAGCACTCAAGATGGCGACCTCACTCTCTTTTATGTCAGTCTTTGTAGAAGGAGATGCCAAGTCCTTAATCTCGACTATATATGCAGTTCAGGTCCTTCAATGCTAGTCATTCCAATTTAATACTCAAGGATGCGGCTAGACTAGCTAAATCTCTTCAGTCTGATAATTTTACTTTTGTTTGGAGAGCTTGTAATTGGGTGGCGCATGATACTGCGCACAAAGACTGTCACTCGTATAACAAAAACTCTGTACTCCTATGTTGGCTCTGAGGTTATTTGGAGGGGCTAACATTTCTTCTTAATCAATGGAAGTATTATCTTTGAAAAAAAATAAAAATAAAAAATCAATGTCGCAGCTAGATATATAGGTACTGACCGACAGACATCTTGTAACCAAATTGTCGGAAAATTCGGAACACAAGTGCGACAGTGTGGAGATCATAGTCTTTTCCATCGAGGAGATGAGGCTGGGCATTAAAAATGTGATTTAGCTGCTCGTCAATGCAACTGTCGAAGTGATACGACAAACCAAGGCGGTATATATTGTTGATCAGCTCAACTTTCTCCACTGGATCAGCACTTGGGCTGCTCTTCAACATTTTCTCTACTTCTCCTTTCAGCATTTCAACTTGTTCACTATTTGATTTGTATTTCTGCAACCAGTGAAGAAGAAGAAGAAGAAGAAGAAGAAGAAGAAGAAGAAGAGCGTGCAGACGTGGTCATGAGCAATTAATTTCAGACTACTATAAAAAGGAAAAAAAACAAAAACAAAGACAAAATATTAGTAAATAGATACATAAAGAGTAAGAGAGGTATATGTTTACCGACTCATCAAGCTTCAATGAAATGAAGCAATCTTCCCATACGTCAGAAGGAAAGTCTGCCGTTGGACGAGAAGGCTCCATCAACACGGCGTTCGTTGATAGATTTGCCCGCAACAGCAACGCTGCTCTATTATAATTAATTGGCGCCGGGATATTGTTTCTATTATGAGATGAACGACTAAAAGAAACAGAGCGATGATCATCACTAGGATTGATAAGGGAGATGTTCGCCAATGGGTGGCAGAACATTTGTTGGGTGCCCGAAGTCATAAAATGTAGTGGTGCTGCCATTTTTTATTTCGAAGTGTTGTCAAATAGCTGATCAAATTTTTTGTCTATTCAATTATCCATTTAGAGACCACACCATCTTGTGTGATGAGTGCGCCCCCGCCCCCCCCAATTATCCATTTATAGACCACACCATCTTGTGTGATGAGTTCGCCAAAGGATATCTTTGGGCCTCTTCTGGATTAAGAGACTAATCCCTTTCGTGGTATCATCAGGCACATTAAAGTGGACTCCGCTACCAACCCTTTACTGAAAACAAGTTGTTTTGAGGTCAAGTTTAAAATTGGTATGTCATTAACAAAATGCAGTGTGCCCAATAACAAATTACATGTCTTGAACGAAATAAAATGCATCCCAGAACAAAAATTAAGTACAAGGATAAAATGTCAAAGCAATAAATTTTGTATTTTGTTCTTTTTAGAATTTTTGATTTTATAAAATCATAGAAAAACTAAAAATAAAAAGATAAAATGACCTAAAAATGAGTGAATATAAAATCAATGGATGCATATGTTACTAGGAAATGGCAGTGGTGATGTATTCTGGTTCACAAAAAAATTATGTGGGAGTCTCAAGCGTGTCTTTTACGTGAATGACAAAAAAAATAAAATTGAGGGAGCCGAAAATTTTTTGGTGCTGTTTATAAATATGTGAATATTTCTATGGACGTTTTTGTCCTTGGTTCCTAACACTTGTCGAGGATCTTCAATTTAGTACAGAAAATCCAATAATTTGGAATGCCCATTTCTAAAGAAGAGTGGGCCGGACACTTTCTTTTAGAGTTATGTTTACGTGTTAAAATTTAAAACACAAATAGAGGTAAGCAACGTGGAACTAATGCTGAAAAACCCATCCAAACCGAGCATGTTTTAATTGTAAAACCGATTCCAAAATTAAGTTTTAGTTTTTTGAATACCGAACCCAACTAAAATTTGGTTATTTCATTTTTAATTTGGAAAACACACACATATATATAGATACACACACACTCTCTGGTTCGGTTTTTGGTTTGAAAGCAATTCACAGGTTTCATAACCAAACACACACGGACACCCGAATCAATCTAATTAAGATCCATCATAAACAAAAATTCAAATCCCTAACCTTAATCTAATCACGTGATCAGCTGATCACTCACTACACCACGACACCAAAGCACCCGCCACCACCCAAAATTATTGGTGCCACCGCTAAGGATTTCTTAGGGGGCCTCCTCATATCTTCTTCTCCATTTTAGTCTTTGTGGATTCTCCAAATAATTGTAACCTTGTTTAATTTTTTTTTTTCTAGTCAAGAATTAGTAGAGCATAATCAAGCTAATTTAAATATGGGAGATGGTTGTATTTGTTGTGGTTTTAAATCAAAAGATTGGCTTGTGTTTTTGATGATGTATGTTTTGGCCATGGTTGAGAACAAAATAAAGACCAAGTTTGATGAGATAATCTATTCAGCCAAGTGAAAAAAGAAAAAGAAAAAGAGAAAGTAGAGGCTGAGAGTTACAAAAGAAGAAAAGTTTGTGTCCGAAGTGTTTTTCAATGTTTATATGTTTGTGGGAATGAAAAGGATCAAAGAAGTTGAGTTATGTTGTTTAAAGTGAAAAAATGATGTACTTGTTGGATGCATACTTGTGTATTGGTTCTTTGATGTTTTAGTTGCTCTATTTCCTTTGATTCTTAACATTTTCTTTATCCTTCTTTCTTTTTACCTTATCTATAGCCAAGCCCATTACAACCTTGTTAAAGATTTTTTAATTTATAAATTGCTTGTATATTTTTGATAGTGTATTCAAGATTGAAAAGCAAATCTATGATTGAATATAGTTAGATACATGAATCATAAACACTTGAGTGTTGGAGTGTATACTAATAAAAGGATCTATTACTTTGATATTATATAGATTTACTCTTAACTTTCTCATGCTAATTAGTTTGATCGACCTAGACAAAATTCTAAGCGTCGAGAGAGATTTGAGAATCCCGTTCGATTTATCATTTCTCACTAGTGTTTCCAATTCTATGTCTACTTTACTTTTACGACAATGTCTTCCAAGAGACGGCACGGAAATAAAGATCAAAGAAGAAGATCTCTCCGAACAATGCCCTAAAGAAGGAAAATTTAGTAACAGTACGGACAGACTGCAGTGCAGAATTTCCAGATTGAACTTTCGACCTTGAAGATCCAACCGTTAGATCTTTGCGATTCAAAGCTACAATTATAGTTCACTAAAACATCTAGCTCGTGTTAAATTTTGAACCGTTCAAGCGTCATGAACAGTGAGCTCGCAATTTATGAAAATGTCCCTGGGAATTGCCAATTTTCCAATCCGAGAGAGTTGAAGTTCTATCAGATTTCTACCGAGCCCACGAAGGTTTAAGTCAAGTTTGAGTCCAGAAACGAGCCCAAAATCGAAGTCTAGCAGCCATGTCCTTTCCTAGCCCTAGTTGCCGCGCCTACAAAGGAGAAAACGAAGCTTCCTTGCCCACCTACCTTTCCTTTTCCGAATTTTAGGATATTTATAGCCTTTCGCTTAGAGGCCTTTCCTTTTGTTGCATAACTCTTTCAAAAACTTGGCATCTTTTGGTACGTGGCGAATTGCATCAATTAATGGAATGTGTTGATATCGACTTTACAAAATAATTCCAAAAGTTCTTTCTCTTTTTTTTCTTGTTTTCTTTTTACGCTAAAAGCACTAACTGGAAAGGGTGGAGTTAAATCATAATTGGAAGTTTTGGGATTGAGAATTTGATGCTAGTTCTAGTGACCAAAGTGGCAGCATTCAAGTCCAAGCAAGCAAAAGGCCAGAATATTTGATAAAGATTAAGCTAGTTTAAGTAAAGGGGTACATTCTATGGAGACTACAATTCTAGTGATACACATTGGCAAGGAGGAAGTTGCAACCAATAAATAAAAATAATCTTATAATTTCAAGTGGCAAGAGAAGTTAATTGTAATTGTTATTGTTTTTATTTTAGTTGGTAGTTATCTAGTAAATAACTGTAATATATATTTCTTTTTAATGTAGAATGTATGTCTGGATTGAGTATATTGTAATGAAAAATTCTTTGATTTTGTGTGTTTTTAAAATGAGAGTAATTCTTTAGAGTGGTATGAGGCTACTTGTTTCATAATTTCTTGCAATCTTTATTTTTCTGCAATAAAATATCAGACTTCTTTCCCTTTGTCAACTCTTTCTTTCTGCTATCTTTTCTACTGAATCCTAGAATTGGTAACTTGGTTCTTCTTGATATCGCTTGGCATTAGAATTACCTTGGTTTATGATGTAGAAGTCTCGGCATTAGAAGAGGTTGGTGAATCTAAATCTTTCTTTTCGTTGAAGGGTGCAAGTTCCAATTCTTCTTCCTCTTCCATGTTAACTTCTTTCTGTTTTCATTCACCAAGAGTTTTTCCACCTCGAAGTTCAATTGCATCTACATTTTATGTTATTTGTGAAGGAGATTGATTCATCATTTGAGCTTCTAATCTTTTTATGGACAAAGCCATTTGCCTTACTTGATTTTCAATGTTATTTGCCTTTCGCTGCAAAGAATTAACATGTTGCTGTAAAGACAAACTGCTAGTAGCAAAAAGCTTCATCATCTTCTTAATTTCCTTCCAATCATCATCATTAGACAAACCATTAGTATTTTGGTTTACAGGGTGATCCGGTTGTTTATAATGGAAAGATTGTTGTGAATAGAATTCAAAAAGGTTAGGATGTCGGTTTTGAGGAAGGTAATTTGGGTTACCATAACAGAAATTCGGATTATCTCTCCATCCAGGATTGTAAGTTTGAGAAAAAGGATCATATTTCCGTTGAGGTTGAGAGTTAAAATTACTACCTCCTATAACATTAAGTTATGCTACTTGTTCATCATGCATCTGAGAACAAAATTCAACAGTGTGATCATTCATGCTACAAATAGAACAAGTTTGAGAAATAGCAACACCATACATCAAGGATCAAACAAAAGAAGTAAGTTCTTTTTGGCTAGAAAAGAGAGCTTGAATTTGAGATTCTAAGTTAGAACTACTTACCTCGTTTACTCATTTGGTGTAGGCGTCAGCTCTTGTACAAAAATTCTTTGAGTTTGTCGCCATGTTGGTGATCAAATAACGAGCATCTTTCAGGGTTTTATCAACCAACACACCAACACTTGCTGCATCAATTATACTTTTATCTTGCGGCATCAATCCTTCATAGAAGTATTTAATAAGCAATTGATTGGGTATATGATGATGTGGACATTGATTGTACAGTTTTTCAAATCGATCCTAGTATTTGAAAAGAGTTTTGCCATGTAATTGTCAAATACCACATATTTCCTTCCTTATGTTTGCGGCTCGAGAAGCAGGAAAGTACTTTTCAAGTATAAACACCCAACAAAAAAAAAAGTAAAGCCAAAAATGACTCCATCATCGTTAAATCGGCAGCAGCATAGTTTTTGGCTGTCGATTTCTAAATCAGCAGTGACATAGTTTGGCTGCCTATTTTTAAATCGACAGCGACACTATAAAATCCAATAAAAATTAGTGTTGGACCGACCTATTCTAAGGGAAAATTAGAATAGAAACCAATCTAAGATAAGCCAAAAGGGGAATAAGGATAACCATTGTCCAACAACCAAACACCCTACCTTATTTAAGAGGGGGTATAAATAAAAGGGGAGAGAGAGAGAGAGGGCGACTTTTCCTCTTCCCAACCCAGCTACAACAGCTGCATGTGTCCAACTGCATGCTCTTGCCCCTTTCCTCCTTCCCACAAAGAGCTGAACCAAACCCAGGTGCATGTGCCTTTCTTAAGCATGAGAGAAAGGAGAGAGAGCTTGGAAGGAGGCTGAATAGCTGCAAACATGAATGGAGTATAGGCCTAGATCCGTTGGGAAGCTGACAGGAGGGGAGAAACCGAATGAGAGGAAGAAGAGGAAGAAAAATCAAGAGAAGAAGGGAAGAAATATTGTCAAGCCCTTCCCAAAACTACTTAGATCCGTGAGGTATGCACCATGACATTTCTCCATCTATTCTTAAGTACTTGGAAATGAAAGGAAGAAGAAAACCATGAGGGAGTGCCCAAAATTTGTACACCAACTGTTAAAGAAAAAACTAAGCTAAAATGAGGGACAAAAAATAGGGCTGAATAAGTGATCTAAACCCAGAACATTCAACAAGAGAGATGGGTAATTTTGAATACACAAACCTAGTAAGAGGACTGGCCATAGTGAGGGCTGGATAAATTCTGAACTTAAGTAACAAAATGCATAAATGATGATCTTATCAGAACTCTAGAGACATACTTGAACCAAAAACATAATCATACGCGAGTTAATGATGAAATTTATGCATATTGAGTTGCTAAAGTTATATGTAAATATGTTAAATTGATGTTAAGTGCAAATTGGTGTTGTTAATAAACCTTGAAAGGCATGTTGCAACTGAAACATGAATTGCACTAATAATGTTTTGGTTTTATTGGTGTGATGAATGGACATGGGTAGTAGTGAATCAAAGAATAGATGTATGTTTGTGAATTGTGATTATGACTATGCTTGTGATATAATATGATGAATTGTATGTACAAATTTGGGAGTGTTGGGCAATAATGTTCCGACCAAGAGGGGAGAGATAAACCATGAAGAACTATGCATAATGAACACACTTAGAGTGACAAGAGCTGAATTAGAAATAGGACCTTTATGTGTTGTAGAATTATTATGAGTTGTGTTGATGCATTACCAAGTTATAATTGAGAATGTAAAAGTGTATTGTTGTAGCAATGCTAAATGCCGATATTGGAAAAAATGATTTGGGAAAACCTTGCTAAATGAACATGTGTCGATGTTTGTGTTAGTTATGATGAATGATAAATGGAGTGTGATTAGGTGAGGTTCTATGTCCAGCTAGGTTAAGAAACATTGGTAGAGGGAAGCCTAGCATAAGCTTTACGCTTGGCCGAAAGGAAGAAGTGAAACTAGAAACAACTCCATTGTCGTTGTTGATTTCTGAATTGGAAGCGACAGGGTTGCGCTGATTATTTCTGAGTTGGCAACGACTAAATTTTCATCAACAATTTCGGTTTTAGCAGCAAATTAGTTCTCACTGCTGATATGTGGTGTCAATAATGAATCGGTTCTCATTACCGAAATGTGGTGTCAGTAGTGAATTGGTTCTCGCTGACTACGTTCTAGTGAATCAGTTTGCTAGTTAATTTGTGTCACCATCGAACCAGTTTCGTTGACAATTCTGTGTTCCAATGAATCAGTTCGCTAGCAAATCTGTGTTACTAGCTAACCAGTTTTTGCTAACTAATTTCTGCAGCAGATTTATGTATCTGAATTGGTTCGATGATTAAAATGATTGCATTATGTGAATGTGTAATATGTGGAACACTTGAATGTGAATAAGTGAATTCTTGAAATATGTATAGTGATGAGTCATGTGATTTCAGAATGCAAATGTGCTAATTTGTGCCATTGATGTATTAGGTGATGCGATCGGAATTGGACCTTCGACTGCACAAGGACACCCCACAGGAGGGACAAGTACCTTTCTTTTATATAACTTTAATGTTCTGAAATAACTTGTTTGAGGATGATATATTATTTCATTATGAAGAATGTGAAACCGATTATGAAATGTTGATTAAATCATTGATGAATGTTAAATCGACTATGAAATGTTGATTGAGTTGTTGATGAATATTTAATCAATTATGAAATGTTGATTGAGATATTGATTAGTTTCGGCTAATGGCCTCCGAGATGGACGACCGTGTTGTGATTGATGATTAGCTTCGGCTAATGGCATCCAAGATGGATGACCGAGTTGTGATTGATGTTTAGCTTCGGCTAATGGCTTCTGAGATGGATGACCGGGTTATGTTTGATGATTAGCTTCAGCTAATGGCACCTAAGATGGATGATCGGGTCATGATTGATGATTAGCTTCGGCTAATGGCACCCGAGATGGAGGACTGGGTCGTGTTTGATGATTAGCTTTGGCTAATGGAAACCGAGATGGATGGCTGCGTTGATATTGATGATTAGCTTCGGCTAATGGATGACCACGTTGTGTTTGATGATCAACTTCGACTAATGGCATCCGAGATGGATGACCGAGTTGATTATGATGATTGACTTCAGCTAATGATATCTGTAGAAATGACGGGTTTGAATTTGTGATTAGTTTTGATTAATGGCATCCGAGACGGATGACTGAGTTTAAATGTTACGATTAGCTAAAGCTAAAAGTATCCAAGGTGAATGACCGGGTTAAGGTGAAGTAATTAACCCCGACTGATGTTAAACTTCGGCCCAACAACTCCTATGGAGAGGTTGGGTGTGTGAGAGAAAAATACTCTTAATGAAATAATAAGAGATGTACATTGCATATAAAAAGTAAAAGAAGGAATCTATCCATTCTAAGTTAATAACGAAAAGTAACGATAACGTACTTCTAGTTGTTTATTATTATGTTAGATTATTTACAATTATTGTATCCATGTTGTTTTTGTAAAAGGGAAATCACACAATCAAGATGCGTAGGAAAGCCGATTCCACGGGTTCACATATTTTGAAAGGTGCTATATGTCTTAGGTGTTATGTTAAATATTTTCCATTCGACACTTTTATAAAGACTTGTAATGAAAACTGTAATGGAACACGAATGTGGATGTGCGAATATGTAGATACGATGTTATGAATATATTTTTGTGGTATTCTCTTTTATGAGGATGTTGTGTTGTGAAATCACAGGAGAATCGTATGAAAGAAAGTACTAGTTGTGTAAAATTATCGTTCGGTACTCGTGTATAAACTCGTGTTGATAACGAGACTATAACAAGAATACAAACTCATGAGTATGTCAATATGATCTAATGTAAATGTATGAATATGAAAATATAATATTATAGGCATGTGTATTGAGTATCCGTCTTATGAGAATATTGATTTACGAAAACTGTATTCGTATAATGTCACGATAAGGAAGGAAACCTAATTACTAATTCACAGAATATCATTATGAGAAGTATCGAGAGCTTAAAAAAAATCCACTGATTTTGGCTTTAAAAAAGCTGGGTCGTTACATCAAAGAACTTCCTTTTCAAGTCGTTCCATGTGCGAATAGATCCGGAGGGCATAGAAAAGAACCGCTCTTCAGCCGCCTTTCAAAGTGAAAGGAAAGGCTTTCAATTTGACTTGATCCTCCTCCACTCCTTGTGGTTTCATTCCATTACACACCATATGGAATTTCTTTAGATGCGAGTGACTGCGAGATACTTAAAAGAAGGTAATAAGTGTATAAAACTAGATTTAAGCTCAAAATTAACATCATTAACATGAATACATAGAGGTTGGTTGTCAAGATTTGGAGCGGCAAGCTCCTTACGTGTTCAACACTTTTGGATAGCCATCTCAAAGTGATTTTTGATTGATGAAGTTGATGACGATGATGGTGAGGCATTTGGATCAGTATAGATTCTGTCTAGTGAGGATGATTCTCCTTCTTTAAACATAGGTTGGAAAGGAGGGTTAAACGAACAAGTTTTCTCCTCTAATTCTCGAGTTTGATGAGGATCGTGAAGGGGTGATCGAATCGGAGAATGATATTGTGAAAAGCATCGAGAATCTAACGACTTACAAAAAAAACCCACCGATTTTGGCTACGAAAAAGCCGGGTTGTTAAAATCTCGGTTTCATGTCCTTCAACATTGGATTTGCTTTTTATTGGGTTCTCTCCGCCTCATAACCTAAGAATAGTGCTTAACGAATTAACCCATATTGACTAGGCTCATTTTTTATGTTTTTTTTTGTAATTAAAGTTTTTATAAATTTCATCATTCAACATTAGCTCTAAGATGATCGATTGGAAATTAAGCTTTATAATTTATTTTTATTTGCTCTTTATGAGGTTATCCCAGTTTCATAACAAGAATCGCGGATCTAGCAAGTAAATCTAGGTTAAATCAAGTTGTTTTTTTTATTTTCTTTTTACGAGGTTATCTCGGTCTCATGACTTGGGTCACAAGTTTGACGAATTAGCTTGAGTTGTTTTTTATGTTTTTTTTAATTGATTTCTTTTTTTAGTCTCATCATTCAACATTGGACTAATTAGGAATTGCACATTTGTAATTTGTTTCAATTTTCTTTCTATGGGGTTATTTCGGTCTCATAACTTGAAGTCGCGAGTTTGATAAGTTAACCCGGGTTGCTTTTTTAAGTTCTTTTTTAATTGATTTTTTTTCTCAATTTCATCCTTCAACATTTGGTTGATTGGAAATTAAGCTTTCTAATTTGTTTTTGATTTGTTTTCTATGGGGTTATCATAGTCTCATAACCCAAGTCACATATTTGACATGTTAACTCGGGTTGACTCTAGTCAATCCAATATGTTGTATTTTAATATTAAAAAAAGATATCATCTTAAAAAATTTCTGAATCAAACTACGTTTTTACGGGTCGTTAGGTTACTTTTGAACCCACGAAGTCAACTGGGTCAATCAACCTGCACATGGTTTAAATTTTGTTTCTATTAAAAAAACATTATTAATATCTGAATATTTTTTACGTTCAAGAAAAATTTGACCCAACCCACAATGTAGCGTTGATGAATAATCTAGTAACTACTAGAAGAATAAACATATATACCAATAATGTTTTTATAAAATACGCAGATCCGAAACCAACAACTAAAACCAAAAAAGGAACATCAATGCCACAAGCATTTAAATTGTGAAAATATAGGGTATATCCATGTGATTACTCTAGGACTTGTGGAACGATTTGAATCGATCAATACGATTCCATAAACTTCACAGATGCAGCCAATGATTTTACGTTCATATAGGTCTTATCTACTCCTTTTATATATATATATATATATATATAAAAGGAGTAGATAAGACCTATATGATGGACCCCTATAGCTATCAGAACTCATTTTCACTTGGGAAAATCATTAGTGTGTGTGCACACACACATGTACATACATACATATATAACGGACCCTCATGGCAGGACCACTGCTATTTTTCTTTCAGATATGCAGACAATGATAAAAAAATATTTGAACGTAAAATCATTGGCTGTATCTGTGAAAGAGAAATGCTAGTGGTCCAGCCATGGTGTATTTGTACGAGAATTGAATGGGAGAGTGATGGGTCCCTGCTTTTAGCTGGCAGAAATTTAATTTCACTGATGATGATGGGCGCGTGTGTTTGGACTGAATGGGAGTGCGAGTAGTCCCTGCTTTCAGCTGGCAGAAATTTGATTTCAGAGATGTCGACTGGCGCGTGTGTTTGTTTGTGGATATTTCTAAGATTTCATTTGCTTGATTATGATGACGTGGGCATGGTACATGATGTGGTCCTCTGGCAAGGTATCTGATTCTGGGGCTGGACAATGATAGGGGGGCACATGAGAATTTTACGTGAGTCTCACACAAGGTAGCAGATTCTGGGGCACAATGATAGGGCATGTCTATCATAGGCAAAAAAATTTGTTGCTATTAAAATATGTGAACTTTTTTATGGACGTTTTTTTAATGGGAGAGCGATATCCTGGTTCACGAAAAAAAACTTAATGCTTCTGAGCAGGGATATGATATATATATATATATATATATATATATATATATATATATATAAAGAGTAGATAAGACATACATGAACGTAAAATCATTGGCTGCATCTGTGAAAGAGAAATGCTAGCGGTCCAGCCATGGTGTATCCTGGTTCACGAAAAAATTATCGAGAGAATTGAATGGGAGAGCGATGGTTTGTGCTTTATTGATTTTGTTTTATTATATATAATAATAAATATTTATATTGATAAAATTAAATACACAAATTAATATTAGAAAAATCTAGTTGTTAAAATTTTATTTTGATTACTGAAAAATTATTTTAAGACATCAAAAATATTTTTTGACCGGTATTAACCTGGTGGATCGAGTTTTAACAAAAAATAACGGTTTTGACCTAAATGTCTGAAAATTTATTTTTTATCCTGACCTGTATTGACTTGGTGAGCTTGGTTTTGACCGAAATGACGGTTTTGACCCGAAACGGCCCGAAACTCATTTTTTACCCTAGTCAACACAGTTTGATTTGTATGGACCCGGTGGACTTGGTTTTCACTGAAAATGATGGTTTTTACTTGAAACGACCCAAAACTCATTGTTTACCCTAGGGGTGTTCACGGTCCGGTTCGGTCCGGTTTTAACACAAAAATTCAACCGAACCGGAAAATAGTATTCCTTATGAATATAACCCGAACCGAACTGAGAACCGGTTCAAACCGAACCGGTTTTGTTTGGTTTGGGTCGGCTTTTTAGCATAAAAACCATAAAAAACCGAACCAATCTTCATCACTGAACTTCTTCATCACTGAACTAAATCGAAGGAAAAATTTGACATCAAATATCAATCTAAGTTATTAATCACAGCAACCACTTACAAATTCAAGAAAAACAACAAAAAAAAACAATCAGCAATCAAAGTCTTCCACATAGGAGCTGGGAAGGGGAAGGGGAAGGGGAAGGCTGAGAAGGGGGGAAAGGGAAAGGGAGATCCCGAAGAGAGCTGATTGACCATAAATTTTCTTGGATCTTTGGCTCTTTTGAGGTATGTAGAGAATCTCAAAGCTTGCCTCCGCCCAGCACAAGGATGGAACTAGTATAAGTTATACTGTATAACTATCAAAGGCATGATTTCTTGAATAATGGTTCCCTTGCATCTGGATAGTGAAACTGGAAGGGGAAGGCTGGGAAGGGGAAAAGGGAAGGGAAGGCTTGAGGGGGGTGGCGGCTGAAAGGGAAAAAGTGTTTTAGGGTTCTGGGACGGGGAAGGGGAAGGGGAAGGGGAAAAGGGAAGGGAAGGCTTGAGGGGAAGTGGCGGCTGGAAAGGGAAAAAGTAATTTAGGGTTTTGGGAATGGAAAGGGGAAGGGGAAAGGGAAGGGAAGGCTTGAGGGGGAGTGGAGGCTGGAAAAGGAAAAAGTAATTTAGGATTCTGGGAAGGGAAAGGGAAAAGGGGGAAGGTTGAAGGGGGAGGGGGGGTTGGCGGCTGGAAATTAAGGGGAAAAGTGGTTTAGGGTTAGGGATGATGCTTTTTATATCTTTTTTTTAAATCGGTTCGGTTTGGTCCGGTTCAATCGGTTTAAGCTTTTTAAAACCGGAACCGAACCGAACCGGGTGGGTTTTTTTATTTTTTATTCGGTTTATTCGGTTTTTTCTATCGGTTCAGTTTTTTCGGTTAATTTTTTCTCGGTTTTTTCGGTTTAATCGGTTGGTCGGTTTTTTTGAACACCCCTAGTTTACCCTAGTTGACATAGTTTGATTCATATGGACCTGGTGGACTCGTTTTTTTATGGAAACAAGCGGTTCACCCGAGAAAAATATATTTTTGAATTTTAAAATTTTTCTTTGATTTTTTTAAATAAAAAAAATAACATTCAATTTTTTTTTGATGAGTTCAAAATTGGATTATACCAGCTACTAATGTAGTAAAAGAGTGTTTGGGAATGTGGTGCAAACCGTTTTCCCTCAAAATTTAATTTTTTTTATATAAAATGAATTTTTTTTATATTTTCATATTGTTTTGATGTGCTAATGTCAAAAATAATTTTAAAAAAATAAAAAGATTTTACTTTGATACATTTCTTAGTAGAAAAACACTTTAAACTATCACCGTTAGCATAATCTAAAACAAACCCTAAATGATAAAAAAAAGTTTGGGATTTTAGCTGGTCTTTACATCTTGTTCTCGTTTGTCAGATTCTACATAGTAAAGTGAAAGGATCTCTTGTATATATGGAGGAGAGAGACAATTGCCTTTTTATTTTTATTTTTTAACCTTTTCTCAATTAGCAAAGCAATAAAAAAAAATCTCATAACTTTGTCAAACTAAACTAATTAACTAACATAGAAAGCTATGTGTTTTCTTGCGAGAGGTGAGCAGAGTACTAGCTATAATAAAAGAAAATTATGCACAGGACTAGTTTCCAAGACAATTTTAAATGCAGTGAAAATACCTTATGTGTTTTTTTGTGAGAGGTGAGCATAGTTTGCAAGGAAGCCCACAAACTTACCAAGAAATGCCACAAAATCAGGGGCAAATGCTATTCTGGCAGTATCACCCTTTTTCTTAAGATATGCAGCAAAGTCATTGAGAAAAGCAGATGAGTTGATAGAGAAATTCTCAAAATTACTGATAGGAGAACTGGTGAAGTAAGCATCAACAACGTGACTCTTGGTTTCGTTGCTCCTTTGAGATCTCTTCTCTTTCTCAAAATTCGGCTTTAGCTCTGGATGAAGGATCTAACACCTCCTAATATAATGGCCAATATTATGACAATGGTAGCACTTCAACTGAGTTTGTTTACCCTTATAAGGTCCGTCATTGTTCATTGACCTATTGACAACATACGCATATTCTAATAAAGAAATTTAGAGTCAGAATTCATAACCTTTTTGCGAGCTTCTTCTCATTGGATAGGAGCGCACACACTAATAAGGGATGGAAGATCAGGATTCATGAGGATCCTACTGCAGAGATCTTCATAGTCTGAACTGAGACTAGCTAAAAGCTAAAAGATCTTGTCCTCCTCTTCATGTTTTTTTTAATTCTGCTGCATCAATCGTGTGGGGAAGATATAGTGCAAGTTCACTCCACATACCTTTTAGGGTTCCAAGTAATTGAACGTAGATCTTGCCATCTTGTTGCAGATTAGCAAGATTTCTATTAATTTGGAAGATATGAGTTGCATTGTTCTGGTTGCCATACATCTCTTTCACCACTTTCCATAGTTCAAAAGAAGATTCTGAGTAGCTGAATATTTCAGCAATATAATTTTCCATAAAGTTAAGTAACCAAGACATAACAAGTTGGTACTTGCATTATCAAGCTTCATAAGCTTATGAAGGAGAATCAGGAGATCTAATATGACCATTGACATAGCCAAGTTTAGATCTACCACCAAAAGCAATTGTCACAACTCTTGACCAATGAAGATAATTAAATTCATTTAACAAAACTGAGCCTAAACGTTGATTAGGATTCGGCTCTCTTTCTGACATATTGCAGGATTTGTTGGTACCATTAGCATTATCCATCTTGAATGGATCTTCAATAGGTTTTTTAAACAATCAACAGGATATTAAGGACCTATTTTGATACCATGAAAAAACAAAGGGAAAGAAGAATTTTTATTTGTAATTTTCTGTTACAGCAGCAGAGGTATAGATACACTTGTTTTCTGTTACAGTAGAGGAAGTTGTGTTCATGATCAATTCAGAGTTTATCTCTATTAACTATTATCCTAACAATTATATGTAGGGCAACATAACATTGCAGTAGAAAGAAAGCTCTGCAACTTGTGTTGGAGTTAAACTAAAACTCTGCAAGTTATGTTAAGGTCAAACTCTGCAATCTGATTTCAAACTCTGCAAGTTATGTTAAGGTCAAACTCTGCAATCTGATTTCAAACTCTGCAATCTGATTTGCAGGAGGACTTGCAAGAGTGGGAATCTATTGTCCTTCCTTCAATAACTAATAAATACATTTTTAAAAAAATTTATTTGCAAGACTTCATTACCATGTCCTTTATGTTCACATGAGTCATTTGAACCGTACTGATTCTTAGGCGAGCTTGGGACCGCCACTTTACCGAGTGCTTCCCCACTTACATGGGCTTCCTGTGGAAACAAGCAAGGGATTTGCACAACCCCGATAATCCTTCCAATTGGAAGAAATCAAAGCCTAGCTGGATGGATAGAAAGGTGTGGGAGGAGAGTGTGATCGGTGGGCGAGACATAACTACAAGGAGATTAGAGAGAAAAATCGGCAAAACAGGTGCGATAGCGACTCCTTAGATGCAAGGGTCCCTGCTACCTATGCTAGAGGTTTGATCTCCATAACCCTGCACCAGAATCGACTAGTAAGTAAAGTATTCATCTGAATTACCAATAATCAATGTATTTAACATTGAGATAGCCGTACAGTGACGTGGCGCTGTCACCGATGGAATCACCGACGGAAGTAATCCGTCGGTGATTCCGTCGGAAAAAACCATTATATGCACCCATCTGCCGACACTCTCTTCCTCTGTTTCTCCTTCTTCTTCTTTCCCATCCCACCTCTCCCCTCCCAAACTGCAGCCAAACACCCATCCCAAACTCTCCACTATTCTCAACACGAGCACTCAAGTTTCTTATATCTTGTACGTGGTCACAATATCCGTTTCTTGTAGATTTTATCATTTTTTTGTAAGTAAATCTATCCTTTTTAGTTTTAATATTTAATTGTGAATTTTATTGTTTTAGTATATGTATTTTGTTAACGTTTGTACTTGTTTAATTGTTATTTGTCAAAGAAACTTGTAGTATGAATGTATAATTTTGTAGTTGTTATAGTTTGTTTTAGATTTTGTCAAATTATATTTGTTTGTAAATTGTTGAAATTTTGTTTGAATTACACCGAATTAAATATGTCGTTGTGATGAAATAAATAATTAATAGCTTGTTTAAGTGTCTTGTTTAATTGTTATCAATTATATTTCGAAGTTGTGATTAATTTTGTAAATTTATATATGTATAAATTTGTATGTATGAACGTTGATAGTTGATAGTTGATAGTTGATAATTGATAATGAATATTTAACATAAGTGTTGTTTTTAGTTTGTTGGATAATGTCGGGGAAAACCAATATTTTTGTTATGTTTTATAGAGGTTCAATAGAAGTCATGAATGATCGTTCATGGATGTATCGGGACTCACCCCAAGGATTGCGGAGGATGGATTATTGTAACGGTGTCCAGGGTTTTACTAATTTCACAACATCTATTCCGAGGAATTTTACTGATGGCGGTATTAGGTGTCCATGCAGGAAGTGTAAAAATTTAAAGTTTCTGCATCAAGATGTTGTAACGATGCATCTTCTAACCAAAGGGTTCATGGAAGATTACCTGTGTTGGTATGCTCATGGAGAACTATTTGTTCCTGATGAGAGCATGGAAGAACAGGTGGTTGGGTCAACTTGTAGTGCTAGTAACATGCATGAAGTTGGAAATGAGAACAGTAATCCTTACAGGAATATGGTTATGGATGCAATGAGAATGAGTGAAGATAATGTCAGGGAATGTCCAATCGTAGAAGAAGAACCTAATGCAGATGCAACAAGGTTTTTTGATCTGTTGAGAGATTTTGACGAACCATTATGGGATGGCTGCACAAACCACAGTAAATTATCAGCCGTAGCACAGGTGTTCACCATCAAGTCAGATCACGGGTTGAGTGAGGTCGGTTATGACAAGATTATTGAATGGGCGAGAAGCATTTTACCAAAGGGGAACAGTTCGAAAGAGAACTTCTATCTTGCCAAGTCCATGATGAAACCCCTCGGTTTAGGATACCGGAAAATTGATATATGCCATAACTCGCATGTTATACTACCTTGAAAATCTGAGATGACCGAGTGCATGACATGCGGGCATTCCCGCAATACAAACCCGGAACCGGTAGAGGGAAGACTCTCGTGGCATATAAAAAACTTAGATACTTCCCAATCACACCTAGATCGCAGAGGTTATTCATGTCACCAAGGACCGCCGAAGCACATGACATGGCACCAATCACACCATGCGGTTGATGGAGTGATGGTTCATCCTTCCGACGGTGAAGCCTTGAAACACTTTAACAGTATGCATCCTCCCTTTTCAGCTGAATTAAGGAACGTGCGTCCTGGGTTGTGTACAGATGGATTCAACCCATTCGGGTCATTTGCTGCTCCTTATTCTTGTTGGTCGGTCATACTAACGGTTTATAACTTGCCACCGGGGATGTGTATGAGGCCGGAGTTCATGTTTTTATCTATGGTCATACCAGGTCCGAGCAGTCCGGGGCGGAATATAGATGTTTGTCTTCGTCCGTTGATTGATGAGTTGACACAGTTTTGGTCCTCTGGAGCTTTGACTTATGACATCTCGAGGAAACAAAATTTTGTTATGAGAGCGGCTTTGATGTGGACTATCAATGATTTCCCAGCTTATGGAATGGTTTCTGGTTGGAGCACGCATGGAAAGCTAGCATGTCCATACTGTATGGAGAACAACAAGGCATTCACGTTAACAAACGGGGGTAAAGCTTCTTTTTTTGGTATCACACCGCTGTCTTACCACATAACCACAGTACGAAAAGAACGAAAAAGGATTTCTTTGTTGGCGAGTTGAAAATGATGTTGCACCCCTCTTTCCGGAAAAGAATTGTTTGATGTTGTGTCGAGTACGGTGAAATTGTGTTTGGTCTCTAATCAGGTAAGCAGAAGTTTCCTGGTTTTGGTTTGACCCATAATTGGGTGAAGCGAAGTATATTTTGGGAGCTTCCTTATTGGAAGACCAATCTTCTTCGTCATAACCTTGACGTCATGCACATTGAAAAGAACGTGTTTGAGAACATTTTCAACACCGTCATGGATGTGAAGGGGAAGACAAAGGACAACATCAAGGCTAGATTGGATGTAGCGCTGTTCTGTAACAGTAAAAATATGGAGTTGGTTTGTGATGGGTCACGGGTCGCAAAACCAAGAGCAAGCTTCGTGCTAGAGAAAAACGCACAACTACTAGTCTACAAATGGCTTAAGAGTTTGCGTTTCCCCGATGGACATGCCTCGAACATATCAAGGCTGGTTAATACGGAGGAATGCAGATTATATGGAATGAAGAGTCATGACTGCCATGTGTTTATGCAAACACTCATCCCATTAGCTTTTCGTGATTTGTTGCCAAAGGGGATATGGGATGCACTAACGGAGATTAGTCATTTCTTCAGAGACATATGCTCCAGCAAGTTGAATGTTGATCACATTGAAAGGCTTGAAAAGAATATCGTCGAGACAATATGCAAACTTGAGATGATATTCCCTCCATCATTTTTTGACTCAATGGAGCATCTACCCGTACATTTACCGTTTGAGGTAAAAGTTGGAGGACCGGTCCAGTACAGATGGATGTATCCATTCGAGAGGTTAGATATTACAGTTGCTATGACATTTATAATTAAATGTTTTTATTTTTATTTTGATGTTTTTAATTGATAATTTTTTATTAATATATATATATATGCAGGTACTTGTTCAATCTTAAAAAAAAGGTTAAGAACAAGGCGCATGTTGAGGCGTCAATATGTGAGGCGTATATTGTTGAGGAGATCTCAACATTTATCTCATACTATTTCGAACCTCATTTGAGAACGAGGATAAACCGTGTTCCACGGCATGATGATGGTGGTGAAGTGCATTCAAGTGGGAACTTGTCAATATTCTCCAATCTTGGACGACCCACACCTAAAAATGCCGTGAGGGGAAGATATTTGTCTGAAATAGAGTTCAGGCAAGCACACAATTATGTCCTATTTAACTGTGATGAGCTGAGACCTTTTATTAAGTAAGTAGATGTTCGACTTAAACTTTGTCAAGAGTGTACTACTTATGTTTTGTGATACCATACACTCATATACTTTGGAACAACCTTGCAGGCAACCTCGACGATACTTACTGTCCAATAACTCACACCTGACCGAATCTCAGATCTTTCAATTACAAGATGAACAATTTGCCACATGGTTTAGAACACATGTAAGTCCTATCACAAACTCATTATCTCTTGCAATGTAATTAATTATAGTCAATGTTACATAATATCCGTTTATTGATTATTGTTGTATTTAATTTACAAGCTAGGTTTATCAAATGGGAGGTAGTGCTGCCATTTCACTGTCTTTACTATGTCTGGGCCCTGAAAGAAAAGTCAAGTGCTATAATGGATATTTTGTCAATGGATATGTCTTTCATACTGAAGAATACGGGCATGGAAGAAAGACATACAACAATGTGTTTGTATTAAAGGATCGACTTCTAGTGAGTTTGAAGTTGACTACTACGGTAGATTGGAAGAGGTCATCGAACTGCAATATCATAGCGAGCAAAATAGAGTGTTTTTATTCAAATGCTATTGGTATGACACAACTGACAGAGGAATCAGAGTAGATCCTCACTATGGTCTCGTTGAAATCAATTCAAAAGCTAGACACCGCAACGTAAACGACGTCTTTGTTTTCGCAAAGCAATGCCAACAAGTTTATTACACATACACCCCTTCCTTTAGAAAGGACCGATCAAGAGTTGATTGTTTATCCATTTTAAAAACAAAACCCAAGGGTCGTGTCGAGGTTGTTCAGGATGAGAACAAAGACACAAGTGTGATAGATGAAGTCTTTCAAGCTAGTGAGTTGGTTGAACCATACCGAGTTGCTCCGTCGATTGACTTAGAAGAAAATTCGAATTTTCGTGTTTTCAACGATAGTCTTGTTGATGTTGACGTAGAGGAGTTGAATATTGTTCTTAGCTCTACTAGTGGAAAAAAGAATGTTGTTGAAGAAGATGATAACAAAATTGAAGAGTGCGATGAAGCTGATGATAACAATTCAATAGAGGACGAAGATGAAAATTCCGACTAACTAAACATGTTATAAAACCTTATTTTTATAATGTAATAATTTGAAACATGAAATATTTATTCATCTTTAAGGGTCAGCCTTTGTTATTGTGTTGTGTGTCCTGTAAGATTGCAATTCAAGATTTTTTGAGAGGGTTACATAAAAAAAATAAGAAAAATTTACCTTTTCACCAACGGCTATACCGATGGAATATAACCCGTCGGTATTTCACAGAGAGTTGCAAAAAAATTACGGGATTTTGCCACATTCACCGACGTATTTCCGACGCTAATACCGACGGAATCACCGACGGGTTGTTGCACGCATGCCTGACATGTGTCCGTCTGCACTATTACCGACGGAATTACCGACGTCCAATACCGACGGCGTTACCGACGGAACACGCATGTCTGACACGTGTCTGTCTGCACGAATACCGACGGCATTTCCGACGTAATATACCAATGGCATTACCGACGGATCACGCATGTCTGACATGTGTGCGTCTGCACCATTACCGACGGAACTGCTGACGGAATGGCCGACGGATCGAAAAGTTTGGCGGGATTTTTGAACTTTTTTGGTGCGCATTTCAATTAATTTCCGACGGAATTACCGATGGAAATTAATTGCACCGACATCAATTAATTTCCGTCGGAAATATTGCTTTATATACCGCCACCCCCCGCACTTTCTTCTCTTCTCCTCTTCTCCCTTTCTCCCTTTCTCTTCTCCCTTTCTCTTCTTCTCTCATTTATATTTAGCTTTTAGAAGGATTTTATTGTTTTGGTGGTGGTTTTAAAAGGTATGTATTTTTTTTCTTTATCTTTGTATTTTTTTATTTTAATTATGATTATTTTTTTTGGTGTTCTTTGTTTTGTATATTGTTTGTAGATAAAATCTTAAATTCAACACATTATTAAGGTAAGCATTTTTTATTCCCAAATTTATTTTGAATTGATATAATGTTTTTTAGTTTTGTGTATTGTTTGTTTTGTGTTTATGTTGTGTGTTGTGTAGTGTTTTTTAGTTTTTTAATTTTAGTTTTGATATTATTGTTTGTATTGCTATAATTGTTATTGTTGAATTTATATTAAAAATGTTAGTTTATAAATATAATTGTTATTGTTGATTTATTTTAAAAATGTTAATTTATATATATAGAATTGCATTTAATTAGTTTATCTTAATTTAGGATATTATTGTTTGTATTGCTATAATTGTTATTGTTGAATTTATGTTAAAAATGTTAGTTTATAAATATAATTGTTATTGTTGATTTTGATTTATGTTAAAGATGTTAATTTATATATATAGAATTGCATTTAATTAGTTTATCTTAATTTAGGATATTATTATTTGTATTGCTATAATTGTTATTGTTGAATTTATGTTGAAAATGTAATATTAATCCGTAAATTTGAATGTATGACTTTAATCTAATGTTTGTAACTCTAAGTACCAATTTAACAATGAATGTTCATAGTTGTAATTCTATATGATGTTATTGAATAAAATGTTGTGTTGATGATGATGAGTTGGGTTGAGATCCAGGATGATTGGATCGGGATGTGAAATAAAATTGAAAGTGTAATATGATTTTGTCAACAACTTGGGACCCCCCAGTACAGGGGAGACTCTGTCGAATTTATTTTTAAATAATCGAAGTTAATTATGTAATTATTCGTATACATTTGTGTAGATGCGTAGAATGAAATCTACAGCACGTCATCAGAAGACGGTGACAGCTAGTTCTTCTAGCAGCGAGGAGGACGTATCCTTAGGTGCTGATCACGGCGAGGAATCTACGCCAACTTGTGATGCTGCCTCTTCTAGCGCGGGTTCACAGCGTAGAAGCGGTGTGCCTTCACAGCGGGGTCAATTCACCCGCAAGTACCAGGCACAATGGAAGGATGACCTCTCAATGTAGGTTTGTTTAGGTTTTAGTTTTTTTTTATATACTTATAACATAATTTATGAACAACTAATTAATATTAATTACTACTTTTATTTAATTTCAGGTTCACAAACATTGAGGCTGCAAGGACTATAACATTGGCGTTTAAATTGTCGATGGAGATTCCATTGTTTCAATGGAGCCAGGTTTCCAAACATATTGAGTGGAAACCTAATATCGATGCATGATTTAAGCGATTTCAGGTCGGTGTTAATTTTTAATTTCCAGCTTATTTTTAATAAATGATTTTTATAATTTTATATCTTGTACTATTTTTATTTTTATATGAATTATTTATATACACAGAACAAATTTGAGTGGGATAAGGCGGACAACAATGTTGTGAGGAGGGTATGGGAGAATCACACGGCAACTAGGTAACATCGAAAATAATATTTATTTTTATTTTATAATTTTATGTTTTAAATTCTAATTTGTTACTATGGAAGTAGGTTGCGTGATTTTTGGTATGACACCAAAAAAAAATCAAAAAGACATGCGAGGGATAACGGTCTTGAAGGATGCAATGAGGTGGCGATTTGGCAGGAATTCAAACCGCCATTCATCTCGGGGGAAATATGGATGGCATATATTGAGCACGTGACCTCAGAGCGGTTCTCACGGCGCTCACAGTCTGGCACCGACAACCGGAACCAGCAAATTTATGGTTCGGTGACCACGCACACTAGCGGATCCGTCCCATTCAGCGCACATGCAAAGCGGATGGTAAGATTAATTTTATTGAAATATATCGTTAATTAATTTGTCGTTCCTTATAATATATTTAACTTTCAACCTATTTTTTCCTTACAGGCTGTGTCTCTTGGACGTGAACCGAGTCCAATGGAGCTGTTTCTAGAGACGCATGTGCGGAGTCAAGACCGCCAAAAGGGGGTGCAACAGTTCGTGGACAACCGTGCTCAGCACTTTGTGGTATGTTCGTTCATTCATTTTATTTTGTAAGTTATTATTTTCTTGAATTGCATCTTGAATTGCATTTGATAATTTTTTTACCGATGGAATTTTCAGGAGACCTATAATAGCCGGTTGAGGGAGAGATATGGAGACAATCCGTCGACCCATCCAGATTTCGATCCAGATTTGTGGATGGAGGCGGGATCGTCTGGTGGACCCGATAAAAACAGGGTCTACGGGCTCTCCAACACTACGACTGAAAACTTGCATTCGACTCGTAGTGTCTCAACTGTTGGAAGCTCTCCATCAGTATCGAACACCCAGTCTGAGGAGTTCATTGCGTTGAAACAACAATATTAACAACTCTCGACGAATTATGATGAGCTCCGTCAAATAGTCATGGAGATGAGATCAAAGATGGGTGACGATACTTGTGCAACTTCTTTTTGGCCGTATGGTCCCGGGAACAACCAGCCTCCTCCTCCTCCGCCTCCTCCTCCGCTCATTGCTATTCTAGTTTAATTTTGTTTTTTAAACACATTAAATTTGTAATGAATATTATTACTTTTACATTTTTAATGTTTAATGCATTTTTATTTGTTTATTTAGGTTTTTTACAATTAATAAATTATTTTTTTTATATATTTTAAATATCTACCGATGGATATACCGACGGATAATATCCGTCGGTATTTAACAGAGAGTTGCCGAACAATTACCATCCATGCCATCTTTACCGACGGCATCACCGACGGATATTATCCGTCGGTGATTAAATACCGACGGCATTACTGACGGATAATATCCGTCGGTATTACACAGAGAGTTGCAACAAAATTACAAGCCATGCTATAATTACCGATGAAAAGTCCGTCGGTAATTACCCTTAAAATTACCGATGGATTTATTCCGTTGGTAATGTTCCCGCGGGAAACTTTTTTTTGGCGCGCGCGTATCCGTCTGTATTACCGTCGGTGTTTTCGTCGGTGGGTGGTTTTTTTTATTGCGACAGAATTAGCGACGGAAATGGGATTTACCGACGACTGTTATACCGACGGACGTGTTCCGTCGGTAAGTCCGTCGGTATGATTTTCACCGACGGATTTCATTGCTGTCACTGACGGAATGAGTCTGTCGGTAAAACTGGATAATGTTGTAGTGTTAGACCAAGCAATCAATCCTACTGTTGTTGCATATGTGGTTTGTGAAACTTAATTTTGTTTGTGGCAACATATTTAACCATGCATTTTATTTTCAATTGCTTAACTTGATTAATTGTTTTGTTGTTTTGATAGCCTACTCTTAAGAACGCCATGATCGAGGCATAAGGGCCCAATGTCGAGGAGCATCTATGGGTGGATTCCAATGTCCTTTGGATGACTACGAAGGACAAGCATAACAAAGGTTGTGTTTGAGGGATGCTTAGAGTATTACTAATCTTTATATTTATTGATGAAATTTTTTGCTAGTATTTGTACTATTATTTTATTAGTAATTAATTTATTAACAAAAATGCTCCATTGGTAACTCTTTTGTTAGTAATTTTTTGTCGGTCTATAAGTCTGTTGGTAATAAAAAAATATTATTACCGATGAATTTACTAACAGAAAAAGCGCACAAAAAAAATAAAATTACCCACTTCATTTCGTCGGTATTTCCCTCAAAAAAATACCGTATGTAATTCCTTCGGTAATTATTTAAAAATGTTTTTTAAAAAATCCATTTTACAAAACCATAAAACAATTAAATTAATATAAATCAACACTCTATAATACTCAAAAAGCTTGGAAAAAATAAGAACAAAATCAACTCAAACAAATTTGCAACAAATAAATAACACGAAAAAATAAATTCAACTAAAAAAATTCATATGAAAAAAATAAAGTTGTGATTGCTAAAATTTTTAAAATCTTATAAATAAATCAACTAAAAATTGATCTCATATGAAAAAAAAATCCTACAACAATATTCATATAATTATTCAGAACAAAAACAATTAAAAATAAATAAAATACAATAACAAATATAATGAAAAAAAACATAAAAAACGAGGAAAAAAGAAAAATCTTACCTTGATGTGGTTGCAAGTGAAATTAAGAAGAAAAAAAATAAATTTGTAAAGTATATTAATTAAAAAAATTGAGAAGAAAAAAGAAGAAAGAAGAATAATATATACCTGATCATGGAGGAGAAGAGAAGGAATTGAGTAGAGAAGATAAAAGAAAGAAATGGATATTGGTGTTTTTTACATATAGGGAAGAAGAAGAAGAAGAAGAAGAAGAAGAAGAAGAACAAAAGAGCTCCGTCTGTTGTGAAATTAAGGATTCTAAACTTTTTATTGGGGCGTTTTACCGATGGTTTTACAGACGGATAATTAATATTAATATTTTTAATTATTTCATCGGTGATTCCGTCAGTAATATTTAATTTAATTTTTCAATTTAATCAAAATTTTTCACAAACCACAAAATATCACCGATGACTTTTCAATCCGTTAGTGATTCCGTTTGTAATATTTAATTTAATCAAAATTTTCCAGAAAACCGCCAAATAACACCGACAAGTTTTCAATCCAACGATAATTTTGTCTGTAAAGAACAATAATTAACAGTGCAATTCGGAAGTGAATAGTTTCAGAGCTCTTTGGAAAATACCGACGGAATTTTTCGTTGGTGATTCCCTTTATAATTGACATGATGAACAATGTTCACAATTTACTAACGATTTTACCGATAGAATTTACTGACAGAACGTGTCATCGTTTTTTTGCTTTGTTTTAATTATTTTTTTTCCACTATAATTCTTTCAGTATATACCGGGAGAATATTTTCATTGAAAATTTACTGATAGAAATATTTTCTCGATATTTTTGTTTGTATTTATCAATTTTCTGGTAATTGGTGAGACCAAAGAACCTTAAGAAGCAGGCTGCTTCCCTTGGCGGTCCATTCTTCTCGCAGCCTGCGCCGACCATTTCACAGCAGTAGATTCAAGAGGTGGTAGCGCAGTAATGAGCCAGCACCTACAGGCAGAGCATAAGGAGTGGCAGCGTCGACAAGCACAACAAGCAGTTGCTCAATGGGCACTCCGAGAGCAGCTGCAAGCTGTTGAGGAAGAACGTCGCTGCTAGCGGGAGCGAGATGAGGCCCAAATAGGTCAAATATAGGCTGAGATCATGACGCTCCAGAAAGAGCTTAGAGATCATGCTCAATTCATGGACTCCAGATTCAACAGTTTCGAGGACCATCTTGAGGACATCTTGCAGCGTAAAGGCTTTTCCTTACCAAACTCGCAGCCGCCTCAAGATTCAGATGAGGACCGCCAAGACAAGGGTCTTTAATCATTGCTCCTTGAGAATGGTATCGGCATTAGCAACGTTTTTTAGTTTTTTATCAGCGACGGTTTTAGTGACGGTTTACCGCAGCTAGCGATGGTTTCAGCGACGGCATCAGCAACGGTTCACCACAAGGAACAATATTTAGCAACTGTTTCAGCAAAGGTTAAACAGTAATCAGCAACGGTCTCAACCATATTTCATAATAGTAATTAGCAACGGTTTTTCAAAAAAACGCATAATTTTATACAAACTGATGTGTCATTATTTTTTTTCTGGCAAGTTTAATCAATTAATTACATTCGTAATCAATAGATGCACGCCAAATCAGTTGTAAAATAATTATTTTGTTTGTAAATCATTTTCCTTTTTCTCATACTCAATCGCCCACATGACATCCACAGGATCCCTTGACGACAGAGACAAACACTTGAAGTAGCTTTCGTCCTTGTCATTTTTTTCTTACTTGCCCGTGGTCCCTTAATAGTGGAATTCGATACTTAACGATAAAGACAAATTTTCGTCCTCATCGTTAATTAACCTTGCAAATATGCGGTACCATAAAACAAACAAAAAAAATATTGCAAATGCTATTTTTTTTACTCGCCCATGTGATATCCACATAATTCCTTGATGAAGGATTTAGACACTTGATGATAAAGATAAATAAGGGAAGTAACTTTTATTTTTGGTTATTAATTAGTTAAAATACGCGCAAGCTATTTTAAACATCTAGGTTAAACTAAAAAAAAAAAAAAAAACAGAGGAATGTTGTATATACCATTTAACTCATTAATTTGTTCCTACTCGTCCACTTGATTTCCGCATGATTCCAAGTCATCCTGGATTTTGCTTCCAAGAGTACAAAAACAATTTGTTGACAGCTAATTGTGATAAGAATTGAAACCCTGTGGATGCACACTGTTATAAGAACTTGTGATATATCAAATTGTTGAAATATATAGCCACATTTTCATTACCAAATATTCCCATCCCTTCTCATGATCATGCAGCAGCAAATCCCCCTTCTCCTGGCCTTCCTTCTCTTTGTCCTCGCTGTATTGAGATTACGGAAGAAATCAAAAGGCCATGACTCAAGTTGTAAACCACCTCCAGGACCACGGGGATTACCCATCATCGGAAACATCCATCAGCTAGCTGCCTCTGTAACTGTACCCCATCGTCTCTGTGCACACTGGGCGAAGAAATACGGACCAATCATGCAACTTAAGATTGGAGAAGTTAATACTGTTATTATTTCTTCACCAGAAGTAGCAAAAGATGTGTTCAACGATATCAATTTTGCTGAAAGACCTGAGCTCCTAGTTTCACAAATCATGCTTTATAATGGCCAGGGCCTTACGTTTGCACAATATGGAGACCATTGGAGACAAATGCGAAAAATTTGCGTATTGGAGCTATTTAGCGCAAAACGTGTACGCTCATTCAAATCAGTAAGGGAAGAAGAGGTTTCGAACTTAATCAGATCCATCCGTTCGAAAGCAGGTTCACCAATCGACATTAGGAAAATGCTTTTGGATTTGTCAAATGTCATCACTTCAAGATCAAGCATTGGTACGAAATACAAAAACCAAGCTGCACTGTTACACGTTGTTGAACAAGTGACAAGGGCAGTAGCAGGTATAAATGTTGTAGATATATTCCCTTCCTCTAGATTGTTACGCATGATCAGTCAGTTTAGGTCTGGTCTCCAAAGGTTGCAAGAAGAAGCGGATCAGATGCTTCAAGACATTATAAATGAACGTAGAGCCCAGAGGGTAGAGAAGAAGAAAGGTGAAATTGAAGAGGAGGATAATATTTTGGATGTGCTTCTGAATCTCCAAGATGATAGAAGCTTTGAAATTTCAACAGATAGCATCAAATCAATTATCCTGGTTAGTGAACATATGCATGCTTCACTTTTCATATATATATAATATCTACACGCACGTCTAAAGATGCACAAATCCATCTCTATACATATCGTGTTTCAATCTAAAGATTGTCTAACGTAAGGTATACAGGCCAGGAATCAGTTTTTCAATCTATCTCTGTATGTAGCTAGCATCAAATCTATCCCCTTAGTTAATACTAATCAAATTTCACATACAAGAAGGTCAAATAATATGAACCCTTACTCAGTACGTAGTCTTCTTAATTTCAGGAGATCTATACTGGTGGGAGTGAAACATCAACAACGGTTTTGGAATGGATAATGTCAGAATTGATGAAAAACCCTAGTGCAATGGAAAAGGCACAAAAGGAAGTGAGGCAGGTCTTCAACAAGTTTGAGAATGTTGATGAAACAATTGTTGACAATTTAAATTTCATGAAGCTGGTTATCAAAGAATCTTTGAGATTACATCCTCCCGGAACTTTCATTCCCAGAGCATGCAGTAAGACTTGTCAAGTTAATGGATATACCATAGAAGCTAAGACTAAAGTAATGGTTAATGCATGGGCTATTGGAAGGGATCCTAAATACTGGACTGAACCTGAGAAATTCTATCCTGAGAGATTCCTACATAGTTCCGTTGATTATAAAGGTGCCAACTTTGAACTCGTCCCATTTGGTGCTGGAAGGAGAATGTGCCCAGGAATGCTGTTTGGTATGGCCACCGTCGAGTTTACTCTTGCGCAGCTGTTATACCATTTTGATTGGAAACTTGCAGATGGAGCAACGCCGGAAGCTCTTGACATGCAGGAGATTTTCGCTTCCACAATGAGAAGAAAACATGATCTTATAGTAGTCCCCATCCCGCGCCGTCCTTAATTTCTCCGTGGAATCAATTGTCCATGTGTTCTTCCAATAGGAATTATGAATATCTTATTGTCTTTAAATAAAACGCACCATGGAGAATACATGACAATATTATTATGCTAACTATTAAAAAAAACCATGACACCCCTCTAGTGTAAATGTGGTTGTTAAATATATGATAAATTATTTAATTAAATTTTTTTTTTATGTTTTCCTTTTCATAATCAACATTATTATGCTATTTGTTAAAATTACATAATAAATTTTAACACATGAAAAAAAAAATACATAACATGAACGAAAGAAATGAAGTAGTTAATAACATTAAGAAAAATAAATAACTAACATGAAGAAAAAAAAAGATTACATGAAATGGAGGAAAAAAAGGAAGTTAATTGAAAATTAATTAATTAGTCCTGATAAAATGGAGAATACATGAGACAGCTCCCCATAAAGAGAACGCGCGCGCACTGGGCATTGGGGCCTGAGGGCTAGAGGGCCCTTGGGTGCTTAGGCAACTAGGCGCCCGCGCGAGACAGCCCTCTGGCTGCGTTGCGCGATGCAGAGAGGCCCCCCCCCCCCGCGCAAGAGAGAGGCTAGACACAGCTATGGCCGACCCGATACCGCTAGCAACCGCGCCCGAGTTGCTGGGGTTCCCGTGTTTTGCCAACAAAACGTGCTTCTTTCCACACAAAACCCATCTAGTAAAATCAAGCCTATTTTTCTAAGGCTGCCCATTTAGGGTCATTCCGACTTGATTCCTATTTTTACAGATTTTTTTGAATTTTTAGTGGTAGGAAAATTAAAAAAAAAAAATTCTCGACCTCAAAAAATTTTGAAATTGTTTGTGGAGGTAGATTGGATTTTTCCCAACCTTTTTGTAAAATTTAAACTCAAAATACCAAGAAATGAATTTTTTAGAGGGGGTGACAACTGGGATCTAGTAGTGTCTTCCCCTATCAGACTTGCAATAACACTTATTGCTCTTTAGGGGGGAGCCCCCTGCCTGGCCTTAGGGCACGCTGGCATGGTGATTATGGGGCCTGGCACGGGTTTGTTGTGCGTTGTGCCTTTACCCGTACTATGATGAGGGGCCTCATGGACCCAATGTATCACCGGCATTGATGACCCAATTTCGGCCACTTCCTTCGGGACACGCTCCAAGCCCTGGCGCGTATTGGAGCTGCCTTTTTGAGGTGTGGGCGTGGCATTCATATGCCACCCTCGAGCTGAGTTGTTGGCAGCTGCTGGGCACCCATCCATTTGGCGCGAGTTCATGGTGGGCGTGGCCGCTGCTCATGCTCACAAGTAGGACGCCTAGCCGAGGGCAGTTCGGTACGGAGTGCCATGCTCGGGGATCCTGAGGAGAGCTCTATGCTGGTGTGGGCGTGGCATGAGAATGCTATGCGCGTGCCTATGCGTTGGATCCCCGCATGATCTTCGACATCATGGCTAGACGTGCCCGTTGCTGAGGCCCGGTCATCAGCTTTTGAGCTGAGGCAGCGGCGCCCCACTAGTTTGTCCCCATCATATCCCTCTTAGGCTTGTCCCTCAGATGTCCTTCGCATCTGGCAGTGTGGGCACGATCTCGCCCGGTTGTTTCCACTTGCTCTTTGGGGTTGTGGTTCGATCGATAGGGTTGTTGTCATGTGTACACAGTGGTGCATGAGTGGTCATCGGGCTATCCGCGTTGGCAGGCTCTGTGTTGGTGTATCGAACCGTTGGCCCACTGCCCCTATCACTTTCAATCCAAGGCCTTACATGTCTTGCAGCGAGGCGGGGTTCCTGTGTTGTGTACCCACTGCGGTGGAATTTGAATATGAAGTTGTCCCTCTCCGTCGTGCACCTCTTTGGGGGCGCGAGGTGAACCCAGTAGCGGCACCTGTGTTCCAATCGAGCGGACTCCCGCCAAATTGGCCCATACGTGATTGCTCGTGCTTTCAGATGTGAAATGTGATGCCAGACGGGGGTCTTCGCTCCATGACAGTCCTGTTTGAGCCATCCATGCTTGATGAGAATGACTCTCATGCCCGTCTCGCCCCTTCGTCTCATCAACATTGGGGATCGTGCGGGTCGTTGTGTCGCTGAGGAATGCTACCTGGTTGATCCTACTAGTAGTCATATTGTCTCCAAGATTAAGCCATGCATGTGTAAGTATAAACTAATTCAGACTATGAAACTGCGAATGACTTATTAAATCAATTATAGTTTGTTTGATGGTATTTGCTACTCGGATAACCGTAGTAATTGTAGAGCTAATACGTGCAACAAACCTTAACTCCTGGAAGGGACACATTTATTAGATAAAAGGTCGATGCGGGCTCTGCCCATTGCTCTTATGATTCATGATAACTTGACGGATCACACGGCTATCATGTCGGTGATGATAGGATAAAGGCCTACTATAGTGGTGACGAGTGACAGAGAATTAGGGTTCGATTTCAGAGAGGGAGCCTGAAAAACAACTACCACATCCAAGGAAGGCAGCAGGCACGCAAATTACCCAATCCTGACACGGAGAGGTAGTGACAATAAATAACAATATCGAGCTCTTCAAGTCTGGTAATTGGAACGAGTACAATCTAAATCCCTTAACAAGGATCATTGATGTCTTAAGAGGTGCGATCGAGATCGGACCTTCGTTAGGATAAGGACAAACCCGTAGGTGGAAAAAGTAAGTGGTTTCCATCTTTTTCTCATATGATGTTTATGTTTTGAAATGATTTACATATGATAATATATTATTAAATCCTTGTTGAATGATGAAATGACGATGAAGTGTTTGATGTGCCTGTTACAGCACAAGGTAATTTCAAGCATTATAGGCAATTTAAAAACATAATAAAGCAATCTTAACATTACATTTTGTTCATGGACCAAAAGAGCATAATTCTTTCATTTCTCCTTACTTATGTAAATACCACCCTTAATAATTCGTCAATTACCGAGGCTAATTACAATACTCAAACTCGGTTCTCCATCTCAAATACCGTTAACCAAACTATTGTTATTCTCTGTTTAAAACATTACAATTATACTTCTTTCATATACTTGGTATATACAAAACATAATACCCATAAACGCATCAATTCTTGAAACTAACTCATAACTCTCAAATCTGGCAACTGCTTAGGATGCCATTAGCCAAAGCTAATCATTTGTCAATCTCGGTCATCCACTTAGGATGCCATTAGCCGACGCGAATCATTAACAAATCAAATGTTCTAGAGGTGGTTTATGAAATCACTATAACATGATAATATATCATTTGTAATACACAAACAAACATTCCATAACAATTTAGCATTCAGTATAACACAACAATAGTCCCTTCATATTATTCATCCAACCATTTATAGTAGTTAATGTTTAATGCAATACAACAATAAATCCCTCATAATACTCATACAAAAATTCATAACAACTTAGCACTATGTATAGCACAATAATAGATCCTTTGCAATACTCATATAAACATTCGTGACAAATAACCTTCAACATAATACAACGACAGATCCTTTGTAATACTCATACAACCATTCGTGACAATTAACATTCCATATAGCACAACAATAGATCCTTCGTATTAAATTCACTTTAGAAAATAATGTTATGCTAGAAGGGGGTGGAAATCACCTACCTGTTCCTCCTGCGGCGTACTCGTCCGGTCAAAGGTTCGATTCTGGTCGCACCACCTGATACATTAAATGATCATAAATCAGCATATTTGCATTCGACAAACACATAACTCGTCGCCATACTTATTTCAAAATCCACATGTTCATATTCTAGTGTTCCACACATTATACAATTATAGAATGAAATCATTACAAGCATTAAGTCATTTCTGACGTGAAGTTCATTTACGGGTGTCACAAAAAGTTGTCAGCGAAAACTGGGTCACTGGTGACATACAATTCGTTAGCAAAAACTGATTCGCTGGTTACATACAGAATTTGGCAGTGGAACTGATTCACTGGTTACATATAATTCGACAGCGAAACTGATTCACTGGTGACCTATAATTGGTCAACAAAAACTGATTCGCTGTAGCCTATACAATTCGGTAATGAAAGCTAATTCGTTGCAGATAACAAAATTTGGCAATGCACACTGATTCACCACAGGCAACACAGTTTCGGCAACGAACATGGATTCGCTATAGGCAACACAGTTTCAGAAACGAACATGGATTCGCTGTAGGCAACACAGTCTCGACAGCAAACACTGATTTATTGTGGACAACACAATTTCAACAGCAAACACTGATTCGGTGCAGACAAGACAATTTTGGAAGCAAACGCTGATTTATTGCAGACAACTCAGTTTCGGCAACAAACACTGATTTTCGACAACGAACACTGATTCCCTGCGGACCACACGATTTTGGTAACAAAAAGTGATTCATTGTAGACAACACCATTTGGCAGCGAAAAGTGATTTGGTTTTTCCTTCTCTTCCATCTATACTATATAGCGGGCCTGTCACACTTCCTCTCCTCTCATGGTTTCAGTCATCAACGCAACTCCTTAGCTTTCTTCTTCTTCAAACACTCAAGGTAGGGGACATGCAGCTGATATAGGTGGGTCTTCTCTTTTGAGAGGGTGGCTGTTATTGTAGTCATAACTGCTGGCCAATTATGGGGAAGGGGCATAAACTCCTTCTCCTTCCATGGCTTCGACCACTTTTGTCTTTCCCTTGGTCACCCTTCTTCTCCAGCATTCAAAGGTGGTGCGTGCAGCTGGGTATGCAGCTGTTGCAGGCAGATTTTTAGGGAGAGGAAGAAGGCAAGAGCATGCAACCTGTTTTTGGAAAGAGTGCCCTTTTCTCTCTCCTTGCTGCATTTATACCCTCTTAAATGCAAAAAGGGTGTTTAGATGTTGGACCAAGGTTGTCCTTATCCCCCTTTTGGGTTATCCTTGGGTTGGTTTCTATTTCCATTCTCCCATAGGATAGGTTGATCCAACACTAATTTTTTTTATTAGGTTTGATAGTGTCGCTACTGATTTAGAAATTAGAGGCCACAGATTGCGTCGCTGCCTATTCAGAAATCGACAGCGAGAACTACACCATTACCAATTCATAAATCGGCAGCTAAACTGTGCTGCTACCGATTTAGAAATCGGCAGCCAAAAACTGTGCCGCTGCCAATTCTGAAATCAGCAACCAAAAACTTTGTAGCTGCCAATTCTGAAATCAGCAGAAAAATGTGTCGGTGCCGATTTAGAAATCGACAGCCAAAAGCTTTGCTGCTGCCGATTCTGAAATTGGTAGCCAGTACTGTGGCGTTGCCAATTCAAAAATTGGCAGCAAAAATTGTGCCACTGCTGATCCAGAAAGCGGCAACCAAAAACTTTGTTGCTGCCGATTCTGAAATCGGCATCAAAATTGTGTCGATCCCGATTCAGAAATTAGCAGCCTCAAACTGTGCTGCTGCTGATTTAGAAATCGACAGCAAAAAACTTTGATGCTGCTGATTTAGAAATCGACAGCAAAAAACTTTGATGCTGCCGATTATGAAATCAGCAGCAAAACTACGCCGCTGCTGATTTAGAAATTGACAGCCAAAAGCTTTGCTGCTGCCGATTTCTAAAATCAGCAGCCAAGAACCGTGCTACTGCCGATCTCTCAGCAAGAACTGTGCTGCTGCCGACTCAAAAATCAGCAGCGACGGTGGAGTCGTTTTAGCTTAGCTCTTTCTCTTTTTTTTGTTAGGTGTTTATGATAATAATCATATTAATAGCCAATATAGGTCTTACATTTTTCTCATTACACCCAATAATATTGTCATTCTTTGTTTGACCATAGTTATCATTACAAATTTCCATTTCGAACATGGCTTGTTTTTTTTTGAAGTTAAGATGTAATATCACATGTTCCTAGAAGGGAGAAGACCCAATTTTCACCCTTAACGCGTCTATATAGTCACTTTAGTGACTTTCCGAATATGTTAGCAGAGGTCACATTCCGACCTCTCCTTAGATTGTTAACTATATCTGAAGTTATAGGACTCTGTTTCAAGCAAGGTTAGTCTCATTGGAAAGATAAAACATAGGGCTACAAGTCCACTAAAGGGAGGAGAACCCATTTCTGCTCCCAAGACACTCAACATTACTAAAAAAAAATTAGACCTACTTCTCTATCAGGTCTGTCATGACTCAATCTCGGTTGGTGACTCATAACTGGAGTTATATAGCTCCAAATTGAGTAAGACCAATTTACTTAGTTAGTCAACATCCAAAACTACAATTCCTATGAAGGAACCTGATCCTATTCCCTCATCCTCCTACTTGAATTCTTTTTGAAAGTTAGGAGACGAATCTGTCCAGATTCGTTAACCTTTTCATTTGCACAAAACATCCACAATTCAACTTTCCCTATTTTATCTCAACCCCTAGCCATATCATATACTATATTATAGTGCCAAAACAAATACGAGCTCTCAGTAGTAGCTGCAGCTAGAGAGAGATGCTCTTTTTCTTCTTGAAGTTTCCTCTTCGTGATGGTGTCCTACAGCTACTGAGTTCCTATTTGGAGCTTCTTTATCTGTTGTTAATTTTTGGCCCTCCTTACATGGAAAAAAATCAAAAGAAATTAGCATCTCTCTCCTCTTTGATTCAACAGTAACGAATCCTAGAGGAGTCTTATTTTTATCTATATTACAACATGGTTGTGCCTCCAACATACCAGGTTCTTTTTGTCTCAAATCCCCCAACTCTCAAGCAGTATCCAAGTCTAGCGTCTGATGGGTATGGGGTTGTGTAAGCCCCCCCTAAAAAGTGTGTTCCGGTGGCAGATTGTTCAGATGAAGAACATGTGGATGGTGCCCATTCCACCCTAGAGGATGCATTTGAAGGAGGTTCATTGCTCTCCAAGTCCCCTGCCCTTGCCATGGCATCCGACACTGCTTGCATCAACGAGATCACTTATTCATCAGAGGGTAGGGTGCTGACTCTCTCTACCAGCGCCGAAGGGGTCACTCACTCCTTTGTTGTTTGTGCATAACATATTCCAATTGCTAGTGCTAAATAATGTCTTCCTAGCTCAGGTACTTACTCAGAACCTGTTGTAGGGAAATGGGGGGTCTGGGTTTCTAGATCTGGAAGTGGTAGGCACTCTTCTACCCCTATAATGCTTTTTTCTACTATTCTATCAGAGGGGCTAAATCCCTCTAAACAACATGAGGTGGTATACCTTATGAATCCCTAGTCAGTAGATTCTTTAATTTCACTTCTTTTTGTTGTTGTAGTCTGCTATATTGTAGTTTGTTATGTTTGTCTTTTGTTGTTGTCTGCAATGTTGGTCTACTTGAGATGGTGATGTAGCTAATGGTTTGATATCTTTGTTTGACTTCTGTTTTGCTACTCTCTCTATGGTGCCATTGCAGGGCTACTAGAGTGGACGGGTTTCTAGCGCTGTCATGCCTCTTATCTCAAATGCTGGTGGTCACTACTACTAGTTTGATGCAACCCTAGCAGAATTGAATGGAACACGCGAGGCCAAGATCTATCTAATCCAAGATTTGCTAAAAATAAGATGAGCTTATCGCAATGGAAGACCTGTTCCATGGCAACAAGACTATAAACCAACCCAATCACAACGCTTACACCTAGAGACGAGCAAAATGAGTATAAATTCACAACAAAGATTGGTCAATTCTTTAAAAAGTTGAAAGTTCAATCAAGAACCAAGATTGACAATCAAAGGTCGAAAAAAATCAGAATATTATTAGAAAAAAAAGTGCTGAGAATTATTCTCAAGAGTATTTATACCCTAAGCCAAAAACCCTTGTTTCCCTAATGGGTGACATATAAACCCAATTTAAATAATAATCAACCCAAGCTAAAACTAGCTCAAACTAATTAAAATAAATAAAATAAACATGTCCGAAACCCAAACAAGTGTTTCCTTACAAAATAAAGAAAGTTTAATAGCCTAACTAATTTATTAAGACAAGTTTGATTATTTCTGCATTCTCTTTGGCAGTAACAAAACCCAACTTTAAACAGATGGTTCTCTCTCGTCTTAAAGAATTAGAAGATGTACCATATACCGTTGGAAAGGTATGGAAGTCTAGTTTCCATCCTAACTAGAATCCCCTAAAATTCAACCTGTAGCTCCAGTTATGATAAAAAAGGCAGCGAAAGGTCAAACTAACCAAATCTAGTCTTCTTTTCCCAATCCTTGTGTAATGGTCTTGGTTCCACCAATAAGCCCCTCTTGAACATGAATCAAATTAATCATGTCTTGTTCCTCATTATTTAATATCCTCTTAAAGTCCACTTTAGCCTACGTATCTTGAAGAAGTCCATTGAAAGCCTCTTTGAACCTCTTAACTCTAATTCTTGTAACTAGACCAACCAGAACCTCCAATGGATCCTTTGGTGCTTGGATCACATCATGGTTGAAGTAGTTGTTGGTGTGTAGAGGTTGCTGATGCCACACCCTTACTTGGTTTTGCTTATGTTAACACAAGTTGAGGACTGTCAAGGGTTGCAACCTAATGTTGTCTACTGGTGTTAGCTTGCTAGAGTTGACTTCCCACTTTGGCTTTTGTGTTGCTGTTGTATGCAGTTTAGTTTACCGAGCTTCTTGGAGCTAGCTGCTAGATCTTTTGGTTGCTGCAAAACGTAGTGGTGGTATGCTGGAGTTGATGAGATTCCAAGCTTTGTTTGCTGCTGGCTTGTCCCTTTTGTAGGCCAGCTGCGGGATTTCCTTATGGCTGTTGGGTTTTCTGGTTGCTACGGGATGTGTTTGGCTGCTGCAGGATGTGTTTGGTTGCTGCTATATGCAACATTGGTAGGTGTTGTGATGTCGCGGTCGCACAAATTAATTACCCTAGCTTCAAACACAACACACAAGATAGTATAGAGCAAGCAAGGGGTCGATCCCACGAGGAAGGTTCAAGTCAGATTTTTATGCTAGATGATATGCAATTTTGGGGGGGGGGGGTTTGGACGTTATCTAGGTTAAAGCAAAAGAAAATAGAAAACTATCAAATGAAATTTAATAAAATCAGAAAATTATCAAGAGAACAAACCTTGGTCTCAAGCACACATCCACCTAAAGAAATCAGAACTGATCATGGAAACGAAACATCAATTTATATTCTGAATATTTATCTCTTCTTAACATTGGTTAGTTAACGGATCCGCCATATAACTGACCCTAACCATCAAACAACCATAGTGTCCGCACTAGTAATTTAATTCAATGGCAGCCTTAAGAACCAGATAAGTTGATTAATCAAGAAAACATAACTGTCCGCAGTCTATGTTTGATTTGATTGAATGTTCTCCCTAAGATTAATAACATAGATCCGTCACAATTATTAAACTTAGTTGCTTCACAAGTTCATATACCACAACTCTGGTTTTGATATCAAACTTAACAATAGATTGTCTACAATAATAACTTAGAGTCCGCTCTAGCAATTAAAATAAACAATTATAGAAAAAATAAGCATAGGAGAACAAACATATTCATCATATAAACTGAAAAGAAAAGGTAAAATAAATCTCATAGTTCTTGAAATCTGAAAGTTTCCGTGTCCTTGCAACCAAGAAAACAAGTTTAGCCTTGCATGTTTGTTGAATAACTAATCAAAAAGGAGGAATGCATGATGTTGGGTTTCTTAGAGGAAGGGGGTGTTTTTCTCCTCTTGGCTGGCCGCCCCCTTCTCTTCTCTCATTCTTTTTATACCATAGGAAATTCTAGTCTCTATTTTACAAAATAGTCCTCCCTTAAGTAGACTGTTTACATTTAAGTATTTCAAGAACTATTTTTCTAAAAAAGGAGAAATAGCCTTGCATGAAATCTTCAAGCTTTGACTTAAAGGAGCTAAATTGCTGAAATAAAAACTTGGATATTGGTTTAGATGCTTCAAAACGTAATTTGGGCTCGTTTCTTCACGAAACCTGTTTGCTGGCAGAATTCAGTTGTCATCTTTGAAAATTCATATCTCCCTTATATGGAATTGGTTTTGGGTTAAATTTGGAGCGTTGATAGAACTTTGCATAAGGAATCCAAAACAATTGATTTTGCATCAATTGGACTTCTGTAGCTCCAGATATTCAAGTCGGAATGGACGAAGGTCAACATTGACAGATTGCAAGATTTGACTTTGAAGGCTGAGATTTCCATGCTCTTCCTTATTTTATTTTCTTGCCTTATATTTCCAGAAAGGTATGGATGTTATCTTTTTAATGCCACTGGAATTACTTCATTTTGACCTCTAGAGCTCACGCTCTGCACAAAACATCGACTGAAGGTCAAATCTACCAATTACCTCCAATTTACTCCTTTTTGCATCTTTTATCCAAAAGTGCCTTCAAAACATAAAATAAAGAATATCAAGACATTTTATATATAAAACATAGGCAAAATACTAGTTAAATTAGGGTGAAACTATCGAATAATATAGTTGCATCAGTAGGCTAGAGTGGATGCGGTTTAATGGCCTCACCCTCCGGCTATTTGGTTTGTTCTTTGTTGTTGTTGGCGCAACTTCGTCGCCTACTATTATTTGGTTGTGTTTTGCCTATGGTTTTAGTTTGTTGGAGTTGATGGCTTCTGGGGGTTTGCTGCTGGTGAATGCTTTCCTAGCATGCTGGGACTCCTCCCTGACCCCCGCCTGGTTGATATGGTTGGATACTACACTTCCTTGCTGGAGTTCTTGTGTTAGGTTAGTCATTGATTCCATGGTTGCTGATTGATGTGCTGATTTACTGAGCTGCTGTAGTTTGTGCAATGGCTGGTTGTGTTTGTTTTGCTGCTTATAGGCTGCTCCCAGTGACATCTTTGTCATTGGTTTGTTAATTGTGGTCGATTTTGGTGGGTGTTGCTCTTGCTGCTTATGACTGTCATGTATTCCTTGTTGTGCTGGATGCTCTGCTTCTTCATTGGAAATCCTGCAAGCTGTAATGCATGTTGCCGCAGGGGTGCATGCCATGTTCGGGGTGCTTCTCTCGGTTTTACATGTCTTGGGCTGCCATTTTCATTGATGTTATTTAATGTTTTCCTCCTCTAGATTTGAGAGGTCTACTACCGCAAAATTATTATCGGCCTTGCGTGGCTGCCTCATGTAGGGAGCTTGTTCCTTTTTGGTTTTGTTTACATATTGTCTATATATGTTTGCTCTTCTGGATCGTCAGAATAGTCTAGCTTGTATCCAGTTTTGTTTCTATTGGGATCATGTTCCTTTTTTTTTTGTATTTCACATTTCTCTGTACATGTATATGGACTTGCTGATTAATACATACTTACATTCTGATTAAAAAAAGAGTGCCAAAAATACATTTTAAGAGCCAATTTACTCTATTTATTTCAATCTTCCCTTTTAACATCAAAATATAACGTTTTTCAATTCTACTAACTTTCTGAATAATATTTTTCTAAACACAATCCTTGCTGGTTCAACATGTATTTTGCCTCGTTGTGATACAATTAAACACACGTCATGAAGCTAAATATGTCAAATTAAACATCCTTCCCCTTAAATGCATAATTGACCGAAAGCATGACCTTAAGGAACCAAGAGTTTCCTTATTCCTTTCATGCTAATTTCATTCAATTCACACACATATTCTCGTAAAAAAACAACCTATTATAATAGATTTAATAAGGAAAAACCACAATCCCCCCTTTTCTCTTTATATGGCCGGCCACCCTTTACTTAATTACCGATACATTTTCTTTGATAAATCATCATGATTTCATGCCTCCAATCACTTACAACACATGGATTAACTTAATTTTAACAATTAATATATTTCCCTCAAATCAAGTCTAAGAACCCTAATCTAAAATTCAATATTAAAGCATCAATTCATAATTAAATTTGAAACGACTTATAGGACCATATTTAGAACTGCTTACCTGGTAAGAATCAAGATCTCGATCTTCAACCAGTCGAAAATTTTTTACTCCCCCTTTTTCTAATGACAGTCGACCTTCCCTCCTCTTTCCTTGTTCAAATTTGTTAATCTCTTGCCCACAAGTTTTTAATTCTACCTATACACCCTTAATCTTGGATGAGTTCTTGAAATTTTGGTGTTTTTCTCTTGATTAGGCAAGAATAAATTCAAAAACTCCCTCCCTTTCTCTTAATATTGCTGTAGATTTTTGATGAGCAAGGGAGAGGAGTATTTATACCCCATAATTTCTCTTATTTGCACTTAGGCCCCATTTCCTTTAAGTGTACTGCTTTTGCCCCCGCATCATTTTATTTTTATAATTAAGTTATACCTCTTCATTTCTTATAATTTCACCCCTCAACTTTTAGTTTAGTTCATTTTCTTTAATTTAATCCATCCCTCAATATTTATGGGTTAATTTATAATTTCTCGAAATATTTTGTCCGGAAATTTATATTTGAAAATTTCTGAATTCCTGTTTTTTATTTAAATCTATACATGAATTTCTTCGCTTTTATTTTCCATTTATTTAGTTTGCAATTTATGCAAACATTTATTTCCCGAGGTTTACATTCTCCCCTCCTAATGGAAATTTCTTCCTTGAAATTCAAGTTACGTACCTATATCGAAGAATAGATGCAGAAACTTCTCCGTTATCTCAGATTCTCTTTCTCATGATTCTTCTTTTATTCAAGAGCTTCTCCACAATACAAGGGAAATCTCTTATTCCTTAACACTTTCTCCTCTCAATCCAAGATCTTGATGGGCTTGGCTTCCATAGTTAGATCCCTTTTAATCTTCATAGGAACTTGTGGCAATACTCGTGAGGGGTCTTTCTTGGCCTTTCGCAACAAGGATACATGGAACACATTGTGAATCTTATCCAAATGTGCAGGCAACCCCAATCGATAGGAAACTAACCCGATTCTTTCTATAATCTCAAAAGGGCCAATATATCTCGGGGGCTAGTTTCCCCTTTACTCCAAATCGAATGATACATTTCCAAGGCGCCACCTTCAAAAACACCTTATCTCCTACTTGGAATTCCAAAGGGCTTCTTTGGTTATCTGCATAACTTTTCTATCTATCATGGGCTTACTTCATCCTCTTTCTGATCACCCTTACCTTGTCAGTTGTTAGTTGTACCATTTTAGGTCTCAAAAGCTTCCTTTCTCCTACTTCATCTCAACAAATTAGGGTACGGCATTTCCTCCCATACAATGCTTCATATGGAGCCATACCAATAGTAGCTTGATAACTATTATTATAAGTAAACTCCATTAATGGTAGGAGAACCTCCCAATTCCCATCAAACTCCAGCATACGAGACCTTATAAGATCCTTAAGAGTTTGAATGGTCCTTTCGGATTGACCATCTGTCTGATGATGAAATGTCATGCTTATATTCAACGTTATCCCTAATGCCCGTTGTAAACTAGGTCATAATCTCGATGTGAACCTTGGATCTCGATCTAATACAATCAATACTAGCACCCCGTGAAGTCTGATTACTTCATTTACATATAATTTTGCTAACTTATCCACCGAATCAATCATCTTCATAGGAAAAAACAAAGCAAATTTTGTTAGTTGATCCACAACTACCCATATGGCATCATTACCTTTTTTTCCCGAGGTAATCCCATCACAAAGTCTATAGAAATATCCTCCCATTTCCATTTCGAGATCGATAATGACTGTAATTCCCCTACAGGTCTTTGGTGTTCTATCTTTACTTGCTGACAAACCCCGTAGTTGAACACAAACTCTATTATTTCCCTCTTTATATTTGGCCACCAGTAGTATCCCTTTAAATCCCTATACATCTTCGTACTCACAGGATGAGTAGCAAATCAGGATTCATGAGCTTTTCTTAATACTTAAAAAGATGTCTTTATATCCTATTCACCCTCTCTTTGATCTTCCTTACTTTCTCATCTACTTGTTGGGCAACTAAGACCTTGTCTCGAAGCACATATCAGATTTTTAACTGAGCTAACAATGATCCCCCAGGCTCTACATTTAGCCATAAACCCATCGTTTTCAATTCAAGTATACTTTTTTTCCCTTAACCTCCATATCATTAACTACTAGTTTTCCCTTCCTACTCAAGGTATCAGCTACTATATTAGCCTTACCGGAGTGGTAGTCAATCATACAATCATAATCTTTTATTAATTTCACCCATTCCTTTGTCGCATGTTCAACTCCTTTTGCAACATCAAATATTACAAACTCTTATGATCCGTAAAGATTTGAACTTTGACCCATACAAATAATGTCTCCATACTCTTAAAACAAACACCACCGCTGCTAGTTCTAGGTCATGAACCAAGTAATTCACCTTATGTAATTTTGGTTGTCTTAAAGCATAAGCAATCACACACTCATGTGCATCAATACACATGCTAGACCCCTTTTTGAGGTGCCACTATATACCACAAATCCTTTTGTCCTCGATGGAAGGCCAACACAAGAGCAAAAGTGAGCCTTTCCTTCAATTCTCGAAAGCTCTCTTCACACTCTTTCGACTTGTAAACATAAAAAAGGGTAAATTAAAGCTGGAAATGACTCCACCATCGCTGCTGATTCAGAAATCGATAGTGACACAGTTCTTCATTGCTGATTTTTGAATTAGCAGCGTCATAGTTTTTGGGCGTTGATTTCTGAATTGGCAGCGACATTAAAAACCCAATAAAAATTAGTGTTGGATCAGCCTATCCTAGTGGAGAATTGGAATAGAAACCAACCCAAGATAACCTAAAAGAGGGACAAGGATACGGTAGAACAACCCCCAAACACCCTAGCACACTTATAGGGGCTGCAAATACAAGGAGAGTGAAAGGGTGACCCTTTCTCTTCCCAAAGACCAGCTGCATGTGTCCAGTTGCATGCTCTTGCTCCTCTACCTTTTCTCCATAAAAAACTAGACCCAATCCAGCTGCATGCCCCCTCCACGAGCTAAAGGAAAACTAGAGAGTGAAGTTAGCGACTGAATTCATGGAAAGAGAAAGGGTGTAGCAGGCTGGCCAAGATGCAGAAGAAAAGAAGAAGAGAAAACTACATAAAAAAAGAAAGAGATACCTTTGAAACTACACTTGGAACCTGTTAAAAAGCTATGAGGTATGAACCAGAACCCTTCTCCATTGTTCTTGTGACTTTGGGACTGAAAAGGAAGAAGAAAACCCTAAACAAATGGCCTAGGATCCTCACACCAGTTGTTAAGGAAATCTAGTCTAGAAAGAGGGACAAAACAAGGCTGATTAGGCGGACCTAGTTCCAGAATATTTAACAAAAGAAATGAACAAATTTTGAATGCATAAAGTTCGACGGATGACCGGCCATAATGAGGGCTAAACAATATGTAAATATGTGATGAAATACATGAAAATTACATTGTTGAACTCCCAGACCATATTCAAACTAAAATAGAATGCATGAGGATGATTGATACTTTGTTTTTTCACACATGATGGAAGAACTTACATGAAAGGTGTAAAGAAATGATGCAATGCATGAAGTGGATTTTATGAACAAATTGTATGTTGGAACCGAAATGCATGTTGATGTTCTTGCTTGAAATTGTGTGATTCTGTTGGATGATAAGAACATATTGTATGCTGGAACTGAATTGCATGTGATTGTTCATGCTTGAAATTAGGTGATTCTGCTGGATTTTTAATAACAAACTGTGTGCTGGAAACAAAACGCATGTGGATGTTTCATGTCGATTTGTGTTGTCTGCAGCGAATCAGGTTTTCACTGCTGATGTAACATCCTCCATTCCGGGATAAAAACAACAATCTCATGTCAACCGAAAAATAGAGTATATATATTCATGGTTTTTGTATTAAAATCTACTGAAATTTTGATGGAGTCCCCCCTATATCGGAAGGTCCCAAATTATCGACATGTAACCTGTTTACACTTCTAATAACTCACATCTCATAACTTAATCCCGACTCAATCATCCTAGGTTTCAATTCCACAAATATTCTCACACCTATCAACCACAATATTTATGGTATACATTATATAACAAAATATCATTATGGATGGATAAAAAAAATATAAATACATAGACATGAAATATGGTTATATGAACTACGGAGTTAAGTTCATTCAATCAAGTTTAAACATTAATTATACAAATTAAGTTATACAAACATTTTCATGTTTACAAAATATAAGGGTATACTCCTTAGAACTTAAATTACAAGATGGGAACATAAGCTGGGATCTACTCCTGTCATGCATGCGATGATCCTGAAACAAAATACATATTATTGAAAGGTGAATATCACATAAATATAACTACACGAATATCTAACAATTTCAACAGGGTAACATGCATTCATATTTTGTTCACTTCTCCCTTCTAGTTTTCAATAGAAACTCTTCCTTTCTCAACTATTAATAATCATTCCCTCTTCCACTATTAACCTCCATTCCAGACTTTATAAGATCAAACATGATTATTTTTGTTTAACACATTACCGATACCAATTTCATTGGTATCATCATTATCACCCCATAGGACTCGATGCAAGGTGATCCCCTTACCCGGGATCCTAACATACACTAAATGTATGCTAGCCAAAACATGGCGATCCCCTTACCCGAGATCCTAACATACACTAAATTTATGCTAGTTTACGCCTCAAATCACACTTCTCATATTTCCTTTGTCAGTGATAATTTCATCACTTGGCAATTCACACAACAACCTTTTCCCTTTAATAAACATACATTCAGTAATTCACATTTCACATCGGTAACATATATTAAATCATGGAATTTAACTAGAAGGTATAGGTGCGATTCACCTACCTGCAATAAAAGCTCTACTCGTGCTCCCCTGCTGCTGTTATTGCACCACGCCCGTGGTCCCTCCTGCAAATCATAGGTTCATCTCATAAATTTTCCTCACTCAAGGATATATTTTATAATAACCACATCAACAACCAATAAGTCTTTCTTTTAGTCATTTCTTAATATTTTATGTTTTTCTCATTTCACCCATTAATATTGTCGTTCTTTGTCCAATCACAGTTATCATTCCTTTCTTTATATTTGAAATGTTTCTGTTTAAATCCCGAACTGTTACTGTCTAGACATTGAACTGTTACTATCTAACCTCTCCTTAGATTTTTAACTATATCTAGAGTTATAGAACTTTGTTTCAAGCAAGATTGGTCTCGTTGGAAAGCTAAGACATGAGGCTACAAGTTCTCTAAAGGAAGGAGAATCCAGTTCTGCCTCTAAGATAGTCAAAATTGCTCATCAACAAACCTTTGGACTATTACTCTCCAACTGTTACTGTCTGACCCCTCAGATTTTTAACTATATCTGGAGTTATAGAACTCCGATTCAAACGAGATTAGTCTCGTTGAAAAGCTAAGACATGAGGCTACAAGTTCTCTGAAGAAGGAGAACCCAGTTCTGCCTCTAAGATAGTCAAAATTGCTTATCAACAAACATTTGGACTATTACTGTCCAACTGTTACCAATTGTTACTGTCTCGTTTTTGAACTGTTATTGTCTGACCTGTCTTCAGTTTTTTAACTATATCTGGAGTTACAGAACTCCGATTCAAGCAAGATTAGTCTTGTTGGAAAGCTAAGACATGAGGCTACAAGTTCTCTAAGGAAGGAGAACCCAGTTTTACCTTTAAAACAGTCAAAATTTCTCATCAACAAACATTTGGATTGTTACTGTCCAACTGTTACTGTCTCGTTTTTGAATTGTTATTGTCTGACCTCTCCTCAGATTTTTTTAACTATATCTAGAGTTATAGAACTCCGATTCATGCAAGATTAGTCTCGTTGGAAAGCTAAGTCATGAGGCTACAAGTTCTCTAAAGGAAGGAGAACCTAGTTTTACCTCTAAAATAGTCAAAATTTCTCATCAACAAACATTTGGACTGTTACTGTCCAATTGTTACTGTCTCGTTTTTGAACTGTTATTGTCTGACCTCTCCTCAGATTTTTTTAACTATATTTGGAGTTATAGAACTCTGATTCATGCGAGATTAGTCTCGTTAGAAAGCTAAGACATGAGGCTACAAGTTCTCTGAAGGAAGGAGAACCCATTTCTGCCTCTAAGACAATCAAAATTGCTCATCAACAAATGTTTGGACTGTTACTATCTGACCTCTCAGATTTTTAACTATATCTAGAGTTATAGAACTATGATTCAAGTTAGATTAGTCTCGTTAGAAAGAAGAAACATGAGGCTACAAGTTCTCTAGAGGAAGGAGAACCTAGTTCTGCCTCTAAGATAGTCAAAATTTCTCATCAACGAACCAGACCTACTACCCTATAGGGTCTGTCATGACCCAGTCTCGGTTGGTGACCTATAGCTGGAGTTCTATAACTCCAAATTGAGCAAGACCACTTTCATTAGTTAGTTAACGTCCAAAACTACAATTTCTTTTAGAAATCTGATCCTAATTCCATCATCCTCCTACCCGAAATCCCTCTGAAAGTCAAGAGACGAACTGTCCATATTCGTCAATCTTTCCATTTATTCTTATTTGCATTTAGGTCCCATTTTCTTTAGGTGTATTCATTTTGTTCCCATTTCTTTTTAGTTTAGTTTATTTTCTTTAATTTATTCCAGCCTTGATTTTCTCGGGATTTACAACTGAATTGTGTTGTTTGCAATGAATCAGGGGTTCAAGATTTGGGAGTTATGAGTTAGTTTCAAGAATTGATGCGTTCATAGGTACTATGTTTTGTATATACCAAGTATATGAAATAACTATGATTGTTATGTTTTAAATAGAGAATAATGTTAGTTCGGTTGACGGTATTCGAGATGGAGGACTGGGTTTTAGTATTGTATTTAGCCTTGGTAATTGATGAATTATTAAGGGTGGCATTTATATAAGTAAGGAGAAATGAAAGAATTATGCTCTTTTGGTCCATGAATGAAATGTAATGTTAATATTGCTTTATTATGTTTTTAAATTGCCTATAATGCTTGAAATTACCTTGTGTTGTAACAGGGACATCAAACACTTTATCGTCATTTCATCATTCAACAAGGATTTAATAATATATTAGCATATGTAAATCATTTCAAAACATAAACGTCATATGAGAAAAAGGTGGAAACCACATACCTGTTCCACCTACGGGTTTGTCCTTGTCCTAATGAAGGTCCGATCTTGATCGCACCTCCTAAGACATCAATGGCTACAAATCAGTACATTCATATTTAATAATCACCTAACTTGTCACCATGTATACTTTAAATATATCCAAGATCATAGTTCAGTGTTCCATATATCATGATCACACAGTGCATTCAGCAGCAAAAACTGACTCACTGCAATTTTGCAGCAAACACTGATTCGCTGTGGACAAAACAATTCGGCAGCAAAAACTGATTCAGTGCTGACACCCCAATTCGGTAGTGAAACTGTCTCGATGTAATTTGGTAGCGAAAACTAATTCGCTGCGAACAACATAGTTTTGGCAGCGAACACTAATTCGCTGTAGACAACACAATTTTCAGCAGCGAATGCTAATTCTGTAAACACCCAACAAAAAAAAAAGAGAAAGAGCTAAGCTAAAACGACTCCACTGTCGCTGCTGATTTCTGAATCGGTAGTAGCACAGTTCTTTACTGCCAATTTTTGAATCGGCAACGACACATTACTTGGCTGCTGATTTCAGAATTGGCAGCAGCAAAGCTTTTGGCTGCGGATTTCTGAATTGGCAGCGGCATAGTTTGAGGTTGTCAATTTCTGAATCAGTAGTGAAGCAGTTTTGGCTGCAGATTTTTGAATCGGTAGCAAAACAGTTTGAGGTTGCCGATTTATGAATCGGTAGTGGTGCAGTTCTCGGTGCTGATTTACAAATCGACAGCATCAAAGTTCTTTGTTGCCGATTTATGGATCGACAGCGGCACAATACTTGGCTGCCGATTTCAAAATCGACAGCATCAAAGCTTTTGGCTGCCGATTTCTGAATCGGCAGCAATAAAGTTTTTGGCTGCTGATTTCAGAATCAATAGCGACACAGTTTATGGTTGTTGATTTATGAATTGAAAGTGGCGCAGTTCTCCTTGTCGATTTCTAAATCGGCAATGACGCAGTCTATGGCTACTGATTTCTAAATCGACAACGACACTGTCAAACCTAACAAAAAATTAGTGTTGGACCAGCCTATCCTAGGGGAGAATGGGAATAGAAACCAGCCCAAGGATAACCCAAAGGGAGGATAAGGACAGCCTTGGTCCAACGTCCAAGCACCCGTTTGTATTTAAGAGGGGTATAAATGTAGCAAGGAGAGAGAAAGGGACACTCTTTCCATAACAAGCTGCGTGCTCTTGCCTTCTTCCTCACCCCATAAAGTTTCCTGCAATAGCTGCATACCAAGATGCATGCACCACTTTTGAATGCTGGAGAAGAAGGGTGAGCAAGGAAAAGACAGAAGTGGCCGAAGCCATGGAAGGAGAAGGAGTTCATGCCCCTTTCCAATAACCAGCCAATAGTTGTGACTACAACAACAACCATCCTCTCCAAGGAGAAAACCCACCTACATGAGCTGCATGTCCCCTGCCTTAAGTGTTTGAAGAAGAAGAAAGCTAAGGAGTTATGTTGATGACTAAAACCATGAGAGGAGAAGGAGTATGACAGACCCGCTATACAGTAGAGATGGAAGAGAAGGAAAAACTGAGATTGAGGAAAGAATCATGTCACCAAAACTTGCTCTAAAGTTTTCAGGAACGTGAGGTAAGAGAAGTATTCTTCCTTGGCTGGTTGCTGCCTCACGATTTTAGAACAAGGAGGGGATGAAAACCCCAATGTAGAAGCTTATGTTCATGCACTCATAGTTTTAGAAATAATTAAATGGAAGATCTAAGTGGAATGATGAATATAAGAACTTATGTGCAGACTCTTACCAAAGAAATCTAAGTGAGTATGAGTGATTTTGATGGTGTAAACCTAAGAAGAGGATCAGCTAAGTTGGTGAACTAAGGCAGAATTTGTATTGATGTTAATGTCTAGACTTCCAATGAATGATTGATGAACATGAATGAAATGTGGAATGAGATGAAGACATGCAAAAATTATGATCTTGTTGAATTCTTAAGGACATACTTAAACTAAAATAGAATGCATGATGGCATGATTACCTTGATTCTTGCATGTATGATAGAAGAACTTGTGTTAGAAAGGGTTATGTACAAAATTGTGTAGTCATTGGGACTTTAGACCCTGCTGAAACCAAAACTCGAAGTATGTTGGTGTCAATGACATAAATTTTTCTTGTGTTTGATGAAATTGTATAATAATATTGTAAACCCCTAGGCAAAAAAAGAAGAATAGCATGATTACCTTGATTCTTGCATGTATGATAGAAGAACTTGTGTTAGAAAGGGTTATGTACAAAATTGCGTAGTCATTGGGACTTTAGACCCTGCTGAAACCAAAACTCGAAGTATGTTGGTGTCAATGACATAAATTTCTACTTGTGTTTGATGAAATTGTATAATAATATTGTAAACCCCTAGGCAAAAAAAAAGAATGGTATGAAAAGTGTTGGTGTAAACACCGGCGAGAAATCAGTAATGTTGTCGTGGCATTGGAATAAGCCATAAATGACTAAAAATGAAAATAAATATAGTAAAGTGGCTCTGATGAGACAGTAAAATGATTGGGTGCTTTACGCAAGGATGAAATAAGGAGATTTTGATTTTTTGGCAAAAAATCATAAATCGACTAGTCTTACGTTAAAAATTCATAACTCTCGATCGGGTTGTCAAAAATATATGAAAATTTGTGTGGAGACTTATAATATATTTTCTTAGCTTTGGTTAAAATTTCTGAATTTTCAGAGAAATTGGGATTTTTTTTAGAAAATTGCAATTTGACCAGTTTTACGCTATCACGCATAACTTTTAATATGATTGACAAATGAGTTGAAACTTTGTGCGGAGCATTATAATATATTATTTTACCGTGGGGTAAAGTTTCAGAATTTTTTAAATATTATATCTGGTGATTTTTAAAATTTGCACGAAAAAATACCGGTAACCGGGTAAAATACACACACACTAGAGACACATGGTAATATAATTAAAAGAAAGATGGTATTAATTAGTTGAAATGTCAGCTTTCAAAGGGCTATTTCCAGCCGACTAAAAGAAGAAAAGAAAATGACTCATGGGGACTAGATAAATTTAAATAAGAAAGGCAAAAGGGCTTAAATGCAAATAATGAAAATTTTACTATATAAACCCCAATTTGCTTGGGGTGTCCAGCAGGTTATAGGAAGAAAGGGGAGTTTGGGATTTTCTTACATCTTCTCCACAATTCTCTCATCAATTCTTGAAAATAATGCATGACTATGGAGAGTTAAGATAATTAAGAAGGTTTATGGTGAGCTACACTAAATATTTGAGTGATCTAAGGGTTTTAAAGCTTGTGGAGGAAGAATGAAGTGTAGAGAAAGGAAGAAGATGGAGGGAGATAAAGGATGGTTTCACCTTGAGGTTTCTTCTAATTAAATTCCTTGTTATCTTAGAAGTAAGTATGATTTTATTGTGTTGATTGTAGAAATTTCATACTATATGCTTGGGTGATGATGTGCTTGATTATGGAACTTTGTGATTAGCATATTGGTTGTAGTAATTTGTGATGTTGTTATGAAATTTTGTTTGTTGGCATGAGAATTGAATGGGTTAGTGTTTAATTGAATAAAAAGTTGAAGAAATTTCATGCTACCTTTACTTGAAATTTTGGCATTGGTAGAAAAATATAGGGAATGTATGTGATTGATGAAATGCAAAATTACCATGCTCAAATGAATAAAATTAACCTTAGATGAGGTTTTGAAAACTAGAATCGAAGAACAATTGATCCCTCATTGGATGTAAAAAAAATAAAAATTTAGCAAGGCTAAATGGAAGAAGAGGAAAATTGTATTTGACTAAGTTAGGATTTTAGTTTGGATGAAAATATATTTAATGGGGTTAAGTAATGCATAAACAAGTAGGATGTAAATGGGAAAAAAAAATGACATCTTTAGTAAACTAAGAAATTTGGCAAAGTGAGGAAAGAAATAAAAGGATGGAATGCGGATGTGGGTAATGATAAAATTAGTGTTGAAATACATTAAGAAACATGGTGAGAGGGATTGAATTGCAAATTAAATAGGATGGAAGTAAAATCTTAATTTTCCATCTTATAAAGGTTTGGCCAAGTTCATGAAAATAAATGAGTTTGGTTGTTAAATTTGGTTGTTAAATTGTGACAAAATCCTTGTTTAATCTTATTGTTGTAATATATAAGGATTAGGAAAAAATAATGGAATTGAAGTCATGGAATGGATAATAAAACTAATTTATTAGTTAGATAAACCATGGTGATAAATGTATTATAAATAAAATAATTTATTATGGATATATGGATTGGAAGTAGTTTATTGGTGATTTATGAATGTGAAGTTTAAATTTAATTTCGCGATGGTGAAATAAATTTAAATAATTTCATAAAGAAATAATTGTATAAGTGATTTATTACTTCTTGCTGGTACATGAGAGTTGCCTATGGGAGGATACCATCAGGGTTGTGCATTCAATGACCAAACTACAGGTAGGTGCCCGACACCTAATCTATTTAGGAAATTTTATGAATGTTAAGATATTGTAATTTTTTTTATAATGCCATTGTAAATATGAACATTAATGTGATATTATTATTAAGAAAATTGAAAAGTTTTGATTAATTGCATAGGTGATAATGGGTAGTCTATTATGAGATGTGATTTATTGTAACGGCAGAAAAACCATGTATACATTACTTTTGATTGCAACGATAGAATTGCTATGCAAGAATTATTATCGACAACATTGGTGGGATTTGATGTATGGTCTGTTACCGGTTAAAACGGTGGAAATCATGTGTAATTTGTGTTAGACTGCCATGTAAATCGTGTGGAAATCGACAACAAATCCCACCATTGTATGTATGTATCTGTGTGTATGTATGTATGTATGTATCTGTGTGTGTGTGTGAGATGGGAACTTCAAATTAACTGACATGTGAGATAGCCGGCAAATAAACAAATATTGTGTGGAAACTAGTTTCATGGTTAATTGGACTAGTGCCCTGGTTAACGGGACTAGTACCCTGGTTAATGGGCAAATGAAGAAACCAATGCCCTGATTAATGGGTAATTGGAGGAACTAGTGCCCTGGTTAATGGGACTGGTGCCCTGGTTAATGGGCAAATGGGCCCTGGTTAATGGGCAAATGGAGAAATTAGTGCCCTAGTTAATGGTTAATTAGAGGAACTAATGCCCTGGTTAATGGGCAAATGGAGAAATCGGTGCCCTATTTAATGGATAATTGGAGAAACTAGTGTCCTGGTTAATGGGACTAAGTGCTCTGGTTAATGGGCTATTGGAGAAACTAATTTCTTGGTTAATGGGATCAGTACTTTGATTAATGGGCAATTGAAGAAGCCAATAATTTGGTAATTGAACAAATATCCGGTTGGGACTAGAAAGGACATTAGTATGTCCTTAGTTTGTGCTAACTGTATTGATATGTAAAGTTAAGGATAAAATAAGAAATTAATTGTTTAGTAATTGATAGGGTAAATATATAGAAAATATAATAGTAAATAATCATTGTGAATAAAGCTGATTATATTTGGTATTAAATAAAATATCAGGTACCTCGTAGTGTTGTGCTGAGTAGTAAATTATGTTTGTAGTATTGGATTAAGATATTGATGAAGATGTCGATAAATTGGTATAGTTCAAGTGTGAGGAAAACTCCACCAGATTTTTAGTAGAGTGTATATTAAATTATTTTAAAAAGAGAGTTATGCATAATGGTTTCCGAATGGTTGAGGTTGTCATATTAAGGGATTAATAAGTTATTCGGCTGACCAATTGACCGCAAACATGTAATGAAGCAAGGTGTATATGAGTTTGACTGTGCTGACAGGTTAAGGTTTGGGTATTAAATTATCCCTACGAACAAAGTTTAATGGAAAAGAAAAATAATATGAGCACGTCTTTTAAGTATAAAAGTGATGGAAGTTTATGTGATAAATTATAAATAATAAAAATGGACATGAAATAAGTGGAATGAATAATGAATTGAGGAAATTTCTTAATATAACAAGGGTGCTGTATGGACTGATGTACAATTTATCACATATATAATAAATGCTAGGGAAACAAAAGAGCGACTTGAATTACATATGTTGTGAATTAAATTACGATAGGAAGTAGACATAATTACGCAATGATTTACGATATGGATTAAAGATGGTTGTGAGAGGAAAAGATCATATGATTTATGTGTTGAGGAAATAAATTGTGGTGTAAATTCCATGTGATATGAAATAATAACATAAACTGAATATATTCATGAAATGGAAAGAGTTATGAAATAAATCCAAAGTGAAAAGAAACACTGTATGAAAGTGTTTGAATGATTCCGATTAATTTTAAAGTTATGAGGAATAGATCGTATATTGATGTGTTAAACTAGATTAAGAAAAAAGAAAAAGAAAAGGAAAGTTATCATGATATAAGAATGATAATGTGATGAATAAAATGTTAGAAATAAAACTTATTAGAGAACGATGAAGATGTATAATGTTGGAAATTAATGTAAGATCAATGTTCTTAAAGAAATATTTATGAAATTGGTTTTGATCATATAGTTATTAAACGTTAGTAACTAGGATGATGCAAATACTTATTATGAACGATGAAGATGTATAATGTTGGAAATTAATGTAAGATCAATGTTCTTAAAGAAATATTTATGAAATTGGTTTTGATCATATAGTTATTAAACGTTAGTCACTAGGATGATGCAAATATTTATTATGAATTAATTTTTAATTTTTTTGTATGTCACAGGTAAATTCTTTTGAGGACATCAGTTTCTTAGTGTCACCGAGTTATCTAGTTTTAGGCAAAAAGATTATATGTATTTTAAGAAAAAGATAAACTTATAAATAATTTATGTGAATATGATTTAAACAACAGTTGTGATAAACTGTGTTCTTTAATAAAAAAAATTGTTGAAAGGTTGTTGAGAAATTTCTTATATATATATATATATATAACAATTTAATCATATTTTTTTACATACTCGATCAATGAAAATAAGTATAAACGCATGTGAATGTGCTAGGCGTTACAAATATGTTAAGACGATGTTATGTGCAGAGTTATGTTGTCTACACTGAAGTAGTTTGCTGCCAAATTGTGTGGTCTGCGTGAATTAGTTTCACTGTCGATTTGTGTTATCTTCAGCGAAAGAATTTTTGCTGCCGAATTGTGTTGCCTACAACGAATTAGTTTCGCTTCCAAGGGTGTTGTCTGCAGTGAATTAGTTTCGCTGCTGATTTGTAGTGTTTGCAGCGAATTAGTTTCCCTGCCGATTTTTGTTGCATGCAGCGAACCAGTTTTGCTGTCGAATTATGTTGTATGCGGCGAATTAATTTCGTTGCCGAATTGTGTGGTCTGCAGCGAATTAGTTTCATTGCCAATTTGTGTTATCTGCAGCGAAGGAATTTATGCTGCCGAATGGTGTTGCCTGCAGCGAATCAGTTTTCGTTGCCGAATCATGTGGTTTGCAGCAAATCGGTGTTCCCTGCCAAAATTGCGTTGTCTGCAACGACGTAGCATTCGCTACCAAAATCGTGTTGTCTGCAGCGAATCAGCGTTCGCTGCTGAAAGTTTGTTGTCTACATTGAATTTGTGATTCACTACCGAAACTGAGTTGTCTGCAGCGAATCAGTGTTTGCTGCTGAAATTGAATTGTCTACAACGAATTAGCATTCACTACTGAAAGTGTGTTGGTTGTAACGAATCAGCGTTCGCCGCTGAAAATGTGTTGTCTACAGTGAATTTGTGATTCACTGCCGAAACTGAGTTGTCTGCAATGAATTAGTGTTCGCTGCCGAAGGTATGTGTTGTACAATGAATTTATGATTCGCTACCGAAATTGAATCGTCTACAGTGAATTAGCATTCACTACCAAAAGTGTGTTGCCTACAGTAAATCAGCATTCACTGTCAAAGTTGTGTTGTCTGCAGCGAATCAGCATTTGCTATCAAAGTTGTGTTGTCTGCAGCGGAAGTGTGATTCGTTGCTGAAATCGAGTTGCTTGCAGCGAATTAGCATTCGCTATCAAAAGCTTGTTGGCTACAGCGAAGTAGCATTTGCTGCTGAAATTGAGGTGCCTGTAGCGAAACAGTTTTCAGTGTCGAATTGTGGGGCACCTGCAGCGTAACAGTTTTCACAGCCCGCAGTGAATTAGTTTTGCTACCTATTTTCTACAATAGACCCCCCGGGCAGAATTGACTTAAATGCTTATACAATTTCATTGTATGATGGTGTAAAATGTGGAACACTTGAATGTGAACATATGGACTCTTGAAATAAGTATGGTGATGGATGTGATTTAAGGATGCAAATGTACTAATTTGTGGCCATTGATGTCTTAGGTGGTGTGGCCGGGATCAGACCATCGTCAAGACAAGGACAACCCACAAGTGAAGTGGTAGGTGTTTCCACCTTTTTCTCATATTATGTTTATGTTTTGAAATAATTTACTTATGATGATATTTTATTAAATCCTTGTTGAATGATGAAACGACGATGAAGTGTTTGATTGAATTCTTGATGATTGTTGAAACGACTATGAAATGTTGATCGAGTTCTTGTTGAGTGTTGAAACAATGACGAAAATGTTAATGTTCTGAAATGACCTGTTAGAGGTGGATATTTTATTGTGTTGTGATGAATATTAAACCGACTATGAGATGTTAATTGAACTATTATAAATTTAGGCTACTGATGAATGCTAGTTTAAGTATTATGAAGGGTCTAGTGTTGTATTTTATTGAATGTAATTGTGACAAATGATTGTATGAGTAGTATGAGTATTACAAAGATCTACTGTTGTATTTTATTGAATGTAATTGTGATGAATAGTTGTATTAGTATTATGAAGGATCAACTGTCATGTCTTATTGAATGTAATTGTGATGAATGGTTGTATGAGTATTACAAAGGATCTACTATCAAGTCTTATTAAATGCAATTGTGATGAATGGTTGTATGAATATTAAAAAGAATCTATTATTGTATCTTATTGAATGTAATTGTGACGAATGATTATATGAGTATTACGAGGGATCTATCGTTGTATTGTATTGAACATTAATTGTCACGAATGGTTGTATGAGTATTACAAAAGATCTACCATTGTATTATACTGAATGTTAATTATCACGAATGGTTGTATGAGTATTACGAGGGATCTATTATTGTATTGTATTGAACATTAATAGTCATGAATGGCTGGATGAGTACTACAAAAGGTGTACTATTGTGTTACTGAATGTTAAACTGTTATGGAATGTTTTGTTTGTGTATTACAAAGGATCTATTATCGTGTTTACTGTATGTTAAACTATTACAGAACACATGTACGAGTATCACGAAGGGTTTGCTATTATGTTGCAGTGAATGTCAAGTTGTTATGAATCGTTTGAATGAGCAATTCAAAGGATTTTACCATGTTATAGTGATTCATAAACTGCCTCTGGAACGTTTGATTGGTTGATGATTAGCTTTGGCTAATGGAATCCTAATGGATGATCGGGATAAATCATTGATTAGCTTCGACTAATGGCATCCGAAGGGATGACGAGGACAAATGATTGATTAGCTTCGGCTAATGGCATCTGATTGGATGACCGGGACAAATGATTGGTTAGCTTTGGCTAATGGCATCCGGATGGCCGGGATAAATGATTGGTTAGCTTTGGCTAATGGCATCCGAATGGATGATTGGGACAAATGATTGGTTAGCTTCGGCTAATGGCCATCCAATGGATGACCAGGATAAATCATTGATTAGCTTTGGCTAATGGCATCTGAAGGGATGATGGGGACAAATGATTGATTAGCTTTGGCTAATGGCATTCGAATGGATGATCAAGATAAATCATTGATTAGCTTTGGCTAATGGCATTTGAGGGGATGACGGGGACAAATGATTGATTAACTTCGACTAATGGCATTCGAATGGATGACCAAGACAAATGATTGGTTAGCTTCGGCTAATGGCATCCGAAGTGGGTGGTCGGGATGAATAAATGATTAGCAGGATGGACAAATGATTAGCTTCGGCTAATGGCATCCTAAGCAGATGACCGGGATGAACAAATGATTAGCTTCGGCTAGTGGCACCTTAAATGGATGACCAGGATGAATAAATGATTAGCTTCAGCTACTGGCACCCTAGGCGAATGACCATGATGAATAAATGGTTAGCTTTGGCTAATAGCATCCTAAGTGGATGACCAATATGACTAAACGATTGGCTTCGGCTAATGGCATTCTAAGAGGATAGCCCAATTTGAGAGTTAGGAGTTAGTTTCAATTTGATGCGTCCATGTATAGTATGTTTTGTATATGCTAAATATATGAAAGAACTACGATTGTTATGCTTTAAGTAGAGAATAACGTTAGTTCGGCTAACTGTATTTGAGACGAATGATTGGGTTTGAGTATTGTAATTAGCCTCGATAATTGATGAAATATTAACGATGGTATTTATATAAGTAAGGAGAAATGATAGAATTACACTCTTTGGGTCCATGAATGAAATGTAATGCTAATATTGTTTTATTATGTTTCTTTAAATTGCCAAGTAGTGTGTCGCTACCGATCCAGAAATCGGTAACGACGGTGGAGTTGTTTTTGGCTTAGCTCTCTTTTTTTGTTGGGTGTTTACAAGTTTTGTATGAACAGACGTGTTAATTGCTTAATTAGTCATCCAACCCCTTTTGTAAAGACTTGTAATGAAAAATCAAAGAGGAACACTAATGTGTATGTGCAAACACGTAGATATGATGTTTATGAATATACATATGTGATATTCTTCTTATAAGGATGTTATGTTGTGAAATTACATGAGGTTAGGATAACGAAAGCACTAGTTGTGTAACTTGTCATTCGACACTCTTGTATGAACTCATGATGATAACGAGATAGAACAAGAATGTGAATTTTTTAGTATGTCAATATGATGTAATGTGAACCTACGAGAATGAAAATATAATATTATGGGCATGTGTATTGAGAATCCATTTTATGACAATGTTGATTTATGTTATCATACGTGGATTGTGCCTTGTTAATGAATGGAATGCAATTATAAATTTGCAGAATGATATGGTGAAAAGCATCCAAAACGTGATGAAAAAAAATCCATCAATTTTGGCCTTGAAAAAGTCGGGTTGTTACATGATCAAACAAACCTGACTTCCTTATGGGCCAGCTTAGTCAAAAGCGATGTTATAGTGGAAAACCCCTCAATAAACCTCCTGTAATACCCGGTAAGACCCAATAAACTTTGGATTTCTGTCACATCAGTAGGCCTCAACCTTCCTTGTATCAATGAATATTCCTTCTATAGAAATTACATGACCCAAAAATACCACTTCTTTAAGCTAGAACTCACACTTATCAAGCTTTGCATATAATCGATTCTTCATCAAAGTCTGTAACACAACCCTTAGATATTGCTCGTGCTCCACATATGAGTTGGAATACACCAAGATGTCGTCAATAAATACAACCATATATTGGTCCAGGTAAGGCCGAAACACCCGATTCATCAAATCCATAAATATGGCTGGTGCATTGGTTAACCCAAAAGACATCACAAAAAACTCGTAATGCCCATAACGGGCTCTGAAAGCAGTCTTTTGTATGTCTTGCTCCTTAATCCTCAACTGGTGGTACCCAGACCTCAAATCTATCTTAGAGAACACCCTTGCACCCTTTAAATGATCAAATAAATCATCTATCCGTAGGAGTGGGTATTTGTTCTTCACCATCACTTTATTCAATTGACGATAATCGATGCACAATTGAAGTGTGCCATTCCTGGAATAGTTTCTATAGAAACTTTAATTTCTCTAACTAAAAGGAATCCAAGCAACTCTCCTAAAAATACATCCTGAAATTCCCTTACAATAAGAATACTAGCCAAGTCTATACTACCCTTTTCTAGCTCTCTCACATGGGCTAACCAAGTAGAATGACCTTTCCTCATTAATTTTCCAGCTATCAAAACTAAAATTACACAACTTGAAATTACTTTTCTCTCCCCTTTAAATACTACTCTTTTATCACATATTCATTGGATAGTCACCATTTAGGTGAAACAATCCAGTTGTGCCCGATGTCTACTTAGCCAATCCATGCCTAGAATCAAGTTAAAATCATATAACTTTAACGTTATAAGATTTACCCTCAATTCTAACCCTTCAATTCTTAGTTTCAACTTAATAAATATCATCAATATCTATACTCTCCCAGAGGTGTACTAACCATCACTCCTATACTTAACTTACTAGGTAACATGTGCAAATTATTCACAATTCTATATGCTACAAAGGAATAACTAGCTCCAGGATTAATTAAAGCATAAACTTGCATTGTATCTAACTGTAAAGTACTTGTCACAACATCAGGCACAACTCCCACATCCTCCTAGGTCATGTGATATACCAAACCCCGAGTCCTTCTCTCCTGAAATCTAGGCCTCCTTTAAGTAGCACTCGTCCCTGACTTGGGAGGTCTAGCAGGATGATCGACTGTAACCAACTAGTGTTGGCTCTAAACATTAGTCTTTTTGATGTGAACCCTAGCAGAATTTAATAGAATTCACGAACCCAAGATCTATTTAATCCAAGTTTGCTGAAAATAGGATGAACTTCTCACAATGAAAGACCTGCTCCAAGGCGACAAGACTATAAATCAACTTAATCACAACCCTACACTTGAAGACAAGCAAAAAGAGTATAAATTGACAAGAAAGATTGGTCAATTCTTTGAAGAGTTGAAAGTTCAATCAAGAAACTAGATTGATAACCAAAGGTCGGCAAAAATCAGATTATTATTAGGCAAAAAAGTGTGCCGAAAATTATTCTCAAGAGTATTTATACCCCAAGTCAAAACCCTAGTTTTCTTAATGGGTCACATATAAACCCAAATTAAATAATAACCAACGCAAGCTAAAACTAGCCCAAACTAATTAAAATAAAAAAATAAACAAGTCTAAAACCCAAACAAGTGTTTCCTCATAAAATAAAGAAATTTTAATAGCCCAACTAATTTAATAAGACAAGTTCGGTTATATCTGCATTCTGTTTGGCAATAACAAATCTCAACTTCAAATGGATGGTTCTCTCTCATCGTATAGAATTAGAAAGCGTTCCATTTACCGTTGGAAAGTGATGCAACCATATTTTTCAATAGTTTCACCCACATTTAACTAGTGTTTTGCTATGTTTTTTTATATAAAATGTCTTGATATTCTTTGTTTTATGTTTTGAAGGCACTTTTGGATGAAAGATGCAAAAAGGAGTAAATTGGAGATAATTGGCAGATTTGACCTTCAGTCGATGTTTTGTGCAGAGCGTGAGCTCTAGAGGTTGAAATGAAGTGATTCTAGTGGCATTAAAAAGCTAACATCCATACCTTTCTGAACATCTAAGGCAAGAAAATAAAATAAGGAAGAGCATGGAAATCGCAGCCTTCAAAGTCAAATCTCGCAATCTGCCAGTGTTGACTTTCGACCATTCCAACTTCAATATCTGGAGCTACAGAAGTCCAATTGATGCAAACTCAATTTTTTTGGATTCATGACTCAAATTTCTATAAACACGCAACATTTCAGCCAAAATCGATGTCATATGAGGGAGATATGATTTTTCAAAGATGACATCTGAATTCTGCCAGCAAACAGGTTTCGTGAAGAAACGAGTCCAAATTACGTTTCGAAGCATCTAAACTGATATCCAAGTTTTTATTTCAACAATTTAGCTCCTCTAAGTCAAAGCTTGAAGATTTCATGCAAGGCTATTTCTCCTTTTTTAGGAAAATAGTTATTGAAGTACTTAAATGTAAACAGTCTATTTAATGGAGGACTATTTTGTAAAATAGAGACCTAGGGTTTCCTACGATATAAAAAGAATGAGAGAAAAAAAGGAGGGGCAGCCAGCCAAGAAGAGAAAAATGCCCCCTTCCTCTAAGAAACCCTAAATTATGCATTCTTTTTTTTTTATTAGTTGTTCAACAAACATGCAAGACTAAACACTTTTTCTTGGTTGCAAGGGCACGGAAACCTTCGGATTTCAAGAACTGTGAGATTTATTTTACCTTTTCTTTTCAGTTTATATGATGAATATGTTTGTTCTCTTATGCTTATTTTTCTATGATTGTTTATTTTAATTGCTATAGCGGACTCTAAGTTAATATTGTAGACAATCTATTGCTAAGTTTGATATCAAAACCGGAGTTGTGGTATATGAACTTGTGAAGCAACTAAGTTTAATAATTGTGGCGGATCTACGTTATTAATCTTAGGGAGAACATTCAATCAAATCAAACATAGACTGCAGATAGTTATGTTTTCTTGATTAATCAACTTATCTAGTTCTTAAAGCTGCCATTAAATTAAATTACTAGTGCGGACACTGTGGTTGTTTGATGATTAGGGTTAGTTATATGGCGGATCCGTTAACTAACCAATGTTAAGAAGAGATAAATATTCAGAATATAAATTGATGTTTCGTTTCCATGATCAGTTCTGATTTCTGTAGGTGGATGTGTGCTTGTGACCAAGGTTTTTTCTCTTGATAATTTTCTGATTTTATTAAATTTCGTTTGATAGTTTTCTGTTTTCTGTTTTCTGTTTTCTTTTGCTTTAGCCTAGATAACGTCCAAAACCCCCCAAATTGCATATCATCTAGCATAAAAATCTGACTTGAACTTCCTCGTGGGATCGACCCCTTGCTTGCTCTATACTATCTTGTGTGTTATGTTTGAAGCTATGGTAATTAATTTATGCGACCGCGACATTGCAAAAAAATTTGGCGCCGTTGCCGGGGAAGTAATTTTAGTTGAAACTTGTAATATTATTTTTATTTGCTGTGATTGTTATTTTTTTTCTGAAAAAAAACAGAATTTTTGCTTGCTGCTATACTGTTCATTACGAGAGCGGTACTGTTCAAAACATATTTTTTGGTGGAATTAGGTATCGGCCTTTTGTTTCCTAAAAGGAAACGACGTTATGAACAGGACTAGTGTAAATCACTAGCCCCACCCTATTGAGGCCAAATTCCACTGTTTTCTAGGGTTTTTAGGCAATTTTTGTTTTGTACCGTAGGATTTTCGTACAATTTGCATTGTTTTCGATCTCTTGTGTGGTTGGTTTCTTTTGAGTTTTCTTGATGATTTATGCCAGTAACCCATTCTACTAATCAAAGTCAAGTGCAGTTGGATCTCGAAATAGAAAAAACTTTACGCAAGTTATGAAAGGAAGCTCGCCTTAACGCCATGGCTGTTGCACGATAACAAACACTCAAGTACCTAACGTGGAAAATCAGCCATTGTGCATAAACATCGACAATAATGTAAACTTTGAGCTCAAATCTGGTTTTATACATTTGCTACCAACTTTCAATGGTCTTGCAGGAGAAGATCCTCATACTCATCTCAAGGAATTCCATATGGTTTGCGTTGGCATGAAACCGAATGGAGTTGATGAAGAACAGGTTAAGTTGAAAGCTTTCCCTTTCTCTTTAAAAGGGGCAGCAAAGGCATGGCTTTTCTCCATTCTCACAGGTTCAATTGGAACGTGGAATGGCATGAAGAAGATCTTCCTTGAGAAGTATTTCCCAGCATCTCGAGTTGCCAACATAAGGAAAGAAATATGTGGGATTCGACAGTCTCATGGAGAGACACTTTCCGAGTATTGGGAAAGATTTGAGCACCTGTGTATTCAATGCCCTCATCATCAAATACCCGATCAGCTGCTCATTCAATATTTCTATGAAGGATTGATGCCTACTGATCGTAGTATCATTGATGTTGCAAGTGGAGGGGCATTGGTAGATAAGACACCTGAGGCTGCATGCCAATTGATCTCAAACATGGCAGCCAACTCGAAACAGTTTGGCACTCGTGGAGACTTCGCAAACAAATGAGTAAATGAGGTAAGTATTTCTAACCTTGAGAATAAAGTTAATGATCTTACTTCTTTTGTGCGTTCTTTGGCTTGTGGCAATGTACAACAGGTGAAAGTTTGTAGCATATGCTCCTTACAAGGACATGCTTCAGATATGTGCCCAACAATGCAAGAAGATTACATTGAACAAGCTAATGCAGTTGATGGAGCATTCAATGGACAACCTCAGCGTAAGTATGATCCTTTTTCCCACACGTACAATCCTGGATGGAGAGATCATCCCAACCTACGGTATGGGAACTAGCCTCAACAAGGCAATCAAGGCCGACAATTCCATCCCCATGGATTTCAGCCCCAACAGAATTATCACCCCCTCCATTCACAAACTCCAATGTTATGGGGTCGTCATCCAATGATGATCTTCGTGAGATGATGAAAACTTTGGCTTCTAATACTGTTACCTTGCAACAAAATGTCATGTCTTTTCAACAGGAAACAAGGTCAAGTATTCACAACTTGGAGAAGCAAATGGTGCAAGTAGCTTCAAGTGTGGGGAAATTGGAAGCACAAATGAATGGAAAATTGCCCTCCCAAGCATTGAATCCAAAAGAGAATGTTAGTGCAATAATGTTGTGAAGTGGAAAAGAACTTAAAGATAAAAGGTCGAAACAAATTGAGATGGAGGAAGAAGAAGAGATAGAAACTGAATTGAGTACAAAGAAGGAACATCCTCCTCCTCCACAAACTGAAACAAAGACCAACACTCCAAAGGTAACTCCTCAATCAATGACTTCCAGTTTTAAAACAATTCCACCCTTTCCTGTGAGTTCTTCTAGGTCAAAGAAAGAGGACAAAGAAAAAGAGATTTTAGAGGTTTTCAAGAAAGTAGAACTCAACATTCCTTTGCTTGATGCTATTAAGCAAATTCCCAAGTATGCCAAATTCTTGAAGGAGTTGTGTACTACCAAGAGAGCTTTCAAACTAAAAGGTCATAAAATGGTAAGTATGGGTGAAGTTGTATCTGGTGCGTTTACTATCCCATGTGTTATTGGTAATGCTAGTTTCAAAAGGGCCTTGTGCAATTTAGGTGCATCCATTAGTGTTATGCCTAAACATGTTTATGATTCTCTTAGTCTTGAGCCTTTGAATAAAACTAGCATTGTAATACAACTTGCAGATCGTAGTTTTGTTTACCCACATGGTGTGATAGAAGATGTCCTAGTCAAGATTGGTAGTTTGGTCATTCTATGCGACTTTTATATTCTTGATATGGAACATGATTCTTGTGATTCATCAAACAACACTCCTATATTGTTTGGGAGACCATTCTTGAAAACTGCCAATACAAAAATTGATTGTGGTAAGGATACTTTGTCTATGGAGGTAGGAGATGAAAAAAATGAATTTAATTTTCATGATGCAATGACATATCCTTATAGCAATGTTTATTCTATCACATGTTATGACTAAGTTGATAAGTGTGTGCAGCAAGTTTGTGATTTTGATAGTGAGGATGGATTAAGCGTAGTTTTGAGCTATGGCTATGATTTTACCAAAATAAAAGAGATGGAGAGGCATATATGTGTTCCCCAAAACGTGCATGAATCAGCATTGGATTTGCAAGCTTTGCAAACTATCCTCCATGATGCAGGAGTCATTTACCCCATCACGGACAGTGAATGGGTGGCGCCTATCCTTTTGGTGCCTAAAAAGATTGGAATTACGTTGGAAGAAATACAAAATGATGCTTATGAGAATGCAAGGATTTACAAAGAAAAGACTAAGAGTCTCCATGACCGAATGATTACAAGAAAAGAGTTTAATGTTGGAGACAAAGTCCTTTATCATTCGCGTTTGAAACTTTTTCCTGGAAAGTTACGCTCTCGTTGGATTGGAACATTTGTTGTTTCTAATTTTTTTTCTTATGGTGCAGTTGAAATTACAAGTTTAGAAACCCACAAAGTACTTAAGGTCAATGGGCATCGCTTGAAACCTTTCTGAACCAATCTATGAAGAATGAGCATGCAACATGTCGAGCCAATGACATAAAACAAAAGCGCTTACTAGGAGGCAACCCAGCACAAAAAGAAAAAAAAACAGATTTGCTTTCCTTTCCCTTATCTTTTATTTTTCGCATTTTACTTTATTTTTGTCATTCTCATATATTCCTTTTCTTTTATTTCAACATTGAGGACAATGTCGTGTTTTAAGTGTGGGGGTATTGGGAGAATGTTGGTTTTCTAATTTTTGTTTTCTTTGTTATTTTTCAAAAAAAAATAAAATTATGTTTGATCTTTTGAACTTCCATTGGTTTTTGAGAATATGAGTATGATGTATGAGAATTAGTTGAGATAGATGTATGAGAATTAGTTGAGATAGATGAAGATATAAATCAAATGAAGGAGTGTGCATGCAAGTTTTAAGGTTTAATTGATTTAGGGATTGACTTTGAGAATATGCCATGTTGACTTTATAGTGTTATACCAATGCAAGCTTTTGAGCCTTCAACATTATATTCTTTTATTGTGCCTTCTTTCAATGATATGTATCTTTAGAACTTGCTTCATATCTTGTTGAGATTACATTCATATTACATATATACATGAAGATGATAAAGGCATTAGGAATTTTAACCACTTGAGCCAAAAAGCCAACCTAAAGCATATTATCCTTAGTGAGCCCCTTTTGAGCTTGTTTATCTTTTCTTTGCTTTATCCATGTATAAGCCTTAACTTTTTATATATTTTCCTTTTCCCTGGCCAAGGATTAGTAGAGCATATACTTATGATATCTCATGGAATTATGGTTGGAAATTATGTGAAAAGAAAGAAGAAGTGATGTTTGATGAAAAGATGGGCAAATTTGCCAAAGGTAAAAAAAAAAAGGAAAAGAAAAAAAAAAGAAAAAAAAGAAAAAGAAAAAGAAAAGAAAAGGAATGGAAGAATGGGTGAATGCGAGAGTGGTGGGGTAGCTCAAGTTCGTAAGCAATATTGCTAATTTTCTTTATAATAGGATATGGCCCATAGAATCTGCTTGCAAGTTTGTGATAGGCTCTTTTGAATATAGACTGTTGGCGGCAAGGATGTAGCTTCAGAAATACCAAATCATCGACCTGGAATTCAATGTCTCAACATTTGGAATTGGCCTGTTACTTCATGCGATTATTAGCTGCGAGTAAATTGCTCTTAAGCTGTTGTAATAGAGCATCTCTAGAAGCCAAGTTTTTGTTGACTTCATGAACCGGACAAAGACCTTCATGGTACTGAGGTATTGTGGGTGGTGGCCTTCCATAGAGAGCTTGGAAAGGAGTCATTCCTATAGAGGCATGATAGGTAGTATTATACCAAAACTCAGCCCATGGAAGAAAGGAATGCCACTTACAGGGCTGCTGGTAAGCAAAACAGTGAAGATATTGCTCAATGCAACGGTTGACGATTTCTATTTGCCCATCGGTTTGTGGATGGTAAGCGAAGCTCATCTTTAATTGTGTGCCAGACATTTTGAAGAATTCTCGCCAAAAATGACTGATAAAGACTGGATCCCGATCGCTGACAATAGACTGAGGCATGCCATGAAGTTTGACTATGCCAGCAATGAATATTTCAGCCACCAGTTTGGCTGTATACGGGTGTGAAAGGGCCAAGAAATGCGCCGATTTACTCAACCTGTCCACAACAAGAAGGATTGAAGTTTTGCCAGCTAAAGGGGGAAGACCATCAATAAAATCCATAGTGATGTCATCCCAAACTTGACATGGAATTGGAAGAGGCTGCAAAAGTCCTGCTGGCGACAGAGTGACATTTTTAGTACGTTGGCAGACTTCACAGGAGGCCACGTAAGTCATCACCGTGTGGAATATGGACGGCCAATAGAATTGTTATGCTAGCCGTTTGTATGTATGTAAGACACCTGAATGTCCACCACTGGGAGAATCATGGAATTCATGTAAGAGTTGTGCAATGATGTTGGAGTGAGGAGGCACCACCACACGATTCTTGTAGCAGACCAACCCGTTACGCCAGTTGTAAGGAACACCAGGATTGGCAGTTGCTTTGTCGCTGATTGTCATCATGTATGGATTGGTGCGGGCTTCTGTTTTGATTGTATCCTATAGATGATCTCATAATCATAGCCAAGCAGTTTTGTCACCCATTTTTGTTGTTCAGGTGTTATGATGTCTTGTTCCAACAAGAATTTGAGGCTGCACTGGTCAGTTTGGATGTAGAATTTCCTTCCCAGCAGAAATGGTCTCCACGTCTGAATTGCATGTATGATGGCTAACATTTCTTTGGCATACACAGACCAGGATTGTTTGGTAGTGCCTAAAGCGCAGCTCATGAATGCGATAGGCTGCCCCTGTTAACTCAAAACTACCCCTATGTCATTGCTAGAAGCGTCTAATTCAATGGTAAATGGTTCATTGAAATTTGGCATCGCAAGTGTTGGTGTAGTAGTCATGACTGTTTTGAGCTCTTTAAAAGCACTATCAGCTGCTTCTGGCCAACCAAATTTGCCCTTTTTGAGAAGATTGGTGAGAGGACGGGCAATAAGGTTGTAGTTGCGAACAAATTTCCGATAATAACCTGTAAGTTCTCAAAAACCACGTAACTTGGAAACATTAGTAGGCCGAGGCCAATTCAGCATAGTTGTAATTTTGTTTTGATCCACCTTGACTCCGTGGGGAGTCACAATATGCTCCAAATATTCCAATTCTTGTAAACCGAAGGCACATTTGTTGAATTTAACAAAAAACTGATGTTGTAATACTTTAAATTCCTTTTTAACATGTTCAAGATGCATGATCCAATTAGGGCTATAAATTAAAATGTCATAAAAAAAGACTAGTATAAATTTGTGAAGGTAAGGGCAAAAGATGGAATTAATAATGGCTTGAAAAGTAGACGGAGCATTACAAAGACCAATTGGCATAACCAAGTATTCATAATGACCATTATAAGTACGAAGGGCAGTTTTAGGAATATCTGTTGGATGTACTCGTACCTGGTAGTATCCTGCTCGTAAATCAAGTTTGGTGAAATAAGACGCTCCATGAAGCTCGAGCATGTCATCAACTGTGGGGATAGGAAATCTATCTTTGATGGTTACAACATTAAGTGCTCTATAGTTAGTGCAAAACCTCCACGAACCATCTATTTTTTTAACCAACAAAAAAAGAGATGAAAAAGGACTAGTACTAGATTTTATTAGCCCTAATTTTAACATGTCATGAACTTGTTTTCCAATTTTAGCTTTTTGAAAATAGGCATACCTATAGCGCCGCACGTTAACGGGCGTTGTTCCTTCCTGTAAAATGATGTGATGATCTACTTCCCTTGTCGGGGGAAGTTGTGTTGGCTCCTAGAATAAATCTTTAAATTATGCTAAAAGGTGTTTTATTTCCAGATTGACACTCTGTGATGTTGGACTAGCTGAAGATTGAAGGCAAATGGCAAACATAGAACTCCTTTGTCTCAAATCCTTGGCAATAGCTTTCATAGATGTTGACTGAATTGATGTATCCATCCCCTGTAATTTATGAGTTTGGTTGCGCCACTGGAACTCCATTGTTAATTGCTTCCATTTACATACCACTATGCCCAATTGTTCCAACCAATGGACTCCTAAGACCAAATCCAACACAACTAATGGTAAAACATACAGAGTGAGGACAAAAGGAATACCTTAGAGTGCAATATGGACATTTTCAAATCTTCCTTGACATTTTAATGGCCCTCCATTTGCCACCCTGACATTGAAGGAGTCTGTTGGGACTACTGGTAATTGTAGCATATTCGCCACCTTTTCACTAATAAAATTATGAGTAGACCCGCTATCAATGAGAACAATCATCTCATAGGGTCCAATTTTTTCCAACACCCGCATGGTTTTATATGTTGTCCATCCAGAAAGTGCATGAAGTGATATTTCAGGTTGAAATTCCAATGAGCTTTTGATGTCATCTCCCTCTAATATTCACAGCAGCCTTCTAACAATAGGAGCTGTGGCCCCTTGCACCTATGACCAGGCGTGAATTTCTCTTCACAGTTAAAACATAGACCCTGTGCTCGTCTCTTCTGCATTTCATCCCAGGAAAGTATTTTCATAGGTGAAGCTGTCTTGAATCTTGTTGGTGGATGGTAGTCTGCAGGAGTTTGATGGATTGATCGTGTACTTCTCCTTTGGTGGTTCAACTGCTCACTCGCATTCGTGCAAGGCTGCTAGCTTCTTTTAATGACTTTGGTTTGAACATTCTTATGCCATTCGCTATTTCAGGTTTGAGGCCCCCCATGAATGTTCCTACTAAAGCTTTTTGTGGCCATCCGTGCACCCGATTACCCAGTTGTTCAAACTCCTTCTGATACTCACGCAAAGACCCTTCCTGTTTCACCTTTGACAAGGCTTCATCAAAGTCTTCACATTCAATAGGACCAAACCTTGCCCACAGTTCTTCTTGAAAAATGTCCCATGTCACGTCCCTGCCTTCTTCTTTATAAGATCATCTCAACCACTGCCACCATTGATTAGCTTCACCTTGTAGGTGGAAAAAAGCTAGAGACACCTTTTGAGCTTCAGTGGTGCCTTGAAATTCAAAGAATTGATCCACCCTTGTGAACCATTCAGAAGGATCATCTCTAGAAAATCTAGGGAACTCCAAACTAGCTAACTTAGAAAAAAACAATGGTCGGCCTCCTTCTGAAATTTCTCTCGGTTCCTCTCTTATGGAATGAGAACGTCTATTAGGAGAGTTGGTAGTAGGGTCAGAAGGGTTGCTAGCTGATGCAGTTTGATTGGATAGAAGGACTTCAGAGAGCTTGCTAAGTACATCTTCTATGTGGTGCAACTTCTCAGTAACACCAATCTCCATGCAACTAAAACTGTTTTGGAGTCCACCCAAACCAGCTTCTAAACTCTCAATCCTCTCCTTATTTTTTCCCATGGCTCTAATACCAATGATAGGTCCCAATCAGGCTATGAATATTATAGTGCAGATAGTATTCTACTTAGGGTGAGAATTAACCGCAAGAGTTTTTATTTGGAAAAATTCAGCTCATCTTTACTGCTTTTGAAAGGGTTTAAATACAAGAAGAAAATAACAACCACTCCTAATTCTGAGATCATATCTCTAAGAATTAGGACACGATCACATTATTGAAAATCAAATAATAGCTGCTAGACCTATTCCTACGCAAGCATGCTTGGTGGACATGACCAACAACTTAGACCAAATCTTTGGCAAACATAACTTCTCTGTACATGGTTCTTGCACATGGAAGTTGCTTTTACGTGAGAACTTCTTAGTCCAAATACTTTGGGTTTTTCACGGCCATTCTTACAGATCTTCTTGGTTTATCACACTATCTATCTTAGTGGTTGTCTCTAAGAGCTGGCTAGCTTGAAATTTTTAGGCTTGCCTGCTGGATTTGATTTTGGTTGGTTTGCTTGGTTGAGTACACCTGGGCCAATCCTTGCTGCCTAAAGTTGTGCCTTACCTGCTTCCTTGCTGGATGTTTTCCATGTTTTAGGGTGTGAATGCTAGTCTGATATGTTTGGCTGCCTTGGCTGAATTGGATGGTCTCATCTCCATGCAAGCTACTCAGGGGTGTATCTAGGTCCTAGCTATTGCTATGCTTCCCAACCGTTTGGTTCTGCATGACATGGGCTTTCATTGTCATTGTTGTTAGTTTGTTGCTTAGTTCCAGTGCTTCCTCTCCTGTTTTGGGAGGCCTGCTGCAACCGAATGCCCTGCTGGGTCTCCTTTTTTATTTGATTGCTATATGACTATTGCTCTGCCTAGCTGCTATTGCTGGCGTCCTTGTATGCTGGTTGGTGCTATTGCTGGCGTCGTTGTTTTTGTTGTTCCTCCTTGAGCTTCTTTAACGGCTGTGATCTCACAATTCCTCTTTGTGTCTACTAGGTTTGAAGGAGCTATCACCTGCTCCCATTGGTGCTGTTTTCTTTGGATCTCCCAGTGGTGCTTCATACTACTATGCTTACTGCTATTGGCTGCTTGAGTCCATGCTTTTGCTGCTATGCTGGATGGTTGTGCATGCCAGGTGTTGGTTGCGTTCATGGAATGCGTTGCTATGATCCTTTGCCTGTGTGCTTGTCATGTCATAGATATCATTAGCTACTAGTCTATTTGTATTTATTTATGTTTGCTAAATGGCTTTGTTTTGCTCGTTGTGATGTACCTATTGCTTGTTCGAGGGAGCCTGTTCCCTCTGGTATATTGTCACTGGTTTTGTACATGTCTATACACTCTCACTTGCTAGTCTCCAGCTTCGTTTCATTTTGATCTATAATATTTTCTTACATTTGATAAAAAAAGAAAAGAGTTCTCAGTCTGTCAATCTTTACTATGTCTGGACATGGTAAGTTTTCTCATGTTAAGTCAAATTAAGCTGTAGGCTCCACTTCTGGTGGTGCCCTTCCGTCAATTCCTTTAAGTTTCAGCCTTGCGACAATACTCCCCCTAGAACCCAAAAACTTTGATTTCTCATAAGGTTCTGAAAGAGTCATAAAAGCAACATTCACTTGTTTTTATTTTTATTTTAAATATATACTTACTTTTTGATTAAAAAAAACAGAGAGAGAAAGAGCTCTCAGTCAAAGGAGTCTCATGTAGGTGTTGCACCCAATTCTGGTACGAATTTATAGATGAATCTCTAGGTTGTTGCTGCGATCCCAGATTCTCCTGTGAAAATGATAACTTTACCCAGCCCTAGTACTGACCCTCATGCTTATGGCACTAATTCCAACGTTAGACCTCTGGTTGCAATCTCAAGTGCTACACAAGCCCCAACCACCTCCATCTCTGACGAGGTGATCAACTCCATGGTGGGGTGCCCCCCATCTACAAGTAATCTTTAGCACCTAAGTACTTCTTAGCCCTTACAACCTGCAGTAGGCAAATGGAGGGATTTATTCTCTACTAATCATAGCTTTGAAAATTGTCGCAAGCTTACACATTTCTCTACTATTTGTAGCACAAAATCTTTCTCTTTGTAAGCTAAGGACTTAGATGCGAGTTGTGATGTTTGGAAATCATGTGTTGTTGGGTATGTGGCTGGGAAATTCCCAGGTTTTAAAGCTTTGAACAATATCATTAGTCATACCTGGAAATGTGATCCATGATCCGGGGTGGCTGATATATTGTTTTAATAAGATTAAGGATAAACTTGTTGTCTTTAGTGGAGGCCCTTATTTGGTGTTTGGTAGACCTTTTATGTTAAGACCTATGCCTGCATTTTTTAATTTTTCTGCTAAAGAGATGTCTAAGGTTCCAGTTTGGGTGAAATTTCCTAATCTTCCATTAGAATGTTGGTCCCCTAGATGCTTATCAAAGATTGGCGGTATGCGTGGGAAGCCTTTGTAGAGTGACAAATTGACCTCCACCATGTTGCGTCTCTCTTATGCTAGAGTCCTCATAGAAGTAAATTTGATGGATGCTTTGCCTTATTCTATCAATATTCTTTTGCCTAATGGTTCTATTTTGAACCAATCAATTGTTTATGAAACTTTGCCGAAGTTTTGCAAACATTGCAGAGTTCTGAGTCACAATACTGCATCATGTTCTTCACCTGCCAGGTCAAGTCGGCAAACTTAGGGTAATGAGGAATATGAGAATAGAAGTCGGGGTAGTGCTCTCCAAAGATTGTGTCCCTTGAGGGACAAACACATCAGGGAAAAATTGTCTAATGAGCAGTTTTCTGTGAAGAGATATGAAAATATGTGTAGAGATTCCATGCAGGATTCAAGTGTAGAAATCCTACATGGATCTTCTGCACACATCACTCTATTGAGAGATCCCCTACCATAATTCTTCATTCCATTTACTTCATGATTTCCATAATTCCTGCATCCAATCATGTATATATATAGTAATAACCAATGACCTGTAATGTATGAAATGCCTATTTAAAGGCACGAACAATATACATGAATATAAGTTCAGCTTTCCTACATGGTATCAGAGCCTTTTATCACTATGGCATCTTCTTCTTCAGTTCAAACAATGTTCCCTGCTTCTTCTCTTGAGATTACACTCCTAAAATCACATCTGCCTGATATCTCTATTAAGTTGGCTTCAAACAATTATCTTCTATGGAAAGCACAGGTTATTCCTGTTTTACGTGGCTATAGAGTCCTTGGATATGTGAAGGATGAAGTTCCCTGCCCAGAATCAACTATCATTGGTGAGAATGGTGAGTTGCAAACAAATCCTACTGCAGCAATGTGGCTGCGCACGGATCAATTGATCCTTGGATGGATCAATAGTTCACTCTCTGATGGACCTCTTTCTCAAGTCATCAATAGTGAATCTTCGCATGATGCATGGCAAGTGTTAGAGACCCTTTATCAAAGGCAATTTATAGTCTCTGACAAAAGGTACCACTTCACTGGAAGATTATTTACACAAAGCAAAAGCTTTGGCTCTATCTCTTTGTGGTGCAGGTAAACCAATGGATGATGATGAATTCATCATTTGTATTCTTCGAGGATTAGGATCTGAATTTGATCCTATAGTAGTAGCATTAAATGCTAGAGATACCTTTCCATCTCTTGAAGGAGTTATTGGTAAACTCCGTGACTTTGAAATTCGAATTCAAGGAGCACAGATAACTGCTCCTTCTGTCGCTTTTTATACAAATCATGGCCGCACAAACTCAAAGCCATGGATAAACACCAGCACTCGTGGTCACAATCATAGCAGCTTCACTGGGAGAAATCCCACTAACAACACTCCATCATGAGCTAAAGAGACTCGTTTTCCTCGCCAAAATGGAAGCTTCACTGGGACTTATTGGAAACAAATCTCACATAACAGTAATCATGGACGTGGTGGCATCACTTGTTTTCGATGTGGGGGACCTAATCACAAGGCCTTTGCTGTAATTAAAATTGTTTTCGATGGATGCTTTGCATCTAATGAAGAAGCTGATCAATACAAGGCCTTTGCTGTAATTAAAATTGGTGAAACTGCAGAAGATCCATGGTATTCTGACACTGGAGCAAACCAGCATATGATGTCTGACACAAATGAAGTCCAAGGAATTATTTCTTATCCTGGAAATGACTCTGTTATGGTTCGAAATGGTCAGGGCTTGCCTATCACTGGTACTGGAAACGTTACTATTCCCACTACCAATCTCAAGCTAAATGATGTTCTTGTGGTTCCTGCATTTGAGGAGTGAGCGACGTCGCGGCGATTGTCCACCCTCAATGAGTATGGATATATATCTGGTAAATATGGGGAGACAAGGAATTCTTTGTCTCTTATCAATGAAAAATGGTGTGGGAGTCGCCACCTAGTATTTTGGTCACTAGGAACCCTAACTGGTCTTAGAGATCGGGCACGGGGACTGGTTGCGTAAAGGGAAGGTATTAGCACCCCAAATACGCCCTACCTAAGGTAAGCTGCATTGTTTGATTGTCTGATAAAAAAGCTAAGGTGTTATTGTATTTCTAGTTGTTGGTCCGTTGATGGTTCAAGAAAAGTCCTCCTCAATAAGGAGGTCCTTATCTTATCAGGTAAAACCTAACCGTTCTAACGTCTATGTAAAAAACATATTTTTAATATCAGGAATACGTTCTACGTATAAATTTGTAATCCCAAATACTAAAAGAAGACCAAAAGATTTTTTTAGAATTTTTGAAATATTGGCCTAGTTCTCATGGCTTGAATAAACTAGTTATTAAAGCCAAAATGCATGCTAATACATATATTGTTTTTGAAATTTCTTTTGTTGTGTGAAAATATGATGTTATAATATTTATATATATATATATTGGAGAGACTAGGCCATATGCATGAAAACAAAATATTTTTTGAAAACTTGACAAAAACCGGGTATTTTAATACCGGACTTGTATCTTTACAGTATAAAAATACAAACCGACATTGATCAAAATACATTAATAAAATTACAGAAAATCACATATTTTTTGAAATAATTTTTGAAGAATTTTTGTTCGAACGGGCCAGACCCGGCCCGAAGGAGATCAATGAAATTGGCCCAAAATAAAACGGGCCTACTTCCTCTGGTCCGGACTCACCCGCCAAACCCATATGGTTCGGTTCTGTCGGTGAACGAACAAGACTGCAATTAATTAGCTTGATCGTGCACCGCGATGAACGGTAATTATTTTTCGGCTTGCGAAGCGTGCACGATGCACGCTTCGCATGCAAGACGATGAATAGTAAATAGAGATAAGGGTCGGAGGGTCGACTGTGGGTGGCTCTGAAGGCGGTCTTTCTGGCGGTTTGTTGACCCGGAGGATGGCCGGAGGGTGGTCGGTGGGTCGGGGGAGCCCTATGACAGCAATGTGTTCTTTCTTCTTCTTCCCTGTGCAGAGGTGCCCACCTCTGGTTTTTTTTTCCTTTTCACGTCTGCTTTTATTCTACTCTCTGTCACTGTCTTTGTTTCATCTCCCTTGTCCCAAAGTCTTCTCTCCTTCTAGTCCGTTTTACTCCAGTTTCTCTCCTCTCTTTCTCCTCTGTTCGCCCCTGTTTTGTCTTCTCCTTCATTCTTGGCGGTGTTTTTTCGGCGTCAACAATGTTCTTCCTTATCTGCAACGTCTTCGTGGAGGTGCTGGTGGCAGGGCATGGCTGTGGCTTGGACGGTGGTCGACCTTTCTTCTTCTTCTTCTCTGTGTTTTTCTTCTGCTCTATTCTCCTCTGTTTCTGTTTTATTCTTTTGCTTCTCACAGTGTTGTTGTCGACTGGGAGGCCAGTGACAGCTGGTAGTGATGATGATGGAGCGACGGTGGTTCTTCCCTGCAGTGGCGGGCAGTGTTTTTTTTCTGCTATTGTTGGCAGCGCTGATGGTGGTGGAATGGCGGAGGTTCCAGGATGGCACTGTTTTTTCTTCTTCTTCTTTTCTTTGCTCGCAGGCGGCGCCCCCCTTTTTCCTTCAAGCAGCAGCGCCGAGTGGGAGGAAGGAGATGAATTGAGGCGGGATGGTGGTGGCGTTTGGCAATGCTGGTGTAGTTGGCGTGTTACTGCGGCTGCTCCTCCTCCTGGTGTTGCTACTGCTGCTGGGATGGAGGAGAAAATGAGGTCGGTCTGGGGCTCCGTTGACAGAGAAGGTCAGTTTGGTCTGTGAGGAAGAAATGGCCAAGAGAGGGGAATGGCCAGGAGGGGGACTGTTTTTGGGTGCTCTCTCTCTTTCTCGTTCCAAAAACACTCCTCCCCTTTTAGTTTTCCAGCCCTCTCTCGTTCAACAAAACTCTCCTCGTTTTAAACTTCTTCCTCTCTCCGTTTCAAAAAGTTTCTCCCCCTCTTGGTTTTCCAGCCCTCTCTCTAGTTCTAAAAACTCTATCTCTCGTCCTTCCCATCCAAAAAACCCTCCACTTTTCTTGCAGCTGCTAAGGGAAGTATTTATAGGCGAAGGGGGAGCGGGCTGCTGTTGCGCGTGGGGAGCAGGGGAGCGGAGGTTGGTCGGCTAGTGGGCGTGGGGCTTTAAGTTTTGGGAGCAGCATGCAATCATTTTTTCTTGTTTAAAGGGGCGTAGGGCTCTAAGTTTTGGGAGCAGCAGGCAGGAAGAGGAACAGTGTCAAAATGACACTGTTCAGTTTTTTTTTTATATATATATATATTTATTTGTGGGGATCCAAAAATGGGTTACAACAGATGCCCCCTCTTTATAATGCTTACGGAGCAACATGGATTTTGCGTAGTAAGTTTTATAAAGATAAACAAAACTGAACTTCCAAAACTGATATTGTCGAAGTTTGATCTATTTGAAACTGTCTTTACAGCAGCTCCCCTTCAACCCAAAACAATGATCAAAACTTAGTCATCTTGAGATCCCAATCCGGTGATCCCCTAACCTCTAACTTGGATTAGATTAACCTGGCATTCCATCCGAGATCCCTTCTGGCGATCTCTTTTAACTAAAAATCCATATTTGTAGTTTGGCCAAACTGAAATCCCATCTGGCGATTTCCCTTAGCTAATATCGATGTTACGGTTGGGCTAACCTGAGATCCCTTCCGGCGATCCCCTTTAACCAGAACCATTATTTTGTGTGTGGTTGGGCTAACCTGAGATCCCATCTGGCGATCCCCTTTAACCAGAACCATTATCCTGTGTGTGGTTGGGCTAACCTGAGATCCCATCTGGCGATCCCCTTTAACCAGAACCATTATGCTGTGTGTGGTTGGGCTAACCTGAGATCCCATCTGGCGATCCCCTTTAACCAGAACCAAAATCCTGTGTGTGGTTAGGCTAACCTGAGATCCCATCTGGCGATCTCCTTTAACCAGAACCATTATTCTGTGTGTGGTTGGGCTAACCTGAGATCCCATCTGGCGATCCCCTTTAACCGGAACCAATATCTTGTGTGTGGTTGGGCTAACCTGAGATCCCATCTGGCGATCCCCTTTAACCAGAACCATTATTCTGTGTGTGGTTGGGCTAACCTGAGATCCCATCTGGCGATCCCCTTTAACCAGAACCAAAATCATGTGTGTGGTTGGGCTAACCTGAGATCCCATCTGGCGATCCCCTTTAACCAAAACCATTATTCTGTATGTGGTTGGGCTAACCTGAGATCCCATCTGGCGATCCCCTTTAACCAGAACCAAAAAATCTATGTGTGGTTGGGCTAACCTGAGATCCCATCTGGCGATCCCCTTTAACCAAAACCATTATCCTATGTGTGGTTGGGCTAACCTGAGATCCCATCTGGCGATCCCCTTTAACCAGAACCAAAAAATATATGTGGTTGGGCTAACCTGAGATCCCATCTAGCGATCCCCTTTAACCAGAACCAAAATCCTGTGTGTGGTTGGGCTAACCTGAGATCCCATCTGGCGATCCCCTTTAACCAGAACCAAAAAAATCTATGTTTGTAGCCCGATCAACCTGGAATCCCATCTGGCGATTCCCTTTAACCAAAGCTGAAATATGAGATCCCTTCTGGCGACCTCCTTTTGATAAAAGCTGAAATATGAGATCCCTTCTGGCGACCTCCTTTAATCAAATCCGAAATATGAGATCCCTTCTGGCGACCTCCTTTAAGCAAAACCAAAAACTATTTCTGTAGCTCGGTCAACCTGGAATCCCATCTGGCGATTCCCTTTTACCAAAGCTGAAATATGAGATCCCTTCTGGCGACCTCCTTAGACCAAAACTGAAATATGAGATCCCTTCTGGCGACCTCTTTTAACTAAAAACAAAAACTATATTTGTAGCTCGGTCAACCTGGAATCCCATTTGGCGATTCCCTTTAACCAAAGCTGAAATCGGTGTCATTCTTCCTGATGGCAGGGTTTGAACCTTTCATTTTCTTTTGGAGATTTCCTAATAGGTTCTTCTCACTTTATTGTTGTTCCAAAATCAAAACCGTGATTCTTTGCTATCATCAACTCAATGATCCTTTCCTCATCCACAATCTTGTTGGATTACATTAAGGATTCCTCCTGCAACGTTTACAAAAAACTGGTTTTGAAACATAGGTCCCATCATCTTCTTCTATTTCATGAAACTCTCTCTTGACATGAGCTTGCTTTTGAAGTCCTATGCTGGATTCATTTCTCGTGCTGCCCTATCATATCTTTGAGAAGAAGTCTTCGACTTTTTACAAGTAGCCCCTTTTCTTCTTCTTTTTTTTTTAATGTATGACTTGTCATTGCCTTCTTTGTCATGCTTTTGTCAAATGCTTTAACTTATCTTTTTCAAATCTACGGGCTCTCATCCCGTTTTCATGAAATGTCTTTTATTGCCCCCAGTGTGGGGATGTGATCCTGATCCGGGCTTTTATGAAGAAGAAATTCATTTCGCCTATTTCTCCTTCAAGTGAGCTGGGTCATTTCTAATGTCAATGCGTACAGGTTGTACCTTATACTCGAGATCAATGGTAGTCATAACCGTTAGTGTGGCCAAAGCATCCGCGACATGGTTCCCTTCTCTTCAAATTCTTTAGATAGCTATTCCTGGTATGAACTCAGCTTTTCTTTCTTGGTTTGCCATTCCCCTTTTACCTGACAGATAATCAACATTGAATCCCCATATACATCTATCTTATCTTTAGCTCTAATGCAGCTTCTAAACCGAGGATACAAGCTTTATGCTCAGCTGTATTGTTGGTGCACTCGAAACGCAGTTTAACCGAAACTGAATATTGCTTCTTATTAGGAGAGATTATTACCGCACTGGCCCCGTTACCATATACATTCACTGCCCCATCAAAAACATAGTCCACCAATCTGTCCTCCCTTCTGCTTTCTTTATTGACAATATATCTTAATAGGGAAAATCTCAAATCCCAAAGGGTTGTAATCTTCAACAGCATTATCAGTCAAATGGTTCGTAATTGCACTTCCTTTTAGGGCTTTCATTGTCATATACTTTATGTCATATACTTTATGTCATATTCTGCAAATAAAACCAGCCACCTTTCAATTCGACTTTAGAAAAAGGGTTTGTTCCACTTTTGAAATCCATCAAGTGGTGTAACATATAATGTCGTAATCTCTTTGCCGCCCTCACCAGCGCACAACAGAGCCTTTCTATCTCAGTGTATCTATACTCACATTCGGTGAGTTTCTTAATTTAAATAATAAATATGATGTTGTAAGAAATCCGCTTTCAAGATTCATTTTGAAAACTACTAGGGCTTCTTAGGTCACCCAATTCTGAAACTTCTCACCCTGGGCCAACTTGTGCACAAAGGTCTTGGCGGAGACTTCTTCTAGTGTGTGGACAATTAGTTGTGGCAGTGCTTCATCTTCCTTCCCCACCTGTGTTTTCTTATCATCTCCTTCGATCTCACCTTCTTCATCATAGACAATTCTTGACCGGGGTTTTCCAATCCTTCATCCATTATTACTTGCGTCACGACCAGGCAATGACTTTGAATTGATGTTGGATGTGTCTTCAAATGACACCCATCCTATCATGATGAGCTTTGACAACCTTTTCTTGAAAGCGTAGCATGTTTCAAAACCATGCCCGGGAATACCAGCATAATACTCGCAAGTCAACTCGGGCTTGTACCAGATAGGGAATGGTGGTTGTAGTGGTAATGTGGGGATATGAGCTATTTGTTTAATGCCTAGTAGTTTGGCATACATGTCCTTCAAATGCATGGGTAATGGCGGTAGTTGTTCTGAAATGTATCTTGTGTTTGATCTTTGGTAGTTGTTTTGGTTGTTTGACTGGTTATTTGCTCGTTTAGAGGAAAAAGGTTTGTTAAAGTTTATGTGGGCAACATGAGAGGTAGGTATTTGTGGGTTATGTGAATCCACTATTTTGCCCTTGGACCCACCTTCGAAGTTGTTAACGTGACCTTCCATTTTTCTTCCAATAAAACCCTTCGTCTGCGATAGCTCAGCTATGTGTCTAGCTTTAATCCCTTGCTCTACCACATCGTAGAAATGCTGAGATGAGCTACCCATTAGATGCTCATAATATGGTGCCTTGCGTATTCGCAAACAAGGTCGCCATTTCTGTTTCTATTAGAGGGGGTTGGACATGCATTGCCTCATCCCTCCACCTTTGTGCATAGGCCCTTACTGACTCTTGACTCCTCTTCTCCATTGACATTAGACTTGTCCGATCTGGAGCAATTTCCATGTTAAACTTGTATTGTTTAAGGAAAGCCTCCACCAAATCTCTCCAGCTCTTGATCCTGATGCTGTCTAACCTCATGTACCAGCTTAAAACGGATCCTGCTAGGCTATCTTGAAGAAAATAGATTAGCAATTTATCATCACGGATTACTTCCGCCATTTTGTTGCAGTAGGATCAAAGGTGAGTGTTTGGGCATTCCAAACCGGTATACTTAATGAATTCTGGTATCCGAAAATCTTTTGGCACCACGATGTTTGGTACCAAACATACTTCGGCTGCTCGCATTGGGTCAAACCAGTCATTACCCTCAACTGCCCTTAATCTTTCTTCCAGAGTAAATAGCTTGTCTTGGTCCATCAAACTGGGAGATCTATTATCCGGGATTCCCTACATTGTTAAGTCCACAATGATTGGAGCATGATTTGGCTGGATAGGGGTGATAGGCACAAAATGTTGTTTGTGCATTAGCCGAGTTTGCCCCCTGGTTTTGAGATGCTGATGGGATGTGAGCCGCTGGCGCACCTTCAGGCGGTTGTGCAGATGTTCCTTCCCCATTCTTAGCTCTTAGAAGTTGCTTGAGTAGGTCGATCAGCTGAGCAACTTTATTTTTCACGGATTCTAACTCGGTCTGGTAATGTGACTCTAAATGAGCTCTCTTTTTTTTTGTTCTCCATTCTTGTTCTGGAACGGGTGCAGTAGACTTTGGACGTGGGACTATGTTTCATGATCGGGTATGCATATGATAAATTAAAAACAAATGCATGATGAAAGAAACAATGCATGAATGCATATGTAATATGAGCTTGTTTTTTTTTCAAAAAAAAAAAAACGATCGATGGCCAACATTCCTCTTGTGTAATGGACTCTTTTTGTCGCGTTCCTTATCAGGAGTAGTTCTGCTCAAGCTGATGCTTTGGTAGGCTTATATTTGTTTTTTACAAAATATGGGTCAAAGCCCCTTTTCCTTAATATTGGCTAATACATCTCTTGAAAAGAGGGTACTACTGGAAGCTTCCTTGCATCATATCAGAGCAATCTCCCTCTGATAGTTGTGACAATTCAGAATTCTGCCCATATTCCACAGTAGTAAATTTGGTAATGATGGCCATCTTATCGTTTCAAAAGACCTGGTAACCAAATGCTTCATGGTTTAGGTTGTTTTATGCAAAATGTACTTTGTGAAGCATACACCCTATAGCCGGTTCTAAATCTTTTATGCTTGACGAGGGTAGGTTGGCTATTCAGTCTCTAAAAAGGGTCTCTTGTTGTCCCAGTGATTGCCCTCGTGGAGGCAATATGGGGGCTTGTAGGCAATGAGATGGCACATGTACCAACTATTGCCAGTCTAAGCACTCAGCGAAGAGTTGGGGTTTACACAAACTTAAACCTTGACTAACAGTCGTAAGGTAAGCTGCTAGTCCCCCACTTAACTTAAAGTTTGTGTGTGCTCTCAATAATCAAAGTATGTGATGCATGTGACAGTTCTATAAGATGTATGTGACAGTTCTATACAAATGCATGAACAATATGTGTAAAAATATTTAAAGCATATAAGCAGATAACAAAAGGAAAGGCATATTAACAATAAACACACGAAAACAAAAACAAATCAGACAAAAACAAAGCTTAGTCCACAAGGTCCCCAGTGGAGTCGCCATTCTGTCGCACGTGAGCGACGTCGCGGCGATCGTCCACCCTCAATGAGTATGGATATATATCTGGTAAATATGGGGAGACAAGGAATTCTTTGTCTCTTATCAATGAAAAATGGTGTGGGAGTCGCCACCTAGTATTTTGGTCACTAGGAACCCTAACTGGTCTCAGAGATCGGGCACGGGGACTGGTTGCGTAAAGGGAAGGTATTAGCACCCCAAATACGCCCTACCTAAGGTAAGCTGCATTGTTTGATTGTCTGATAAAAAAGCTAAGGTGTTATTGTATTTCTAGTTGTTGGTCCGTTGATGGTTCAAGAAAAGTCCTCCTCAATAAGGAGGTCCTTATCTTATCGGGTAAAACCTAACCGTTCCATCTCCCTGTGTCCTCCCTCTTCTGCTCCCAGGCAGCCGCCCAAAAGAAAAGACCCAAGCTCTCATCTTCTCTGCAGTCGACCCCTACTTTCCCCTGATTTCTGGCCACGACCTCCATCGTCCCCTCCTCCAGCCGCCAGCTCCCCTGGCCACAAGGCCACCACAGCCACGAAATCGCAGGAGCTCCCCTCTCTGGTTTCCCCTGTCTCACTCTCTCCCTCACTGCAAACCCTCTCCCTATTGAATAACCCAGCTATTCCCCAGTCAGACCTCATAGATCGTCCCTCTAAATCATCAGCGCTCTTCTGCTTGCCACACCGCCGGTCAAAGGAGGAGGGGTCGACGATCTACCCGGCCGAGCGAGTGTCCGGCCGCGTGAGTCGCCGGTGAGTCACTCCCCACTCCATAGCAGACCTGCATCAGAAGAAGGAAAGAATAACAGACCCGAGAAAACAGATCTAAAAGGGGAAGCAAAGAAAAACAGAATAAAATCGACTGTTTGTGGTGTTTGTTTGGCTTTGCAGGTGACGTTGTTCTCGCCGCTGGCAAGGAAAGGAAGAGGGGAGGAGGTCGTTGCTGACCCCCCTGTTTGTTTTTGAATTTTTTGGGACCCACGCGCCGCCAGTGGCGGCGGCGCGTGGAGAAGATGCGACGCCATTGTCTTGCAGCTCCAGAAGTCTGCCTGACACTGTTCTGGTGATGCAGAAGGTGTTCCATGTAAATTCCAAATTGTTTTGGGGTTATTATTGTAATTTTTGTTTAGTTTGTTCTTTTGAAATTGTATTTTGTATTGTGGATGTAAAAACAAAAAAGAAAAGAAAAGAAAAAAAAATACAGTGAAGGTGTATGTGTGTGTTTATATATATATATATTTTTTTTATGGATGTTTTTTTTTATTATTCATGATAAAATTGCAAAGATTAAAGAAGAATTTAATATTTTGATTTGCTCACGGATAAAGAATTATGAACTTACATGTAAGTCGTATTTCTAAAATTCGATGAAAGAACAGAATTTTTAAAACTTCTTTAGCACATCAAGTTCACGAAGCAGCTTACCTCAGGTAGGGTGTGTTAGGGGTGCTAATACCTTCCCTAACCACAACCAGTCCCTTACTCGTGAATCTCTGACAAGACCAGTATACCCGGGTTTCCTAGTAGCCCTCAATTAAATACTAGGTGGCGACTCCAACGAACCAATCAAAGTAAAACGCAATAAAGAAAAATCGCCAGCCCTACGCCGCGCGAATTCTTTTTGACGTGCGACAAAGAAGAAACTATTATCTGTATCTCAATTCACAAGAGATAATAACTGCTATTTTCTGTTTTATCCATGGGGTTTTATTCTTAAGGACATGAAGACAAAGCAGGTAATTCTTAAAGGTTTCATGAAGGATGGGTTATATCCGATCAATCTGCAGCAATTCTCTACAACTCCAGTCAGTTTTTTAGCAAATAAAGTGCCCAGCAACTTATGGCATGCACTACTTGGCCACCCTCAAGCCAGAATTCTCACAAAGTTATGTTTACCATCTATGGATAAACAAAATGTTTTCTGTGAAAGCTGTGTTTTGGGAAAATCAACAAAGTTACCGTTTGAATCTAGAAAATCATATGCTACTGCTTTTCTACATACACTGCATTCTGATGTCTGGGGTCCTGCATTCGTCCCCTCTTATGATGGAAACCGATTCTATTTAATTATTGTTGATGAGTATTCCCGGCATTTATGGTTCTTTCCTATGAATCGAAAATCTGACGTAGCAATAATATTTCCTTCCTTTCTCAAGCAAATGGAAACACAGTTTGATACTCATGTTAAAATATTTCAAAGCGATGGAGGCGGTGAGTTTGTTAATCAAAGTCTGCAGAATCTTTTCAAAACTAATGGCATCATTCATAGAATTTCATGTCCAGGAACACTAGAACAAAATGGATTAGCCGAACGACGTCATCGACATATCGTAGAAACAGGATTAACACTGTTATCACATGCTTTTGTTCCAATCAAATTCTGGACTGTAGTGTTTTGTACTGCAGTGTTCCTAATTAATCGCTTACCAACTTCAGTCTTGGGTTACAAGTCACCGCATGAAGTGGTTTTTGGCTCTGCTCCTACTTATGACTCCTTAAGAGTGTTTGGATGTTCCTGTTATCCCTTGCTTGCACCATTTGGTCGATCAAAGTTGGATTTTAGATCCACACGATGTGTCTTTCTTGGTTACTCCACCAATCACAAAGGCTATCTCTGCCTTGAGCCACAGACATATCATTTTTACATATCACGCCATGTGAAATTTAATGAACTCTAGTTTCCCTACAAGTGCATGCAACAACCTGATACACATGCCTCTCAATTGTTTAACATTAAGGCACTTCCTCGACTACTCAAAACTGTGGCAGAAAAATCAATTGCCACAGCCCCACAAGTCAGTCATCACTATCCAGCAATAATTGTTCAAAATGCCGAAAATGTTCAAGAAGAATTAGCACCTCAACCTGCCACTTCTGCTTCACTATCTTCATCCACTGCAGCAGACATCACTCCTAAACCACCAGTGATCTCTCGTCCATCTGCTCCAACTTCACAGCGACAGCATCATATGATCACACACGAATTAGGGAAGCTAAAACCCAAGGTATTTATTTCTTCATGACATCCCATCCTTGCCTGTTTTGTTGCTGACCTTGTTGCCCAACCACAAGAGCCATCTTCAGTTCAACAAGCTCTCCAACATTCACATTGGCTTCAAGCAATGCAAGCTGAAATGGATTCCCTTCAGATTTTTATGTTGTACGTTATGTAATTGGGGGGGATTTGGTTTGTGATTATCTAAACTATGGCAGCAATTAAACTAGCAAACAAAATAAATTAAAACCGAAACTTATCAAGAAAACAAACCTTGGTCGCAAGCACACATCCACCAACGGAAATTAGAACCGATCCTTGAAACGAAAATTGCAGTTTATGTTCTGAAATTTTATCTTTTCTTAACATTGATTAATTAATGGATTCACCGTATAACTAATCCTAACCAACAAACAATCAAAGTGTCCGCACTAATGATTCAATTTAATGGTAGCTTTAAGAACTAGATAATTTCATCAAGATTAACATACAAGCTGTCCGCAGCTTGTGTCACTTTGTTCAAATGTTCTCTCTAAGTTCAATAACGTAGTTCTGCCACAATTATCAAGCTTAGTTGTTTCACAAGTTCATATATCACAACTCCGGTTTTGATATTAAACTTAGCAATAGATTGTTCACAACAATAACTTAGAGTCCGCTCTAGCAATCATCAACAACAATCATAGGAAATATACATAGGAAAACAATCATACTCATTCATAACATAAACTGAAAATAAAAGGAAGAATAAATCTCACGGTTCTTGAAATCCGAAGGTTTGTTGTGTCCTTGCAACCAAGAAAAGAGCTTAGCCTTGCATAACTATTGAACTACTACTTCTAAAGAATGAAAAGAGCATGATTTTTGGGTTTGTAGAGGAGAGAATTTGTGTTTATTCTCTGCTCTGGCCTTGCCTCCTTCCGCTCTCCCTCTTTTCTGCTGGTTCTTTCCTCCTTCTCTCTTTCTTTTTATATGCTAAGAAACCCTAGTCTTTATTTTACAAAATAGTCCTTCCTTAAGTTGGCAGTTTACATTTAAGTACTTCAATAACTATTTTTCCTAAAAGGAGAAATAGCCTTGCATGAAATCTTCAAGCTCTGACTTAGAGGAGCTAAATTGCTTATATAAAAACTTGGATGTCGGTTTAGATGCTTCGGAATGTAATTTGGACTTGTTTCTTCACGAAACCTGTTTGCTGGCAGAATTCAGTTGTCATCTTTGAAAACTCATATCTCCCTCATATGACATCGTTTTTGGCTGAAATTTGGAGCGTTGATAGGTATTTAATTCCGGAATCCACTAAAATTGAGTTTACATTCATTGGACTTCTGTAGCTCCCGATATTAAATTTTGAATGGCCAAAGGTCAACACTGGCAGAATGCGAGATTTGACTTTGCAGGATGTGATTTCCATGATCTTTCTCTTTTTATTTTTCTTGCATTACATTTCCAGAAAGGTATGGATGTTAGATTTTTAGTGCCACTAGAATCACTTCATTTCGATCTCTAGATTTCGATCTCTAGAACTCACGCTCTGCACAAAATATTGACTGAACGTCAAATCTGCCAATTACCTCCAATTTACTTCCTTTTGCATTTTTCATCCAAAAGTGCCTGTAAAACATAAAATAAAGAATATCAAGGCATTTTATATATAAAACATGGACAAAACACTAGGTAGATGTGGGTGAAACTATCGAATAATATGGTTACATCAAATACCCCCACACTTAGCTCTTGCTCGTCCTCGAGAAAGGATAAATAAAATCAAATTGAAAATAACTATGATCAATCTCTTAATCTCCCATCAATGTCCAAGAATATATGCATTATAAACAAGAATACAATCAAGAAGGATAAAGGGTATAAATTTTCATGAATTTATTTACATGCAAACTTCAAAACTCAATTAATTGTCGGGATTTAAATGAAATCTATGCCATGCCAAAGTGATAGGTCCTCTCATTGATATACACTCCAACACTCATGTGTTTAGGGTTTATGTGTTTAAATCTCTCAAATTCAATCAATGAATATGTTCTACCATAAGCTTGCTTTTCAATCTCATCTCCATTACTAACATATTACAAACAATGCATGAATCAAAAGGTCTTATTTTCTGGTTGTAAAGGGGGCTAAGGTTAAGGTGAGGTAAAAGAGAGTAAAAGAAAAGGTTCAAATCAAAGAAAGTAGAGCATTATGAAAAAATGATATTTCAAACAAGATATTCCATCAAAGCACATAAATTTTTCATCTTTAATCACCAATGCTTAACTTCTTTTGATTTCAAGCTCTTTCAACATAAAATCTTAAGAACATAAAGGAACACTTTTTTTTTCTTTTTTCTTTTTCCTCTTTTTTTTTTTTTTTACATTTGGCTACTTTGCCCATCTTTTCATCAAACATCACTTCTTTTTTTCTTTTCACATAATTTCCAACCATAATTCCATGAGATATCATAAATATATGCTCTACTAATCCTTGGCCAGGGGAAAAGGAAAACATATAAAAAGTTAAGGCTTATACATGGATAAAGCAAAGAAAAGATAAACAAGCTCAAAAGGGGCTCACTAAGGATAATATGCTTTAAGTTGGCTTTTTGGCTCAAGTGGTTAAAATTCCTAATGCCTTATCATCTTCATGTATATATGTAATGCGAATGTAATCTCAACAAGATATGAAGCAAGTTCTAGAGATACATATCATTGAAAGAATGCACAATCAAAGAATATAATGTTGAAGGCTCAAAAGCTTGCATTGGTATAACACTATAAAGTCAACATGACATATTCTCAAAGTCAATCCCTAAACCAATTAAACCTTAAAATTTACATGTGTTGTAACCCATTTTTGGGTCCCCACAAAATATATATAAAAATATACAGCCAAAGGAGGTTAGAAAAATAACAGGAGGCAGAAGCGCTCAGAAAATGGTTGAAAAATTGGTCAATGAGGTTAAAAATACAAAGATTGGATTTTTGACAGTATATTCTTGAAGGAGGAAAGCCCTGTGGAGGAGGAAAATTTGAAATTTTAGGAGAAAAGCCCAAATTTGGATGATTATGGACTTAATTGGATTTTTAAATGATTTTATAGGAGATTTGATTGTAAGAAATTTTTTTTTAAGTCAATTTGGGCTTTAATTAAAAGAAATTTAAGTTCTGGGGCCAAAATATATTTTTTGGGAATTTATTAGGTCAAATCAGGGGCTTAATTGCATAAATATTGAAGTTTAAGGGCCAATTGGGGACTTAATTAAGAAAATCCGAAACCAGGGACCAAATTGGAAGAGGCGCGTAAATGGAGGGGCTGCAATTATTCGGTTCAGGGGCCTAATTGAAGAAATTGAAAGTTTATTAATCAATTGAGGGCTCAATTGCATAAATCAGAGGCCAAGGACCAAACTGAAAAACGCGGCCAACTATAAGGGCAGTGACTAATTTTGGCAGGGGTGAAATTGAAATGAACAAAAGATGATTGAGGGCTGCTTTGCAAATTGACGCGTTTTGGCGTCTTGCTGGACTTAAATGAAACGGCGCGTTTTGCCTAAAACGACGCCGTTTCATGCAAAAAAAAAAAAAAGAAGATCGGAACGGTGTCGTTTTGAACGACACTGTTCCTCTTTCTTCCTCCCATGGACGTGCAGCAGGGGAAGAAAGCAAAATGGTGGGTTTTTTCTTCTTCAAGTGTGCTGCCTCTCTCTTGACCGCATGCCTTGCCAGAAAACCGAGGGAGCCGCACCTCGCCAGCCACGCCCGCTGGCCGACCACCAGCCGCGCGCCATGCAGAAAACAGGGGAGTCACGTCTCGACAGCTGCACCCGAATGGCCGACCAACCGCCGCAGCCCCTGCCCCCCATGTGCAGCCATAAAAAGCCCCGCCTCTTGGCTCTATAAATAGACCCAAGAACACAGACCCGAAAGGAAGAAAGGAAAAAGAGGAAAAAAGGAGAAAGACCCGAAAGAAGAGAGAACCGAGAGAAAAAACAAAAAAACAGAGGAAGAAAAAAAACAGACCGAGAGAAGAGAGGGAAGGGAAGAAAAAAGAAAAGAAGACCAAAACATAGGAAGAGGAAGGAAGAGTTGAAAACTTGAGAAAAACCAAACCGGGAGGGTCACGGGAAAACACTAAAAAAAACAGAGCACCGCCGCTGCTGCTTGGAGCCGCCGTCCGGGAGCCAAGACGCCGCCACCAGCCTCCGCCACAGCACCGCCAGAAACGCAGCAAGCCACCGCCTCCGCGCCAGGTAACTCTTCTTCCCCCTCATTCTCGCGCTTATTTTTTTTTCTTTCTTTTCTTCTCATGCGAAACTAATAGCGTTCTGCATGCAGGGGTGGGGGGGAAATAATTCCCCCCGCCCGTTTGGCTTGGGCCAGGCGGATCCTGGCCCAGCCCAGTCTTCTGGGCCGGGTCTGGCCCAGAAGAGGATAAAAGTTTTTTGGGCCGAAATCGGCCCAATCCATTTTGGGCCGAGATCGGCCCAACACCATTAGGCTGAGTCCGGCCCAGTTGGTTGGGCCGGATCAGCCCAGCCCATTTAATATTATATATTATATATATTATATTTTTGTATTATTTATATAGATATATATATTTGAAAAATTACAAAAATTCAAAAAAAATTATTTAAAAAAATACGGATTTTGCTGTAATTTTATTATTGTATTTTGATTAATATCGGTTTGTATTTTTATACTGTAAAGATACAAATTCGGTATTAAAATACCCGGTTTCCATCAAAACATCAAAGATTTTCAAAAGAAAGAATGATTTTTTTGTTTTTTTTTTTAAAAGGGGTTTCTAATATATCTTTAAAAATATTGTTGATTTTCTTTGCATATTTTTTATCAAAGTGGATTAATATTTGGGTTGTATTTTTATACAGTAAGGATACAAACCCAATATTAAAATACCCGATTTGCGTCGAAACGTCAAAAAAAAATATACATAATTAGAAAATGAGTTTGTGTTAAAAATACGTCCTATTCTCTCCAACAGATAGATATAAAGATTATAACATCATATTTTCACACAAACAAAGGAAATTTCAAAACAATATATGTATTAGCATGCATTTTGGCTTTAATAACCCGTTTATTCAAGTCATGAGAACTAGGCCAATATTTCAAAAATTCTAAAAAAATCTTTTTGTTTTCTTTTAATATTTTGGATTACGAATTTATACGTAAAACGTATTCCTGATATTAAAAATATGATTTTCTTACATAGACGTTAGAACGGTCAGGTTTTACCCGATAAGATAAGGACCTCCTTATTGAGGAGGACTTTTCTTGAACCATACCAACAATTAGGAAACACAACGAGACCTTAAATTTTATCAGACAAATAAACAATGCAGCTTACCTAAGGTAGGGCGTATTTGGGGGTGCTAATACCTTCCCTTTACGCAAACCAGATCCCTCGCACCCAATCTCCCGAGACCGATTAGGGTTCCTAGTGACCAAAATACTAGGTGGCGACTCCCATTCCATTTTTCTACCAACAAAAGACAATATTTTCTTGTCTCCCTAGATACCATACACACTTAATAGATTTAAAGTGGAATACTCGCCGCGACGCCGCGCACCCGCGACAGAATGGCGACTCCGCTAGGGATTCTTGTGGACTAAGCTTTGTTTTTGTCTGATTTGTTTTTTTGTTTACGTATGTTTTTAATATACCTTTCCTTTTGTTATCTGCTTATATGCTTTAAATATTTTTACACATATTGTTCATGCATTTGTATAGAACTGTCTCATGCATCTTATAGAACTGTCACATGCATCACATACTTTGATTTTGAGAAGCACACACAAGCTTTAAGTTAGGTGGGGGATTAGCGATTTGCCCTATGACTATCGGTCAGGGTTCAGATGCGTGAAACACCCAACTCATATCTGAGTGCCTGCTTGGTAATGGTGGGTATACTTACCTTAACTGTTCCTTGCAACGACCCCATACTGTCTTTACGAAGAACGTCACTGGGCAGATATGAGACCCTTTTAAAGACCAGATAGAAAACCTACCCATTCTCACCTAATAAATAGAACTTGTCCTTAGGATATCTATCTTACGTTCATTTGCATCATGATTAATAATGTTAAATTCATCAATCCAGGTTTTGAACCAAATCATGACTAAGTACCTATCTTTCCAAGAGTTTGGGCAAGAATCTGAGTTGACTCAAGTAGCTGAAGGAAAATGCCCAAGAATCGATGCTAGTAGGTTGCCTGGCATTACCAAGATAAATCACATGGTAAATGACTTGGGGAAGTTAGTGTCTATTATGGAATATATTGATGAGACTATTTTTGAAAGGCGATATGGGAGAATTGCACAACTAATGAGGTTACCCGCATAGCAAGCAAAGAATCAAAGCCCTACTGAATTTTTGGGATCCTAGTTATCGGAGTTTTACCTTTGGGAACCTTGATATGACACCGACTTTGGAGGAATATGAAAGGATTCTAGATTTTCCAAACGACAGCCACATGATCTACCTAAGGCGAAGATTTGAAGACACAGCTTCGGAGGTAATCAATTTATTAGGTTTGGGAAAGATCAGTCAATGTAGAGTCGCCGAGGGGGGTTTCAAATGGAAAGTCATTGAGGCCCGAAGGAAGAAAAATGCTGAAAAAGGGAAGTTAGGAGAGGAATGATACAGGTTGGTGGCCTTTGCCATTTTTGGGCTAGTATTGTTCCCTTCCGAAATCGGAGTCATCAGTTTGGAAGCAGCAAGTGTCTTCATAGAATACGAACGTGACCGGATCAATCCCTCATCAGCCATTTTGGGAGAAACCATGTTATCACTCAACCACTGCAGAATGCATGGAAAAGGAGCCATGAGGTGTTGCGCCCCTATGTTGTATTTATGGATTATCAGTCATATCGAAACACCAAGGGACATTTTTAACAACTTTTGGTGGTTTGACCTGCGACCATTAAAGGTTACCATGGATGAGACTTAGAAGAATTGGGATGAGAAAGCATGGATAGATAAATATACGGCATTACCAAAGAGCAATTTTAAATGGAAAGCACCATGGATGAACAACGCCATCTGCACAATGAGCTGCGGAAGCAAGATATGGGTTCCTTTGATCGGTGTAACCGGGTACATCAGTTACGCGCCCGCCTTGGTAACAAGGCAGTTAGGGGGAATGCAGTACGCACCAAGAACTCTGGGTTTAGCTGATTTCGTCGGTCTATTCAAGCACCAACCCTTCCTCGAAGAGATGGAGCTTATCCGACAAGATTGGGAAAGACCCCTGTTGGTAAAAAGGGAAGAAGGGAGCACGTTTGAAACATCATTTAGCCAGAATTATGCAGTTTGGAGGAATGAAGAGCTTTCTGAAGTGAAAGTTTTCTCAATACCAAAACATCCAGAATCCACAATAGAGCAACAAAAAAGGAAAAGGACTGATAATGAGGAGGAGTTAAGAAAGCAGCTAGAACGATGTGTAATCGATCTTAGTAAAAGTAAAGGGCAACAACAGTTACTAGAGAGTCAGTTAGAGGAAGAAAACATGATGAGGGTTTTCTTGAACCAGTAGTTGGAAAAACAGGATAAGCAATTAACATCCTTAAAAGAATGGCAGAAAAGGGCCGAGGTAGCGGAAGAAATAGCAAAAGGGGTCCAGGCTGAGCTAAAGAAACGAATGACCGAATATGATGAGCTGGTTAAGAAGAATGGGCTCGCAGAAAAAGAGTTGGCAAAGGTTAAAAGATCAACAAAAGGTAAGATAAATGTTGACAAAGAGGTGATGGATTCCTTGAAGAAGGGAAAGAGCATTCTTTCAAAGAAAATAGAAGTTGAAAAGGAGAAGAATCAGCTAGCCCAGCTCGACATAGAAGAGGAAAGAAGGATTAGAGCTCAATATATGGTGCAGCTTGAGGAAGAGAGAAGTGCAAGAAAGGCCACCGAGTCTGATATGAGAGATTACCGGAAAAGAGCTGAGTCTTCGAAAGGAAGAATGATGACTTTACAATCTGAGATCGAGATACAAGTAGAAGAGTTGAGGGAGTTGAGAAGCCATTACTTCGAGATGGAGGAGGAGCTCAGTAAGGCTAAGCAAGAGCGTCAAGAATGTCAAGGCTACATGGACAGCTTTACAGTCCAAATTAACTCCAAAATAGCCGAGCTGGATATCAAAAAGGAAGAACTGCAGAGGGTAAGGGATAAGTTGGCCCGGTCGGATGATATGGTTCGAGTGTTGGAAAGAAGTAATGAAGCCCTAGGAGCCAGCAACGAAGTGATAATTGCAGATAACACTGTGTTCCATGATAAGATAAGGCATATAACGAAGCAGGTCGAGCAAGCAGCCCATTATGCAGAAAAGTTGCAACGACAAGCTACTCAAGTTGGAAGTGATGCTTCAAAGTATCGAGAATATATGGCGGCCATCACCTGTTTTATTGGGGACCTAGCTAATAGAGGAAATGCCTTTTAAAGGATAGCAATGTATAACGTCCTTGTTCTGTTATCACTATATGAGTAATTTCTATTTATAAGAAGGCTATGACCTATCTTTCTTTCTAAGTGTGTTTTGGTAAGCTACTATGATAAAGAACTTGGCAAAACCCTCCTTTACAGCAATCGGGTCAACTCAGAAATCTTGCCTAAAGGATTACGAAAGTCATGAATCAATTTTAAAATATACATTTGCACGAGTATCATATTTTCATCACGCATTTGTTTTTAATTTATCATATGCATGCCAGATCGTGAAACATAGGTCCCACATCCAAAGTCCACAACACCCGGTCTAGAGCGAGAATGGAGAACGAAGAGAGAGCTCATTTAGAGTCACATTATCAGACCGAGTTGGAGTCCGTAAAAAATGAAGTTTCTCGGTTAACTGACTTACTTGAGCAGCTTCTAAGAGCTAAGAATGGGGAGGGAACATCAGCACAACAGCCTGAAGGAGTGCCAGCAGCTCACATCCCTCAAGTATCCCAAAACCAGGGGGCAAACTCGGCCAATGAACAACATTTTGTGCCTATCACCCCTATCCAGCCAACTCACGCTCCAATCACTGTGGACTTAACAGCGGAGGGAGTCCCGGATAATAGGTCTCCCAGTGTGATGGATCAAGACAAGCTATTTGCTCTAGAAGAAAGATTAAGGGTAGTTGAGGGTAATGACTGGTTTGACCCCATACGAGCAGCCGAAGTATGTTTGGTACCAAACATCGTGGTGCCAAAAGATTTTCGAATACTAGAGTTCGTTAAGTATACCGGTTTGGAATGCCCAAACACTCACCTTCGATCCTACTGCAACAAAATGGCAGAAGTAATCCGTGATGATAAATTGCTAATCTATTTCTTTCAAGATAGCCTAGCAGGATCCGCTTTAAGCTGCTATATGAGGTTAGACAGCATCAGGATCAAGAGCTGGAGAGACTTGGTGGAGGCTTTCCTCAAACAGTACAAGTTTAACATGGAAATCGCTCCTGATCGAACAAGTCTAATGGCAATGGAGAAAAGGAGCCGAGTCGAAGGGGCTTATGCGCAAAGATGGAGGGATGAAGCAATGCATGTCCAACCCCCTTTGATAGAAACAGAGATGGTGAGCTTGTTTGCCAATACCTTCAAAGCACCTTATTATGAGCACCTAATGGGTAGCTCCTCTCAACACTTCTATGATGCGTGCACGATAGGTAGAGGATAGAACAAGGGATTAAGGCTGGGCGAATAGCGATGCCAGTGGAAAAGAAGGGTTTCATTGGAAGAAAGAGAGAAGGCGATGTTAACAATCTAGAAGGTGGGTATAAGGGCAAGAGAGTAGATTTCCATAATCCTCAAGTACCCACCTCTCAATTCTCACGCATAAACTTTAACCAACCTTTTTCCCCTAATCGAACAAATAACCAATCGAACTACCAAAATCACTACCAAAGACCCCATACAAAATACACTTCAGAACAACTGCCACCCTTACCCATGCCTTTGAAGGACATGTACGCCAAACTGTTGAGCATTGGACAAATAGCTCCTATCCCTACACTATCACTACAACCACCATTCCCAATTTGGTACAAGCCCGAGTTGGCTTGCGAGTACCATGGGGGTAATCCCGGGCATGGGATTGAAACCTGTTACGCCTTCAAGAAGAGGTTGATGGAGCTTATTAAGATGGGATGGGTATCCTTTAAGGACAAGCCCAATGTTAATTCAAACCCATTGCCTAAGCATGCCCCAAATAGTAGTGGAATAGGCATGATCGAAGTGGGAAATCAATGCAAGGTGTTGAAGGTGTCCATGAAGAGGTTGTACGACATGTTGGTACAATCAGGATTTCTAAAGACAAAGGTGGAGAGCCATTCGGAGGGATATGATTACTGTGAATACCATGGAAGAGATGGACATCATATTGAGGTTTGCATCGAGTTTTGCGAAAAGATTGCAAAAATGCTAAAAATGGGGGAGTTGAGGATTGAACCCATGAAGAACAGCGGTGAGGTGAGTATGATGGAAGGTCAAGATGAAATGACAGGAGGATGCAGGATCTAGCCAACAGCTCATGGGCCCCCAAGGCTAATCTTGGTTAAACCGCCCTACACAAAAGGGAATCACAATGCCATGCCTTATAATTATGGTTATGCCTCTAACGTTCGAGCTCCTCTTCCTTTGTTCCAGCCTGAGATAAGTGGTTTGACCAGGAGTGGTCGTTGCTTTACGCCCGAGGAGTTGAGGAAGTCAAAGGGCAAAGAAGTGGTAGATCTGGACAAAGCACTAGAAGTTAATAAGCCAGTAACGGAAGAGGAATCGAATGAATTCTTGAAGTTGATCAAGCATAGCGAATATTGCATAGTGGATCAACTAAAGAAGACTCCAGCTAGGATCTCCCTTATGTCCTTGATACTCAGCTCCGAGCCGCATCGAAACGCCTTGCAAAAGGTATTGAATGAGGCATATGTACCCCAAGACATCGAACATAAAACCATGGAGCATCTAGTGGGGAGGATCCATGCAACGAATTACCTGTACTTCACAGCTGACGAGCTCGATGCTGAAGGTACCGGACATAACAAGCCTTTATACATTACGGTTAGGTGCAAGGACTGCCTCATAGGAAAAGTACTCATTGATAATGGCTCGGCCCTTAATGTGTTGCCAAAACACATGCTAGAAGAAATGCCGATAGATGAATCCCATATTAAGCCAAGTACTATGATGGCCAGAGCGTATGATGGGTCGCCTAGGCCAATAATTGGGACTTTAGAAGTGGAGCTATATGTGGGACCACAAATGTTCCTAGTAACACTTCAGGTTATGGATATCCACCCTTCCTATAGTATGTTGTTAGGAAGACCTTGGATTCATGCAGCGGGGGTAGTAGCTTCGTCATTGCACCAATGCCTGAAGTATATCATGAATGGGATGTTGGTAACTGTCAAGGCCGAGGAGACAGTATCCATGATAAAGAATGTAGCTGTGCCTTTTATCGAAGCGGATGATTGCAAGGGTAACAATATCCATGCCTTTGAGATTGTGAACACCGACTGGGTGCTGGAGAACACAGTGCTAAGAAGGCCAAGGATCTCAGAAGCAGCAAGGATGGCAAGTCTATGCTTCTTGAACCGCGGAATCCCATTTCAGTATAACCTTATTATCAGGATACCAGAAGGGGTTAATCTGGCAAAGATGAAAAGTGCTGCTCAAAGATTTGGGCTAGGGTACCAACCTAACCAAGAGGATTATCGATGGGCTGCTGGTCGAAGAAGGGCAAGAAGGATGGCTAGAATTAAAGGAAGAGAGCTAGAGGAAGAAAAGCTAGAAATCCCTCCCCTTAGCGTGTCATTCCCAAAAGCTGCATACATAATGCAACATGATAAAGAAGCCGAAAGCCTTGATCAAGAGCTGTCAAACATGAGCATAAATACCTTGGGGGAAAACAAGGTGGAAGGAGATGACATGAAGACAGTAGCAAGAAAGGGAGATGAAGCACTCCCACAACTGACGGTCTACACCATAGAAGAAGTATCCGCTAAGACCTTTGTGTGCAAGTTAGCTCAAGACGAGAAGTTTCAGAACTGGGTGACCCAAGAAGCTCCAGTGGTTTTTAAAATGTAAACCAATTTTGTTTGTCTTAACATGCTTTTGTCATTGCTTATGTTTGTTTTTATTTCCTCTAGTTGACAATCAAGGCTCATGATGTCAGCTAGATTTTATGCTTGTCATGGAGCCCACCTTTTCTTTAAATAAATTGTGAGATCATGCACTTTTCACAAATTGCCATCTTTTTTATGCATTTACACCAAACACTTCCCGCTTTCAGGAATCCTGAAAGCGGATCTCCCACAATATCACATACATTTAGCATCAAGAATAAATGGCAAAACTTGAACGAGCATGTGATAGCTATGGAAGAAGAAGAGTGGGATGAAAGCAATATCAGTGAATTCACCAGGCTAGTAGAACAACAGGAACAGACTTGGAAGCCTATCGCCGAGGAACTCGAAACCATCAACGTGGGCAGTGATCAGCTTAAGAAAGAGTTGAAAATAGGTAGCCTAATTACTTCTGAACAAAGGATAAAAATGATCACCCTATTACAAGAATATTCAGATGTCTTTGCTTGGTCCTATGAAGATATGCCTGGTTTGGATACAAACATTGTAGTACACAAGATACCGTTGGAAAAAGGTTGTAAACCAGTCAAACAGAAGCTGAGGAGGGCCCACCCGGATGTCTGGATCAAGGTCAAGGCAGAACTTGAAAAGCAATGGGATGCTGGTTTCCTAGAAGTAGTTAGATATCCACAATGGGTATCTAACGTTGTTGTGGTGCCTAAGAAGGAGGGGAAGATTGGAGTTTGTGTGGATTTTCGGAATTTGAATAGAGCTAGCCCTAAGGATGATTTTCCCCTACCACACATAGATGTTTTAGTGGATAACGCTGCCCGGAGTTCCACTTATTCCTTTATGGATGGTTTCTCAGGATACAACCAGATAAAAATGGCTCCGGAGGATAAGGCGAAAACAACTTTTGTCACACCTTGGGGGACGTTCTGCTACAAGGTCATGCCATTTGGATTGAAGAATGCAGGAGCAACCTATCAAAGAGCAATGGTGACTTTGTTCCACGACATGATGCACAAGGAAATTGAGGTGTATGTAGACGACATGATTGCCAAGTCTAAAAGGGGAGAGGATCACGTTGAAGTTTTGAGGAAGTTGTTTGGGAGGTTGAGGAAGTATGAACTAAGGCTTAATCCTGCAAAATGTTCATTCGATGTTAAATCGGGCAAGCTGTTAGGATTTGTGGTAAGTGATAAAGGTATAGAGGTGGATCCAGATAAAGTAAGGGCCATCCAAGCTATGTCATCCCCTAGGAAGGAGAAAGAAGTAAGAGGATTCTTGGGAAGGTTAAACTACATTGCTCGGTTCATAGCTCAGTTAACAACGACATGTGAACCTATATTCCGACTACTAAGGAAAAAGAATCCTGGAACCTGGAATGAGGAGTGTGAGGAGGCATTCAATAAAATCAAACATTATTTACAAAATCCACCTTTACTGGTTCCTCCGGTATCGGGAAAACCTCTAGTATTGTATCTAACAGTGACTGAAGCAGCCATGGGATGTGTATTGAGTCAGCATGATGAAACCGGAAGGAAGGAAAGAGCTATTTATTACTTAAGTAAGAAATTCACGGAGTGTGAGTCTAGATACACGGAGATAGAAAGGCTTTGTTGTGCGTTGGTGTGGGCGGCAAAGAGGTTGCGACATTATATGTTATACTATACCACTTGGTTGATTTCAAAAGTGGATCCTCTGAGGTATATTTGTAACAAGCCCTTTCTCTCAAGTCGAATTGCAAGGTGGCAAGTTCTATTAGCAGAATATGACATAGTATACATGACAAGGAAAGCCGTAAAAGGAAGTGCAATCGCGGACCATCTGGCCGATAATGCTATTGAAGATTACGAACCTTTGGATTTCGACTTCCCTGATGAAGATATATTGTCAATAGAGAAAGAAGAAGAGAAGACAGATTGGTGGATGATGTTTTTTGATGGTGCAGTGAATGTATATGGTAACGGGGCCGGTGCGGTAATAATCTCTCCTGATAAGAAACAGTATCCAGTTTCGGTTAAACTACATTTCGAGTGCACCAACAATACGGCTGAGTATGAAGCTTGTATCCTCGGTTTAGAAGCGGCATTAGAGTTGAAGATAAAGAAGTTAGATGTATATGGAGATTCAATGTTGATTATCTGTCAGGTTAAAGGGGAATGGCAAACCAAAGAGGAAAAGTTGAGGCCGTACCAGGAATACCTATCCACGCTAGCAAAGGAATTTGAAGAAATTAGATTCACCCATCTGGGAAGGGAGGGGAACCATTTTGCAGATGCTTTGGCCACACTAGCTGCTATGACTACCATTGATCTCAAGTGCAAGGTACAACCGGTACACATTGACATTAGAAATGACCCAGCTCACTGTTGCTTAGTTGAAGGAGAGATAGACGGGCAACCTTGGTATTACGATATCAAGAACCTTGTGCAAAATCATGAATATCCGGTGGGAGCTTCCAAGACGGATAAGAAAACCTTGAGAAGGTTGGCTATAGACTTCTATTTAGATGGAGAGATTTTGTACAAAAGATCATTTGATGGAACCTTGCTAAGGTGTTTGAATGAGGCAGATGCTAGAAAGGCATTACGAGAGGTTCATGAGGGGATTTGCTCGACACATGCTAGCGGGCATATGATAGCAAGGAAAATACAAAGGGCTGGTTATTTTTGGATGACGTTAGAGAAAGACTGCATCGACTATGTCAGGAAATGTCATAAATGTCAAATTTACAGTGACAAGGTCAATATGCCACCAGCTCCTCTATTTAATCTAATATCCCCTTGGCCATTTGCAATGTGGGGAATTGATGTAATTGGTCCGGTTAACCCAAAAGCTAGCAATGGGCATAGATTCATCCTCGTGGCTATTGACTACTTCACCAAATGGGTGGAAGCTAATTCGTATGCCCATGTAACACAGAAGGTAGTGAAGAGGTTTATAGAAAAGGATCTGATTTGTCGATATGGTCCTCCGAAAAAGATAGTGACCGATAATGCACAGAATTTCAATGGCAAAATGATAGTGGAGTTGTGTACCAAGTGGAAGATCAAGCATTCGAACTCCTCGCCATACCGGCCGAAAATGAATGGTGCAGTAGAAGCCGCCAACAAGAACATCAAAAAGATTATTCAGAAAATGGTAGTCACGTATAAAGATTGGCATGAGATGTTGCCATTTGCTCTCTATGCATACCGCACTACAGTTAGGACCTCGACAGGGACTACCCCGTATTCTTTGGTATACGGTATGGAAGCAGTGATGCCTTTGGAAGTAGAAATCCCATCGTTAAGAGTATTAATGGATTCCGAGCTAGAAGAGGCTGAGTGGGCCAAAGTGAGATATGAGCAACTAAACCTGATCAGTGAAAAGAGGATGGCCGCAATATGTCATCACCAACTTTACCAGAAACGAATGGCCAAGGCATATGATAAGAAGGTTAGACCGCGGTTGTTTCAAGAAGGGGATCTAGTATTGAAGAAAATATTGTCACTACCTGGAGACGATCAAAGCAAATGGGCACCGAATTACGAGGGTCCTTACGTAGTAAAGAAGGCATTCTCAGGAGGAGCGCTGAAGTTGGCTAGAATGGATGGAGAAGACCTAGCTCGACCTGTGAATTCTGACTCTGTAAAAAGATATTATGCTTGATGTTAGGCTCTTAAATCAATAAAGCAAAGTTTGGCCATTGACTTCTTTCTCTTTTGCATTGATCTCACAACAATCATTTTTTTGCATTAATCCCAACAGCGCATGTTTTGTTGTTATCGCACCTAAAAAGTTTAGCATCGGTTGAACGAATTCCTTCTCTATACAAAAGCCTAGACTAAAATCACACCCCTACACTGGGGGCAATAATAGATGTTTTCATGAAAAGTTTTACGTGTTTAAAATGTACGGAAGCCTATAAATTTGAAAACCAAGCTGAAGCATTTGACAAGAGCATGACAAAGAGGCAATGACAAATCATACATTTTGGGAAAAGGACTACTTAAAGAAAGTCAAAACTTCTTCTCCAAGAATATGATAGGAGGCAACACGAGAGATGAATCCAGCATACAACGTCAAAAGCAAGCTTATGTTAAGAGGGAGTCTTAGGAACTAGAAGAAGAGGATGGGGCCTATGTTTCAAAACCAGGTATGAATGCATGCATGACATCTAATCATAAATCATTGCATATATGTTTTTCGGATCATTACAGGAGGAGTCCTCAAAGCATTCCAACAAGATTGGAGACTAAGAAAGAATCATAGTGGATGATAGCAAAGAATCACGGTTTTGAACCATAGTGGATTCTGGAACAACGAGAAGAACAAGAAAAAGAGAGAAAATGAAAAGTTTTGAACCCTGCCATCAGGAAGAACGACATCAATGTCAGTTTTGGTAATAAGGAATCGCCAGATAGGATTCCAAGTTGATGGAGATCGCCAGAAGGGATCTCGTGTTTCGCCATTTGAAGGTCGCCAGATGGGACCTCGTTTTTCATATTGGTTAAAATAAAAGGAATCGCCAGATGGGATTCCAAGTTGATGGAGATCGCCAGAAGGGATCTTGTATTTCGTTATTTGAGGGTCGCCAAATGGGACCTCATATTTCATCTTTGTTAAAAGGAATCGCCAGATGGG